>OY982531.1:24827500-26027500 GCA_963859965.1 Ceramica pisi | reverse complement strand
TATAATATTAAGGACGCTGTTACATTTTCGAAGGACTCAAATTTAGGTATCTAAGTCGCACACAGCCACATCACGCGTACACACACATAGAACCGCTGCCTGAGCGCTCGATTTTATACTTCACTTATTAATCTTGATCCTTGACATTATTTTATATTTTATTGATTCTGGAAAATTAACTGGAACTTTGAAAATGCATTATGTAACTGTCACTTAGTACCGTCGTCGGGAGATAAGTACCCAAGTCAGTATTTTCAACAGACTTCATAAAAAGAAGGTGCTCGGTTCGACCCGTATGTATACGCGATATTCTCTAAAACTGACTACTGATCCGATATCGTTCAGGTTTTCGTTGATAAATGCATATGTTTTCAGGGAAGATTTTATTGTATAACTGGCTGATGCCCGCGGCTTCGCACGCTGTCGGTTATCGCGACCAAAAGTAATCATGAAATTTTGATCCCGTTCCTGCAGCCCATAGGAACCTATTCCAGGGATAAAAGTAGCCTATATCTTATTCCTGGCTTTAATATATCCCTGTGCCACATTTTAGCTTTTATTTATTCAAGTTTCCAGTTGTCTAGTTTTTCATTATTTTTGAATTATACATTACTCCACCACGGGTCAGTCAAAACGATGCATATGATGTCAGCCATTTTGATATCTGAACGTTGCCAAATGGTTTAAAGTGATAAGACGTGTTGTTTATTGTAGTAAGTCTTGGTAATTTTTAACAAACAGATCACACTTTAGAAGTGGTCTCGTACAAATAATATCAAAAACGATTTTGTAGTTTTGTTTTTAAATCAAAATAAGCTGAAATTGGTTTACTTGGATGATGTATTTTGTCATCCAAATAAATGAAATTGCGTATTTTGCTTTCCTGCGGCTTTCTATTGGTGTTGTTAATATGGAGAAATAAAAAACATTTTCCCAAAAAAAAAACAAAACATCCAAAAACATTGGCTTCCGAAGTTAGTTATTTTATAATTTTCTGTGTTGTTTTTTTTATTTGGAAGACGGTTGTATTTTTTTGTGAAAAGTTTTTGATTCTTTTATTTTTAACTTTTAATAAGCAAGTTTCTATTTAATACTTGAAAAGAAACAAAATTTAGGCGGTCTTATAATCAGTTTGAACACATCATTAAGAAAAACAATTAAAAACGGAAAACGAAAAGAAAACGGGTTTTAATTTTGGCCATTTTTGCATTGACTTGTGTATTAAACTTAAAAAGCCAACAAATGCGATCATACTCCTTATGCCTGGACAAAAGCCTGGAGGTCTAGTTAAAATTTTTGGCGTATTTAATCTCAACTCCCGAATGATCATTGAAACTGTGGTATCAGCATTTTCGGTGAAAGTTAAAACATAATTATGGAAGTAGTGAATTATATAATATAAAATGAATCGCTGAATGTGTTGCTAAGCGCAAATCTCGAGAACAGCTGAACCGATTTTGCTAAATCATTTTTTGTTGTTTTTTATTATGAGGAGAAGTTTTTTATGTAAAAAAATAAGAAAGTTGCTAGTTGACGGGAGCGGAGCCGCGGGGGATAGCTAGTCTATAATATATTTAATGAGGCAAACAACCGCGGCGGCCACAACTGCGTAAATAAAATTGACACCCATGACGATAAATTTTGTTTTGATTTTGGTTTTGATCCCATATTCGATCATATCATCGACCCCAAAACATATGCAAATGACACCCATGACAAATGGTTGTATAATTTTTATCGGTGCTATCTTGGATTTTGGTTTTGACCCCATATTCGATATCAACGGCCCAAAAAACTATGAAAATGACACCCATGACGAAAAGTTGTAAAATTTTTGTCGGGGCCTTCCGTATTTTGGTTTTGACCCCATATTCGATATCTGCGACCCTAAAAACTATTAAATTGACACCCATGACGAAAAGTTGTAAATTTTTGGCTGTTGCCATCTTGGATTTTAGTTTTGACCCCAAATTCGATATCAGCGACCCCAAAAACTATGAAAATGATACCCATGACGAAAAGTTGTAAAATTTTTGTCGGGGCCTTCCGGATTTTGGTTTTGACCCCATATTCGATATCAGCGACCACAAAAACTATGAACGTGATACCCATGACGAAAGTTGTAAATTTTTGCCGTTGCCATCTTGGATTATAGTTTTGGCCCCCATATTCGATATCAGCGACCCCAAAAACTATGAAAATGATACCCATAACGAAAAGTTGTAAAATTTTTCTCGGGGCCTTCCAGATTTTGGTTTTGACCCCATATTCGATTTCTGCGACCCTAAAAACTATGAAATTGACACCCATGACGAAAAGTTGTAAAATTTTTGTCGGGGCCTTCCGGATTTTGGTTTTGACCCCATATTCGATATCAGCGACCACAAAAACTATGAACGTGATACCCATGACGAAAGTTGTAAATTTTTGCCGTTGCCATTTTGGATTATAGTTTTGGCCCCCATATTCGATATCAGCGACCCCAAAAACTATGAAAATGATACCCATGACGAAAAGTTGTAAAATTTTTGTCGGGGCCTTCCGGATTTTGGTTTTGACCCCATATTCGATTTCTGCGACCCTAAAAACTATGAAATTGACACCCATGACGAAAAGTTGTAAAATTTTTGTCGGGGCCTTCCGGATTTTGGTTTTGACCCCATATTCGATATCAGCGACCACAAAAACTATGAACGTGATACCCATGACGAAAGTTGTAAATTTTTGCCGTTGCCATTTTGGATTATAGTTTTGGCCCCCATATTCGATATCAGCGACCCCAAAAACTATGAAAATGATACCCATGACGAAAAGTTGTAAAATTTTTGTCGGGGCCTTCCGGATTTTGGTTTTGACCCCATATTCGATTTCTGCGACCCTAAAAACTATGAAATTGACACCCATGACGAAAAGTTGTAAATTTTTTGCTGTTGCCATCTTGGATTTTAGTTTTGACCCCACATTCGATATCAGCGACTCCCAAAACTATGAACGTGATACCCATGACGAAAAGTTGCAAAAAAATTTATCGGTGCCATCTTGGAATTTGGTTTTGACCTCATATTCGATATCAGCGACCCATGACAAACAGTTATCTAATTTTTGTCGGTGACATCACATCTCACCCCAAAAATCGTGATCGTGATCGTGTTGTTTATCCTGTAAAGATAGTATAAGTTTGATAAAAATAAATAAATAAATAAATAATAAATAAATATCACCCTTGACGAAGTTTTCAAATTTTTGTCGGTGATATCTTGAATTTTGGTATTTACCCCATTTTTGATATTAGCGACCCCAAAAACCACGATAATGGCACCCGTGACGTAAATTTTGGTGCGCGCTATCTTGGATTATGGTTTTTACTCCAGATTCGTTATACTTATGTACAAAAAAAAAGACGGTTAAAATCATAATCCTCCTCCCTCCCATCCACTTACAAACCTCACAGCCGACAACGTGACCTTACCCAAATCCTAAACAGCTTAACCCCACCCATCGATTTCTCAACCATGTCAACAACTGCTTAACCCCACCCATCCATATCCCGATCTTACCCAACAGATTTCTAAATCATAATTTCAAGTAATGAAAGTACATAATATACTCGTACATTTTATTTTTCTCCGAAAAAGTATCAACTTCTTTCCTATCCGAAATTCGACTACGTACGACCCGCCACGGTCTCACACGTATACACACTAGAATCTTTTCTATTTGATTTTCGTATTTATTTTTCGCTAGAGAGCGATACACCCGTGCTTCCACAAGCGCTTCTGAGCGCGGAATGATAGACCGCGCGTGCAAAATGTATGAAGAATTCGACAAGTGTTTTTATTTTTGCTAATAATTAAAAAAAATAGATATTTAGATACAAAAAAAATAGCTGAAACTATGAAGGACTATATATACCGCAATTTTTTATAAGTTTGAAGATAAAATGAGCTGTTAATTTATCTAAAATGGTACATATTCGGACCCTACTTTTTAAAATTTTCTGCGATTATTGTGATGGGAAATACGTGTTTGTTCGAAAAATTTGTATTACGACCTAATTTTTTTTTAATTTACAACGAGAGATTAATATGTTATCTATAAATTAAGCCCATGATATCTTTACTTTTGTAATTACTTATACATTGAAATGGTACCTGAAAATCACTATTATTTGTAGAAAAATGTAATAGCGTCCTTAAACTGTAAGTCCAAACTAAAACATGCTAGATAGAAGAAAACCAAAATAACTTAATAGTTTTACAAGAAAGTGTTTTGTAAGAATTTGTACCACATTTATTACAGTGGTAGCATTGCGCACAATGAAACTATAGACATTTTGTAATTATTACTGGTAAATAATAAAAAAAAAAACATTTTTTATTCATGTATTATGAGGTACTTATCACATTTTATTCTGTACATAATATAATTAAAATGTACTTATAAAATAGTGTTAAATATATTATGCCATGTATATTTTGGTGTGTTTCACTAACTTTAAAGTTAACCCACCATAGTTTTTGATAGATATTCGTTATTATAAACAATGGGTCCAAAATATTTGGGCATTTTAATAGAATTTTATAAATTGTAAGTTATGACAATCGAATATTAAGTTTGCTTTACTGAAGCATTAATTTTAGAAATAAGTTATGATTTTATCTGTTTTTATTTTGATTATGATAATGTTTTTTTAGATTTTTTGTTTTGTATTTATTTTCAATGTTTTGTTGAAAGTCAAAGGATATTAATCCGCACCTGCTTAACAATAGTGACTAATCCTAAGTAACAACAGACTTTGTTAAGTTTTAAGTTAGTCATTATTCAAAAGTTGTAATTGGCAACACAACCAAACAGGAGGGCAATCGCGCTAATAAAATTCGGCTGGAACGCAACTGAACTGTAGCCATTTCACAACTTTTTTAAACATTCCGTATCGCGCTAAACGCTTGACAGAAACTTGAAACGCAACTGCATCACAACTGTAACGTTACCGCTGTCAAACAAAAAGTTGAAACAGTGGCACTACTTTTTCTTGACTTTTTCTCAATCGTTCGCGTTGTGTTGTTTGGATTTTGAACGAAAAGCCGAAAACTATTAATTGTAAAATTTTGACAACGCAACTTTGGTTGAAGTTTAAACTTTAGCACGATACCAAATTCCTTACAGGTGAATCGAAACTAGATCATAACCAAAACTGAATTGGAAACGAATTGCAAGCGGACCTAAACTTTTAAAATTAGCGCGATTGGCCCCCAATGTTGCCTCAGTAAAATATCTCAATCACCAATATGAAACACAATGTTTTACTTGAATATATTTGTTACAGTTATGCTTAAGGAGATAAATTACCTATACTAAATTGTTAATTTTGTTGACTGCGCTTAATTTATGATAATCCTGATATTTTTTGGACTGAGAAGCAGTTATCGAGTATTTTCACATTTATTTAGATTCCAACTAAAAAAACTATTTTCGTCGCTGATATTTCGCACAACTTTAGACGAAATGTTGCTGAAATTTAGCTTCCAAGATATGTAGACAGTTTTTAAGTCGATAATTCGATTTAAAAGGTCGTAAGGCGCCCCTCTCCACGAGAAACTGTATCATCACGACGCGATAATACCGTGTGGAGACACGTTCATAGAATTGTTAATGGTAATATTGCAGCGATTTTCTCGCTCGTGGAGCCGGCCCCTAAGAGCTATTTTCTCATACGTGCCTTACGCCTTTTTAGATCTGAGTCACGGCATTTGTTGTTTGTGTACGTTCGGGTGTCTACGTTAAATAAAATACTGTTACCACAATAAAACCACTCAGAATATTTTCAAATCTTTTATTTGATACAACAATGATCATAGAAAATATTAACAAAAGTCGGTTATACCGGAATATTTGCATAGAGTGCATTTTCTGGATTTTATACATTCATAAATATTTACATGGGTGATAAATAGTATCGGTAAATATGTATAATATAACAGAGTGGGCCCTAAGTCCCGATTTAGGGTGGTGTTATAAGAGTACGCTATTACACTGTCCGGTAGTAAGAGAGATAAGTAGATCAGGTTGCTCCGGTCACCCTAATAGGGAATATGCACGCGATTTTTTTATTTACAAAATGAATTACTTATAAGCTCCAGTAAACACTCAAGAAAATATTTTTTAAATCTCTTCATCGGCGATGAAGTTATAACGCTTCAAAGATCACTATTAGAACGAGAAGTCCGACATGGAATTTGACGTCACATTACGTGACGTCTATACAGCTGCCATAGAAAACAGCGTTTTCGCGAGAGGGACAGACATATTTGTTTAAACTAATGATATCTCGCTTGTTTTCCGAGCAATTTTGATTCTATTTCCCCTGTTAGTAATGTATTTTTGTATATTTTTAGATAAACTGTTTAGATAATAAATATTTTTTTTATGCATATTCCCTACTAAGGTCCCTATCTCTTATTACACCCTAAATCGGGACGGCCTTGAACACCGTGCAATGTAATAAGCGCTTTAGCTAATATAAACGTATTTTCAGTAGGTGAAGAAACAAAATATACAAGAGGGTCATTAATAGTCCTTGACAGTTCAAACATGGTTATATTTACAGTTACAAAATATATATTTTATACTCGAATTTTCCTGTTGTAACCAATTATTTACCTTAAACAATTACATCATTTGTTAATAATCGTATTGAAAAGAAAACCGCAGGCGACAGCTGCATATTTAGGAATGAACTTTTAAAAAATCACCAAAAATAAGTTTCGAATTGCTGAAACAGATCATTGACTTTAGCAGTACAAATATTCATTTTTTTTTTTTAATTAGTTCTGCCTTTGTATACAATTAAAGAAAAATGCAAAAATGCATTAAGCTATTATTATGCTTAATGCATTGTTGCATTAAGTCCGCCCATGTAACACTGTTGTACATAAAGTTTAAATAAATAAATAAATTAAAGAAAAATGATGAGCAAGGAAAAATAAGTTTTTTTATGGAGACCTTACAATATTGATCATTCTTATAATATGATCAAGATTGACATCAATATGATCATATGAAGCATAGTCTGAACTCAACATGTAGGGCTACTTATAAAGGTAGGTATATATTTATCTAATACAAGTATAAAAATCTTGTGTAAAATTTGTTATAGAACTTCTCCGAAACGGCTCGGCCAATTTTAATTAAATTTTGTGTAGATATGAGAATAGGTTGTTGGGTATTTTTTAAATATAATTATGGCAAAATAACGTTTGCCAGATCAGCTACTAATATTATATATTAGATATGAATTAGAGCAAAATTTACAAGGATGAGCATTACTCGAAAAATATCGTGCTTAAGATACATTTGACACATAACGTGAGCTTTTGTGGACAGTGGACGGAAGGAAATACAATTATACAGATAATATCTTACATCTAAAGCGGAAAAAATCTAAATTATACAAATAAAGCATAATCATAGTAAGCTATATTTGTACAATTTTGAAGGTGTACAGAGACGCTAGCACATTAAGCTGCAACAAACTGTTCGATTTCTTTAATAGATTTTCAATTTTATCGCCAAAGAGATTGGGTTCAAAGTTGATTGGAAAAAATTTACAGTTTCCGGTCTTGATATACTGGCGATACTTAAGAAATTTATAATATGATAAACACTTCACAACGTTTATATCGTAAACACCAGTCGCGCGACGGACAAACTCATTAATTTATATATATTTTCAAAAACTTACACTGTTTTTAAAACACCTCTTATGCAAGCCAGGTTTGTTGAATAGATTTTTCTTGATCCATAAAATGCAAGTGTAGCAATTGTTTAAAATGTTTATAAACATGATTAAATAAGTTAGCACTTACTATAATATTATCACAAAATTTCTAAGAATAATAGATTTTACATATAATTAATATCTACAAAACAATATGCATTATTTTTGAACATTATTTATAAAAAACTGTGGCATCAGTAGTGCCCCGAAGGACTCCACAAACGCAAAATTCTTGGAAGAAATTACTTAGAAGTAAAAAATGTTCAAACACAAGTAACTAAGTTTAATAAGTACACACTGAGGTAATCGAAGCCCTTGTGCAATAATAACATAAAAATGCCCGGTTTCTGGACAAATGGGTTTGCATTTAGTTTTCCAAAATAAGTTGCCTACAAGGTGTAACAAAATTATCGCAATATTTACAACCATAATCTCTTCAAAGTTAGAGTGAACAGGCTCCTGGGTAAGCTCACTCCATCGTGCATCGTAGACTTTGTCATCGCTATCCAAGACTAGAGTCAAAAGCAAACCCACCATCACAAATAAAATAAAAAAACGCCAAAGCACTTTCACTAGGGATCAACCCCGAAATGGCAATTTACTGAACAGCTGATGCTTTTTCACGATTACGGGGTCCTTCAAACTTAACAGTTTAGTTACTGGGGAGTTTTTTGCGCCACTTCTTCCCAGGTAAAGATCTAGGAAGTGGAGACGGGCTGGGCGATTTAGGGGACAATCTTCATAAAAATGTTGATGTTAAAAATTTATTTTCAGCTTACTTTGAATAAATGTCTTTTGATTTGATTTTTTGCATTCCAGTTATTCAAAATTATGAGTATATAACGGCTTTTTATGTTTTGCGTTCATTCTGTAACATTTTTTATAGGTACACAGTCACATAACTATTTCCTTCTATTGTTTTTCAAATAAGTTGTTAAGTTTGTCCTTCAATTACAGCAAAATGTGTGCGCCAAATGTGGACTAATTTTAGGTCAATTCTGCATGACACGTGGTTGAAGTAAATACTAGACAATAGAAAAAATATGTTTTTAGACTTACTTCCAATCCGTGACGAAATAATTAATTGGATATATGTTTTCAGAGGCTTCATATAAATGCGCTACATATCTGAAAGCATTATCTGCTCAAATGCATCATTTAAAATACATGTGTCTGGTGCAGGATTCATTATTTTATCTCTCTAGCGATTTACTCTGGGTTTATCTTTGTCCAGCAGATGTCATTGACACACTTGGCGAATGTCACGACTGCCAGAAACCGGGCCACTAACATCACTTGGTGGGAATTAATACAATACTAAATAGATCACTTAAAACTACTCTTTGTAAATATATTGTGGTACAATCATCTTCTATATATAGTGAATGTTGATTTTAGACCTTAGAATGTAGATGTTATAGTTGACTTTGATTTGGCATATATTTTTCATGTTTGTAATTTCTGCCACTTGAGGAAATTTTGTTGCTAACCAAAAATATTAATAGGTAGGTAGTAGTGACTAATATTATTTTCTACTAATATAAGTCAGTACTACATATTAATATTTTAATTATATAATAAAAAATAATAATATTTTTTTCGGATAACGATATCGAAATAGGTAATCGTTATCCGGAAAAATAAAACTAATGAACATGTTATACACGATAGGAAACTCATTAAAATCGGTTGATTAAGTTCATTGTTTCCTTATTTCTTTCAATTCATATAAAATGAATTTTGGACTAAGTACATAGTTTTAGAGTTTCATTTCAAGTAAGCAAATTGTAAACTTGCAACAAGTCAAATATTACAATTGGAGCATGCACTTGCAAGAATCATTTATAATCTGTTGTTTCTCGAATTTTGATTCGATTTTCGATTTTCATTTCGATTGACCAATATCGGCTATAAAAGTAACACAGGCGCTCATAAATCACTAAGTACTTACTTAGATAAAATAAATAAATTATCTACGACGTCTTTTAGCAGGTTCTTCTTACAATTCAACATCAGACACTGAGTCCGCCGGGAACTCAGATGCTGCAAGCGCTTACGAACGAAAAATATCTTATACTTGCTAAAGGACAAAAATAATCATGAAACAGTCACATTTTCGTCACAGTTAATCTCTCATACAAAATCCGTGACACATGTGCTGCTGTGTAAGAAAAAAGGACGAACTAAGCGATTTCCGACCTTAAAATAACCAATAACTTAAGGTCGGATATCGGTTACATCGTTTTGGGTAGATACATTTTTTTTTCTTACGGCAGCAGATGTATCTTGCCATACAAGATATCCTAATCTCGTTTCTCTTACTCCTCTTTTCTTCTCAATTCCTACCGCTTAGCAACTCTCCAGCTATGGCAGCGCCGGCGGCGTGGTCACATGCGTCTGCTTCGCCAGGACCCTATGACCCTGGGCCAACTCGCCTGCCTTCAGGGCCTTGTACTTTAGGAAGGCGTCCAGGCCATATAGCACCATTGCTAGGTAGCCGAAGAACTGGAAAACGATTTTAGAAGTTAGTTTAGGTTAGAAGCTAGAGGTGAAACACCAGAGTGGATTACCAACGGGGTATACGAAATCAAAAATACGAGTTCAACAAGTAGGTGTAGTATATCTTCGCATATCGACGATGAAGTGACATTCCTAACTGACATTTTGGCGATTTTAGTTTTTTTAAGTAAAAAGAGTTTAAATAATCGTTTAGGTGAGCTGGCAAAAACAAATAACTGTATAATGTTATTGTAAAAAATAAGATAAACAGTTATCGCCAAAATGTCAGTTAGGAGTTCATGTCACTTCATCGTAAAATGTTTAAACGGCCTTCTGTCAGCCGCTCCGCGGGTATGAATGTACGAAATCATCCCAAGGAAACATACTCTTATGTCTGAATCTAGGACATGATATATCCGTGAAGTCTTTTTGCTAGTGACTAATTGACTATAATCTATGTCTGTGCCAAATTTTATCTAGATCCAATCAGCCGTTCTGGCGTGATTGAGCAACAAGCTTCCATTCATCCAAACTTTCGAATTTATATTTGTTGTAAGATACCAAGTGCAATTAGATACAGATATTAATTTTAAATAAAAAGTTAAGAAATGATGTGAAATGTGTGAGATACGGAAAAAGGGGCACAATATAGGGTGTCCAGTTTTGAGCAGTTATACTGTTATTTTTATCATATTTCATGTTCGTGTATCGTGTGACCTTAGTTTAAAATCAATAGATTATGCCAACGACAAAATATATAAATACCAAACCAACGATATTCTTGTACTTGAAGGTTTTACTCGACCGATATCGGCGAACAGTAGATGCATGTTCTACATAGGAATCTAGGTACAACTCGCGTCCTAGCGTATCTAAAATCTAGGACATAGAAAACTGAAGGAAGCGAATCGTGGGTAGAATTCGAAGCGCTTACTTTGATACACTTTAAATATTTTCTCAGCCACCTATATGGAATATCAATTACTTAGGGCTAGTTAATATTCTTTGACGAACCGGTGACGATTGTAAAGGGAAACTTTAGTCCGTAGAGTAGCCATTTAATAAGCACGTTCCTCATATATAATGTACGAATGACCCTCCGTATTGGACTCTAAAAGCTTAAAAAGGTTCAGGAATCGTAAAGTGTATCTATAAGTAGCCGTATAGGTTCCGGTTAGGAACCGTTTTTAATGGTGAAGGAAATGGCGAGTGAGTTTTTTGTGAAATCCTACTACTTAGGTATTATGTGATGGCAAAGTTATGATTCGTAAAGCTAGATAACGGAGTTACCATTTTGCAAGAGAGATGTTTGGGCGGTCAGTAAATTGTTTCATTACAAACTAGAGGTGAAGCCAAGCCCTGAATTTGAAGAAAACCGTCCTCAAATAACAGTCTAAGTGCGATTCTGTAAACATCTTACCCTATAATAAGGTGAAGTGAGCTGTCAATCGATAAAAACAAGATGGCAGTTGAAGCATGCAATTCACTTCACACTCACTACACCTAAGTTTACACAAAGGTGTAAAATTTCTTCGTCTCTGTTTGTTATGGGCAAGCAAAAGATCTCATCGACTTCAAATGTCGTATCTTTGGTACTAACTGCCTGCCCTGGTCCCATTTTGCAAGTTCTTTGATCCCATTTTGCAAATTCTTTGGTATCATATTGCAAGTATTTTGATCCCATTTTGCAAGTTCTTTGGTATCATATTGCAAGTTTTTTGATCCCATTTTGCAAGTTCTTTGGTATCATATTGCAAGTTTTTTTATCCCATTTTGCAAGTTCTTTGGTATCATATTGCAAGTTTTTTTTTCCCATTTTGCAAGTTCTTTGGTATCACATAGTAAGTTTTTTGATCCCATTTTGCAAGTTCTTTGGTATCATATTGCAAGTTTTTTGATCCCATTTTGCAAGTTCTTTGGTATCATATTGCAAGTTCTTACATTCTGAAACTTTTAACAGGACCATTTTTAACCTCTCAAGAACTATCCGCGGTAGTTATTATTTAGCCACGACCTCTCTCCAACAATCCCACCAACCAAACAAAAACTTAACCATTTACCTCATTTCAATCCTAATTGCTAGTAAAACACAGCATACCGCAATACTTAACATATTTATAGATATTTAATAGCTGGGTCACGTACGGAACGCACATAATAATGTGTGCCGCAGTACGAACGAGTAGCTTGTCTTTTGTTTACAATGATATATTGACAGGTGGGCACGGCGATATGCTCAAATGGAGATTGTCTTGTGTAATTAATTGTTTTTATTTGAGTAGGCTAACAATACGCTTGTGTCCTCAAAAAATCTAATTAATCCGTCAGTTAGATTATCAAAAAATATTTGACTCGTATTTTTCTTTTGTTACGGGAAACAAAATTGAAGTTACGACGCTTTTAAGTTTCTCAGTACTTTCACGCCCTGCCATAATTTTTAGCGGGTCGTGACGTCACGAGCCCCCACTCCCGAGTTTTGATGCATTTTATCTTTCTCAATATTAATTGATTTACAAGAACAAAAAATACGTGTCCATTATTTTTCAATACTCTAACTGACGGACTAAATAGTTTTGCAATTTGTGGATTATGGAAACTAGCTTATTACGAAACTGTTTTGAAGAGGACATTAATAATTTGGTATTAAAACATTGTAGGAGCGTACCGAGCGTAGGTATATCTAAGTCTGTTTAACTCAAAACTTCATGCTGCTAGACTAGACCCAGATTTGATATGATCCCGATTTCTGAATATAAATTTGACATTGAGTAGTTAAATTAAAAACTCTACTTTCCCCTGAAAAGCAGCCTTACAGTTCTTACTCCAAAAACTCAATTCAGAAACTGGCTCACATCTCACAGAAAAAAATCATGAATTTAAGATTACAAAGGAAATTCCTTTGGTTGGGAAAAATAAAGCGTAGGCCTTTTATCGCGCCCGCAAATTAAAAGAACAATAGTAAGACAATACAACTTTGGCCCAAAGGGTCTTACGGGCGTTGACAGGTAACTTCTGCAATCAAAACTCAAGGTAAGTGCAGAGCTGAGTGATGCATTTTTTTGCAATGATTATGATAACGCATTTGGAGGAGCTCGTGGCTAAATAATAAAAGCCGCACTGGTCGATCTATAAGGTTAAGCAACGCTTGCCGAGGTTGTTCTATGGATCGGTGACCATCTTAACATACCGAGTTTCCTCCGTGCCTCGGAAAGAACGTTAAGCTGTTGGTCCCGGGCTGTCATTTGGAGATTTTTGACAGTCGTTATGGATAGTCAGAAGCCAGAAAATCTGACACCATGTCTTGCCAAGGAGTTACATGTTACCCAGTTAATGGGTTGTGGAGGTCTGGTAGGCAGCCGCTTCACGTAATATACTGGTATTCAGCTAAATCCGGTTTGACTGAAAGCCGACCCCAATATAGTTGGGAAAAGGCTAGGCAGATGATGATGATCACACATTTGAACAATCTTGCAACGGTGCGATAAAGTGATGAATGAGATCAATGCGCCATATATGTATTGTCACACCTACGTCCTAAGAGTAACGATTTGGTACAAACGACAGCACATCGAGGTACACGAAACTGTCAAATTTTCCCAGTCTAAATTGAACTTAGTCGCTTCAGCTATAAAGTTGAAAATCTAATACAGATTTTTGACAGATTTTTGTAGCATTATGTGTTGGTGACTGTACCTAGGATACGTTGGTATTTACAAGAATGATAAGACGTAGTACTTGCTAATTAGCTACCTTGCTATTGACACGAAAAAATGACTAAGCGTTCGTAGAAATAAGATGACATATTTTTAACTAGCATTCCAAAAGCGGAAGTACCTACCTACCGATAAAGGCGTGAATCGAATTCAAGGTGAATCAAACTAATCTTTGAAAGGTTTTTTACTAGGGTTGGTATTTCACTTAAGTATCGACCGTTAGTACCGTATTAAAAGTTTCCAAAGAACCATATTTTTACACGACTGCCCAAAAAAAGGAGTGTTATGTTTTCAGGGTTCATGTGTGTGTTGCGGAATTAGTAGTTTATTTGGGGGCCGAGTCACCCGCTTCCGTAGGAAGGGAGGGGGAATACCCTTCAGCGAATCCCTACACGTGGTCCCCGGGTGGTGCTAAACAGGTGACACTAACCGCCTCTGTGGTCTAGTGGTTAAACCACCTGATTCAGACCCAGAGGTCCCGGGTTCGATTCCCAGCGGGGGCAAATTTTTTGCTCGGTTTGGTTGGTGGTAGGACTTATTCTAAGTCCGCCTGGCAAGCTACCACCATCATGTCTAAGTCTGTCGCCATAACAACAATGTTAACAGCATTGTTGTGTTCCGGCAGTTAGAGGTATGATAGCCAGTTTCTCTGTGTAAGAGGATTCCGGGTGAAACTCGCTTCCATCTTCGGCCTAATCATCACTTTCCATCAGGTGAGATTTGGGCCAACAGTTTCCCCGTTTCGCATAAAAAAAAAAAAAGTTCGAAAGAGTCACCGCGGTCCAGGAATGCAAAGGACGGAGGAACGCGGATGGGTTTCTAGTCAGTAAGAGTCTGACACACCCTTCTGCTTCACCCAGGGCGGGAGGAGACATTTGATGATTTCCCATTCTTTAAAAAAAGGGTTCATGTTTATGGTTGTGAGTTTTTTTTTCCACCATAATTTCTTAATGGCTTAACCGATTTCAATGTATGTGGTATCGTTAGAGGCGTTGCCTATTATTTTGCTGTTGTTTTCATGAAAATTAGCGTGCCTATACTACATCATCTAGAGCTTGCTTTGTATATTACAAAAATATAAATTACTAGCTGACCCGTGCCCACTTCGTTGGGCGGTAAACATTTTAACTTCTGATGAAATGATGAGTGTGGTTCGGTTAGTACTGAGTGCTATGATTTATTTCCTGACTGCCAAAAGGAGGGTTTTGTTTTTATTGCATATTATTATGTATGTAGCTAGGCTAGCGAGCCGCTGCGAGCGCTCAGCGCTAGACTCCCTATCCCTTGTTGCAGAGACATGCTGCTTTAAATCACTGAGACGCTGTGCACGTTCAGCGCTAGATTCCCGAGCACGGACCTGCGATGTTCTCCAGCTTTGGTTAGCAAGCCGCTGTGAACGCTCGGAGCTAGATTTCCCAGCGCGTGCTTGCGAAATATTGTCTCTATTCCTCGAGAGGCGCACTCGAGCTGCTCTTGTCTCATGTCTGGGATGTCTGACGGGAAAGTTGAGATTTCCTTTTAGGCATGATAAACAATCGCTGAAACTGTCCGATATCCCAAAAACAGAAATATCACAGCAGGCTTCGAACTCGAAGAATGAGAACGAAGTAGTATTGTAATTGTGTTTTGAGAAACCGAGCAACCAAAACAATAGACCAACAACATTCAACCAACTACGTAAAACTCACGTACCTAACGACAAAAGTTAAATAATAACTGGAGAGGGTCATTAATCCGCGGAAAATCTTAACACCACGATTCAGAAAAATTACGTAATTGCACAAAGCATGTTCTAATGCGGTTCGTGAATGAATGGACGGCGCGGGCGGCGTTTTGCGATTTAGTAATTTTATATTATCTTCGAAACTATTCAACCAATTGACATACTGTTTTGAGCAAATCGTATCTCTATGATGTTCTTGTGATCATTATAACATTGTTTTCGATAAGGTTTAATATTTTGTTGTTTAAAAAATTGTTCAAAGATATGTACATCGAAAAATACTTTTTTTAACACATAAAAGCTACTATATCTGCTAAAATATAAAAGATAGAAATATGGTGCCGCGGACTTTTTTGTAGAACTATTCAAAACGGACCAGGTTGCCATACATTGTTTTCAATTATATACAACTGTTAAGGCAGCGCACGCAAATAACTCTGTTGTAAGAGCTATTTTTTTCCGCCTGGATAGACAAAAATTGAGATAGTTTGGCTAATATGCATGATATCTTTATAATTTATAGCCTATAGCATTCCTCAATAAATGGGTTGTCTAACACTGAAAGAATTTTTCAAATCGGACCAGTAGTTCCTGAGATTACCCCCTACATACAAACTTACAAACAATTTTACCTCTTTATAATATTAGTATAGACTAGCTGACCCGTGCCCACTTCGTTGGGCGGTAAACATTTTAACTTGTGATGAAATTATGAGTGTGGTTCGGTTAGTACTGACTGCTATGATTTATTTCCTGACGGCGAAAAGGAGGGTTTTGTTTTTATTGCATAATAATATGTATGTAGCTAGGCTAGTGAGCCGCTGCGAGCCTCAGCGTTAGACTCCCTGTCCCTTGTTGCAGAGACATGCTGCTTTAAATCACTGAGACGCTGTGCACGTTCAGCGCTAGATTCCCGAGCACGGACCTGCGATGTTCTCCAGCTTTGGTTAGCAAGCCGCTGTGAACGCTCGCGGAGCTAGATTTCCCAGCGAGTGCTTGCGAAATATTTTCTCTATTCCTCGAGAGGCTCTTCCGTACGGCGTATTCGAGCTGCTCTTGTCTCATGTCTGGGATGTCTGACGGGAAAGTTGTGATATCCTTTAAGGCATGATAAACAATCGCTGAAACTGTCCGATATCCCAAAAACAGAAATATCACAGCTTCGAACTCGAAGAATGAGAACGAAGTAATATTGTAATTGTGTTTTGAAAAACCGAGCAACCAAAACAATTTTAAAGACCAACAACATTCAATCAACTACGTACAACTTACCTACCAAACGACAAAAGTTAAATAATAACTGGAGAGGGTCATTAATCCGCGGAAAATCTTAACACCACGATTCAGAAAAATTACGTAATTGCACAACGCCGTCTATGGGTAATGGATAAAACGTCGTCCGTACAAAGCATGTTCTAATGCGGTTCGTGAATGGACGGCGCGGGCGGCGTTTTGCGATTTAGTAATTTTATATTATCTTCGAAACTACTCAACCAATTGACATACTGTTTCGGGCAAATCGTATCTCTATGATGTTCTTGTGATCATAATAACGTAATTTTTTTCGATAAGGTTTAATATTTTGTTGTTTAAAAAATCGTCCAAAGATAAGTACGTCGAAAAATACTTTTTTTAACACATAAAAGCTACTACATCTGCTAAAATATAAAAAATAGAAATATGATGCCGCGGACTTTTTTGTAGAACTATTCTAGGCGGACCAGGTTTCCATACATTGTTTTCAATTATATACAAATGTTAAGGCAGCGCACGCAAATAACTCTGTTGTAAGAGCTATTTTTTTCCGCCTAGATAGACAAAAATTGAGATAGTTCGACTAATATGCATGACATCTTTATAATTTATAGCCTATAGCACTCACGAATAATGTAGCTTTCTACCAGTGAAACAATTTTTCAAATCGGACCAGTAGTTCCTGAGATTACCCCCTACATACAAACTTACAAACATACAAACTTACAAACAAATTTTACCTCTTTATAATATTAGTATAGATATAGTATAACTCAAAAATACATTGTTTCGGGGTCTTTTCACACATTTCTTATTAAAAAAATTCTCAATAGATGGCATTGCAAGTATCTGAAGTCTCAATGAAAACAACCTATTTTAGCGCTCGATGAAGTTTCTTCGTAAACTTTAAAATTCGATATCTTTTGATTTTGTGGGTCGATTTTGATGAAATAAACACTAAATGTTGCTCCGATTATCACTTAATATTTCGAAGTACCTAAATTTTGAATCCAATCAGTGGTTTATGCGTGATGCTCCTCCAAACGCACAGACATACAGACGCACAGACATACAGACGCACAGACAAACAGACAAACAGAAAAGAATTTCAAAAACTGCTTTTTTGTGTTCTATGTCATTTTTCTGACATTTCTATGTATTTTTTATGCGAAAATATTCAATGTACAGACACGGCAACTCTACGATTTTATTATATGTATAGATAACAGTAGTAAGTAGGTATATATGCATTCGCTAAATAATAAAAAAAAAAATTAAAAAGTGGCACATTGTGCGTTACAAAAACAATTTTTTTGCCATGTCTAAAAATGTACCTACTAAACAATTAAAAAAAACAAGCATTCGCCCAAAAACGTACCTAAATACTTACAACTTTTTTCCAAAGTACCTAGGTACCTACTGGCCTTAAATGCCGAATATTTTTTTTTGTTACGATTTATCTCTGCGTCCCGTCCCCTACATTCCTACTCTCCACGTTTATAGTTAGTATGGTCATTTATTTGATTGCTATCCTAGGAGAGAACGAGGAATTGTTTATTTGTTAATTAGGTTCACAATCACAACTCACCCCAGCAGCAGAATACGCAGCCGCTCCAAACGCGACGACAATAGTCGACGCGATCAGGTACAGGAACACCATGACCACATAGCCGATCATCTCGATCTTCAACCATTTGACGTTGTGGTACTTCTCCACCACGTGGAACAGGTACAGCAGCAGCAGGATGCCGGAGAACCAGAGCCCGAGGTGGGCCACTATGTTGAAGTACACCCCTCGCCCGTTCGACCAGAATGCTGAAGACTGGATGCAGATGAACCCGATAAGGTTGAACAGCTGGAAACGATTCGCGTGTTAAAATTATGTGTTGTATGAAAAGTCTGCGATTCGTGTGTTAAATTATCACTTGGATAGTTGATTAGGAATTAATCTCATGTCGTAAAGTGGTACCTACTTCACTTGGCATATTTGGTCAAACATTCGCTTCACTTAAATTAACCTTATTTCGAATAGCATTTATAGGTATATTTTGTCTTGAACAAGTGCCTATTTGCGGATATTTGGCCAAATAAGACAGACCAGGTGAAGTGCCAGCATAGGGTGGAATCTGAAGTATTTGCGCAAATAATCATTTTAATTGGATAAGAGAAACCCCAGTGCGTGAAGGTATTTTTTTTTTAACAATGACGCCAAGAGCAAGGGGTGTAGTGATACCCATTGTAATTATTTTACTAGCTGCACGCGCAACTTCGTCTGCGTCACATTTTTTAATGTTCCGCTCCGTTTTTTAATGTTCTTCCTCGATACATGGGCTATTTCCAACACTTAAATAATACATTTTTCATTTCGAACCAGTAGTTCCTGAGATTAGCGCGTTTAACCAAACAAACTCTTCAGCTTTATATAAGTGTAATATATTATAGATTATTTTACTGTAGGTCTCATTGATATATCGAGTTACTGCTATAAGATTTTACAACCTATAAGGTATCAAAGTATAGACTATGGTTTAGGTACATAAATATTGATAAACTGTTTCACTGCGAGTGTTTGAAAACAAAGGGATTTTCAACCAGCTGGTGGAGGCATCGGGAATTTTAATTAGGCGGATGAACAGCTGCATTGTAAACCTGTATTGGTAGCTACTGAGTGATATCAAAATGCTACGTAAGAGTCTCCACTCTTACAACAAGTCATCGTCGAAAGGTCATTCTCTAGAACCTGTCTCCGTGAATTAGACAGAACCTAACCAAGAAAGGAAGTACCCTATAGGGTATTTTGAGAATCATTAACCTGATGCATGGACCTGATTGACCAGGCGGATATTGAGAGGGAACGTAAGGCGCCGGCAGTTCGATGAAACATGTTGGTTCGCAGGTTTTGCACGCTGTAGCAAAATAAAGCTTTAAAAGCTTATTGCCAATTGTTGCAGCTTGTGGACCAACTATACTCAGCGAGCTATCAGCGCCCTACGGGTCCAGTATAATACCGGATTCAGGATGTTGATGGGGTTGCCCCATTTCTGCAGTGCATCAGGTATGTTTGCACAAGCATACGTACATGGCTTTCATGCTATCGTCAGACAGAAATCTGCCTCTTTGCTCTGCAGAGTGCGAATCAGCTCCAACTCCATCCTGGAGACCAAAGCGGGGAGGTACGATTCTCCTTTGTTAAGGGATGTCGTTCGGAGATGTATCTCGAACAACATCCTTGTCTCTAAATAGATTATTAATGTTTAATAACATAGGAAAAAGTTATCATTTTGTTTACTAACCCTTAAGGATGTTGCTTATCCGAATTAAAGATTATTTTTTTTTATTTGTGAAAAATCTGCACAAAAAGTCACCCAAGTGCACCTTGGGCAGTAATTAAGTACCTCCTTCCTCCATAAATATTGTTGACTGTCATCAACATCTATAAATGTCTTAGTTTTTAATCAATACTTAAGTTCTAGGAGCAAAGACCTGCTCCTGGATCCCAGCCAGGTGTGTTTCGTTATCATGATTGAGCTTGCGATTAGTCACATAAGTATTAGGTACTAATGTGTAAATAATCACCCACTGACGTAACAGTCGTTTAATTAACATTACTAATATTTGTTTTGTTTGGTGGCAATCGCGTGTAGGACATAAAACTTTGATTATAACGCTTCACGCTAGGATGGTGTCGTCGTAGAAATCGTTTGCAAAGATTGTGAAGGCAACACAATTTGCTACAAACATGCGGAACTACTTTAGCTACACTTAGGTACAACAGTTTTTCCTATTCAGACATGAGAGTAGAAGAATGCATGACGAGTAGGTAAATATACGGTGATATAATATATTTCTAAAAGCAAATTGGCTAATTTTGCAAGGCGTAAAACATTACTAGACTTCTACGTAGACCATGGACCGCCATGAGAACAAATGGGTCCATGCTGGTAGAACTCAATACCACAAAACAGCTTTATGTAAAATGCCAGGAGCATGCCATGAGGGCACGCTTCTTTTCAGACATATTATGCGTTCATCCAAGCATAGTCTGGATAGGCTCGTGATACGGGGCCGGGTCGAAGGAAATGGCGCTCAAAGTAGAACACTGGCCAGAT
The DNA here is from genome assembly GCA_963859965.1 of Ceramica pisi. Lineage (NCBI taxonomy): Eukaryota > Metazoa > Arthropoda > Insecta > Lepidoptera > Noctuidae > Ceramica > Ceramica pisi. Next base: position 26,006,425 of record OY982531.1, on the reverse strand, counting down.
GGTCCGAGGCCATGAAGAAGGCTGTTAGAAGCAGCATGTAAAGAGCGGTCTACATTCCAGAAAACCGCATGACTTAATTGGAGACACGTATGTGGTCGCGATCCTCAGAAGTGAGGGAACGACGAAGAAGAGAGAAATACTACGATGGTCGATGGCTGAGTGCTCGACGAAACTAGACCACATTACACAGGGAAGGTAATCATCTAATTAGAGGCTTTTCCCAACTATGTCAGGGTATCGGATAACCAGCATTCAGGAGTACCAGTATTTTACAAGGATCGACCGCCTGTCTGACCCATGGAGAAGTTCTCATGTAGGTAATCAATTTTACCTATAATCCTACTGTTCGATTTTGGCCCTGGCCACCATATAATGTGAAAGTGTTTGGCCATTCACACAGATACACTTCCTCTTCTCTCCGACACTTTCATAATACGATGGGGCGGCAATCCAACACGGCCGGAGTCCGAAGAGAGATCTGGCAAACCACCAGCTTCGAAACTCCCGGCTGTCACAGGGATATCTATTATAGAAAAGCTGAAGAGTTTGTTTGTTTGAACGCACTTATTTCAGGAACTTCCTGTCGGATTTGGAACATTCATGAGGAAGGCTATTAAGGCAATATGGGAACAGAAATAACAGGATATGCGCGAACGAAGTCGCAAAGAACAGCTAGTTCGTAACGTCAAAAATACTTTATAGAACACTTACAACAACAACAGCCTTAAGAATCCCGGGCGGAGTCTTCAAGTAGGAGGGGTCGAACCGCGTCTCGGTGATGAACACCGTGTTCGTGGAGCCCATGGTCTGCGGGGGCGGCGGCGGCGGCAGTTGATTTGGGTACGCCATGGTGGATGCTTAGCTAGAACAGACAGATTCCAATAAGCCTAAAATTTTTGGAAGAAAATATAGTGGCAGGCAGGAGGACGCTAGTGTTGCCGAATTGTTTAAAAGAGCATTTGGAGGAACGGGGTGGGTTTTAGTCAGAAGTCTGACACTCCCTCTATCTCAGCACAGAGCAGGCGAAATCATTTGATGATTTCCTACACAGCAAGAAATGTGGCAAGCTAGCAGCAGATTTTTTTTTATTAGTACTAATTGTTTGCAGAATGGCTTGGCGGCCGATATTTCAGAAATAAACAAAGCATTGGAGCTTCACAATCCTGAGTAGACCTATCAAATTTTAATCTGACTGAACATCCGTAGAGCATGTTTCGAATTTGATCTGATAAAACTATATAGATTTATCGCCACTTAGGACATATAATATCTATGTTAGACTCAGTTATCTGCCATCTCAGAGATCAATCAATTTGGCCTCGAGATCCTCATTCATAGTGTACCTGGTATACAAAGCTACATATGAACTCGTAACAAGCCATGTTTGAGTGGAGCCGATCCAATTAGTATTGATACCGGAGGTACAGGTTACTGCTGCTAATTAGTTGATTGAATCATTGAGTTAGTCACGGGAGTGAGGTCAACAATAAATTGACCTTATGGGCTATGATGTGGTCATGATTTATTTTACATTGTTAATTATTATTACAGATACATACAGGAATGGCTTCTGCCTGTAACTGTGTATTGTAACATAAACTATACCCTGTGGCACTTGGCTAGCTACTCTATACAGAGTAGCTTTCTGATGTTTTTAAGTGCTCTTACTTTTAGGGATTTTTTTTCTTTTCGTAATGAGGAGGTACAACAAATTGTTTGAATATTGTTTGTTTGTAATAGTATTTATGACATAAGATTTAAAAATAAAGCATAAAAATATGTGACAACATGCACTATTAACATTCAGAACAGTTCAACCTTGAGAATAAAATTTACACATGTTTTATTCAATGGTGATTTATCTTATGTGTCATGCTTGAGATGAATTCAAGATAATACTATTATTTATCATCCTGTTGTACAAAATACTCCAGATATTGTAACTCTCAAAATAATAAGAAGATTACTGAAATGATAAGATACAGAGAAGCTACAGATAAAATAGTAAAATAAAACATCCTTGATATTGAACTTGAATTAGCTGGAACTGTTATCAAGAGGCATTTGATCAATGAAACGGAAGTGCTTTACCTCCTAATTGTTTTAAGATTTTTTTTAAATCTACTAACCACTGTGTATTATGTTATTTCGAATGTACAAAAAGGGTTTTTTTTTTTTCTATGAATATTTAGAATATATTTTACTATAAAACTTTTGGTAATGGTTTTTTCTTGTCCAAACTCACTCTCAAATAGCAATATTAATTAATAACAGGTCTGAGGGTCATCTCATTAAGAAACAAACCTCAGGTCAAACATGTTAATGATTTAGAGTAGTATTTATTAATTCTTAAGATTTGTAAAATTAATCAAATCAAGTACCTATAATTATAGCTCTCCAGTAAAGTTTTAAGCATGAAGTAGGACTTTTATTCTGTCACGAAAAGTAAATAAACAATAAATTTATACTCACACAGACCACAATCACACTAATACGCTTATTCTAAACAAAGTCACGAAGGAGCGAATCACGTAAACTGAGCCAGCTTCATCGCGATAAGAGCGGCCGAGGATGCTCCGCAGCAATTCAGTCACCGTCGCCTTGACACTATATTACTAACCGATACTGAGCCGTGTAAAACATCAATGACTCATATTTTTAAATATCATACAGTCTAAGCATACCGCAGTTACTCCTCTGTCATAATATCTTCGCGGGTGTAATGTTATTATTGTTTACTCATACGAAACGTCTTCACACGTAATTGTTACGCTATACGCTTATTGATTTAACTTTTGTATTTTTTCATAGTACCTCGCAAAATTTTAGTTAAACATTGATTCACTCAGTAACTGTAAATTCATAATAAGATTTTAGAAAACTACGAAACGCGAACTACTATCACCACAAAAATAAAATAACTGCTGTTGTAGAGATGTCCAGTTGACCACATCATTCTTTTCGTATCGATCGAAGTGAAAATGATTGTTAATCGATTTATATATTAGGGAATTTGCATGAAAAAATATTTATTATCCATGCAGTCTGTATAAAAATATACAAAAATATATCACGAACAGTGAAAATAACATCAAAATTACTCGAAAACTAAACTAGATATTTTAATTTTAATAGGCTGTATAGGCGTCATGGACTTTGACAATAAAGTCCATATACGGACTTTTCTTTGTAATTGTAATCTTTGAAGCTTTATATATAACTTCGGCGATGATGAAAGTATTTAAAAAATATTTTCACAATAGTTTACCAGAGTTAATGAGCATTTCATTTTGCAAATAAAAAAAAATCACAAAACAGTCTCTCTTCTACTCGGACGCATCGGCCGATGGAGGGGAAGAGAGATAGATGCGTCATAAGCTAAACGCTTAGGCCGATCATCTCTCTCTATCGCTTGTTGCGCGCTCTCGCTTGCACGCTTGGCTCAGATGGAACGTGACAATGAGTCGTGTTTTTTCGTACGTGCAGCCGGTGGTCATCGACTTATAAGGCGTTATCACGTCAAAAAATCGCATGCATAATATTCTCCTCTATTGTAATACGTTATTGATGTGATTACTTAATTTATCCCTGTAGATGCACTTGTGATTCTAGTCATGATGACCTAAGAAATCAGTATTGAATTGATAATAGTTCACTAGTGATTTTCAAATTCACAGATTTCATGAAAAGTATGCCCAATCTGCACCTTTTTAAATGCATTGAAAGGTGAAAACCGTGATATCTTATTTTTTAATTGTTTTCTTACAACAAGAATCGTTGAAAGCCAAATCATATTTTTAGTAGTACTTCTAAAAGTGAGTACTCTTTGGGTTTTGATGATCATCACTAAAAATTTAGAAAACTCCTGCATCTTATCCTAAAGATTGTGGAGTCTCTAGTGTCTGACATCCAGACAGAAAGGATAAGGATTCCAAAATTTCATATTTTCGAATCCATTGTTTCCCTCTTCGAGAAACGAAATTTAGTGGCCCATTTATGGAGGCTCCAACGTTCTCTTAGAGCTCCGGAAGAGCCCTGATTACAGAAGATGTTACGAAGACCGAAAACTCACTATTATTTGTTTTGTATCAATATCCGGAATCCATCTTGAGTCAAGCACCTGTCTTTCAGCCTGTTGTCAGCGTTTCCTTTGCCTCTCCGCTGGTGGCGCCCTCTATGCTTACCGTTGGTACTAAGTATTTCAAGCGCGCATCGGGTGATGGCTCGATTTACCGTCATTATAGCGTCGTTTTTCGCGCCGTTCGGTTGTAAGCGTTACTTTAAACTTTGCGAAAAAATTCTACCTACATTCATTTGAAAAAACTATTTCAGTTTTAGATTCGTGAAATTTTTTACCTCTCCGTTGTTATTATGGAAGATTCTAATAATAATTTAGAGTCGGGAAGTGTTAATGGCGGCTCATCATCCCGTAAACGAGTTCATTCGCCAACTCCAAGTACGAAAGATCGTGATAGTGATTCTTCTGTGAGTAGTGGATCCAGCCCTGAGAAACGCAGATCGAGAAGGGACTCTCAAACCGTGAGTTTTGCGCAATTTGAGTTCTTATCACAACAAGTGTCCTATTTAACAAACCTTTTACTGAGGAATTCTGATGTTGAAAATACGAATTCTAGTGCTAAAAACAATACGTCCGTTACCTCAAACGAGTTAAACCTACAAAGACCTGAAAATAACAAACTTCAGATTTTGTCGGAAGTCAGTACAACGGTAAAAGATCCAATTTACCCTAAAGCAAATGAGGCATTTCTTAAAAAATTAACGGAACTACAACGTTTTAAGTGTGATGATTGGTATGCCGTACGGTTTTCGGATGCACAAAAGAAATATTCAGCTACCCCCGGTTTTGTCGAATTAAATGTTAACGACGAATTAAAGCGTTTTGAATCAGATATGTTAAAAGAGGATTCACGCTCATATTTATTAGAACGATCTTTTGCTGGATTAACAAATGCTTTACTTTCTCAAAAAGACGAATTGCAAAAAACGTTACAATCATTGGTAGATTGGTCAAATGAGTTTAGAGAAACGTTGACACCCAGCACGTTATTCGAAAAAGTGGAGTGTTTATTTTCAAAAGAATCCGCATATAGTAAGGTTACTGACGACTTGTTACAAATAGTGTGCGGTCGCAGAGCCGATTTAATAAATATTCGTCGTGAGGCTATGTTGCGCCAGATTTCCGAAGGCTTTCATCGTGATGTGTTACATAAAATTCCTCCTAGTACAGAATCACTTTTTAATGACGAGGTACTTCAAGCCTACCTCCAAAAAATTGGGGGGGTGGATAAATTAACTGTATCAACAAAGTCAATACCTCAGTCTAATTATAAAGATAATTTTTATAAAAATCAAAAGCCGTCGACTAGTAAGCAAGCTGATGAAACATTTTTTCGTCGAGACACCAATAAAAGACAAAAACATGGCTCACACGCTTCACAACAAACAAAAAACCGAGCAAGCAACCATCGCGCCAAAACCAGGGGAAAGAAATCGCAGGCTTTCACTAAAAACAAGCGTCGCGAATGACTGTCGGACATTTCGAGGCGGTTGTCTGAAGCAATTTCAGTATGCTTGGAGCAATCTAGGTGCGCCAGACAAAATATGCCGGCTGTTGAACGGTGCCCGCATACCCTTCATACTGAAACCGCCGCTAATATTTCCAAGTCCCACGGTTTTGAAATGTTACAGAACCAAAACATCTCCCAATATGACCACACAAATTCAAACTTTGTTAGAGTCAGGTGTACTAGAACCTGCAGAACGGACGCCCAGCTACCTTTCTACGTTCTTTCTGGTACCGAAGTCGGATCAGACCTTCCGTCCTATCTTCAATCTGAAGCAACTGAACCAGTTCGTAATAGCCAAACCATTTCAACTATTCAGTCACTTCCGTGTTCCAAATTTTTTGCAACAGCAAGATTGGATAGCCAAACTAGACCTGAGCCAAGCATATTTTCACGTAGCCATCGCACAGCAGCATCGCAGGTTTCTGAGATTAAATTATCATCAAGATCCACATCTGCATCAGCTACTTCAAATGACTTGTTTGCCGTTTGGCCTTTCATCGGCACCCAGAACGTTTGCCTCGATAACCAATTGGGTAGCGGAATTCCTGAGGAGTCACAACATCAGGTGTGTCGTGTACTTGGACGATTTCCTTCTAGCAAACCAGTCAAAATCGCAGTTGGAAGACGACATGGCATTCACGATGAAGATTCTTCATTCGCTGGGCTGGACAGTGAACTTCGAAAAGTCTGTACTGGCTCCGACACAATGCCTCGAGTTTCTCGGCATAACATGGGACACAAAACGCAACTCAAAGTCCCTGTCGGAGCCGAAGTGCCTAACGCTACGCAAGGCACTTCACCAACAGCTCCAGAGCAGCAAGTGGTCCCTCAAACAGTACCAAACTTTAATGGGGAGACTCAACTTTGCAACGTTTGTAACTCCGAGAGGTCGCCTTCACTGTCGCACTCTGCAATACTACAGTCGACAGCTGTCAGTGAAACACCCCTACCGGCGGAAACCTGTCCCTCAACCAGCTCGGTCAGAGATGGAGTGGTGGTGTCAAGCTGTAGGAAAATCGATGCCGATCCACATGAACTCGGTGACGCACCTATTGACTACAGACGCATCAGACATCGGATGGGGGGCACAACTCAGCGATACAAATATTGTGGGAACCTGGACGGATTCACAAAAGACATGGCATGCCAACCAAAAAGAGATGTTCGCTGTTTACGCAGCGATATGTCAGTACCAACAGCAACTCCAAAATGCACAGATACTGCTCCAAACCGACAATCGGACAGTAGTCTCCTACATAAACAAGGAGGGCGGCACAAAATCCAAGAAACTGCTCCAACAAACCCGACAACTTCTAACTGTTCTAGACAAGCAGAACATTCATCTGACGGCCCATTATTTTCCGGGCAGATTCAATGCAGAGGTGGATGCTCTTTCTCGGCAGAAGGCTTGTCCAGAGTGGCACCTCACGAGGTCAGCAACGACACAAATCTTTCAAATGTGGGGCACGCCGGAGGTAGACCTCTTCGCATCGAGAACAGCTCACATAGTACCAAGGTACGCATCAATGGACGTGGACGATCAAGAAGCCCAACACCACAATGCATTTTGTCATCAGTGGCACTACAACCTAGCTTGGTTGTTTCCACCACCAAATCTGATTCCCCGGGTTCTCAGACACCTAAATCAAGCCAGCGGAGACTACATATTGATTGCCCCGAAGTGGAACAAGGTATTTTGGCAGGCAGATGTTCAGCGGCGAGCGCGACATCCCCCTTTTCTGATTCCAGATCTAGCCCGCACTCTGATCGACACCAGAACAGGGACGCATCCGCCGCAGGTGCAAGATCTACACTTGGAGGCATGGCTGATTTCGGGTGGCCAGATATTTTAACGGACTGGACAGATCAAGAACAAAAACTCCTTATGTCAAGCTGGAGAGGCTCCACAATCAATACCTACAGACCAGCGTGGCGCAGATGGAAACAATGGTGTGAGTCGCATTCAATTATTTACAAATACCCCAATGCCGACCAAGTAGCTCGATATTTAGCACATTTACACTGTGATATAGGTCTTGCTTATAGAACTATTTTGGTACATAAATCTGTTATTTCAACTTTTACACATTTAACATCAAACATTGATTTGTCGTCAAATTTCTTTATAAAACATATACTGAAAGCTATTTCTGTCGCTCGAGAGAAATCTGCAAAACCACCTATTTGGAACCCTAAAGTTTTATTGCAATACATGAGTACTTACAATTTTGACGAAAATAATATATTTTATGTATCGAGACATGTGGCTACTCTTTTACTGTTAGCATCAGGCCGCAGGGTTCACGATCTTACATTGTTGCGAATTGATAGCACTAGTTTAGTTGTTGAGGATACCTCTATTGTATTGTGGCCAGCATTTGGTTCTAAAACAGACAACCATAGCCATAGGCAGTCTGGATGGAGGCTTAGGGAACACCCGAATAAAAAGTTAAATTTGATTTTTTGGCTAAGACAATTATTACAGATTACTCTAAATCGTAGACAAAATATAAAACATTTATTTATTACAGTGAAAGGGGATATAAAACCTGCCTCTAGAACTGTTATTGGCGGATGGGTGAGGTCTCTCTTAAAAGCTAGTGGTATTGATGCGACTCCAGGATCAGTAAGATCTGCAGTAGCTTCTCTCAATTTTATAGAAAATTTTCCGATAGATCAAATTCTTGCGACTGGTAACTGGAAAATGATTCATACCTTCCAAAATTATTATCAAAGGGAATTGCAAAATGATTCGAATATTCTCGGTGATTCTGTTTCTTTATCTAATTATTTTGATCCTGTTCATTGAAAGATTACCATTATTTTTATAGTTATTTTGTTATTTTATTGTGGCTGCAAGCAGTATGTCATACTGGATTAAAATTAATGTAATGCATTTACATAATTTATACATGATTAGTTTTTCTAACCCAACATTTTTATTTTTGCTACTTCTTTATACACATTATAGCGTCTTTGGGTTAAGCGCACCAGGTGATAACAAACAGATCACTCAAGATGGATTCCGGATATTGATACAAAACAAATAATAGAGAGTTTTACATAAAATAAAACTTACCTATTATTTTTTCATCAATATCCGGAATCCAGGTAAGGTCTACCTGGTGCATCATGAGTTCCATAATGACGGTAAATCGAGCCATCACCCGATGCGCGCTTGAAATACTTAGTACCAACGGTAAGCATAGAGGGCGCCACCAGCGGAGAGGCAAAGGAAACGCTGACAACAGGCTGAAAGACAGGTGCTTGACTCAAGATGGATTCCGGATATTGATGAAAAAATAATAGGTAAGTTTTATTTTATGTAAAACTCTCTATTGTAGAGTGCCATTTAATGATAATGTTTAAGGTGGCTCTAGTCGCGGGCTCGAACTCAGTGGTAGGTATGGCCGAAAAGCACGCTGTCTCACCTCGCATCATGCCCGACAGAGATAGTACCAGTGATGAGCAGTTAGACGCTAGCCTTCATGCACGTCTAGTTCGCACGCACACAAACATCGTTCCGAACCGTTCCGAACTAAATCGAAGTTACACGATGCACACATACCGCCACCGCGCGCCGCTGCGCATAGTCGCTCGACGCTCGCCGAGAAATCAGCAACTACCTACCTAAAAACTCTTACTAAAAATAGTAGGCGCTGTGTTATCGTTTTATACCTCTACGGCCCTATAGGTACCTAATATGGATTGCTTATTATATTGTTATTATGTTTAGTTTTTCCTTGGTGGTAATGCAGCCGCCACGCCGCCACCGACAGATGCTTACTTGAATAGTCATCGCAGTTTATGTCCGTAGTACTAGATACATCTACACTAATATCTACACTAATATTATAAAGAGGAAAACTTTGTTTGTTTGTTTGATTGTAATGAATAGGCTCAAAAACTACTAGGCCGATTTTAAAAATTCTTTCACCATTCGAAAGCTACATTATCCACGAGTAACATAGGCTATATTTTATTTTGCAAAAAAATAGGGTTCCGTAAGATATTTGGGTTTTTCGGACCCAGGGTGTAAAAATCAACCAGAAAAGTTACTTATTTTGCGTACGCTGCCTAAACTATAAAAGATACAACCATAAATTGTTCTAATTAATTGTAGATCTTATAAATATCTACAAAAAAGTCCGCGACACACTATACCTATCTATGTCGAGTGAGGCGCAACAACCATTTTTTTATTTAAAAATCTAGATTTTTTTTGGACTACATTTAAACGCGTTTATTTTACTCATGCCATTAATCCTTATCAAATTAAAGTATTTCATCACTAAGTACAGTTTATGTAGATCATATTTGGTCTTTGAATGATTAAAATCGGACGTTTGGTTTTGAAGTTATGGCGAAATTAAAATATTACGATTTCTGCTGCACGGCCCGTTGCGGCGGTCACCAAGGCGGTGGTGCGCGTGCGGGAGGGGAGTTTAGTTAGATCTATGTAAGGTACCCGCGCGGCTCATACGCGAGGTAGGTTGGTAACAGTTTTTCTCACGGTTTTTCTGTAGTGTATTTAGTATCAGCATTGCACCCGTGCGAAGCCGGGGCGGGTCGCTAGTACCTAATGAGTTTTTTTTAATAGGTACGTCATAAATCGTAATCCACAACTTTTGCTTATATTATAATATTTGTACGGAACCCTCGGTGCGTGAGTCCGAATTGCACTTGGTCGGTTTTCTATTTTAGTTACCCCTCTTGGTTGACACAGACGTGTTTAGATTTGCATTCATTATTAGATTGCTATTATCAGACAAGTGACACTTATAGATTGTTTACTTAGCTCCTAAATACCTACCTACCTAACGTTAAAATTTTAGTGTCTACGACGCCAACGGTTTGGTTTTATGGCATCTTTGCTTGTAGGTAAGTACCTACCTACGTTAATATAACAGTAGGTACCTATTAGGCAGAGAGCTATGTAAACTATGATGTTGCAGAATTTGTTCGAAAGAGTTACCGCGGCCCTGGTAAGTACGGTACTGTTATAAGCGGACTTTGTAGCGCATCAAACGCTGACCATACTAAAAACCCCGCCGCTTCCATAATCATGTCAACGTTATAAAAGGGCATTTCCATGTGCTCAGACAGACACTTTGACGCGCATTCACAGTACAACACAGTACTTTCATAGACTATTTTAGAGTCAGTCATATACCACCTAAGATTCAGTGTACCTAGTGTAATCTTTATTTTTATTAAATACCAGTAGCAGTGAATAAAGTGTTTTTTTAAAAAGGACCCACGGAGTGCCATCCTAACAAACTGGTGTCAGAAGTGAGGTGTAGGCGTCGCGAATTATTTCCACGTAACTGCACCATTGTGTTTGTATACTCCGTGGACGAAAAGTCCTTTATCGACGCGGTCGACGGTAAACCTTAGGCTTCCTAAAACGCCTAAGTCCGCGCTGCTGCTGCCGTGATCGACGATAAGCCTCCGCTCTGTAGCGTGAGCCCGCATCACCCCCGAATACATCTGCTACCACGTGGTTGACGGTCAGCCTCCACCTTCGAGTGTGAGCCCGCATCACCAGGTCAACACAGGACATCCGCACTGCATCAACAATCTCGTAGGAGATTTGTGACTGGCCCTCCATCCATCACCAGCCACGTGTTCTCTGCGCATCACGTGCAAGAACTGCCTGCAATACGACTCTCTGGGTCGCCAGGCGCCGGCGCCGCGTGCTTCGTGACGTCATCTTTCCAGAATGTTCCCGTGTGCTGCTGCAGTATATCTGCTAATGTGAGTTTTTTTATATCATAAAAGTGTCTTAGTGAAGTGAAGTGCCGTTTTCCAAATTTTGAAGTCACTCGTACTTTCTTAAAACTAATTTACAATTTTATATTGTGCATGCTTTGTTTTAATCTGATGTTCTGTAAGTGCTCTAATCAATAATACAATCATATTGTTAATTTAATGTCTCCAAAACGAGAAAAATCAGAAGAAATCGCATCTTCGTCCAGCTCAGACGACATTTCAATAAAACAGAAATCTAAAATGTCGGACAAAATTACCCTTAATGTTCTCACTAAATTTATCAAACCCTATAACGGGGATCGCGAGTTTTTACCCGCATTTTTAACAAACTGCGAAAGTGCGATATCTTTAGCAACTACAGAACAACAGAACTTCTTATGTAAATACATCATCTCGCAGTTGGAAGGCAAAGCTCAGTTAGCGGCTTGCTTAAAGAAATTTGATAATTGGGCTGATATCAAACAGTTCCTTAAAACTACCTTTGGAGAGAAAAAACACTCCACTCATTTATTAGTAGAACTACAACAATGCAAGCAATTGCCTTCCGAAGACGCGATGCAGTATGCTCTGCGTATTGAATCATGTCTAACTAGATTACAAGCTGACATCCATTACAGCTGCGATAATGATAAAGAACTATTAGGTCGGTTAGCCGCTATGGAAGATCTCGCCCTCAATACTTTCTTGTTAGGGTTGAACTCCAATTTCTCATCCATAGAAGAAGAAAAAATATTTAATTTATCTAAATTAACCACTCGTTCCAATAAGCAATGCACACATTGCAACAAAAGTGGTCATATCGCTTCCGAATGTTATAAAAATAAGCGATCTTCTCCAAATTTGCATCATGTTGATTCGTCGAATAATTTTAACGATAATACTAATTCTAAGTTTGACCCTGAGAAATCATGCAAATACTGCAAAAAGCGCGGTCATTTGATAAGCGAGTGTCGTAAACTCAAAGCGAAAAATAACAATTCTCGTGCTAGTAATTCTACACTACCAAGTGCAACTTTACAAAATAATGTGCCAAGCGATAATCGCTCTAATGTACAGCATGTAGACACTCCGGATAATTCGGATAGTTTAAACTAAATAGGGTTCCGGTTCCGTGTCTACCGAAACCTACATATCATTTAAATGACACGAAAACCCTAACTTCTAAACACTGTGTTTCTAAATTCCCTCCAACACAGGTCACTGCAAATAGAGGTAATAGTCCTCCAAACTGTGTTCCGAAATTTTCTTTAATACAGGTCAGTGCAAATAGTGGTACTTCTGACAGTCCCTCATCTCGTGACAAATCGAGTTTTTCATTTAGGGATTGTTCACGTGAGCAAACGCTTAATATTAATAATAAAGTTTCCTTACCTCACGTCTTTTTAAAAACAAATTGTAATAGCAAGCCCTTATGCTTTTTAATTGACACTGGTTCGTCAGTTTCTATTGTTAAACTTTCTAGTTTACTTAATAAACCAGTGCTGGGCCCCGAAATTATAAAACTTAAAGGTTTAAGCGATAACGATTCCTATTGCGAATCTCTCGGGTCCGTTAAACTAATTTTTGAATATCACGTTTCGCCGAAGAGTAAAATAATGTTCGACTATTTATTTCATACTATTAACGATACGATCAACTTAAACTACGATGGTATTATCGGTAGTAATTTTATCCAACACTTTAAAATAGATATTCATTACTCTACTAACACTCTTAATTTAGAAAATTACAAAATACCTATTTGTCTTAGTAAGCCATCATATGTTATACCCCCGCGGTCAGAAACGGTCATTGAGTGTCCAGTTTCCAATCTCTCCGAGATAAAAAATCAAAAAGAAGGTTTGATCTTAGATCATATTATTCGTGACGGTGTTTTCTTAGCAAACTGCATAGTGAGCTTAAAACCTAATAATAGAGTTAATGTCTCTGTTCTCAATACCACGGAAAATGAGGTCCAAATTGACAACTACGAAGTCAAGTTAATTCCATTTGACATACCGCCTTCTAAATTAGATGACACTCAAACGGAACTTATTCACCAATTAGATTTCTCTAAAATTGACCGATCTAAAAGGGTTCTTGAGCAGATAAGGTGCTCTCATTTAAATCCGCAAGAACATAAAGCTTTGATGAACTTCCTTGCCAAATATACGGATATATTTCATCTTGATGGTGAAAATTTAACTCATACAAATGTAATTAAACATTCTATTAATACTAGGGATGCACCCCCAATACACGTCAAGTCGTATCGTTTCCCTGAAGTACATAAAAACGAAGTCGAGAAACAAATTACAAAAATGCTCGATCAAAACATTATTCGCCCTTCAACCTCTCCTTGGAATGCGCCTGTGTGGGTGGTTCCGAAAAAATTAGATGCGTCCGGAAAACAAAAGTGGCGAATTGTAATTGATTATCGGCGGTTGAACGACGTCACTGTATCCGAAGTTTACCCTCTTCCTCTCATAACTGACATCTTAGACCAACTAGGTCATTCCAAATATTTCAGTACTCTTGATTTATCTTCAGGCTTTCATCAAGTTTTATTAAGTCCTAAAGATACTGAAAAAACTGCGTTCAGCGTAACGACTAACAGTATATCAGGTCAATTTGAATTTACAAGAATGCCGTTTGGATTAAAAAATGCTCCGGCGACATTTCAGAGAATGATGAATATTGTTCTCTCGGGACTTCAAGGTCTCCACTGTTACATCTACCTTGACGATTGTATCATTTACTCACATGACCTTGAATCTCACATACAGAAATTGGAATCTGTATTTTCTAAATTTAGAGAGGCAAACTTAAAATTACAGCCCGATAAATGTGAGTTCTTGAGACGGGAAGTTGCTTACTTGGGGCATATTATTACGGACAACGGTGTTTCGCCTAATCCAGATAAGGTGAAGGCTATCTCTCAATTTCCCACACCAAAAACTCCGAAAGATGTTAAATCTTTCCTGGGATTAACGGGTTATTATCGCCGTTTCATAGAGAATTTCTCTCATATAACTAAACCTCTCACATCTTTACTGAAAAAAGATGTCAATTTTCATTGGTCTCATGATCAAGAACAAGCTTTCGATACGCTTAAAGAAAAGCTCATCTCAGCTCCTTTATTACAGTATCCAGATTTTTCCCAACCTTTTATTGTAACTACGGATTCTTCCAATTATGCCGTCGGCGCAGTTTTATCACAGGGTGAAATCGGCAAAGATAAGCCCATTGCATATGCGTCTCGAACTTTAAATAAACAAGAAGGGAATTATTCTACAACTGAGAAAGAGCTCCTCGCTATATTATTCGCCGTTAACACATTTAGGCCCTATCTTTACGGGTATAAATTTAAAATAGTAACTGACCATCGTCCTTTAACGTGGTTATTTAACGCTAAAGACCCAGGCGGCCGTTTATTAAGATGGCAACTAAAACTCGAAGAATACGAGTATGAAATCGTATATAAACCTGGCAGAGTTAATAGTAACGCAGACGCGTTATCTCGTTATCCAGTCAATGCTGTAACAACTCGAAGTTCCAAAATCAATTCTACTACTTATGAAGAATACTTTAAAAAGCAATTCACAAAAACTATTTCGGATTGCGACACTAAAATTCAAGAACATAACGAGAGCTTACATAAAGCAAAACAAAAGTGTATTGCCTGTCCAGTTTCTTTGGACCTAGATAATTCAATGCCATATACTGAGCAATTATTAGCTATGCTTGACAATTCCGAGGAATATCGCGCAGGTGAACGCGAATCTGACACCATGCAAACGGTGATCTGTAAAAACAATAAGATACTTTATTTCTTATATACTAAAGTCCATCATTTTGATGAAACAAGTTACAAAGCTATTTATAACCTACTAATTAATTTACGTGACGAAATTATTTCTAAAAATGATTATATAAAAGAATTAGCTTTGCCTGATTTTTCTGAACCATTCTCTAAATTAGTTTATGTTAAAATTTATAATATAGTTTCTTACATTTTCCATGGCACTAACATTGTGATCCATATTTATAAAAATCAAATACTTTATCCTACTCCAACCGAGATCTCTAACATCCTTAAGGAAAATCACGGGACGACCATAGCAGGTCACCCCGGCGTTAAACGCATGTTAAGTAGAATTAAAGCCTCATACTATTGGAAAGGAATGCGTTCAGATATAGAACGATTTGTTAAAGATTGTAAGTTATGCCAAGTAAATAAACCTTTAAGAGCATCAAATAAAGCACCTATGGTAATAACTTCAACAAGTACTAGGCCATTTGAAAGATTAGCCCTCGATATTGTAGGTACTTTACCCGAGGCAGGCCTACAAAAATTTAAATATATTTTAACACTTCAGGATGATTTAACAAAATTTTCATGTGCCTATCCAATGATAACTTGTACGACTGATGAAGTTGCACGCAACCTCATACATTTCTTTTCATTATTTGGTTTTCCCAAAATGTTATTGACAGATCAAGGTACAACTTTTACGTCAGAATTATTTAGGCAGTTAACTGAAATACTTAAAATAAAAAATCTATTTTCTACTCCTTATCATCCTCAAACTAATGGCGCACTAGAACGTAGCCATGCTACTCTTAAAGAGTATTTAAGGTCATTTGTCAACGAAAATCAGGACGACTGGCATTGCTATCTCGCAACAGCGATCTTGTCGTATAATACAACTCCTCATTGCACTACCGAATTCTCACCTTTCGAACTTTTATACGGTTATAAGCCGTCAATTCCAAGTAGTGTTTACGAGTCTAATGATAACACTACCTACCAGGAATATATTCGTGCTTTACAATATAGGATGAGATACTCCCGCGAAAAAGCTATTGAAAATATGAATAAAAGCAAAGAATCCTCAAAATCTTATTACGATTCAACAGCGCGAGAAAAAACATATAAAACAGGTGATTTAGTTTACTTAAAACACCATCATAGGCTCCGTAAAGCTCTATCCCCGGTGTGGAAGGGACCATTTAAGATTATAAAAACACACGGTAAAAATAACGTCACTTTGTGCATTAACAGAAAGCATGTAAAACATCACGTTAACGAAATTAAACCAGCGTGAATATTTGTTTCAGATGTCTCGTGTGTCCAAGTTTGTCCGAGCCAATCGAAATTATACAACATAGTGCAGGAATCTAGTTTGATCCAACATCGATAGTCTATTTTCAAAACGATAACTGGAATGTTATTACTTATGTAGACATAATTCCTATCAGACCCTATATGGAAAATATAGAAAAAACTATTCAACGTTTATCAACGTTTTGCGATAAAGCTCGTAATTTTGCTAATATTAATGTAGAGTGTAAGGATACTATTAATCCCTTAGAAATACTTATTAATTCTAATAATCTTAAGTTGGAATCTTTGTCGCATCTCATTTCCGATAACCGTCAAAAACGCGCTCTTGAATTTGGAGGCGAAATCTTAAAGTTCTTTTTCGGTACATTAGATGCTGACGACGCTAGAAAATATGATGAAGCTGTTAGCACGTGTCAACAAAACGAGCATCATATTTATTCTTTAATGAAAGATAATATTCATGTTGTTCGTTCTACGATAAACAGTTTTAATGTTTCTATCCAAAAGTTAAATAATAATGAAATTAAACTTAATAACCAAATTGAAAAACTTAATTATATATTTGCAAGTAGTTCTAAGACGAATAACAACTTAATGAATCTAGAGAAAATCAATTCCATGTTTAATATAATTGAAGGCTCATTACTGTCAATTTCCAATATTTTAGACACAATACTTAATTCTATTTTATTCGCTAAAGCAAATATTTTACACCCATACGTCATAACTCCTAAGAAATTATACAATGAGTTATCAAATAACAGTCAAATAAAGAGAACCGCCGAGTTCCCGGTTTCGCTAACATTGCAAAACATCCACACTATAATCGACTTATCTAAACTGACTGTGTATTATTATAATAACAAACTCATGTTTATCGTACAAGTACCATTAATGTACCCTATTAAGTTCAACCTGTACAAGAATTTGCCGCTACCGACTCCACGCGACACTAATCAATATTTAACTTATGTTTTAATTCGTCCTTCAAAGTTATATACAGCTGTAACGGATGACAGATTGTCCTATGTCTTATTAGATAGTATAAGTGAATGTAAGCATGTTAGTAATGATTATATTTTATGTCCTTCACCATCTATCTTGTCAACGATTAATAATCCTTCATGTGAATCTAAACTATTAACCGAAGTCACTTTATCACTTCCTGAAATTTGTGACTCTAAAGTTATTTATGGTAATATAAATGTTTGGCAAAAATTGAATAAGAACAGATACATTTATGTACAGTCTAAACCTAACAAACTAACCATGAAATGTAAAAATAACATTACTGATTATATTCTACAAGGAACAGGAATTTTATCCTTAGAAAACAATTGTGTTGCATATTTTCAAACATTGCAATTTTATCCTTCAAATGTATAAATCTACTGTACCCAGTCAGATAACTCTAAATTTTGATCTGACCTTAGATGATTGTTGCAAGTATAGTATTCTTAATGAAAGTTCACGTTCTATCAATCCAATTAGCTTATCAAATATTGATCTGGAGTCTTTAAAGTTGGCTTCACATAAATTAGATAATTTAGAAAATGAAATTCGCTATAGCGAAAATCAGTCCCATATTGTTAAATACGGTCATTATTATTCAGGACTGACTTATGTTATAATATCAGCAATCATTATTTTTATAATTTATAAACTGTATACAAAATGTTTTAGTTTAAGAAATTCTTCTTGTTGTATTCAGATTTAAATAATCAATGCTATAATACTAAGAAAATAAAGAAAAACAATCATGTTCAGTCATCAATAGAACTTACTGAAATTTCTGATAATCTTGAAAATGATGACAAATCTGTAAAAAGTCTTCCAAATATAGAAATTGGTAAAAATCAAGCTTTGTTCGGAAATTTAAGAAAATCAAATAGAAATGTCAGTAACTTTTAATATTACTTTTATCTTAAATATAAGTTTCAATTTCTATTTTTGGGTTCAATAAGTTTAGTTTAATTTTGGGTGTCTTAAATAAGTTTTCAAAGTTATGTATATTATTAAGTTAAGAAATACGCTGTAAATGAGTTTTATTTATGAATTTAATATTCATTTTATATTCCTTCGCTTTTTATTAATTAAAATAAATTAAATAAAGCTCAGTCTTAAGGGGGGAGATGTTATAAGCGGACTTTGTAGCGCATCAAACGCTGACCATACTAAAAACCCCGCCGCTTCCATAATCATGTCAACGTTATAAAAGGGCATTTCCATGTGCTCAGACAGACACTTTGACGCGCATTCACAGTACAACACAGTACTTTCATAGACTATTTTAGAGTCAGTCATATACCACCTAAGATTCAGTGTACCTAGTGTAATCTTTATTTTTATTAAATACCAGTAGCAGTGAATAAAGTGTTTTTTTAAAAAGGACCCACGGAGTGCCATCCTAACAGTACGCAGAGGGCATTAGGAGGAACACGGATGGGTTTTAGTCAAGAAGAGTCTGACACTCCCTTCTGCTTCGCCCAAAGCGGGAGCAGTTATTTGGTTTCCCATCCATAAAAAAGTCTTGTCCGCCGCAAAAGTACCTACGAACACAAAATTAGGTTTGTCAATTGCAAGAAACTATTTTGAAAGCAAATAGAATGAACCCAGTAACAAACATTACATTGACCCTGGCTTGAACTTTGGATTTCGCTACCTGCTACCTAGGTACTCAACTAAACGAGCGTACGAACCTTTGTCGTTGGCTGTCGACGGCGCTTCAACGACCACCAACGACGCGTGCAGTTGTCCCTGTCGTAGACGCGTGCGGCGGCGGTGGCACGGCGGCGTCATGTCGCTCGATTGTAAGAACGCTTAGCCACCGTACGCACGGACGTAAAAATATTCCGTTCAGCCGAGCGTTGAGAACCCAGCACTCAGCAGAGTAATCACAACGCGTCAAAAAAAGACACCGTTTCAACTTATAATTATGTTTATTTATTTATTATATACTTTATTGTACACCTCATAACAAGTACAGGAAAAACGTTTATAAAAACAAGTGTACAATGGTATCATTGGTTTCAACATCGAGAGTTGAAAATTCATTGCGCGATAGCATCCCGCCGCGATGATTTTACACTGCAGCCGGCAGCGGGCGCGGGCAGCGACGCGGTGTTGAAGACTCGGTCACGACGCCAAATTATGACTTTTCTACCCATTGTTTATAATATGTGGTTTTTAAAACTTTTTCAATGATTCAAATCAATGTCACGTACTTATGCAGCGTCCACTCAAAGCAACAATAACAATTTCAAACGCAAATACGGAGTCCAAACTTCAGTGCGAAGTCAAACAGATATAAAATATAATGTTGAAATCCAAAAATCAAGCCAATGAGTCAATATAAATTAGAGCGCAAGTATAGTCTACCTACGTATGTAACGTATGAACGACATAGGCCACAGGCCACAGCACACCGCAGCAGACACAGTCGTAACTTGAATACGCACGTGTGCGTGAGCATTGTCCCCCCGCACCGCACCGGGGGGAACATTATTCAGTGAGAGGCACGATAATTCATAGTAAAACGCGCGCGTAAAAAAATATGAGAAGGCCTTTCGTAAATCGAGTTTTATGAAAAACCTACTGCATAAATCGATTAAAAATAAAAGTTATTGAATTCTTCGATAATTGAGCTTTGTCGGTACCGACTTAGTTTTAAAGATTTTACATTGTGTTTATTACTTATTTACGGCCAAAGATGCGTTAAAATTGGCAAGAAAAACGAAACTTTGGTGGCTCATAACTTTTTAATGGCGTTTTATTTTACCATTCTGTTTCCATACAGACAAAACTAATAATATGACAAAACGATATTATGTTTAACTTTTGATGTACTCTGTCAAACAGCGGAGTAATACCCTCCCGAAGTTTCTATGGAAAAAATATCGACTAGAGCCACCTTAATCAGGCGCACTGATGAAGTCGTGGGCTTGTGGATTATCCACAAACTCAATTTATTGTTTTCTTTTATTTAGCCGCAAAAGCTGAATAAAACACAACTCACGTTTCTCAGCGCTTCTTTGCTGAAATCCTCATGGATGTTCTGCGGTTACTTTTGGCCGGAGGTACTGGAGTGTTTTAGCTTTTCATCGGTCTGGTATTGAACATTACACAAATCTAGAGAATAAATCGATTAGCGTAAATTTGAAATCGATTTTTTTAATAACATATTCTGCCCTTCCCTACGTGAACATCAAAATGTCACACATCTGAATGCGTTTAAAACCTTAGGTTTTGCATAAAATCAGAGTTCAGACGTTTGGTTTTCTTTACTTTCACATACATTATAAATGTAAGGTATAATAGATAATCTGTAATACATGTATTAAAAATATTGTTTTATCCAGCAATGGACTGGTTTATTTTTAATATTTTGCAACTCCGGTGTGATCTTTCTGTTCATTTCATATGTTAGTTTTTCAGATTCAGTATTAGAGCGAACTCTGTCAATGTCACTTTGAGAGCGTTTCGGGTACGCTTACGGCGGTACGGTGGAATTTCAACCTTTCATTCCAAACGAGAGTTTTGTTGTCCTACTCTGTCACATACAAAATGTGACTGGAATTTTGTTGTTCTTATTTTTGATGCTAATGTAAACAGAATTTCAAATATATATAATATCAATTTCTGACGTTTGGTTTCATGGTTTATTGGTTTGGTCATTTGGTCGTATTCGATTTATCACCTGATATTAATTTACACCTATTTTTAATCGTTAAGTTATAAGTTCCGTAAGAGTGAATATCTTAGTTACTTCTAAGAAAAAGTGTATGTGGCTTAGCGTAGCGTTTATATAAGGTAAGAAAAGAAATCTTATTTTTTGTACAAAGTTGTAGGGTTGTGTTTATTTCTGTGGTGTGTGAGTTGCTCAATATTCGCTATTTTAGGTGGTGACAGGCGGTTATATTACTGTTTTAAACGTGCTCGCTGTTAGAATCGAAGTTCGCATGAACTTCTACATATTTTAGACAAAAGTACACCCACAAAATATAGCCACTAGCATGCATAGTGTTACATTATATTTCCTTCCTTTTGTGTTACATAAATTGCGTAAATAATAGCCGAATACCAAGTGATGATAACATCCATTTTAATGGCCTGTTCCAGCTTATCTACAACAGTTCACAGTATTTTTTCCTCCCACTAATAGTACTATATTGAATTCAATTATGGACATTATACTCTTATCAATTCCTTATCTTTTGAAATGAAACAGCTATTTTATGATATTTAAGTTTCCTTGTAGGAAGAGTAAAAGGTAACAAACTTTCTCTTTTATATACTGGCTCAAATATAGACAGACTAGCCTGACTGGTTATACTTTCATTCCCATAAATGTGAAGTATGGTCTTCAATGTGCCTATAGAAGTCTACACTATTGTCTGACATCATGGTTCTGCATAGTTAATTTTATTGCAATATGGATATTGCCGGGAATCATAACTTATTCTGTTGGGCATTGCTTGAATTTTTGGCAAATTAAAAACTTTGTGTGTATCCATATTTTTTATTGTGCAATCAGAAAAGACGTAAACTTTAAAACAAGTGATATAATCTATTTGTAATCAATGATGCGGCCTAGGAATTACCCAGCCACTCAACAATTGATAAAATCAGCAATACTTATCAGCAGCTAAATATTAAGCCCTGTTTGGATTGGAAAATGTATTTCATAAATAAACTATAACTTTGCTGAAGAAAAGAAATAAAAATATCATTGTGTTACACCAATACACACTTCTATTGTATTAGGCTCATAATTTTTTATGCAGTAAAAAAAATCGTGTGCTTGTTGCAATCCTGGCTTTCTGAACGGATTGGTAATAGTCATTATGGGTCGTCCAAAAATAACATGATGTTTTTTTAACAAATTTTTAGTGATACATCTGAGGTTTATACTAAAGCTGCACCCCCTACCCTATCTCACTTTTTTTTTGTTTCAAAGTATTTTAACGAAAAGTGAAGATTATCTTTGATTACATTCTTTAGTGAAAAAATAAATACATGACGTGATATCTCACTACACCCTCCTCTGGGTAGGAAAACCGTTTCCATATACAAACTGGGCAAGAGCCAGTTGGACTTGCACACAAAGCATTGTAAAACTGCAAACTGAACAAAACGTGGTTCTTGCATGGGGGCGCCAAATTTAAATTTAAAGTAGCAGTCATAATAGAATCTCTTAAAAAGTGATCCATTGACAGAAAACTCAGTTTTGCCTTCATGTGCCTGACTGCCTTTGGTTCAAATGTCCAAGTGTATCAAATAACACAGATTTGTTTGAGCCACAAATGTTGCATATGCAAAGGCAATGTAACTGATATCGGTGCTATCATTAATTATGTTATTGATGGTTGGTGAATGACTCAAATGGTTTATCTTTTTATTAGCCAAAAATATGTTACTAATCTATCAACATGGGTTCAGGGACTTTTTTGTATCAATATTTATATTGCTAACATTATGAATGCCTTAATCTTTCTTGTAGCAATACAACAGATAAGCTTAGCTAATTAGCTAATTTACCGAGGGTTTTGTAGGAAGAGTGGTTTGGTAGGCTCTCTTTTTAGGGTTCAAAGGTGTACCCAAAGGATAACCAAGAGAACCTTGTTAAGCTAAGCCTTTGTTGTCTGTCTGTCTATTGTGGGCTGTATCTCAAGAACTGTTTATAGTTGAAATTTTGAGTGTTTATTTATTTCTATTGCCGCTATAATAACAAATAATAAAAAATTTATTAAAGGAAGCTCCCGTGCAGGAAATATGTCTTTTTCGGTACCTATATGATATGAGAGAAAGAGAGAGAGTCAACTGTACGGTTTTTTTTTTTCGTATTGAGTCCCTAACATGAAGGCAAATTCCAGAAAAAGCTAGCAAAATACAATTTCGATTAGACGGACTGAATTTAAGCATTGATTTGTCCAACTGTTCAACATAATTCGCGAATTAATCCTGAAAGTAATGACTGAAGAGCTAATTGACAGTATTTGCGTTGAAGTTAAATGAAGAATGGATTAAGAGTATAATTTCAATGTTATTTTGTAAATGTTCATTAATAAATTATTATTATTAATGAACCAACGGTATTTAGTAACATTTTTTTTTGTGAGAAATGACTCGCCATGTTTTCGTGCACTTTGGTTGATCCTCGTGGGACCGCCGAGCAGTCTAATATAATAAACGCCGTGCGGGCTGACCGCCGCACTTTGCTGCATGAGTGTGAAATACACTTCATTGCAAGCCTTAAGGATAGGTAGGATCCAGTTTTTGAGTGAGTTATTTTTTTTAAAGCAGTTCTCGTTTGATTCCAGTTAATCAACAATGGCAGAGGTAGGGTTCCCCGGACAACACACCACGACGACGACGGTCACATCCAGCACCGCTGTCCAGACGAACATACGGTTTGACCAGTCCTACATAAAGACCATACCCGGAATACTGAAGATTGTCCAAGTCGTAAGTACTGTGTAAACATCTATACAAAATCCACTTCAGTAAATGAGTCGTATATTATCAAACAGGCTGTTGGAGGATTTGTCATATTAGAGCCCTGGGAGATTGACTGCTCCGTTGGTCTGGCGGTCACAAGCCCGGCTGTCGAGCGCGGAGTCCTGGGTTCGAAGCCTAGGTCGGGCAAAAAGTGTTATTGGGTTTTTCTAATGGGAATTTCTCCGTTCGTGTCGGGCTGCCGTGCCATCGGAATATGAGAGTGTTGGAAGTGGGAGTACACCTGTGTTTGCGCACACGTCTCCACTACAATATGTCCCGCGCCATTGGCTAGTCTCCGTTGAAATTGGCCGCCATGACCGAAATCGGTCAGGAGGACAATATATTATAATAGAGCTGAATTTAAAGTTATCTTCATGAGCTCAACAAAACTAATATTATAAGGCCCTTTGACTGTTTTATCTTTTGGTAAGTGATTTGGTCGACGATGGAGGACAGTAGCTACAAGTTACCTACAAGTACTCGTGACTTCAAAACCCCTAGGTTGTAGCTAACAGAAAACATAGACGCTGGTAGGGAAATCCACTCCGCTGTGGCTTACACACAATGACAGTATCTCCACTTTTGCGAATTGGTGGCATGCCCATATCGATGGCTCATACATCTCTCCCGTACGTCTTGTAGTCCGATGATGGAATGGGCTTATAGGTGGATTTAAATTGTAAAGATCCGTCGTACATTCTTTGAAATGTAGCCAGCCTATCAGTTATCTGTAGGCTACATTTCAAAGAATGTACGACGGATCTTTACAATTTAAATCCACCTATAAGCCCATTCCATTCCATTGGGCCTCGAAGTTCAAGCTTGGACTCGCCGATGAGCTTTTGGATTGTTTTTCAATTGAATTAATTCAATTAATTAATTTACGTAGGTAACAAAAGCTACTAAGAGTGTACTTAGTACTTTTTATCCCGGAAAAATACATGGTAGGTACCTATTTTTAGGAAAGGTAGTGGGAACAACTTCTTCCTTTTTTTTAAGGATGGGAAATCATCAAATGACTCCTCCCGCTCTGGGTAAAGCAGGAGGGAGCGTCAGACTAGTCTATATCTATACTTATAATAAATCTGTAGAGAGGTCAATTCTGTACATGAAATATATTTCCAAAATAACTATCAGGGGGTGATTAGGGATCGATACTGATGCCAAAAATGCATTCAGTACAATTTTTGTCTGTCTGTCTGTCTGTCGGTCTGTCTGTCTGTCTGTCTGTCTGTATAACCGTTATAGAAACAAAAACTACTCGACGGATTTTAATGAAACTTGGTACAATTATTATTCATACTCCTGAGCAGGTTATAGTATACTTTTCATTACGCTGCAATTAATAGGAGCAGAGCAGTGAAGGGAAATGTTGGGAAAACGGGAGAAGTTACTCCATTTTTTAAGCTTCTGTCGCATGTGCATCCTTAATGGTGAAAGCTACATAAAAATCATGTATGACGGAAATGTTCTCCTTAAAATTATATAAAAAATATCCAACGACAGCAGCATATGTCTATCTTTTATGATTAACGAACAATAACACGTGTAACTCCCGATAGCTTAGCAGTTCGAAGCTTTCTGATTGTATTTGTCTACTCTTACGTTTATAAAACTCTCAGTCGTCCCTAATTAATATGAATAAAAGTTAACATTATTAACTATTCCATAAAAAAAGAATCATAGAAATCGGTATAGAAACATCAAAGTTATACATGAAATACGCTAATAATAAGCCATCGCGCGTGAATACTGAATCATGCTATAAGGATTATTTTTGTATAAGGTCGCGAACGCACAGGTAGGGGGCTTGCTTGGCGCCTAGAGGCTAGCGAGTAGCTTCGGAAAACGGCTTACGACAGTTTGAAATATCCTTTAATAATTATAATGTCGAGGGGAAGATGGTTATAATTTCGCTTTACACCAAAAGAGTAATATTATAAATGTGAAAGTTTGGTTGTTTGTTACTCAATCACGCCAGAACGGCTTAACGGATCTTAATGAAATTTAGAACAAAGATAGATTATAGTCTGGAATAGCACATAAGCTACTTTTCATCCCGGGAATATGTTCCCTAGGTATCACGCGGGCGAAGCCGCTGGTACTTATAATAAATCTGTAGAGAGGTCAATTCTGTACATGAAATATATTTCCAAAATAACTATCAGGGGGTGATTAGGGATCGATACTGATTCCAAAAATGCAATCAGTAAAATTTTTGTTTGTCTGTCTGTCTGTATAACCGTTATAGAAACAAAAACTACTCGACGGATTTTAACGAAACTTGGTATAATTATTTTTCATACTCCTGAGCTGGTTATAGTATACTTTTCAACACGCTACAATCAATAGAAAAAATGAAAAAATAAATAAATGAAAATGTGAAAGTTTGGTTGTTTGTTACTCAATCACGCCAGAACGGCTTAACGGATCTTAATGAAATTTAGAACACAGACAGATTATAGTCTGGAATAGCACATAAGCTACTTTTAATCCCGGGAACATGTTCCTTAGGGATCACGCGGGCGAAGCCGCTGGCAGAAGCTAGTACTGACTAAAACCCATCTGTGTTCCTTCTAATGCCCTTTGCGTCCCAGGGCCGCGGTGACTCTTTCGAACAGATTCCGCAACCCCGGCAGGCACTGAGGCCTTAGTGTGAGTTTTTTCGACTCACGTTCGAACGCGTTCGATTGCGAGCGCGTTAGAATTTAGTATGGGAATTTAGTTATAGTGCCACCTGGTGGTCACTCGTAGAACCTAATTTCCCATACTAAATTCTAACGCGCTCGCAATCGAACGCGTTCGAACGTGAGTCGAAAAAACTCACACTAAGGCCTCTGGCCCTAGCCTAGCGGCACACATTGCAACATTTTTTATTGATGCTCCGCTCCTATTGGTCGTACTTTCATGTTATCTATAATAATATTATAAAGAGGTAACATTTGTTTGTATGTTTGTAAGTTTGTATGTAGAGGGTAATCTCAGGAACTACAGGTCCGATTTGAAAAATTCTTTCAGTATTAGATAGCCCATTTATCGAGGAAGGTTATAGGCTATATATCATCACGCTAAGACTAAAAGGAGCCGAGCATTAATGGAAAATGTGATGCAGACGAAGTTGCGTGGGTCAGCTAGTAGTCTATATATCCTTCCTCGATAATTGGGCTATTCAACACTAAAATAATATTCTAATTCGAACCATTAGTTCTTGAGAATTAGCGCGTTCAACAAACAAAGCTTTCAGATTAATAATATTAGTATAGTATGTCGGGTAAGTTCCATTAATATTTCAAGGTCTCGAATCAAAGTTTCATAAAAAAGTTTTCAGCAGCTCTGAATAATCAATAGCAGACAAACCACAGCTTTGTTCAGTTCAAACACTTGTACCATGTTTTATTCATAAGGCGAAAGGTCAAATACTCAAGTCCTTCTAGAATGGTACCTAATTCAATGTCGTGTTATCGCGTTGATCGCCGGCGATTATATGACGTCGCTCACGCAAAAATAGCCCATAGGGGGAGCTGGCCTTTTACGAACACGGCATGCTATATAACTGTTTTTAATTTCATCGTCACGCTCATTCGCGGTGGGGTAGACAGGCGGACAGGTGTGCCATTTCCCCAAAGGGACTGTCTATAGTAGGTAGGTATGGCTGTTGTGAGTGAGTCAACACGTAGAGTGTTGTCATCAGTCAACTGTGCCGTCCACTATGATTTGCCTCATACCTCCCGTCTTGCGGCTAAGTACCTGTTATGCTGGAACACGACTTGGCGTACCTATACTTGCGTCACTTGTACAATACAAAATATACCTTATGACGTTCGAAATAAGTTATTTTTTTTATTGCTAAAGTGACGCAAATACTCCAAGCGAAGTGTCACCATTATGCAAAGAATTCTCGGTTGGTCACATGAGGCAAACAATACAATAGATTTTAACGACGTTACGCGATTTAGGCTGCAGTCTGCATAGCCAACCTACTGAAATGTAGGTAGAGAGAGTACTTTTTAAGATTTTTGAACGTCTAAAAACCTAATTAATTATGAATTTTTTAATAAATAAAAATCATTACATAAAAATTGAACATACCCTCAAGTAAATCGTAAAGATAGAAACGCGATTTAGAATGATTGCCTCGATACTTTTTTTATCAAACATGACACTAAATTACAATTTTAAACGTGTACTGCTAAGAGATTTTATCACGAATATATATAAAAGTTATATCAATAGATAGAGCTTTTTATTTTGAAGTAAATGTTGAAACCATATTGTATTATTTCATTATCAGTTTACAGTATCAGGCACAATACATCCTACTAATATTATGATCCTCCTAATATTATAAATGCGAAAGTTTGTGAGCATGGATGTTTGTTACTCCTTCACGTCAGAACGCTTGAAAGGATCTTCATGAAATTTGGCACAGGGTATAGTCTGGAGTAACGCATAGGCTACTTCTATCCCAGGAGTATGTTCCCCAGGGATCACGGGGGCGAAGCCGACCCGCGCAACTTCGTCTGCGTCACATTTTCCATTAATGCTCCGCTCCTTTTGTCTCAGCGTGATGATATATAGCCTATAACCTTCCTCGATAAATGGGCTATCTAACATTGAAATAATTTTTCAAATCCGACCAGTAGTTCCTGAGATTAGCGCGTTCAAACAAACAAACTCTTCAGCTTCAACTTCGTCTGCGTCACATTTTCCATGAATGCTCAGCTCCTATTAGTCTTAGCGTGATGATGATATGTATGTATATAGCCTTCCTCGATAAATGGGCCATCTAAAACGGAAATAATTTTTCAAATCGGATTAGTAGTTCCTGAGATTAGCGCGTTCAACCAAACAAACAAACTCTTCTGCTTTAAAATATAAGTATAGATTTCGCGTGGCAGTGCCGCCAGACTCTTGAACACATTACTAACTGAAAGCGTTGAGGACGAATTATTTTGATGCTATATTGTAGTTTGTCATAAAGTTTAGTGTATTTGCCAGTTTTAGTTAGTATTTTTATTACAATACAATTCAATGAAATCTATTCGTCATAGCACAATGAAAGTTTCGCCGTGGTTTCCTTTATTGCGTTAAGGCGCGTCCCCGAGCAAAACGCAGCGCTAGCCGTTTTTTGTGCAGTTTTTTGGAGCTATCTACTCTTTATCCAAAAGAAATATCAACTAATAAAAAATACATTAAATTTCTACATAATCTTGGCTTCAAAATGGTAGATTTTATTTTTTAATATTAAGTATAATGTTTAAGTAATCTCCTCACAACGAAACCACAGAAATGAGAAAAAATTACTGAAAACATGCATCTACTCGAAAACTAACGATTATTTTGATTTTGTACTTACACTAATGGATAGGCAATTTAATTATGAACATTTTGGTAGAAGTATTTTCTTCAAACGACCAAAATTAGATTTTATAACGATTTTATTCAACATTCTGAGCGTATTCGCTATTGTATCTCTTGCGCTGTTATTGAGGGAAAAAATTCTCAAGGTTATTTGCTCAGGGTACGGCCTTAAATCATTAATGTACGAACATTTTACGTCGGAACTTGCGCAGTCGGTTCAATAAATTGCAAGAATATGTTATTTCTTAGACACCTACTTTATAGTTATTTTATGGCGTCCTTGTTGTAATCGATCCGTGGGATGTGCATGACGCGACGATGACAGTATCAATATTTATAAAATTCTTCCGTTACTGAGTGACTGACGGACAACGCATAGCCGAAAGTACCTACTAGTCTTAGAAAGCTGGGCATGTAGCTTACCTGCACTCCGTAGGGGAGCACTCAGGAAGAATTTCCCGAAATTTCTACGGGAAAATGTATGAAAATGTCCGTTTTATAATAGACTAGCTGACCCGTGCAACGTCGTCTGCGTAACATTTTTCATTACTGCTCCGCTCCTATTGGTCTTAGCGTGATGATATATAGCCTATAGCCTTCCTCGATAAATGGGCTATCTAACACTGAAAGAATTTTTCAAATCGGGCCTGTAGTTCCTGAGATTAGCGCGCTCAACCAAACAAACAAACAAACTTTTCTGCTTAATATTAGTATAGATATCATTGTTAATTACCCAATTACGACGCAGTCAAAAGGAGTTACTGATTTAGCAGGCTTTGTTTAAACAGTCAGGAATCAACCAAATAGTATCTAAAATGTATTTCCAGAAAAATCCCAGAA
The DNA here is from genome assembly GCA_963859965.1 of Ceramica pisi. NCBI lineage: Eukaryota > Metazoa > Arthropoda > Insecta > Lepidoptera > Noctuidae > Ceramica > Ceramica pisi. The sequence continues at coordinate 25,976,260 of OY982531.1, read as the reverse complement.
AAAATTATTTCTAGAGACAGAGACCACTGAGGTCCCCGACTATTTAGTTTAAGTATAGCTAGATTTTTGTTCGATGCCATAGATTCAATCAGTCACGAAACATTGATCCTCTTTCACAAACAAGTTTCAGACTGTTTGGTAGAATGCGACTGAACTTTTTCTGCAGATGAGCCATCAGCGTGACCCATGTATGTTCAGCTGTTCCGTCGCATGAGAAAATAATAAACAAAGTAGTGTGTTTTGGTGTTTAACTGTTGACGTGTTTTTACATTAAATTAAAGCACAAGTGCTTACCATCAGGTGAGATAGTGGTCTATCGCATGCCTTTCAAAAGTAAAAAAACCGGCCAAGTGCGAGTCGGACTCGCGCACTGAGGGTTCCGTAAGCAGAAGTTGCGATTTACGATTAGTGACGTATTAAAAAAAAACTACGTACTAGATCTCGTTCAAACCAATTTTCGCTGGTAGTTTACATGGTAATGTACATCATATAGTTTTTTAGTTTTATTATTCTCTTATTTTAGAAGTTTAGGGGGGGGGGACACATTTTACCACTTTGGAAGTGTCTGTCTCGCAAACTATTCTGTTTAAAAAAAAATGATCTTAGAAACCTCAATATCATTTTTGAAGACCTATCGATAGATACCCCACACGTATATATGATGGGTACGATAATTTTTTTTTTTTGAGTTTCAGTTCTAAGTATGGGGACCCCCAAAATTTAGTTTTTTTTTCTATTTTTGTGTGAAAATCTTTATGCGGTTCATGAAATATATCTACTTACCAAATTTGAACAGCATAGTTCTTATGGTTACGGAGAAAAGTGGCTGTGACATACGGACGGACGGACAGACAGACAGACATGACGAATCTATAAGGGTTCCGTTTTTGCCATTTGGCTACGGAACCCTAAAAAGTATCTAATAGTAGGCAAGATAGTGCGATAATATTATCATCGCCAATAATACCTAACGATAATGACTCATCATTCAACCCTTCTATTCCAGCTATGCAGTCTCCTCGGGTTCATCTGCATCCAATGCTCCTGGGTGAGCAGCCAGACCAAAGGCTCCTTCTTCAGCTGGATATCCATGATCGCCTTCTGGTTCACGGGCATCCTGCTCGGCCTGTACCTGTTCCACATCCTGGAGAAGTTCTACAAAATCCCCTGGCTTAAGATCGAGTTCGGATTCTGCGCGTTATGGACCTTCTTTTACTTGTTGGTGTCGATTCTGGCTGCGACTGTCCATGATAACCCTCATTCTGCTGCTGCGGTGAGTGCTTTATATGGAGTTACATTTTAGTTTAATATCCGATTGTCTCTTTCAAGTGGTCACGGCTCGTGACCATTCATGCTACTATAGCCGTATACGCCCGTGACTCACGGGCGTAGCTATAGTAGCATGAATGGTTCAAGGGTTCAAAAATGAACAAAGATCTCTAGTTTCTGCCCGGGCTTCAAGTTTCGTATCGACATGTGTTGAACGCCAATCTTATCGAAGTGATATTAGTAGTGTTATCCGTGCCATCCGTCCAATACTAATTAGTGTTTTTATTTGCGTCGTATGCTAAGGGGTTTGGTCCGGACCCTTTTTTTAAAGGATGAGTAGTCATCAAATGACTCCTTCTGCTCTGGGTGGAGTGGAAGGGAGTGTCAGACTCTTACTAACGTGAAACCCGCCCAAATGCCTTTTGCGTTTCATGTCCGCGGTGATTCTTTCGAACAAATTCCGAAAACCTAGCAATTTCGCAACTCTGGCTGGTTCGTACAACCCCGCCCACATGCAGTGGCGTATGGAATAGGGGTGTTTACCTCTATCTATCATCCTCATCCACCTATCATAGCTATAACACTAGGAAGTGGTGACGGGCGGGCGTTTTTGGGGGACTGTCTTCTTGTAAACGTTGACGTTTAAAAAGTGCTGGCACTCAGCCAAATTTGAAGAAATGACTTATGACTTTTGACTATTCTATACGCCACTGCAAGTGGTCACAATTGCGCAATCGCTAGGTTGAGTAAATTCTTTGTCCTCACCAATTTATGTTATGATAAAAATGTCTACCTTTTATTTCTAGTTCTTCGGGTTCGTAGCGATGCTAGCGTACCTGGTGGACGCGTACCTGAAGTTCGTGGCGGTGCGCGCGGGCGGGCTGGCGCAGGGCTCGCGCGTCGTCTCCAAGCAGACCACGTCGGCCGTGGAGGCGCCGCCCCCCCGGGTGGGCTACTGAGCTGCCGGCGTCCGGGGGGGCCGAGGGGGCGAACGGAACAAAGCGCTACTCTCAAACTTAGGAACAGACGAAATAATTGGCGTAGTTTATTTAGGACTGATTTTTTATGTTCAGATAACTTTTGTATATATGAAGAATAAATATGGTCGTTCGACGTATTTTCTAGATAAAGTCTGTCGAACAGCCATTTTTATATCTCACATAAAAGTTAATTTGATTATATAAAATCAGCCATTTGTCATAGAAGAGGGAAACTCAGTAGAAGCTTAACATTATTCACAGAGCACTGAGACTGTCTTAGTCACTGCCAGTGACGTCATTGTCAAAATCTTCGACTGACATCAGCAATCGTGTCAGTGAGTGTCATCATTAACTCGTTGCAAATTGATGGCTTACGACAATAGGTAATATGTATGCCATTTATTTATTATCTAAATTACATTAAGCCTAATAAACAATTATAAACAAGTTTTTAAAATATCTTCATCAGCTATGAGCATTGTTTTTTCGTTCCTTTTCCGATCAATTTTCATTCTGGTTTCACTATTAGTATTAAAGCTTTTTATTAAAAAAAAAAAAACACTGGTTATTTAATAGACTTTTTGGTTATATTTTTCATGCATATTCCTTATTTGTCTATGATGACCGAAACTTGTCCAGCACGAATTTTATTCAATGACGCCATTGCGTCCCGTGTTCTGTGACGTCATTAAATTTGCTCATACGCACATTATAAGAGAACCTCTCCGTCCTAATACACGCCTTCAAAGATTTGTTCATGACAGTTATTAGACATTGGCACTTTATATGCACTGTAATATCGTTGTTTAGTGTTGCAAACAGCGAATTTGTAAATAGTATTGAGCGAGGTGCTGCCACATGTAAAAATGAAATTATGGTATTTATACGACAGTTAACATTGACTGGTCGTCTTGCCAGGAATAAAAAATGTAATGATTGAATTTAATGAATTATCGATTCTGGAATGTTTATATTTATTGGTTTATGTTTTTTTATTCGCGAAAAATTACCTACCTACATGACATGTCCAATTAAAATGTGGCGATTAAGCTCAATATCTCGCTCAGATGTTAGACGAGCCATCAATGCAATTATGATAACGTTGTGAAAAAGGGACAGTGCTATTCGTCTTGTATAGCTCCGTCTCTCTCTCACAACGGCATCATGTCATGGGCTATTTGCAGTAGAGGTCTAAATGTTAGCTAATTAAGTAAAATGTCACTATCTAGATTAAGCCTGAACAAAATCATGTACTTATCAAATGTTTTACAGTATTTTTTAAATATACACTTTTTGGCACACTACCGCCATATTGTTAATCATCGAACTAATTTACAATATTGTTTAAATAATATTAATCAATTTTATTTTGCACAAATATTGTTTATTTTTAATTATTAGTTATTAAACATGTAGTCAGTGTACTTTCATAGCCCACGATTATTATTGATAAAATATTGTATTAATTAAAATTGGGGTGTCTTAAGGTCATGGCATATTATACCGGCACCGCAACTGCACAGCTGCAGCACGGCGTCGGCTCGTATTTAAGCTACGGCTACCCGGTTACACGTCGTCCGTTCGCAGTCCGCGCACCAGCCGCGAGGTGCAAGCTTGCTGTCACCGCAAACACAATGTTACATGGCATTTGTCATTAAACACGCCTAGGACTGGTGAATCGGAATTGGCGCGCAGTAAACACGCGGACGGCGCGCTGTAAGCACGCAGGCTGCGAGTCAAGTTGTATTGAAGCGGTTAACACGCTAACTGCCTGCCGTTGGCTTTTTGACATTGACATTATAAAATGTATTATACGACACACGAAATAAGGACTAATTTGAATGACAAGATAATTGCTGGGCTGGAGCTGTGCCGTTGCGATGCTGTTATAGTGTGCCATAACCTTTACGGTATAACCAAAGAATTATGTACCTACAGAGGGTGTGATGGCTCAAATCATGATCTGAATGAAACAAAATCATGACACTATTCAGACATTGTATTTTTGTATATTTTATTTGGAAAAAGCTCTCCTTCAAATTAAATTTTCAAGGCCAATATTTCGAGTATGTCATACTAGACACATAATGTACGGCATACAAGAAATAACTGGCCGTAATTTTGTATGTGTCCATAGACAGCACTATCGCTTTTTGTAAGTGTACAATTTTCAAACGATGCACTTTTAAAATGAGCCATACACACTGTGCCTTGTGTACACAAGAAATTAAAAAAGTAGTAAACCACTTATGAAACTTAAAAATAAAACTGTCTTAGCTATGTACCTACAGTATTTTAGACAACCGACGAAGTATTTGAAGGTAATATTTTTAGTTTATTTAAAAGCGTATTATAATATGCCTCATTTAGTATCGGGTAAATTGGCAGCAGTATTTAGAACACAACTAAGGTATTTGCTATCTCTATCAAGCACACCTTTACGCCATGACTGCACTTAACTCGTCTAAGCCAGAGTTTTACTTAAATATATTAATCGAGATAATTTAAATACTTTTTTAATCACTATCAAGTATCAGCTTTAGTATCGTGTATTTTAAGTTGATTTTTGTAGGCCCTTTAAACAGTAGAAATGGTTTACAAAGGAATTTGAACTTTTTCGTGTAAGACTTAGAATTCAATGTTCTTCTGATAATTTATCTCTAATTCAGAATTCAAGTAGGGATAGTGCTGAAAAACTGACATCAGGCTTAGGGCCGCTACACACTTAAGCCGGCGCAATCGGTTCTGCAATATTTGATGAACGATAAGGCCCAAATTACAGGTCGCGCGGTGGTTTAAGATCGCTCGGCAAAAGTGGAAGGGGTAGTGGTATGCGCGGTATTCAATTCTAAGGTCTATTTAGTGACGTGCGGGGTGAGGGGGGCGGGTATGCGCCGACGGCGACACGTCATTGGTAGATCAGTCACTCTTCAATTCCCGCGTTGCGTTCACGCGTCTTATGCCTCTTGGGTACTGTTGCGTACAGCTTGTGTTATCGTATTAGTAATACGTAGTGGTAAAAAAAATGGTTATAAATAAAGTTTAAGAATTAGTGGAAGGAATATCACCACTGTCGGATGAATAATTTTCCTACAATTTTAAATTTTAAATATAATAACTAACATTTACTTTTGTTTTAATTTTTTCTGAATTTACCTACTTACAAGATAAATTACAAGCAAAAACTATGCTAAGTTACTAAAGTTCAAACATACGAAATAAAAAAATCCCGTTAATAACACACTAAGAATTTCTTTACGCGATTGTACACATGCGCCGATTGCCCCCACTACTTTCATCGAGCGATCTTAAACCGCCGCGCGACCTGTACATCACGTCATGTTGTATTTTATTCGGCTAGTCCAGTCGGGATAAATGTAGGTTGCACATATAACATTACCTAATCAGCCTGCAGACGTCCATAGTCCATGCTGGAGGGCCTGCCCGCGCGTCGCTCAGCTCCGCCGGCTGGCTCGATGGATGTCAGCCCGCCTAAGTGTGTAGCGCCCCTTACTACGCTTAAGGCTGGTGAGACGCATTTTTAAATGAATAAATGACTTATGTATGGTTAAGTGCGTCCTTCGCAGAAGTTTATTTTAGATGGGCATCATTCTCTCTGTTTTGATTGCAGCTTGCTCGAGTGCACGTTTTCAGATTTCTCGCTAGTTTGGGCTGTTACTGCCATAATTTCCTGATTTACATTCTACTTAAGCTATTATAGCTATTCAAATAAGAATAGGATTGACTTAGCGCCATATTGTGACGTCATAGCTGTCAATGCAAACCTATCAGATAGGGTCAGCAAAGCAATTTTTTTTTTAATTTTTATCTACAAATATTGAGTGAAATACGTTTTAGGGTATGGTTTGAAATAACTAATAATGACTTTAAATAATTAAATATTATATTTAGCTAATTTACTACGATTGAACGTTGGTAGGTATTTAAATTAAGACTTATTTAAACAAATTAAAATAAACTGTTATTGATATTTTAATGCAACTAAGTTTTCTTTTCAAACCATACTTTTCAAGAGACATTTGACAGATAGAAGTCATTGTCGTTCCTATTCTTATTTGAATCGAAATCTTAAACAAACATTTTTCCTACAATTTTGTTGTTTTTTATCTATCGTTGTTTTTTATTAACTATCTTCGAGGGTACCTAAGCAGAGTTTTGTATAGTTTAATATGACTTCGATTTTTCTTTATTATTTAATTTAGCTGTTACGATTAATTAACCACCTGTCTTGTTAAGTGTTAACTACCAGATCAGGTACGTATGTATACTATTTTGTTTATACATATTTACTGTATTGTAGCTTTGTAAGTTCTATCTATTGAAACATGGGCAAAACAAGTATCTTAAAGATGTTGGCAATACTTAAAAGTATACCAACATGGTGACCACAAAAAGTTTGGAATTAAGATGTTTTTTCGTATGCTTATTATGTTATGAAGGTAAAACAATGCAGATTCATACTTTGTACGACACTTGTAATTTTAGTACTCACTAATGCAATTAAATGTTAAAAGTTCCATACAGCCTGAAGCTTTGACACTTGACACCATCCAAGTAAAATAAAAACGAATTTGATTATTTGCAGGAAAACCTCTATTGCATAAATTCTGTCTTTGGTTGATCAAGGTATTTGAATGATGATAAAAACGTCAGCCTGTATGATAAAATTATTATAACTGTTTCCAATTGTCCAATTTAAATAGGAAAAGATTTTTAATATATTCATAATAGATGTAAGTTAATGTCTTATGAGTATTAGTTCAATTTATATATGATTTTCTGATAAATTACAAATGAAGTATGGCTACAAGCTAACAAGTATACTACATAATCTATTTATGTATTTTTTATGATAAATATTTTTATATTACGAGTGCTGTCTTCTATGTATGTTTGACTTTTTATACTAAGTGCTTTTTATCCAGACAATTATTTTTATAATTAATGATTTTTAAAATAAGTGTTTACTTACCTCTATGCATTTTAAAAATAAACAATGCTTTTTTATATTACATATAAGTAATATTTTAAGCTTATATAATTAATGGTGCCTTACAGAATTCCACGTATTTTAAATATTTCTTATCATATCAATATCAACTTACAATCGATAAAAGATAGAAGTGACATGACAGTTTATAACAAAGACCAGCAGAGGACGTTTTTCGGCTGAAATTATAGTTGAAAAAGAATTCAATATAAGGATTTGAAAAGACAGTTCTTTTAAAAATTAAAGAATATATTTCGACTAGTGGTCAAAGATATTCAATACTTCTAGGAGTTTATGTGAAATTATTGTAAAAAAAAAACAATATTCTAATAATAAAAAACTTGTGGCTTGACTGTTATATATTCTAGAACTGCAACTGTAACTATCAATGTCACTTCTAAATTGTGTTGTGCACATGATAATTTCTACACGGTATTTAAATAACTTTATTTTAAAAAAATCTTGTCAATGTATTTGCCTTATATTATAGCTGTTACACTGTTAATAATGTATTAAAATTTGGAAGTTTTATGGTAAAGTATAGAAATTAAAAGTGTTAATAATATTTATTTGTTTCATTTGAATGCGTTCTATTCTTCTAATCCTACTACACATATGTTTGTATGTATTGGGTGTGTTTGTTAATCAAGCCTCAAAAGATATAAATAAAATAAAAAATCGGCCAAGTTTTTTTTTTTTTATGCGGCAATTGAAATACAAAATCTGTGAAAACTTCAACAATCTACTTATTACGGGTCTTGAGATACAGCCCACTGACAGACAGACAGAGACAGGGGTGAGCTACCCTTTGGGTACGGAACCCCAAAAACATGGCACACAGGCACCAGTCCCCGGATTAGAAGATACGATACTTGGCACAGGTAGAACGTTTTGTTGGCTGGGATAAGAGGGATGATTCCTGAGTAAAAAAACGTGATTCTATTTAGTCCGTTAGATTCATCGAAACATATTGGACTCGTATTTTTTGCTGTAACAAATCAATAAAGATCGAAGAGAAGATAAAACGCTTCAAAGATCTGGGGGGGCTTCTCTGTAAGCTCGAAGTCCGAAGTTTCGGGCTTAGTTGCAGGCGTATTCTACTCCGTATTACCTAACTACTAAGAGTTGATGACAACACGATTCATAATTAAAAAAATATATCAAAATTCAAGCATTTCTTTCAATTGAACCATTTACAGGCACTTTTGAATTGTCAAGGTCGGTCGGTCCAAACAGTTGAAGCTATTTGCACGTTCCAAAGCGTAGATCTCTATGGAGAAGAACGCGAAAGAAACTCCACGGACACTCTTTTAAAAATAATTTTTTTTTACAATGATTTATTTACATCGGGTTGAAATTATACATAAATGTGAGAACGATTTAAAAGACGAGGAACGATGTAAAAGACGAGAGAACGATGTAAAAGATTTGACAGTAACTGTCAAATCGTGTTGTCGTCAATTTGTTGACAGTTCTCGTTCATTCTTAGTTCGTGTTCGGGACTAATCGTATAAGTCTATAGCACAGTATAAATATGGACAGTACGGAAACTAAGCCTAGTTGAGAATATAATTACCTACGCTCCATTGAAGCAATAGGGTTGTCACTTTTAATGTTTTTTTTTTACATTTTTGTTCTGTAGTGATCAAATCAATCGAATTTGAATAACTAGCTTACAAATACAATTTAAATAGGTAATCTCATGGCGATGGTTAATCTCAACAAAACACGATACTTTAAACACAGAAAACAATTTAATATTTACACACAACAACTTGTAGCACTAACTTTGTCATTACGGCGTAACCTTTTACAAGTTTTGGCGGGAGCGTACGCAAGCCGCTGTTGGACGAAAACGTTTCGGGCGCTCGGTACCTTTGCAGCCGCCATCTTGGATTCCCATTTTGACAGCACTATCGACTTCAACACGCTCGTAAACCATGAAAACGACACCCATGATGAAAAATGAATACCTATTGCAGCCGCCATCTTTGATTCACGTTTTGACATGACTATCGGCTTCAACACCCTCGAAAACCATGGAAACGACACCCATGACAAAAAAATTGGTACCTATTGCAGCCGCAACACGCTCGTAAACCATGAAAACGACACCCATGATGAAAAATGAATACCTATTGCAGCCGCCATCTTTGATTCACGTTTTGACATGACTATCGGCTTCAACACCCTCGAAAACCATGGAAACGACACCCATGACAAAAAAATTGGTACCTATTGCAGCCGCCATCTTGTATTCACGTTTGACATCACTATCGGCTTCAACACCCTCGAAAACCATGAAAATGACACCCATGACGAAAAAATTGGTACCTATTGCAGCCGCCATCTTGTATTCACGTTTTGACATCACTATCGGCTTCAACACCCTCGAAAACCGTGAAGATGACACCTATGAGGAAAAAATTGGTACCTTTGCAGCCGCCATCTTGGATTCCCATTTTGACAGCACTATCGACTTCAACACGCTCGTAAACCATGAAAACGACACTCATGATGAAAAATGTATACCTATTGCAGCCGCCATCTTTGATTCACGTTTTGACATGACTATCGGCTTCAACACCCTCGAAAACCATGGAAACGACACCCATGACAAAAAAATTGCGGCGGGCTGTATCTTATGAGCCGTAATAGGAATAGTTAAAATTTTCACAGAGTGTGTACTTCTGTTGCCGATATAGCAACAACCTGGGAGTCTTTAAGTCAAGAGTGAATAGGTTACTTCTAGGCAAGCATGCTCTATCTTAGACCGCATCAACGCTTAACATCAGGTGAGATAGTTGTCAAACGTGCCTATCAATAGAAAAAAAAAAGAAAACAAAAAGGAGTCCACATACAAGCAAAATGTTTTTTTTTGGGTTATGGTACCTACGGAACTAATAGAACTCTGCGTGTGAATGTCCGACTTGCACTTGGGCGGCTTTTGTCTTCTGACGGACTATTTTTTTTTGTCACCTTCATAGGGGAGAAGCCGCTCTTGTACAAGCCAGTATGGAATAAATAAGAGATTGTAGGTAAATATATTTATTTTAAATGCATTTTCATATATTATAGTTTTAATAAGTATAACTTTATTAGGTATTTGTAATATACATTAATAAATAAGTACTACAGTTTCAAGCGCTTGATGTCTTCCATCTTGAAGTCGGTCCTGAAATAGAAAATGTTCTTAATGTCATAACGAACCTTGTATAAAATGCATACAAATTCTTAATAATTTATTGTAGTACTCCGGGAGTCACTTTGTTTTTTATTTTTTTTGTTAGATCGTTTAGTTTGGGGGGAGTTAGCTAAGCTTGACAAGTTGGCTGAAAAATGAATACATACAGAAAGTCTGCGCATGCAACAAGTAAACACATAACTACGCATGTAGTCGCATTCTTACGGCGCCCTAAAATCTCAGAGTTTTCCACTTTGCCCCACCAAGTCGCCACCCTTCTGCGGCAAAGTAGACTGCCAAAAATTTTGCAGTGGAATATGCCCCACTAATTTGATTCGATGGGGTAGATTCCACTATTATAAAATCGTGGTGGATTATACCCCACTAGCATTGGCACCTCAGAATTTGTGTAGGTAAGTTTGCTAGTATTTGTTAGTAAAATAAAAAATAATCATTTATTTACAAAAATTCTGCCCCATCAAATCAAATTACTGGGGCAGATCGCACTGCTAATTTTAGGCAGCCTACTTTGCTATAGCAGGGAGGGGGTGGGGCAAAGTGGAAACAGTTAAATCTTGAACGAATACTCGTTCATATGGTGGTTACAAGATCATACTAAATAGTGTTAACTGCGCTACCACGCGTTACTACGCGGTATAAGTTCTATAAACTTCTATCTACTAGTTCAGTTGATCCGCAAGGTCATGTGAACCTAGCCTGACGATGCGGTTACAACCGCTGTATGAGATGGCTTATGTCTAGGAAGTTTTGGCTTTATGTACCGCAGCTGCACGTAATTTGACGGCTCGCGGGCCGCGCCGGCGCTGGAGCCTAGTGTATTGTGTTACCTGCGCGCCAGTATGTCCTTAGCCTCAGGCGCGGCTAGTCGCGGCGTGGGCAGCAAGGCGTCCTTGGCATGCGAGGGGTGCTCGAGCGCTAGTAGCGCGGCGGCCTGCGTGTAGCGCGCGCACCGCTCGCGGGCCGCGCCGGCGCTGGAGCCTAGTGTATTGTGTTACCTGCGCGCCAGTATGTCCTTAGCCTCAGGCGCGGCTAGTCGCGGCGTGGGCAGCAAGGCGTCCTTGGCATGCGAGGGGTGCTCGAGCGCTAGTAGCGCGGCGGCCTGCGTGTAGCGCGCGCACCGCTCGCGGGCCGCGCCGGCGCTGGAGCCTAGTGTATTGTGTTACCTGCGCGCCAGTATGTCCTTAGCCTCAGGCGCGGCTAGTCGCGGCGTGGGCAGCAAGGCGTCCTTGGCATGCGAGGGGTGCTCGAGCGCTAGTAGCGCGGCGGCCTGCGTGTAGCGCGCGCACCGCTCGCGGGCCGCGCCGGCGCTGGAGCCCGCCCAGGCCGCTAGGCGCCGCGCGCGCCGCTCCACGGCTAGCCCGCCCTCCTGTAGCCACGAAATTACCGGTTTATAGTAAGTACCAAATGCATCAAGACTGATGGGACAGAGTCGTTACGCAGTGGGAGCCACAGGACAGTAGTCGTCGCTGATGAAGACCTAGGAAAGGCTGGCGTCATAGGCGTAACTAGGGGACCGGGTTCTTCCCAGAATTGTCTGAGGATTCCCAGGATGTTTGGGGACCAGTTCGAAATTATAGGTTGGACACTTATTTATTGAAATTGTAAATATTTATTTCAGACCAAGCACACAGTAGGTCCATATTATGTTAGTAGGTTTTGGACATGTTTGAGCGAGCACTGTCTCAGGATTTGGCGATCCATCATCTGTCCGACATCACGCTCAGAAGCGGTGAAGTTTTGATGCTACCCTGTACCCGGGACCACAGTGAGGCCGTTCTTTTGCGAAGAACCGCATGTAAGCCGCCCGTGACAAACAAACATCAAGATGATCGTTTTCGACAAACATCGCGGTAGCACTGCATCGCCATGGCAGCCCCAACACACCCTTGAACGTCTTGTTATATTGGGCGCGCGCGAATTGCAGGCTTTTCTAGCGTAACTGCTCCGGAGGTTACATATTGTTACGAGCTTGGGGTTCATGACAATAAAAACAGCCGAAATTAACCAAAAATGACACTCTAATAATCAATCACTAATTATCACTTTAAACGCACTAATTATAACACACAATCGCACTATTAAACACTTCACTTCACTTAATTCGCAGTTGAAGATCGCTTTCGATGTTCGCTTGTAGCGCCAATTCAATACTGACTCAGTCGCGAGCGATGCGCACCTTATATAGTCCCACAGTAATTTCCAGAACCTTCGAGAATGGAAATATCTAGAAAGTTCGGGAACATACCGGTCCCGACTGACTAGGTGTCGAAACATCGAGAATGTTCTAGCATCGAAAAGTCTAGAAAGATCGTGACCCAATTAGTTCCACTACTCGATACTAGATGGCGTTAGTAGTACGTTGTGTACCCGGCATTAATTCTGGCGCGTAACAATATGTATTAGGTACTGTTACGGTTTCCCAATGCTAGGGAAAACCCTTAATTAACAGTATTAATTGATTACTTAGGTTTCTCTAAATTGCATTTGTCATCATTTTAAGGACAGCACTGCATCCCGCTCCCGTGGCGCTTCAGTCTCATTCCAATCGCTGAACCGGTACCATCTCTGTATCCATATCGTTGTGTCTGCCAGTTCCAATTTAGTTTAGCCCAATTTGTATCGAGGTCAAACCCCTAATTAAAACTATTTCTTTAGTTTATCCAAAAGTGTTTTTTTTTAAACCTGGTTTTCGGGGTCCCGTATAACAACGGATCCCGTTTGGCAAAAGCTTTTGAATAGTGTGACTTTAATGTCACATGAGCATCGTGCAAACCTGCGAGAAAGCATATTACCCCTTTCCGACAATGCCCTGCGCTACCTATCCATGTTCATATCATCACTTAGTTTCTCATTGACCCAATGACCCAAGTACTTAAATTTGAACACTTTCTGTAGGACAGTTCCATTCACTCAATGTAATCGGAGGAACAGAGTTTCGACTTGTAAACGATGCATCGTAGGTAAAAAATAATTCCACACGTTTTTAAAGTAAACAAAACTAGCTTCAGTTTCACCATAAATCGTATCTCTGTAGGTTAAATAGGTGTCTAGATACAGCACTTTTCCCATAAAGTTAGATATTGTAGTTTTAAGCATTTCTTCTTCTTCGTGCTGGCTTGCGGAGCAGTCCGCAAGACAGGCGTTCGGTGTGCTAGGGAACGGCTCTTACTGAATACTGTTAGATAAATACTAACTACATTATTAAGTTGATAAGTTAACCAGGATGCAATAATTTTGGAGCTCGCATAGCTCAATTTTGCGTTGTACACTCTCAAGTGCTTGAACTTTGGAGCAAATGTCAAAAAAGTTTCGCTGTATGTATTTTTTTTAAGTATGTTCATCGATATCTCCGCCAATTGTGGACCGAAATTAAAAATTATTTTTGTATTCGATAGCCTATACTCCTGAGGTGGTCCTATTGTCACCAAATCAGAATCTGAGGGCCAATTCTACTAATGTATATATATACAACTTTCGCATTCGCATGTCAATCGAAAATTGACAAAACGCCTTAATTTTCATACATTTTTGACAGATTGCGATTGAGATGCGAATATGAAAATTAGTAGAATTTGCACTCTGATGATGAAATCCCATGAAAATCAAGGGGAACCCTCAAATTTTATAGGCACATACAATGTTTACAAAGTTTATGAACGTAATTCAGGTATTTGTGCCTGGTTATCATCATCTCATGGTAATGAGCTGATGATGGAAGGTGTAAGTTAGGATCTGATGACGGGATCCCCTGAAAAATGTTTGTTCAGCGATATTTTCGCCAATTGTCAACCGATTTGGATGATTCTTATTTTTTTTGGAAGAGTATTTTCTCGGACTGGTCCCGTTTCAATTTGGTGAAGATCTGATGAGGAGGTAAGCAACGGAACCGGGAACTCTTCAATATATATTGCCTGCCAAATTAGAGCGACTCGGTGTTAGAGGTATATCATTGCAAATATTCAAAGATTACCTGAACAACCGTACTCAAAGAACCAAAATTGAAAATCATGTCAGTGATGATGAAACCTTATCCAACGGAGTGCCCCAAGGTAGCATCTTAGGTCCTATTTTATTTCAAATATATTATTATGTAAATGATTTATGCAGAATGTCCCTCCCCAACTCGACGAGCTTTGTAGCCGATGACACCGTGATAATAGTTGACGGTTCAACATGGGATTGTGTTAAAAGTACCGCGGAATTGGCACTACGTGAAATAATAAACTGGCTCAACTTAAATCTGCTTACCCTCAACTGCAACAAGACCTCATATATTCCTTTCGCCATCCGTCAGAACACCTCACCAGACCACACCCTTTCGATAATAGCGCTAACTTGCTTAAAACAGTCATCTTCATGCCAATGTTCAACACTCACGCGTACCGATCACGTCAAATACCTGGGTGTTCAAATTAATGAGCGCGGCCAGCAGCAGCGCGTCCACCGCCAATGTCCTTACCCTATCATATCTGTGGTGCGTGAGCGCGGCCTCAGCCCGCGCCGCCAGCTCGGCCAGCGCGGCCAGCAGCAGCGCGTCCACCGCCAATGTCCTTACCCTATCATATCTGTGGTGCGTGAGCGCGGCCTCAGCCCGCGCCGCCAGCTCGGCCAGCGCGGCCAGCAGCAGCGCGTCCACCGCCAATGTCCTTACCCTATCATATCTGTGGTGCGTGAGCGCGGCCTCAGCCCGCGCCGCCAGCTCGGCCAGCGCGGCCAGCAGCAGCGCGTCCACCGCCAATGTCCTTACCCTATCATATCTGTGGTGCGTGAGCGCGGCCTCAGCCCGCGCCGCCAGCTCGGCCAGCGCGGCCAGCAGCAGCGCGTCCACGGCCCGCGCGGACACATGCGCGCGCGCCGCCTCCATCAGCTGCTCTAGCGCCTGAGGGAGAGCGTCCGCGTCGTCTTCCATCTCATCTGCGAAAATACAATGAGATAAACACATAAGCAGGCAATAATCTTGTTTTTTATTTTTTATTTGCTTTGGGTTTGCTCTCGACTCTAGTCTAAGAGTATATGTCACCAATGAAACTGATCACGATCATGCTGCTTTCAAGAGGTTGACGTGTTAATATTCTATAGAAAATAATGATATTGACAGTTCGTAAACGTAGTACAGTCTCGGTCTTTAATTGATGAGACACTTTCAAACTTTCCGCAGTTTTATATTAGGTCCTTACATATGAAATTGGCGTGTTGTACGGGAGGAATATAAAGTATTTTTTTTTTTGGAAAATATACTTAATTAATCAAAGTGTGCACCGTTGTTATCTATGCACTTTTGCCATTTCATAGGTAGTTCATTGATCCCTTTACTAGAAAAACCATGGGGGCGAGAATCAATAAACTCTTTGAAGGCGGTTTGGACTGCCGCATCAGAGTTGAATTTTTCTCCTAGTAAGAAGTTGTCCAAATTCCGAAAAAATGGTAATCTGTTCGGAGCTAGGTCCGGGGAGTACGTTGGATGTCGCAGATATTCCAATTGTAGCTCATCTGACTTAGTGGTTGTTTGTATTTGTATTTGTGTGGTCTTGCGTTGTCGTGAAGCAGCAGTAGCCTATAGCGATTGACCAATCTCGGTTGTTTAGCAGCTAGTTCTTCCTTTATGGTTTGCAGTTGCTGACAATAGATATCTGCCGTAATCGTTTGGCCACATTTTAAGCTGTAGTGAACGACACCGGCGCTAGTCCACCACTCACAAGTAACTTTTTCTGAGTCAATTTTCGTTTAGGGCAGGATTTGGCTAGGTCTCCAGGGTTCAGCCATTGCATCGTACAGTATCCACTTTCATCACAAGTAATGATTCGATTTAAAATCCCTTCATTATTGTGTCGGTTGAGCAAAGTAACACAGCAGTCGACGCGTGTTTGCAAGTTCGATTCACTCAATTCATGAGCTACCCATCGTTCAAGTTTTTTTACTTCCCGATTAGCTTCATGTAGATTAATACAGTTTTATCACTTACCCCGAAGCCTGCAGCTATCTCTGAAGTGCTTTGTGATGGATCCGCTTCCACAATAGCCTTTACTTCTTAATTTTCCATTTTGGTCGGCCGCCGTCTACGGGGTTGGTTCTAAAGGTCGAAATTTGCGACACCAGCGCCGTACACATCATTAATCCTTCGAGCTGTTTCTGCAGCACTGGTGCCACGGTAGAACTCTTACTCGTAAATATACCGATATTTAATGTTTTCCATAGTGCGGTAATAAGCGACGGCAAAGAATAAAACAAATGTATGACTTTTTTCGAAACTTAAATGTACCATCTAAATTAATGTATAAATGTTAATTTGGAATTCTTTACCTAAGAGGAGATATTTCAGATCAAAGTGGTCAGTACGACAAAACGCTAATTTCATATGTAAGGACCTAATACATACACGAGTTGACACAAGATTACACGATTTAACACGAACTTAAACCGAATGTTCGTAAACAAGATGACAAATTACTAATAATCGGAAGTAGCCTTATCCACAGAGGTTGAAGAATGACCAATAAGTTTTTAATGATAAATCCAAAAGTTAATTCAATCTATTTGATACGGACTTCCTTTGAATTAGAGCTCCTTAAATAGATTTCTGTTTTTTTTTGCGAAATTCTATTGCCGCTATAACAACAAAATAAATAAATACTTCAACTTGTTTTTTGCTCATATTTCCGTTACAATCAATCAATAAATATAAAATTCTTCCGCTACTGACTGAGTGATTGATTGAATGACAGACAACACATAGCTGAAACCAAGTACTGTCGATTTTTGGTTCGGAACCCTTTGTGTGCGAGTCCGACTCGCACTTGGTCGGTTTTTGTGGCATTTATAATACCTAAAACATTAACTAAAACACAGAAATATTAAAAAATTCATTATCAATTCTTCTAAGATGGCGACAGTTAGGTGTTATTAATTTTATTAAGGCCGTACCCTGACCAAATAACCTTGAGCATTTTGTCCCTCAATAACAGCGCAAGATAGACAGTAGCGAATACGCTCAGAATGTTGAATAACATCGTTATAAAATCTAATTTCGGTCGTTTGAAAAAATATTTCTACCAAAATGTTCATAATTAAATTGCCTATCCATTAGTGGAAGTAATTACTAAATAAAAATAATCGTTAGTTTTCGAGAAGATGCATGTTTTCAATAATTATTTCTCATTTCTGTACCGTGTTTCGTTGTGAGGAGATTAATTAAGCATTACATTTAGTAATAAAAAAAAATAAAACCTACCATTTTGAAGCCAAGATTATGTACTTACCTACAAATTTAATGTATTTTTATATAAGTTGATATTTCTTTTGGATAAAGAGTATATAGCTCCAAAAAACTGCACAAAAAACGGCTAGCGCTGCGTTTTGCACGGGGACGCGCCTTAATGTTTATGTTGACGATTGTTATGAACGTCATCTACGCTTTCATATAAAATCGTGAGTTCGACTTTTTCGGAAACTATCTACTATAACATCGACGCACAAACGATTTCCATGGGTCCAGGGCATGATTCTGGACACCCCAGAGTTGGAATTTTTCGTCGGTTCTTTTCTCATTTTTTATTTTTTTTCAAGAGTACTACAAATAGGTATCAGCTCAGCTGAGCAGATATCTATTTGTGGTTTTATTCAGATTGCTCTTTGTAGTGAAAGTAGTTAATTATTTTTTTTTTTATTAAAAATCTCATTAGGTTAGGACAGAATAACGATTATGAGCAGTCTAAAGTAAAAAAAAACCCTTGAAAAAAGCCGACGAAAAATTCTAACTCTGGGGTGTCCAGAATCATGCCCTGGACCCATGGAAATCGTTTGTGCGTCGATGTCAGATACACGCGGTATAATCATAGTTTTTCCGTATGCTAACGTTCCTATGGCTACGCTAAAACAATAGTGTCGAGGTAACGATTGCTAGACTTGGGGTAGTCACTCTGTACTATGTACGAATGTAACCAACCAAAACCGATTGCATTACCCGGCCAAAATACGAACACTGGCAAGTGGCTCATCAGAAAAAGAAAGAAAAAGAGTTTATTTGCGGTCAATATGACGCATACCAAATATACACAAAAATTAAAAATTATAAATATGAAAAATTGGGAAGATGTGCGTAAAATTTGCGCAAAACGGCCATCTCTCAGCATAATGCTGGGGCTCGTGTGCGAGACAGAGCTACAGCGCTGGTTTTCAGTGACAGCCGGCGTTGATGGTTTGACGTCGATCGGAGCAGTATAGAAAAGTAATAAATGAAATAAATATAATACGTCTCGCACAAAAAGTAAATAACAATAACAATTGTAGTGTGTCTTATTGTTTTGTACTTACGCTCTCTATAAACTTCCTAGATAAATTAATACATAGCTGCATAGCCATAACTTGATTCCTAGATTCTTTTTAATTTGTATTTTCTAAGTTTTTCTGCAAATTAGCTATCTTCAATGCTTTGTTTACATTTCTTGTTTTATGACATTGTCATTTAGACAGACCTAGTTTTCTTTTTATTTGTATTCTGAAGTTAGCTAGGAGTTTTAGGTCGCATATGAAACTGTCATCAGACCTTCATAAAGTCAATTTTTCCTTTTCCATCAAATTCTAGAAACTCATATCAAATTCAAAATAAAAGCGAGCCTTCATTTTAGAGCCGTCGTAAAGAAATGGTCAGTCTACGTTTGGAGCTGAGATAAGCAACAACTCGGAAAAAGTCCTTAAGAGTGACTGAGAGGACAGTTTGCCTCCTGAGAACCAGAGAAGTCGCCCTCCCTCCTATATTGAGAGTAGACTTAGAGGAGGACGTTTCCAAGTTTACCTCCTCGAACTTGATAAGTCGGCCTCTCTCCTTGCCGCCTTTAAAGGACACCTTGATGCCTGGGCTGAACGAGCCTGAGAGGAAGACGTTACTCGGCCCATCCTCTCCAGCCCATTGAAGAGTGACGACCCTCCAGTCCTCCGGTTCTTCAACGGACCCTGCTGGTCCTCCGGTTCTTCAACGGACCCTCCAGTCCTCCGGATCTTCAACGAAGATTTCATTTCCATCTCACGTCCACTCATCCTTTTCTTTCATCATCCGTTCTTAAGTTTTGTAATCATTAAATCTTTATACTATTTATTTGTCCTTTTCCCTTTTAGTACGCATTCCCCTCCTAGGTAGGTGAGTGCTATATGTGACCTCACATTTTACAGGCTCCCCCTGTAAAATGTAACGTTACACAATGAAATAAGTAAAGAAAAACAATAATAAACATATAAAAAATTAAAGACCGCCACGCGTTCAGTTTCAGATTGATTGAATTGAATCCGCCCTAAGTCAGAGGTGACTGAGATAGAGTCGACGATAGAGTGAGCTTACCCAGAAGAAGCCTGTTCTCTCTAACTTTGAAGAAATTAGGGTTGTATGCGTTCGGAAACACAGAGGCAAAGAATTCCACTCCTTTGCTGTGTATTCAAAATTTACAAAAAAAGATACTAGAGCAAAAACTAACATAAAAATTATACTAAGCCATTTGCATTCAGAAAAAATGGGCTGAAATAGCATGTCAAACTATCTAGGAGCAGGTCAATCCGTGGTCTCATTCACAATCGTTTATTTATTTATTTTTATTTATTTAACAATTTATGTACCTACACACATTTAATAAGAACATAAAGGTTATGGCACGCTATAACAGCATCGCAACGGCACCGCTCCAGTCCAGCAATTATCTTGTCATTCAAATTAGTCCTTAATTCGTGTGTCGTATAATACATTTTATAATGTCAATGTCAAAAAGCCAACGGCAGGCAGATAGCGTGTTAACCGTTTCAATACAACTTGACTCGCAGCCTGCGTGCTTACAGCGCGCCGTCCGCGTGTTTACTGCGCGTCAATTCCGATTCGCCAGTCCTAGGCGTGTTCAATGACAAATGCCATGTAAAATTGTGTTTGCGGTGACAGAAAGCTTGACTGGTGCGCGGACTGCGAGCGGACGACGTGTAGCCGTAGCTTAAATACGAGCCGACGCCGTGCTGCAGCTGTGCAGTTGCGGTGCCGGTATAATATGCCATGACCTTTAGAAGAAGGAAACAGAAAAAAGTGACCTGTGTGCGGCGCGGGGTCCACCAGGCGCTGCGCCCACGCCACTACCTTGGGCTGCAGCGCGGCCGCCAGCGCCGCCAGCGCCAGGTCGTGCGCGGCGCGGAAGGCGGCGGCCGCCGTGGCCAGGAGCACGTCTATCTATGTTCTGACCTGTGTGCGGCGCGGGGTCCACCAGGCGCTGCGCCCACGCCACTACCTTGGGCTGCAGCGCGGCCGCCAGCGCCGCCAGCGCCAGGTCGTGCGCGGCGCGGAAGGCGGCGGCCGCCGTGGCCAGGAGCACGTCTATCTATGTTCTGACCTGTGTGCGGCGCGGGGTCCACCAGGCGCTGCGCCCACGCCACTACCTTGGGCTGCAGCGCGGCCGCCAGCGCCGCCAGCGCCAGGTCGTGCGCGGCGCGGAAGGCGGCGGCCGCCGTGGCCAGGAGCACGTCTATCTATGTTCTGACCTGTGTGCGGCGCGGGGTCCACCAGGCGCTGCGCCCACGCCACTACCTTGGGCTGCAGCGCGGCCGCCAGCGCCGCCAGCGCCAGGTCGTGCGCGGCGCGGAAGGCGGCGGCCGCCGTGGCCAGGAGCACGTCTATCTATGTTCTGACCTGTGTGCGGCGCGGGGTCCACCAGGCGCTGCGCCCACGCCACTACCTTGGGCTGCAGCGCGGCCGCCAGCGCCGCCAGCGCCAGGTCGTGCGCGGCGCGGAAGGCGGCGGCCGCCGTGGCCAGGAGCACGTCTATCTATGTTCTGACCTGTGTGCGGCGCGGGGTCCACCAGGCGCTGCGCCCACGCCACTACCTTGGGCTGCAGCGCGGCCGCCAGCGCCGCCAGCGCCAGGTCGTGCGCGGCGCGGAAGGCGGCGGCCGCCGTGGCCAGGAGCACGTCTATCTATGTTCTGACCTGTGTGCGGCGCGGGGTCCACCAGGCGCTGCGCCCACGCCACTACCTTGGGCTGCAGCGCGGCCGCCAGCGCCGCCAGCGCCAGGTCGTGCGCGGCGCGGAAGGCGGCGGCCGCCGTGGCCAGGAGCACGTCTATCTATGTTCTGACCTGTGTGCGGCGCGGGGTCCACCAGGCGCTGCGCCCACGCCACTACCTTGGGCTGCAGCGCGGCCGCCAGCGCCGCCAGCGCCAGGTCGTGCGCGGCGCGGAAGGCGGCGGCCGCCGTGGCCAGGAGCACGTCTATCTATGTTCTGACCTGTGTGCGGCGCGGGGTCCACCAGGCGCTGCGCCCACGCCACTACCTTGGGCTGCAGCGCGGCCGCCAGCGCCGCCAGCGCCAGGTCGTGCGCGGCGCGGAAGGCGGCGGCCGCCGTGGCCAGGAGCACGTCTATCTATGTTCTGACCTGTGTGCGGCGCGGGGTCCACCAGGCGCTGCGCCCACGCCACTACCTTGGGCTGCAGCGCGGCCGCCAGCGCCGCCAGCGCCAGGTCGTGCGCGGCGCGGAAGGCGGCGGCCGCCGTGGCCAGGAGCACGTCTATCTATGTTCTGACCTGTGTGCGGCGCGGGGTCCACCAGGCGCTGCGCCCACGCCACTACCTTGGGCTGCAGCGCGGCCGCCAGCGCCGCCAGCGCCAGGTCGTGCGCGGCGCGGAAGGCGGCGGCCGCCGTGGCCAGGAGCACGTCTATCTATGTTCTGACCTGTGTGCGGCGCGGGGTCCACCAGGCGCTGCGCCCACGCCACTACCTTGGGCTGCAGCGCGGCCGCCAGCGCCGCCAGCGCCAGGTCGTGCGCGGCGCGGAAGGCGGCGGCCGCCGTGGCCAGCCCGGCCGCACATGACGTCAGCTTGTCCCGCTCGGCGGCACTCCGCGCGAGCGTGCCGGCCGCCGCGCACGCCTCGCTCGCCAGCCGCTCCGCCCACTCCGCGCCCGCTTCTGCTTCGTTCATGTGGGCCTGCACTTGGAAATGTCTCATTTAGACTAAGGAATCATTACTGAAACAAAATCACTTAGAGCTGGAAAAAATAGGTTTTAAAATCAGAGATACCACGACTAGTGTTTTTGCTGAATACCTACTGAATTTATTCAGCTAAGCTCTCGGCTGAAGCGCAGAATATTCAGCGACACTGAGTACATTTCGCGAATGACAGTAGACATTAATACAGTACACTTACCAGATACAAGGTCCTCTGCGCCTCCAGGTCCCTGTCGGGCGGGTCGGGCGGGTAGCGCGCGGCGCGGGGCCCGGGCAGCGGCAGCGGCTCGTGCGGCGGGGCCCGCAGCCAGCGCCGCAGGGCCCCGGCTGCGCCCCGCTCCAGTTGCGCGCTCACTTCGTTCAGAACTGCGCACGCGCCGTCTACGCTGCCCGATGACACTGCACGTCTGAACGTACGTATCCGTTAACGATGCCATTATTTTTACAAATCCAACCATTAATAGTAATAATTTTGAAAATGCAGTCGAAAACCAAATCGTTTTAAAATCCTGTTTCTTTTTTTCTTGGGTATAACTTTTACAGATGCATATGTCGAAAGTCGTTTTTTTTTTAATTAATAAGGACATTATTACATGGGAAAAGTTTACTAATGATTTTCAACAATCAAAAATATAATGTTGCTCACCTGATGACCTTCCTGGCTATAAAGAACACGTCGTCCACCAGACTGGACGTGGTCACTCCGACCTGCGGTGTCGCCATCTTCAGCGCCTTGTTCACGCTCTCCTCCAAAAAGTACCTACACAATATAAATATAAGATCAAGCTTGGGAAAGAGAAACAGTATAAGAAAATGAACATTTTTTTATTGAGGAATGGGCTTGCTCTTGACATCGATCACGCCTGATGAAAAGCGATGGATGAGGTCTATGATGGAGCGAGCGTGCCCAAAAGATGTATGTTCACTTTGCTTTGAAGGCTGACGGGTGATATGTGGAAGGGAACACAGACACTGGCAGAGAGATTTACTCTTTGGCTGTGCGCATAAAATGTGGAGGAGAAGCGCTGGGTACGACTAGTCGGGATATCGACCAAGTGCGGATTGTATTTTCTTGAATTAATGTAAAAATATATGTCTCAGATCAAGCTCGACAAGAGGGCAAACGTAGACATAAACATTGGGGCAGAATACTTCGAAAGCGTGGCTTGTCTGTTTTGCCCCACCAGTGGGGGGCAAGGTAGGCTAATTCCACAATTTCACTGAATCACAAAGAACATTATAATAAATAATAATAATAAATAATAAATTCATTTACTTATAAAATAGGACACATTTACAATCAAATATCTTAAAATATTGTTAAAGAACACAGTTGCTTATTTGCCTGAACTAGGTTGGAACCTGTGTTTCAGGCTGGATAGTGCTTATTTAAACATTAATAATAAAATAACAATTTATCAATAACCTATAATTAAGACTTAAAATTAAAGGACACAGGTTTTATTTACATACAAAAAGAAGGTCTTCTGTCTCTTCGTAAGAGATACTTAATAAATATTGCACAATTCTCTTCTTACAGCTATAACAGTTTAACTTATAGATACTTAGTTTCTTATTTAATCTATTGTATAGAAATGGACCTAAAAACGTAAAGAATCTTTTTACAAAAACATACTTTGAAAATGAATTAGAGTCGCACACAATATCATTCCGTCTCTTGTTAGTATTTTCGGTTTTGTAAGTAAGCATGGTGTGCTGTTTTAATACTAAGTGCATAATGAAAAGCTGGCGAACAGTCAGTACGTTGCAGGATTTGTATAGGAGATCTGTGGGATAGAGAAAGGGATGAAAATTGGCTACTTTTAAAATGACTCTCTGAGCTCTTTCAAGAGGGAGTAAATGGGTTTTGGGTGCACCACCCCATGAAGTGATACAGTACTGGATTACGGATTGCACTAGGGCAAAATATACTTGTGTGATTACTTTTGAATCCGCAATAGTTCGCAGTTTTTTAAACACATAAATTAATTTGCGCACTCTTTTAACCAAATTTTCAATATGTGGTTTAAAGGAGAGACATTCGTCTATGATAACTCCGAGATATTTAATGTTGCATGTTTGAAGGATAAAAGGACAGTCACATGTACTGATTGGGTGACGTGCACATTTATGAGCAAACGCATGAGGATGAGTAGTGTTAACTTGAGGTTTGCGCATGGAGAACTGAATATATTTTGTCTTGTCAGCATTTAATGTTAGTAAATTGCTTTGAAGCCAATTAGTCACCGTATTGAAACCTATTTGAGCGTATTCGTACAATTCTTTACTGGTTTTAGCGGTAAATACTAAGGCCGTATCATCAGCATATGAAATTTTTTTGCCATTTTTAAAGTTTGAATTGCACAAATCATTAATGTAAACCAGGAAAAGGGTTGGGGCCAAAATGCTGCCCTGAGGAACACCAAAACCAGTATTTTTTTGCTCATCGCTTGTGGTATTGTCTATTCTAACACACTGATATCTGTCGCCTAGATAGTCGGCAAAGAGTTTCAGCGGCGTTCCTCTTATTCCCATAGCCTCTAATTTGTTTAAGAGCATAGAAACAGACACTGTGTCGAAAGCCTTCGCTAGATCAAGGAAGACCCCCAGGGTCTGGTTTCCTTTGCCAAGTTCCTCTGAGACATAATTGGTCAGTTGGTGCACCGCATCGGTTGTGGATAAATTGGCTCTAAAACCAAATTGCGCAGATGATAATAAATTATTTTTTTCTAAATATTTAACTAGCCTTCTGTTTACAATTTTCTCCAGAATTTTAGAAATTGAGGGGAGTAATGATATTGGCCTATAATTATCAACTAGGTCTTTTTTCCCGGATTTAAATACAGGAATTATAACTGCCTTTTTTAGGCATTTGGGAAAAATGCCTTCAGAAAAACAGATACGAAATATATGGGTTAATGGAGGTACCATACATTGCTAAAAGAAACAAGGTAACCTACGACTGCAATTTAACTGTTAAAGTTACTTTAATTCCTTCTCAATACTTTCAGTTTAATATTAGGACTTTGCCTCTTCACTGTTCATTCATTATAACACGCCGAAATAAAGTTAATTTCTGATTAAAAACTAATATTAGTCCTTAGCCTTTTCAAACAGTACTGGTCACACTTATCATCATCTGCCTAGCCTTTTCCCAACTACATTGGGGTCAGCTTCCAGTCAAACCGGATTCAGCTAAATACCAGTGTTTTACGTGGAGCGGCTGCCTACCAGACCTCCACAACCCATTTAACTGCGTAACACGGTACTTCTTGGCAAGACTGGAGTCAGATTTACTGGCTTCTGACAATTCGTAACGACTGCCAAAGATGTACAAATGACAGCCGGGACCAACGGCTTAACGTGCTTTCCGAGGCACGGAGGAAACTCGGTATGTTAAGATGGTCATCCATCCACAAACCAATTTACTGGTCACACTAATATCAACTTCATTCTCACGAGCATAAAGTTGATATTTGATTAACAACAAAGAAGGTGAGAACAGACTTACCTCTCCAAAGCTAGATAGTGTCCGAGTATGTCCTGCGCAGTCCGCATGAGGTCACACTCGTTAATGATCTTCTCCACTGCGTCTACGCACGGTTTCCTCTGTTCTTCCTTTAGAGGTGCTGCATCCACCTAAACCACATAAAATATATACTGTATTGCTATGAGACTTTTATTTCCATAGATTTAAGGTTCAAATTACATTGTATATGTTTCAGTAGATGAGCTATTTTAGAGAACAAATGCCGCTCCTGTGAGGATCTACCTCCAGCTAGCCTCAGCTTACCTCCGCCTTCCTCCTGAGGAACGTGAAGTAGAGCCAGATACGGGAGTGTGTCAGAGCCAGTTCAGCCAGGACCGGCTCCGCGCTCAGGGGAGAGATGCCGCTCCTGTGAGGGTCTGACTCCAGGCGACGAGCTAGCACCAGCTCGGTGAAGATGCGATGGACGCCTGAACACACCTGCAAGGAAACCATTGGTGAAATGAATGTCGCAAAAAATATTCAGTGTCAGGACACAAGACTTCTAACTGCATTTACACCAGCAAGACCAGATTATAAAGTGTCCTCTGTCCTACCAGGGCACAAGCTTCCTCTTTGTACGAGGAGGCGAGCATAGATCGTATTCCACGTAACAGCTGTTAGCTGTAGTACATACCGCAGGCTGTATGGCCCGCAGCGCCCTGTGCAGCAGGCCGGGCGCGTGCGTGGCGCCGCCCGCCTCCACGTAACAGCTGTTAGCTGTAGTACATACCGCAGGCTGTATGGCCCGCAGCGCCCTGTGCAGCAGGCCGGGCGCGTGCGTGGCGGCGGCCGTGCGCGCGCGCTCCACACCGGC
Source organism: Ceramica pisi (assembly GCA_963859965.1). NCBI lineage: Eukaryota > Metazoa > Arthropoda > Insecta > Lepidoptera > Noctuidae > Ceramica > Ceramica pisi. The sequence continues at coordinate 25,949,491 of OY982531.1, read as the reverse complement.
GCCGCCCGCCTCCACGACGCGTGTCACGGCGTCCGCGAACACGGCAGCTTCAGACGTCACGTCGGAAACCACGCACGCGCGACGGATAGCTGCTTCCGTCTGGAGAGAATAATTTATGATCAAAGAGATCATGAGTTTGCTGGATTGCAGGTGGTCACATGGTGGTCGGATTTTTTAGCCTCACACTGTATTCGACGTTCCACTCGTGCAGATATTAAAGGTAGACTATTATTTATTTATTTATTTATTTAAGCATAGTGGTTATACACGATACAGTTTCCTAGAGATAAATTCGTTGGTTACCCTCAAAGTACTGAATCCTAAAAAGCACGGTAGGTTGAAAAAAAAGTTTTTTTATTTCGATAATGTCACATCAACGCTGCGAGGCCATAAAAAGCACGTTATTCACGATTATTCACGTTTTTTTTTTTCAATTTGCAACTGTTCTCTTACTTTGTTTTTAACTAACTTTGTTGTTTTGAACTTACATGAGTGATCTGTGGTCATTTTATAAGTTGCGAGTAGTTTAGACACAATTTTTAGGTTATCTCCGAATTTGTTTAACTACTTTAAAACTCGGATACTTGTATGAAAATGAACACTTTTATTTAATCGTATATAAAGCGTAGTCTATAATAAATAAAGATTTATTGTGTTTTAACTTAAGACGGATTTCCATACATCGTTGGTCATGATCCTTTAAATGGGACCAATCTGCAAGTATATCCTTTCAGATAAAACACGAATTTTTCAAATCGGTTCATAATTGTCGGAGTTATGAGGCAACAAACATAAAAAAAAAACATACAACCGAATTGATAACCTCCTCCTTTTTGGGAAGTCGGTTAAAAAGTACAATCACACAGACATTTTGTCTGCGTGTGTGCTAATTCTTTTTATTTGTGTTTGTTATTATCAGGAGAAGGGTTTTATGTAAAAAAAAGTTGCCAGTTGACGGGACCGAAGCCGCAGGGGTCAGCTAGTATCTATACTAAGGGCCTCTTTCACCATCTCCAAGTGAAGCGTTGATTAGTTACTTACCAATTAAAGTTAATCGGCAAGTAAAACTTACAAGTATCTTCTGTCAATTTCACAAGCGAAAATAAAGCTTCGAGTAACAACTTACCGGTTAAGTGAATGACTTAACAAATCATACGTTGCATTCGTTCAATATTACGTCAACGTTGCTCGTCAAACGTCATTGGCAGGTTAGCTGTCATTTGTTATTTCATTTTGTGTATTGTTTGTTGTGTTTTTGGTTAGGAAATTATTGCGTGTGGATTTTTTTTATAAATTGTCATGGATAAAGTTAAAAGAGATAGAAGTGCAAGCTTTTCACTTGTACAGAAATACCAAACTGTGTTAGTGTCGGCGATAAGACCCCGTCCGCGTCCATAGGCGCAAGTAACGGTGGACGCGACCGTATCAAACAAGGAAATTGTAAGGAAAACTAATTAGAATTATAATTGAATCAGATTAGATTAGGTTTAGCATTCTCTAATTAGTTTTATAAGGATATTTTCGCATCATAGGTTTAGTTAGATTCTAGTTTAAATGCGAATTCAGATGCAAGGTTTTTGTATTGTGAATAATTACGTAGATTGAAAATGTGATTTTTCGTTTTAAGTGATAGGGTTTTGAAATTAGTTTTAAAATAAAGGTCTTGACCCAAAACCACTTTTACAAAAAGAATTGAGTTGATAGGACTTATGGTTTTCGAGATATTTCCAAAAATGTATAGTGAAAATTTGTTAACCGTCAAGTAAACACTCTAATTGGCAGACGACGTGGCAAGTAAGTTACTGGTCAGTTTAATCATTGATTAGTGCTACTCGAACGTCGTGAAATTGACACGTGCAGTTACGGGTGACTTTAATTGGCGATTAGTCTACTCGATACTTTACTCAAGGGTGGTGAAAGAGGCCCTTATACTTATATTATATAAAGAAGAAGAGTTTGTCTGTTTGTTTGTTTGTTTGAACGCGCTAATCTCAGGAACTACTGGTCCGATTTGAAAAATTCTTTCAGTGTTAGATAGCCCATTTATCGAGGAAGGCTATAGGCATATCATCACGCTAAGACCAGTAGGAGCGGAGCAGTAATTAAAAATGTTACGCAGACGACGTTGCATGGGTCAGCTAGTATTCTATAAAAGGCAAACCTGATTCACTGACTTATATATTGCACAGCCGAAACTGCGGATCGAAGAAAACTGAAATTTAGCGTATAGCTTCCGTACACTCCCTAGGGGTGCACTAAGAGAGAATTTTCCGAAATTCCTATGGGTACGGGAAGAAACGGGAAATAATATGCGCGCACGAAGTCGCGGGCTAAGTAAATATACACATGATGCTAGGAGGGAGGGGGGGGGGGGAGGGTAGCTTTTAATCTCACGACGTATCGCCAAAGGGGAGAGGAAAATAAAAGTGGCATAATCTATACTAATATTATTATACTAATCTATACTAATATTATAAAGCAGAAGAGTTTTTTTGTTGGTTTGTTTGGTTGAACTCGTTAATCTCAGGAACTACTGGTCCGATTAGAAAACTTCTTTCAGTGTTAGCTAGCCCATTTATCGAGGAAGGCTATAGGCTATATTATCATCACGCTAAGACAAATAGGAGCGGAGCATTCATGGAAAATGTGACGCAGACGATGTTGCGCGGGTAAGCTAGTGCTAAATAAACGCTGGCCCCTTACTTGTGTGGCAAGATATTTTGCAAGGAGATCCACTCCTTCTTCCGCGCGTCCGATTTGCGGGAACAGCTTGAACAAACGCTCCACGCTTGGCTCGTCCTCCTTGCGGGCTGCTTCTTCAAACCTTGAACAAACCACACACTAAATAAACATAATGTCCAGTTTCTTAGAAACTTTTGGAGTTTCTACATGGACTGGTTAAATCGATGTTATTTACGCATACTCTGAGCGAAAGTTATTTCCGCATTGGTCAAACTAATAAATAAAATTGTTTCGATTCATATTTCGTTCATCATCATCATAATATCAGCTGAAAGACGTCCACTCCTGGACAAAGGCCTCCCCATCGAGTGACCACAACAGCTAGTTGTTAGCTCCCAGAACAGATGGTCGATGGGGCCGAAAAGTTCTGAAGTGGTGGCGGTGTAGCAGAAGACCAGGGGCGTAGCTACCGCCGTATCAGCCGTATCTAAGATACGGGGCCTCGGACTACAAGGGCCCTGACGTGTGGAAGCAAAGATAAAGGTACATTTAGTTCCACCATCTCTTTCGTGGCCTGCTGACAGTTCTGGGATAGCAAGGTCCATTTAAAAAAAAAAAACTTGAGAGGTGTCAAGGGACACCTGGATGGAACGAAGTTTCTTTTATTTATTATGTACAAAAAACCTGTATACACTCAACAAAAAAACATTAGTATCTAATATCCTATGAATTTCGATTCTGACTTTGACTTCTGACTTTGACTCCTGACTTTGACTTCTGACTTTGACTTGTGACTTTTGACTTTGACTTCTGCTTTGACTTCTGCTTTGACTTCTGACTTTGACTTCTGACTTTGACTTCTGATTTTGACTTCTGACTTTGACTTTGACTTCTGACTTTGACTTCTGACTTCTGACTAACGAATTTGAATACTGGCTTGCTTTCTATAAGAGAGAGAGAGAGAGACAGACAGAGAAACATGCACACGCCGCACGGCTTACAATAGCTTACTATAGCCAAAAGTGTTGTTGCAAGTTTTCGTCTGAATTTTTTCCGTCTAGCCCCCTTTCGCAACGCACGATAAGGAACTTCGTTCCAAAAAAAACTAAAACGGGGCCCCCCCAAAATGTTTGATACAAGGCAAGGCAGACCGATGACCTGGTAGGGTCATCGGTACTGGTAGGGTCATCGGTAACCAATGCATGCGAGATTTTGTTCATAACCTAACCAAAAAGATCCCATATCACACCCGGAGTTAAGAGTATTGTATCCTTACTTGCGCACCAGATGTTCGCGCAGAGTATTTGCGGCGCGGGTCATAGCGTCGCGCGGGTCCGGTGCACCTCGCGCTCTTGCTGCTGCCACTGACCCTGGGTCCATGCTGAGGAACCTAGACACGTGTCCAGCGCCTGAAATATTATGACAAATTTAATAGCTTCCTAAGTTGACAAAAGAGTATTTATGGCTGGAATTTTTAAACTAAATTTCTCAAAACTCTAGGTTTTGCGAAATTTAATTTGGAAACACCAAAAACTACAAGTATAAATAAATATATATGAAGAGTTGTGTACATAGCTTTATTTACATTTTTAAGAACATAAATTATTCTAACAAATAAAGCAATATTTATTATGAGTTTTATACAAAATTCTTTGGTTGGTTACAGAATGTTTGTCATGCAATTAGGATGCCTTACTATTTTATTTGCAAGACGTGTAGTTGAATTTTAATAGTATGTGATAGTGTAACTGGCAAACACTAGTAACTTCATCATCGGCCGAGCCTTTTCCCAACTACATTGGGGTCAGCTTCCGGTCAAACCGGATTCAGATGAATACCACTGAACACAAGTAACTTAATTTCATTAATTATTTATAGTACAACAAAATAACTTACAATACAGTGACTTGTAAGGTGACCTTAACTCAACTGGGTGATAGAGATAGATGACATTTAACCGGTTGCACACGGAGTGGAACCATGGTTCCACTTGACGTCATTGATATAAATCGTAATGTCATCAAAATAAAGTATAAAATCAATTGCGTCAGCTAGGTGGCCTCAATGGTTCCATCGCCGGATCTGACCGGTTAAGAAAATTGTAAACATACCAGTTTCATAGTCATGTGCTTTGATAGCTGCCTCCACTCCAGCACTACACAGCTGCAGGTCAATCAGGTCGTGCACACGACGCTGACATTCTGCCACACGAGACTAGGAAGAACAAAACACTCATTATCAGTCATGCTTCATAGATCAATTACTTTGTGGCCATGGAGTATATAAAGCAATTAATGTCTTATTTACCCTGGCCAGGTCCAGCTGCCGCACTTTAGCGCTAACGTCTCGTGCAAGTCCGGCTGTCTTGTCAACCATATCAGCGGCGATTTGAGCATCCGTTTTCACTTCAGTCAGCTTCGTGTAAGCTTGGCTTGCCGCCCGAAGACGTCCCTCCAGAGAACATGCCCTGGATAGCACTCCCGAGAGGGCTTCATCAACCTCCGACTGAAAAAACACTTCGTTGATTACAATAATTGTAAAGGAAACTTGTGCCACCGTCACCAAAACAACTTGACTTACCTCTTCTTTTTCAATCTCGTTGAGTGCTTTCTGCAATCCCTCGTCAGTGGACACATCGTATTTCTCTAACAGAAGACCCAGAGACATTTTTAGAATCTAATCTATAAACGATATATGAGTAAACGATATACGAGCATTGAAATATTTAGAGCACAGTTTGGAAACAAATCAGATATTCAGATCAGAAGATAGGTATGATATAGAAGAAAACGTCAACAGACAACAACTAAATGTCAAATCCGTTACATATGTCAATGTCAATTTTTATCAGCTGGGGTTGTAGGTGGGTTGTAGCTTGTAGCCAAAGAGTAAAGTAACTATGTTGTAGCATGGTTGTAGCGGTTGTAGCCAGTTGTAGCAATGGTTGTTTGTATTTTGAATGTCAGTGGGTTGTAGAGTTCGTTCAACCGGATTCATTGATTTCCGATATGACGGTCGATCAAATAAATTCACGAAGCTTATTGCAACTAAAATTCAGTGAATTTTCGAAACTTTACAACTTACTAATCTGCAGTTTTACCATAAGAATGAAGAATGGGCAAAACAAAGCTCATCATTTAAAAATCATTTTTATTATGGCAATCTAAAACCTGACAAAAAATGTCACTAAATGACAATACTTGACGTGCATTCGAAACCTTGATTTGTAATCTTGATAGATTTACTTGATTTTAAATTACTTTTATAAACAAAATGTACAATACTGTATAATACCTCTGAAAATTTTAAAAAGTGATTGAGATATTGTTTTATTAAAAAAACCTGATTTATTTTCATTAATGTGAAAAGATGTAAGCAAAGAATTTTTACGATTGAAGGCCGCTATTTCTCTTGTCAGTTATTTTGATCAGACCTTCAAAAAATTGACTAGTGGACAAAAGTACGATACCTATGCTGCAACATTAGTAAACATAAAAACTTGTGAAATCGTAAAATCGATGTGCCGTTAACTGTTTTACATTCCCCAGGGCGTTTAATCAGTGTATAACTCTCGTTTGAGGGCAAGTTTCTTTGTGAGGTCGAAAAGGAATCGTCAAAGGTGAGTGTTGAGCGAGGCTGAGGGCATACATTGCATAAATTAGTTTGTATTGGCAAACAGGCTTGGTTTGTGTATGAAGCGGGGTGGCCTGACGGTATGGCTGGCTGGTGTGTTGCAGATTGACTCCGTGTGGGGCTGGGCTTCGCCCCCGCTGCGGTTGCAGCTGGGTAACTCACGCGGACACAAGAGGTGAGTGAACTTTCATATCATTGACAAATAATTGGCACGAATATTTTTTCACATAGTTTGAATAGTTTATTTTAATTGATGGCCACAATAACAAGAAACATGAAGTCATTGTTTTGTGCCTCAGGGGTTTGTATTGTAAATATTGGACTGGCAACAGCTGATTGTTTATACAGCCTAGTAGCAACAACTAACATTTGACATGCTGTGTCTCACCTGATGTGAGAATGAGAGAGAAGTAGGTTTTCAATCAATTCTTTTCAGTTTGATTTATGTAATAAAACTGGTGTTGCACTGATCCCAGGTAACATATCCCTCTGTATTTTTTTATGAGCAATATGCTATGCACCAATCTGATAAACAAATAATGATAGTGTGTGTTTGATTCATATCAAATTAGCTTATCTCTAGACTTGTTACAGTGTATAGACTTCCACAGAATTGTTTTATTTTTAAAACCAAAATAATGTGCCCTGTACAGTGTATGACTCTTGTTAATTGGGTCAATAGTGTATACTATTATTGTTAGAAACCAAATTAGATTGCCATACATATGTAGCACTGAACTTCCTATTAACAATTAGATTGTGTTCAATCCTGGAGTGTGTTGTTTTTATTGTGTGTGGTAGATAAAATAACAAGTAAGAATAGGGTCTGTAAAGCTATGCATACTATCATAAATTAGTTATGCAAATACCATTAGTCCTATGTCAAAAGGTTTGACCACAAACAATAAAATAAAATATAAACAATAACCTAGTTTCCTTCAGATTAGTCAATATATTTTAAAAACAAGCTTTTCCCGAGGGTTTTGCTCATTTGGACTATCTTGTAGAAACCACTTCTTATTCCTGAATTAAAAGCTGCCTTTGATACTCAGCAGTACCATAGGTTTCATTAAGTGAAATAATATTTTCGTAAATGGATCAATGCTTCAAGATATTATATAGTGTTTTAAATATCCTGGTGCTTCTGCCACATTTCTGAATCCTGCCATTCCAATGAATCTATTGTATTGCCATTTACATGAGCCAAAACACTTCTTAAAACTTAACTTTTTTCTGTATAAATAAAGAATTTATTCAGATTATTCTTAAAAATAAATACAAACACAACAGGATAGCAAATTCACAAAGGCTTAGTTTTGTCTAAGAGCAAAATAATATCAACCACATTCATTGTGATGGATAGATATGCATGTGAGTACTTTTTCCAGATAGGTATTAATAAGATATTGTGACCCACACATAAAAACCCACACATAAAAATACATAAACCCACTAGCTGTACCCCGCGGCTTCACTCCCGTCAACTTGCTACCCTACCTACTCATTTTTTTTTTCTTTTAAATCTTCCCTGTATTCTGGCGAACTAAACGAAAAATAATGATACAACTCGGCCCAGCCGTTCTCGACTTTTAGCGAGACTAACGAACAGCAATTCATTTATAAATATAAGAGAAGAAGATAAGATACTCAATATTATATAGAATTCTGTCGTTACTGAGTGACTGAAGGACAACGCACAGCCGAAACTACTGGATGTAGAAAGCTGATACTTGACATATAGGTTTCTTGGAGAGTGTAAGGGTGCACTAAGAGTGGATTTCCCGAAATTCCTACGGGAACGGGAAAAATCGGGATACACGCTTACGAAGTCGTAGACAAAAGCTAGTTGAAACATAATCAACCCAGATCTGAATGAAACTTTTACATAATTAGAATGTTTTACGGCAGCTCGGTTACATCACGGTTGATGTGCGCTACCACTGACATTACACAAGGTGATTGTGTAAATATGTGAATTAACAGAATGAACAATTAGTTTCCTAGTTAAATGGTCGGTGAGAGTTGCTAGGGAGCGAGTAGCCTTGACTGTAAACTTGTTAACCATTTGATTTGGTCATAAATGAGTAATGATTGGATTTTTTACATTTTTGGTTTGATATTTGGAGATTATTTATTAGGTTTCTACTTCTGGGTAAGCTCGCTCTATCATAGACTTTGTCTCTGTCATCTTTGACCTAGAGTAGAGTCAAGAGCAAATACATCCATAATAAAAAAAAGAAGGTGGTTACTGGACCTTATTTCTGGTTTACCTGTGAGATATTTCAGCTGAATGTTAATGGCATAATATTGAGTTGAGATTTGTTTATGTAGCAGTTGCGGAAAGTTTAATCTGAATTATCTTTAAGCCAACAATAGGTACTGCTCAAGGGCTTGTAGTTGATAATAATGATGCCTTTTTATAAAGCATCAACCTAGTTTTATGTTGTACCATTTCATGAACTAACTAGTCCACTTTTAATAAATCAAATTAGATTAAAGTAATTTGAATACTGAATGATATTTTGTCTTGATTCGAACGTAGTTTCTCTCGACGCGCGACGTATCCGAATACTAATGAATGAATATAGTTATAGGATTAGTAATAGAATTTACAGGGTGATGTTACGCATTGTTATTATAGTCGGCGCAGTATGTCTCATTCTTACGCTACTCTCTGATTAAAATGAAAGCCTCCAGGCAGGAGTTATTTAAAAATTACAAAATGAACGAAAAAACCTGATCCAACAGGCCTATATATCTCTGCCCTACTTTCGACCTAACAAAGCATGAGTGACCACAATCGCTCGTGCTACCTACATGATCCAATGCGATGCTAACCTTGCATCTTTCGCATCTGAGAGACGTGCAAGCATGTTGATGGGCTTGTGTCCTGAAAAAATCTAATTAGTCCGTCAGTTAGATTATCAAAAAATATTTGACACGTATTTTTTCTTTTGTTACGGGAACCAACATTGACGAAGTTACGACGCTTTTAAAATTCTCAATATGTCACGCCCTGGCATAATTTTTAGCGGGTCGTGACGTCACGAGCCCCCACTCCCGAGTTTTGATGCGTTTTATCTTTGTCAATATTCATTGATTTTAAAAAACAAAAAATACTTGTCCATTATTTTTCAATACTCTAACTGACGGACTAAATAGTTTTGCAATTTGTGGATGATGGAAACTATAGTTTACGCCAGATAAACTTGGAATAAAGTACATTGACCCACATACATTTATTGAGATTTCTTAAGATCAAAATCAGAAATAATGACATAAAGCTGTCCTGAATCGACTTCTATAGTGATCCTTTACGTTCTCTAGTAATGAAAAACAGTTCTTAATTTATTGTTCTAGTATCTACGAAGAGGTATTAGGGAAAGGTCGATGTACTTTATTCCACGTTTATCTGGCGTAAACTATAGTCTATTGCAAGAGCAAGATGTGCTAAGACGTCTAGCTTGACTACTTAGGTCACAGAATTCAATACATATACCCTGTGTTTTGGCGGCAAAACGTTTAAAAACTTAAATATATCGTTTAATTTATTTCTGCCTGCGAAATAAAACGAAAACGTTTGTGTTCACTATACTACTAGCTTTTGCCCGCGGCATCATCCCGTTTTTAGGGTTCTGTACCCAAAGGGTAAAAACAGGACCCTAAAACCCCGGCTGTATCTCAAGAACCGCGATAGCTAGACAGTTGAAATTTTTTCTATAACAACAAATTCTAAAAAACAGAATAAAATAAATATTTAGGGGGCTCTCATACAACAAACTTGATTTTTTTGCCGTTTTAATAGATAATGGTACGGAACCCTTCGTGCGCGAGTCCGACTTGCACTTGGCCAGTTTTTATCCTGTTCCCGTAGGAATTTCGCGAAATCCTCTCTCACTGCTATCTACGGAGTGTAGGTAACTGCATGCCATATTTGAGCTTTCTACAACCAGTTGTTTCGGCCGTTCGCTGTCTGTCAGTGTCCAGTAACGGAAGAAATTTATATACATACATACATATTGATTGAAGACTGAGCTCGTGGCTAAATAATAACAGCGGCACAGGTCCATCTTCAAGGTTAAGCAACGCTTGCCGAGGTTGGTATGTGGATGGGTGACTATCTTAACATACCTAGTTTCCTCCGTGCCTCGGAAAGCACGTTAAGCTGTTGGTCCCGGCTGTCATTTGGAGATCTTTGGCAGTTATTATCGCCGGATAGTCAGAAGCCAGAAAATCTGACACCAGTCTTGCCAAGGAGTATCGTGTTACCCAGTTAATGGGTTGTGGAGGTCTGATAGGCAGCCGCTCCACGTAAAATACTGGTAGCTGCATCCGGTTTGACTGGAAGCCGACCCCAATATATACAAGGTACCTACATATAGTTGGGAAAAGGCTAGGCAGATGATGACATACATATTGATTGCAAAATACGCAAACTGCATCACAATGCACGAATATTGACAAAGCTCGCATGGTACAAGGTGGTTGACATTTTAGCACCAAGCTGACCTACTTACCAAACTTAGGCAACTTTGCTGCTACCTAACAATATTGTATTTATTTCCGTGTGTTTGATTACGTCATTTGGAGCGTTCTTCCGACTGTCCCTGTCAGCCAATTCAAATCCCACATCACATATTCCGAGCTCTATAAATAAACAAATAAAGTGTTTGAACAGGTAGTGACCCATATTATGGACATAAAGTAGTCGAGATCGCGGGACACAAGTAGGTCATGAAGCAAATCCACATTGTTATACTAGTCCAGTGGCACTGGATGGTTTATTTATAAAGTTGTGATAATAATTGTGGAGTTTCGTTAATGATCTAATTAGATAAAAGCAGATATTTTTAGTTATGTTCGCTGTGACTAATGTAAGCGCGGACGCGATGGCAAGGAAGGAGTTGCATGATTAAAATGAAAAGTACTTTTTATTTATAATATTTAATTTATTACGAGATTTGCTACGCTTTTAGCTGCACCTTCACGTTTCATTCGATTATATTCAAACATTGCGGTAACCTTTGATAAAAAAATATTGGCGTCATTTACCCCAAAACAGACATTCTGATGAGTCAATAGGTACATGACCCTTGACGGCTGCAAGTCTAACTAGGACTGGGCATTCAAAAACTTTGTCAGCTGGACCTGTTGTCCAGGTCCCTCATGAAAAAACTGGCCAAGTGCTATTCGACACGCGTGCAAAGGGTTCTAAACCAAATTCATTTTTGTAACACTTTATTTTAACACTATAGACTTCTCATAGGTTTTCCTGGAATCTGTAACAGACATACAGACACCAGAGGGTGATCCTATAGGGCTACGTTTTTTCCTTTTGAGGTACGGAACCCTTCACGCGCGCCTCAAAGAGAGTCAGCACACAGAGGGGCCCGAAAGGGCCGACGCCTGCCGGAGTCGCGGGACTATTCGAAAATACCATGGCTCCGGAACACAAAGGGCACATGAAGGAACATGGATGGGTTTTAGTCAGTAGAAGTCTGACACTCCCTCCCGCTCCGCCCAGAGCGGGGGAAGTCATTTGATGATTTCCCATCCCTAAAAAAAAAAAAAAGGTACGGAACCCTTGAAAAAACGATGTATTTAGTTAGGCTTTTGAAGATTTCTGCATTACCTAAAACTAGAATACGAGAAATAAACTTCTTTTTGTCCGCCCATGTACCACTACTGTACATAAAGTGTAAATTAATAAATTTGTAGCAAATAGCGACTGGGCATAGATAGGGCTGGACTGCACTATCCGATAATACTTGAGTGTGGCTTAACGTCAAGCTCGATAGTTGATACATAAATTATTACGTTCTAGTTCGTAGAATTTAAGTTAGTTGCCTAGTTATGTTCAACAATCGGACGGAGAATATCGATTTCTTAATACTTTTGAGTCGTCGTGCCCCGCGCACGTGACTGTTCTATGTTCTACTAATGTTTTAACGCCTTTTTATGCTTGAATACTTGCATAAGTTGTTGCGCTAAACAATTTCGTTCTTCCAGCTAGGTTTTTCTAATTCTGTAAAAGGCACTATCCATTGGCTACTGACACACAGACTGAGCATGTAGGTAGTTAGTAAGTAGAAGATAGGAAGTGGATAGTTACGCGAAAATAATTGATAAATGAAAAACAACTTAGGTATCCCAAATGCTTAAAAAAAGACTGTAAGTTCGAACCTATGTCTCGTCCAACTGCATCCGACTGTCTCATGATAATCAGATGCAGTTTGACAAGGCGACTAGGAGAATTCTGGTTTAGTCTTCTTCTTCTGGGGCAGTCGTGTAAAAAGATACATTATGCCACAATTACCATACAATTTATTATGGGAATTAAATATTTTGGGTCTCCAATAATTCCCAAATAATTTAACTTAAAGTACTTAGCAGACATTTTTTAAATTACTATGTCCATAAGTGTTTATATTTTTGACCAAGAATAATGTTTTTCCCCTGTATATATCCGCATTTTTCTCGCGAAAGCTTGTTGAAAGCGCTGACGCAAAATCTATGTTCTATTTCAGCGAAACACAAGCTGAATCTCGCGGGCCGCATGCTGCCCTTTGGGCTTTCCGTCCGGCCCGACGCCATATTGTTTGAGGCCCGGAACATGAAGTAATTAACTCAAAACTTAAACTTACAAAATTATTTTAAGTTAAATATAATTTCAATAAGTATTTCTTGATCAAAGGTAAAACTGTGTACCTTAAGGTATATGTAGTTAGGCCTGTCACATTGAGTCCCCCGCCTTCCGTGTCTAACAGCATATGCGATTGTGCTAGAATGGAATCTAAGTTGCTGTATTTTAAGTTTGAGGTTGCTTATTCATACACGATTTTTCGCCGCCAAAGTCTAAACGCCGCTTGTGTTATCTAGCCTCTAGTGTTCTAAACATCACTACTGGAAACGTGTAATACGGCGAAAAAACTTGTGTGAAAAAGAGTCCTAAATGCTTTAGGTGCTTTTTGTTGTCGCTTTCAATCGTCCAACCAAAACACAAGGGCTCAGAGCCGAGCTCTGGTTCTCTTGTGTCCTAGACTATAGGCCTGGCCGGGTGTGTTCCCAGGATGGGCGAGGGCGGGTCGCCCGGGGGCGGCGGCGCGCGGCTGTCACACACCTCGGAGAAGCACCCGCGCGCCATCCTGGGCGAGCTGTCAGCGCTGCGCCGCCATCGCGAGCTCTGCGATGTGGTGCTCAACGTGGCCAACAGGAAGCTGTTTGCACACCGGTAACTAATCTTCACTACATATTATAAAACAAAGTCCTGTCTTCTCGCGATAAACTCAAAAACTCCTGCACCGATTGGATGATGGATATATTGGTTCTTGAGGAAGGTTTTAGTATATAATTTGCCAAGCGGGCGAAGCTGCGGGCTTCAGCTAGTTTATAACTTGCTTCCTGTACTGTCACTGTCGGAAATTAACCTAAGGAAACATATTCCCAAGATAAAAAGCCTTGGTGCTAAACCAAACTATAATCTAACTCTGTGCCATACAGTTCCGTTCAGCTTTTCCAGCATGATAAAGTAACAAACACTCGACCATCCACCTTAACTTTCCCATTTATAATATGTATAATAAGATAAGATGATGTTAAAACTTTCATGACATAGAATACGATAGTTATGAGCACCTACGTATTTACTCATATAAAATCTACAAAATACAATCACGAATCTAAGTTTCTATTAGTCACTCAACTAGTAACTATGTACCAAGAACTCAAAAATGGCGGCAGGATTTGTCGCAAACTATTCCCAACCTTCTACCCTGAGAGCTCTCGCGCTCATTTACGAATGGCACGTGGAGGCTGCCCTCTCTGTCTTAAAACTTGCAGCCTAAGTTACATTTGGACTGTCACAGACGACGCGACGTCGTGAAATGGCGAAGTCTTGGTACAGTTAAATTTGTTGTGTCCGCGACACGAAGAAAAAGTATGAAAGTCAACAATGAATACCAAATAAGTTGTAAATAATGCACTAACAACGCGGTACTATTTACCAACTGTATGTAAACACAACACTGTTATCTCTGCAAGGTTTTTAATATCTTATCATTAAAGTATCCACTTTTTAAATTGACCTAATTTTATCTTTGTTTAAATATTTTAATGATAATATTATCTCAATCGACGCGGCGTGTGAAATTCTTGAATGATGTGTAATGCTTTGTGATATATCATCGTCCACACATCGTCGATAGCACAATGGGACGAGTCACATAGCCTTTTCCCGGAAACTTGCTGCGGTCAATTTGTCTTTTTGAAAATACTTGAATAAGATGCCTTTTTGCATTACCGAGTAGGTATAGATGGTGGCCCCATACAACTAGCGAAACTCGCTCAATCTATGCCCACCGATTGCAAGCGTCATAATCAATCTATAATATTCCTAGGGAATTTCTGCGACACAATTCTCTTTTCTGTGAATGAGGGAGTGGATCATCATACACAACGCAGACCCAATAGAACCCTTTTTTTTAAATGTGGAAGTCCTCATGGATTTTCATAAGCCCCAAGACGAAGGGGTCAGACTCCTACTGACTAAACCCACACGATGACAGGTTCGGATCCTTCACAATGAGACTCAATAGAACCCAAGCCACTTTCCTTTATCAAAATAAATTGCTAGGATTTGCGATCACGGTATGTCTGCGATGTGCAAGCGAACTGCTGATTCGTTTTCCCGTCTCTCTGAAGCATTTCCGTGCATTGTCCAGGGTGATCCTGTCAGCATGCAGTCCGTACTTCCGCGCAATGTTCACGGGCGAGCTGGCGGAGTCGCGCGCCACCGAGGTGACCATCCGCGACGTAGATGAGCAGGCCATGGAGCAGCTGGTGGAGTTCTGTTACACCGCGCACATCGTGGTGGAGGAGAGCAACGTGCAGGTCAGTGCGGCACTCACCTTCGACACCGCGTGACACCTTTCACCCTTATGGATAAGTCAAGGGCACTGCGGGAGCTAAAACATACGTGACCTCATAACGATAAGGCCACCGATTGTATCACCCTATCTATGTAATGTTTTCTTCATCAATTTTTTTCTGTAGCTTATATGGTGTACATAATAAAGAGTATTCTATTCTATTCTAATATTTCATTATTCGAAGCTGATACTCAGTCTGCGAAATTTTTGTTGCATATTTTATTGTTGTTACCTGATTTAAGACCGCGTTTCTACCTGCAAGCAATTCGCATGCAAAGGGCTTTGGCCATAGAACTATTGTGGCATAGCTCCCATGCCGCCATTTTGATTTCTTTTTAAAGTTGCGGTGCACTATCTAACATGCATAAGTATATGAATAGAGGACACTTGAACAAAAATAAAATATGAAAATGGTGCCCTAAAGTGCTACGTTGTTGAGATATTTCGAGGTAAAGTTTCTATGTGACAGTCATGTCTATCATTAAAAATAACTTAATTATGTGCCAACAAGGGTCTGATCAGAACCCTCACCAGTTTGAAAACTGTTTTTCAACATTTGGGCACAGCTATCCTACTGAAATTGTACCTTATTGCGTGGGAATAGAGTAATTTCCTTGTTTAAAATACAGCTAACAAGATACTGATCAGAAACCCCGCTGGCTTAAAAAATGTACGAGAATAAAGTCGTAATTCCCTTCAGCTAAGAAGAGCCTGGTCAGAAAGCGCATCACATAATGCCCCGCTACGTTGCAGGCGCTGCTGCCGGCGGCCTGCCTGCTGCAGCTGCAGGAGATCCAGGACGTGTGCTGCGAGTTCCTCAAGCGCCAGCTGGACTGCTCCAACTGCCTCGGCATCCGCGCCTTCGCCGACACGCACTCCTGCAGGGAACTGCTCCGGATTGCTGACAAATTCACACAACAGAACTTTCCAGAGGTATGTTGTCAGTTTATTCTAGTCGGTTCGCTTTACGCAGTAAAACTAATTTTAACTTTATGCTAAGGGAAATGAGGTCGATTTCAGAATTATTGGGATGATAGTCCCAATAGTTCTGAAATCAACCTCATTTCCCTTAGCAAAGTAGTAATTGTGATAGCAAGCAGATTCTGTACTTTATTTATATTTTTTTATTTTTTTATTTCGTATCCCGAAGTTGGGCCACTATAATACGGTAGCGGTTCACCTCGCATGGGCGCAAATTATATACACAGTACGAAGTTCCCTCTCTTTTCCAAAATTCACCCTTAAAATTAAAATTTTCAAAATGCTTTTTTTGTGAATTTAAATTCACACATATTGACAGTCAGTCAGTACAAAAGTTTTTATAAGTATAGATGTAGTGTTTCCCCATACAGCCCCTTATGTGTGCCTCATGTTCCAGGTAATGGAAAGCGAAGAGTTCCTACTGCTGCCGGCCGCGCAGCTGATCGACATAGTGTCTTCAGACGAGCTCAACGTGCGCTCCGAAGAACAGACCTTCCAGGCTGTCATGTCCTGGGTCAAGTACAACGTGGCCGAGAGAAGACAGCACCTGGCACAGGTGAATGATAAAAAACTTTTTACAAAAAAATACAACCGACTTCCAAAAAAAAAAAACACTATAAAGTCAAAAATAACTTTAACTTCGGAACTAGGTGTTTTTGTTAGTTTGATTGTATTTTGACACCGACTTCCGAAGTTAAAGTTATTTAGAGGAGGAAGGAGGAGGCAGGCCGCTTGAGGGAGAGGGAACTGAAGGAGGACCGCGGGCGTAGGGGCGAGCTGGGCGGGCGCGAGGACGTCAAGCAATGGCTGCCTCTCCGTCCGATACGGACCGGGCCCGGGTTGACAGCACGCCCGACAGTCTTACTAGAAACTATTTCAAATAACTTGTATCATGTATATTATTGCAGGTGCTCCAACACGTCCGCCTCCCCCTCCTCAGCCCCAAGTTCCTGGTGGGCACGGTGTCCTCGGAGCTGCTCATCAGATCAGACGACGCCTGCCGCGACCTGCTGGACGAGGCCAAGAACTACCTCCTACTGCCGCAGGAGAGGCCGCTCATGCAGGGGCCCAGGACGCGGCCCAGGAAGCCCACGAGAAGAGGTGAGTTGTAGCTTATAGCCAAGTGAGCACAGAACTGCTCATCAGATCAGACGAGGCCAAGAACTACCTCCTACTGCCGCAGGAGAGGCCGCTCATGCAGGGGCCCAGGACGCGGCCCAGGAAGCCCACGAGAAGAGGTGAGTTGTAGCTTATAGCCAAGTGAGCACAGAACTGCTCATCAGATCAGACGAGGCCAAGAACTACCTCCTACTGCCGCAGGAGAGGCCGCTCATGCAGGGGCCCAGGACGCGGCCCAGGAAGCCCACGAGAAGAGGTGAGTTGTAGCTTATAGCCAAGTGAGCACAGAACTGCTCATCAGATCAGACGAGGCCAAGAACTACCTCCTACTGCCGCAGGAGAGGCCGCTCATGCAGGGGCCCAGGACGCGGCCCAGGAAGCCCACGAGAAGAGGTGAGTTGTAGCTTATAGCCAAGTGAGCACAGAACTGCTCATCAGATCAGACGAGGCCAAGAACTACCTCCTACTGCCGCAGGAGAGGCCGCTCATGCAGGGGCCCAGGACGCGGCCCAGGAAGCCCACGAGAAGAGGTGAGTTGTAGCTTATAGCCAAGTGAGCACAGAACTGCTCATCAGATCAGACGAGGCCAAGAACTACCTCCTACTGCCGCAGGAGAGGCCGCTCATGCAGGGGCCCAGGACGCGGCCCAGGAAGCCCACGAGAAGTCATGCTCATGTAGCTTGTATAGTAATAATAATAATATCCTTGGACATTTCACACAACGCCATATAGTCCCAAGCTAAGCAACCTAATGCTTGTGTTATGGTAACGAAATGGCTGATAAACTACTTTATATACAATTTTTTTTGTAAGTACGTACATTAGATAGAAAAACACCCAGACTCTGAACAAATACTTGTAGGTCGTACAAATATTTGTTCCGTGCGGGAATCGAACCCGCGACATGTTGCGCAGCAGTCAATCGTTCAACCACTGCGCCAACCGTGTCGTCAATATAGCTTAGAGTGTCAGAACTGCTTATCTGATAAGATGGGCCCAGAACTCCGTGCCTATCTCCAAAACACCCACGGAAGAGGTGTATTGGTTGGAACAAGGATAAGTTAGAAAATGCTCTAGAAAGCCAAAGTTCATAATTATGAGGATCGATGGCCTTGCGAAGGTCGCAAAAATCCGCTGAACGAAATAGTAGTTAGAGCGATATATGTTTTGGTAAATGTAACAACAGATCTTGCGTTTATTCCACTCTTGGTTTAATAATGATGATGTTGAATAATAAATACTTTTTCTCAAACATGCTGGGAAATGTGAGCATTATTTTGACTACCTTCTTCGAGATAAACCGCAATTGCTGTAATGGCCGAGCAGCGGCCGGTAAAAGTTGTATGAAAATCCATATCTGTCGTGTTTTGCGGCCAAATAAATTAAATAATAGACTCAAATGTGTCGTGTGATTTAAAAACGGAACTATGTTTTGTTCCAAACATGACAACCAAGGAGGTAACCTTATCAAATGTTGTATTTAAATTTCGAACTGGCTTGTAAATAGAAAGCTGTTTATTGAAATACAAAGTAAACACTTTTACGTGGGAATAGTTATTGTTCTTAATTCTTTAGTGTACACCAAAACAGCTTAATATATAATATCAGTGATGGAAAGTTCATGTACAAAGGCGAGCTTAAATCAGATATGAGTTTTGTCCCAGCAAACCTTTGAGTGATAGAGAAAGATGACAATTTAATGGAGGGTAGGATCCAGTGCACATTATTTCATATTTTTCATAGAGAAATTTTGCCTTGCGTTATCTGGCCATCGTAAAGTTTAGGAGGTCGAATCTTATAAGAAAGATCAAATTCAAATTTCAATTTTTTTTATTTGTTGAACATAGGTAGGTAGATTAAGTACAGATGTTATTAATGATTATGAACGCTATGTCTAGCCGTCATCGGCGTACAAATATTATTAAGTACAATTCAAGTTTATTAATATTAAAAATGTCAAGAGCAAAAAAAAAAAAAAACTAATATTACTATCACACATTATTAAATCATTCCAATTAACACCCAAAAATAAAACAAAAAAAAATACATATAAATAGTTAACAAACAGGAACAAAAAAGAGGCAGTCATAGTGTCAGTGAGGTATTCGTTCACCGTATAATATATGCTTTGTCAATTAATATTTTCAAGAAAGCCTTTTTAAAGTCGTGTATGTTTTCTATTTCTGCAATTTGTCTAGGGAT
This sequence comes from Ceramica pisi, assembly GCA_963859965.1. Classification (NCBI taxonomy): domain Eukaryota; kingdom Metazoa; phylum Arthropoda; class Insecta; order Lepidoptera; family Noctuidae; genus Ceramica; species Ceramica pisi. Next base: position 25,929,947 of record OY982531.1, on the reverse strand, counting down.
CTTATTATAAATCCTAGGTGCCATTCCTAGAAAAAAAATTCTGAAAAGAGCAGTGGCATGTGGAAAATAGAAGAGGTCATGATAGGAAACACAACACAGGAACAAGATCTGAGTCAAAGGAAGATCGTAATCGGAGTAGTGAGCAGGAATGCTTTGAGCATTTATGTGAATAACGTTAAAGAATTTGCGACAGTTGGCGAAAGTGAAGAAGACAGGTGGTCTCGAAGAGTCAGATAAATGTCGTCGCTAAAAGCACTGGCAAAGCTCTAATCCGACGAATAGGAGCATGAACATGAAAACTGTCAAACAATGTAACTCAATAACATGACATAAAGTAAAACAACACTAAAACAAACAGAAAAAATAATCGAGTGACCGACTTACAAAATATAAAATAATTACTAGATACACAAAGGAAATACAAGAGTGATGAAGAAGTACCATCATTTTGCTGGCCTGCGAGCTCTCTTCTCGGGTACTTGCTTCATTGATACGGCTGAGGACTCGGCAACGGGGAACCTAGCTACAAGTCAATCTTCCGTCGCGTACTATCGGAGACCTGGATGACAATCTTCCTTTCAGACAACCAACACTTGTGTACTCCTAGTGTGACGTAAATCCTCTTTTGCTGGCCGCAGCAGTAATGTACTAATATTAGATGTTGTTTGTCTCCAGGAGAAGTCCTATTCGCGGTGGGCGGCTGGTGCTCGGGCGACGCCATCGCGTCGGTGGAGCGCTTCGACCCGCAGACCTCGGAGTGGAAGATGGTGGCGCCCATGTCCAAGCGGCGCTGTGGAGTGGGCGTGGCCGTGCTGCACGAGCTGCTGTATGCCGTGGGCGGACACGACGGACAGTCCTACCTCAACAGCATCGAGCGGTACGACCCGCAGACCAACCAGGTACTGGACTAATTCTAAGTTGCTCAGCGTGCAATGGTGAGAGCAATGCTCGGAGTTTCTTGTAGATAGAATTCGCAACGAAGTCATTCACCAAAGAACTGTAACCGACATTGCGCGTAGAATCAGCATGCTGAAGTGGGAGTGGGCCGGCCATGTGTGTAGACGGACAGACGGTCGATGGAGCAGACATGTGTTAGAGTGGAGACCGCCTATGGGCAAACGTAGTGTGGGACGCCCTGCGGCACGATGGACAAATGATTTGAAAGAGGTGTCTGGCAGCGGATGGATGCGGACTGTTCAAGACCGGGATGGTTGGTGGTCTTTGGGAGAGGCTTACGTTCAGCAGTGGACGGCAATTGGCTGATATAATGATGATTATGAATAAGTATTTCATTTTGCAAATAAAAAAATCGCATGTATTATTCCTTATTATGCGGAACGCGCAACAGTTTCTAAACGAGTTTACTGCTCGATCGCTACCAGTAGATTGGACTCAGCCTACTAGATATCGTGTAATACCACTAGATGGCATTGGCGTACTTCCAATCAATCAATTAGTTTTTTTAATCACAAATAGTCCATTTGTTAGTAACAAAAATATCTAAAAAACGAAGTACGCACACAATAAGGGTGGGTTCGCTTTCGGTCGAGTTCAGCTCAGACTATCGCTAGCCGACCAGAATCCGCACGAAAGCCTTCATGACATATTTCTCAGCAATTACTTGAAGAATACTGTTACTGCTGCCCCGCACTCTGCTCAGTAGGGAGGCGGTTCGCTTGCGCATTATAGCCTGGAACATATAACACGAGCTTCCACAAACATACCTGAAGCACTGCAGAACCGGGGCAGCCCTAGCAGCATCCTGAATCCATTATTACACTGGAAGCGCAAGGCATTGATCGACCCTTGAGTATAGCTGACCCATAGGCTTCCGACATATTGAAATGTTGGGAGTTCTAAGGTCTTTTAAATGAGACAAACAGCTCGATGGAATGTACTTTAATTACTGACTATAGGGAATGTCTTACAATGCGTATTAGAGTAAACTGCTTACTTAGCTTAAAATTATAATTATATTCTAAAGGAGCGTACTTACTACGTAATGCACTGTTAGGGAGCATACATACACTTCATCTCCTGGGGCGAGGGAAAAAATACAATCGAATAAATGAGATTTTTTTTAAATATATAACTACTGTCCAACCCTACTTACAGAAGTACATTATACTTATCTACCCAAACAACTACAATAATAATTATAATAATGGCCAATGGCCTGTTTGCCAAAAGCTATGACAACCACCTGTCAAAGCTGGCGTTACGCGGTTGGGTAAAGGGCCTGATACAGAAGGCAGTACTCCTTGATACGGCTCGTATTGTGAGGAAGTTCCTTTCTCTGGAGCCCTAACCACCGGTAGCTTGGACCCTGCTCCCGACACCGGCGGACTACTATTTTTTATATTTTTAAATGTATTTTTTAATGTTTTTTTTTTAAAGATATATTTAAAAATGTAAATTATATGTATATAACAATGAATAAACGAATAATAATTATAATATATTGCTAACAACATTGCAATGTTTCTAACTATTTATTTTATATCTATACTTCTAAGTACTTAAGTTAACAATAGTCTTAACTTTTTGAGCTCTGTACGTAAACAATTCCTACTACGTTTTTTTATTTTATTGGAAGTACGGTCTTGTTCTGTTCTTAAGTACTAAGTCTATCTTATTATTTTTATGTATCCTAACATTATAACCTAAATGTTCTTTTACTCTAAAGGGTCCTTCGAAAATAGCATCTAGTTTACGACCCGTTTAATTTTTTAACAATATTAAATCATTTTCCTTATATACTATAGGATTTACTGACTTGTCGTACAATTCCTTGCGTTTGTATTTATTACACAATAAATTCTATTTTGCCTCGGCATGGGCTAACTGTAAGCGATATTTTAACTGCAATTGATAATTTTCACTGTTATACAATGGTTCTACAGAGTCAGAAATTCTACTAGGTATTTGACAAAGTTTACCAAAAACAAGTTCGTAAGGCGTGTATTTTGTTTCTGAATGAACTGTGTTGTTGAAACTGAAACACCAATATGGTAACCAATAGCTCCATGTATCTGTATGGTTTTCACATTGGATCCTTAAAAATGCACCCAAAGCTTTGTGGGTATTTTCAAGAGCACCTATCGTTTGGTGATGGTAGGCAGTTGAAAATAATTTTTCAATTTCAAGAAGTTTACATACCTGTTCCATCGTTGCGTAGATAAACTCCGTTCCTCTATCTGTAGCTATTATTTCGGGAATTCCAAATATTAAAATAAAATGTCTTACAAATGCATTGGCTATGGTTACGGTTTCTTTATTTTTTAAGGGTATGGCTTGAACATATTTTGATAATTCGCACTGAATGGTCAATATATAACAGTTCCCATCTATGTCTCTATCTAATGGTCCCACTACATCTAAATAAATCTTTTGAAAAGCCGTTGACGCTGTAGTAGTAATTACCATCGGTTCTTTTATGTAACGGATATACTTTGATTTCTGACACTTTGTACACTTTTTTACAAATGTTTGTACATCTGTTTCCATACTCGGCCAATAAAATGTTTTCCTAATAGTGTTGACCATTCTGCGCACTCCAGCATGACCACTGGATGGCAGTAAATGAAAGTCATTCGTAATTATTATTTTTTACAAATGTTTGTACATCTGTTTCCATACTCGGCCAATAAAATCTTTTCCTAATAGTGTTTACCATTCTGCGCACTCCAGCATGACCACTGGATGGCAGTAAATAAAAGTCATTCATAATTATTATTTTTTACAATGTTTGTACATCTGTTTCCATACTCGGCCAATAAAATCTTTTCCTAATAGTGTTTACCATTCTGCGCACTCCTGCATGACCACTGGATGGCAGTAAATGAAAGTCATTCATAATTATTATTTTTTACAATGTTTGTACATCTGTTTCCATACTCGGCCAATAAAATCTTTTCCTAATAGTGTTTACCATTCTGCGCACTCCTGCATGACCACTGGATGGCAGTAAATGAAAGTCATTCATAATTATTATTTTTTCGTTGTCATCACTTATTCTTTTTACTCCTCGTAATATGCATATTCGCGGTCCGGACCAATTTTCTAACTTCGATATCTCATCACATACATTTTTAATTAAGAGCGTGTATTCCGTCCACTAGCGCCGCCAATCGTTTTTAATTATTTGTGGTAAATTTAAGACACGTAGATAAAAAACCGCTCTGTAGTGCACTGAAGAAATGTATTTATTATGTTTTGAGAGTTATGTTTTGTACTTTAGAACATAAATAGTTGCCAAAGTCGATATTTTTGCTAAAAGTGGCTACTTTTAGCAATAATTGCCGTTTTGGCTATTTAGCCATGAGTTATGTATTAAAAATAGCTGTCAAAAAATAATAGATACATTTCTTTAGTGCACTACAGAGCGGTTTTTTAACTACGTGTCTTAAATTTACCACAATTAATAAAAAACGATTGGCGGCGCTAGTGGACGGAATACACACTCTTAAATGTAAATTATCTTTATTTTTAATCATGCATACTTCTTCAATATTTAACTTTTTACAAAACAAATTTAATTTCTGCACAAATTCGGCTCGCGTAAAATGTGCCTTGAAATCAAGATTGATGTAAATAATCTTTCTATTAGCTATAAAAACGAAACATTCACAAACATCTGTTATCATATCGTCGTCTCTCAATCTTTTTAATTCGCTTCCTTCAATAAAACTCATTTCGACCGAGTCGCACGGTTTCCTTAATATTTCCACAACCCTTGGTTGGCCAGACCAATAGTCACGAGATTTATTAAGATCCGCCTTCTCAACGTCATTTTTATTTTTATTTAATTCATCATCAATCATTCGCTTTTGTGCCCTAGTTATCACAGCAACCACTTGTGCTTGCATATCCTTAAGTTCGTCCGATGTTATACATATTCTAAACAATGCATCTGCTACAACATTTTCTTTTCCACGTACGTAAATAATTTTAAATTTATATTCTTCTAACGTCAAACGGAATTTAAGAAGTCTACTTGATGGATCTCTCATGCCAAATAGATAAACTAAAGGTTTGTGATCAGTCATTATTGTGAATTCTCTACCATATAAATACGGTCTAAAATATTTGACAGACCAAACTATTGCTAGAAGCTCTTTCTATATTGTAGGGTAATTCTTTTCCGCTTTATTCAAAGGTCTACTTGCATACGCTATGGGTCTGAGATCTTTATTGCACAGCACGGCACCAACTGCAGTGTCTGAAGCATCTGTTTGTAATTTGAATTCATTATTTTCTGTAAAATCAGGATATTGTAGGACAGGTGAAGAAATTAATGCGTTTTTCAGATACTCAAAGGCATGTTTACAATTTATTTATTTAAACTTTATGCACAATAGTGGTACATGGGCGGACTTAATGCAACAATGCATTCTCTACCAGTCAACCTTACAATCAAAAGTCCAAATAAAAGGTTCATGTTTCCTACATAATTTATGTAATGGCAAAGCTATGTCTGAGAAACCTTTTATCTAGCGGCCACAGTCGGGGAGCAAACGTTGCGATAGTCTTGACTGTACACACACAAAATGAGCTTAACGGTAATAGTTACAAAAGGCTACGAAACGCTTAACTTCGTCTGCTGTTTTGGGTAAACGGTAATTTTTCAGTACGTTTGTTTTTTCGGGATCTGGTAAAACACCTTTGTCTGAAACAACGTGACCTAGATACAGAATTTCTTTCCTTAAAAATTCGCATTTCTGTGGATTTAATTTTAAATTGACTTTTCTTAACCTTTCCATTATATTGATTAAATTTTGATTATGACTTTGTAAATTTCTACCGAATACAATGAGATCATCCTGAAATACTAAGCATTAATCATAAGTCAACCCAGACATTGCTACTGACATCATACGTCTAAATGCGCTCGGACTTATCTTGAGACCCATAGGTAAACGTTTCATTTGATACTGACCTGTATTGGTAGTAAAAGCAGTTAATTTTCGGCTGTTAATTTATTTTTAAGCGTGTTCTATGCCCCACTGCATGCCAGTGTGAAACTTGTGAGAGTATAATGATATATGTGTGATGTTCCTTGTCAGTGGTGCGGGTCGGTGGCGCCGACGTCATCGTGCCGCACGTCGGTGGGCGTGGCGGTGCTGGAGGGCGCGCTGTACGCGGTGGGCGGCCAGGACGGCGTGCAGTGCCTCAACCACGTCGAGCGGTACGACCCCAAGGACAACCGCTGGACCAAGGTATTGTGTCTTACCTAAACTGTGTCACTGATGCAGAGGGCCCCCTCCATTCCTACTACAGTTCTTGGTTGTGTGCCACTTATTCCCAATTCCTCTGCCGCGGCCCCGTCTCGCGATGTCAGGACTCCAATTTTGTGTTTAGCGGCCCCATGCTCGATGTCAGGGCTCCTATTTTGTGTTTAGCGGCCCCATGCTCGATGTCAGGGCTCCAATTTTGTGTTTAGCGGCCCCATGCTCGATGTCAGGGCTCCTATTTTGTGTTTAGCGGCCCCATGCTCGATGTCAGGGCTCCAATTTTGTGTTTAGCGGCCCCATGCTCGATGTCAGAGCTCCTATTTTGTGTATAGCGGCCCCATGCTCGATGTCAGGGCTCCTATTTTGTGTTTAGCGGCCCCATGCTCGATGTCAGGGCTCCAATTTTGTGTTTAGCGGCCCCATGCTCGATGTCAGGGCTCCTATTTTGTGTATAGCGGCCCCATGCTCGATGTCAGGGCTCCAATTTTGTGTTTAGCGGCCCCATGCTCGATGTCTGGGCTCCTATTTTGTGTATAGCGGCCCCATGCTCGATGTCAGGGCTCCAATTTTGTGTTTAGCGGCCCCATGCTCGATGTCAGGGCTCCTATTTTGTGTTTAGCGGCCCCATGCTCGATGTCAGGGCTCCAATTTTGTGTTTAGCGGCCCCATGCTCGATGTCAGGGCTCCTATTTTGTGTATAGCGGCCCCATGCTCGATGTCAGGGCTCCAATTTTGTGTTTAGCGGCCCCATGCTCGATGTCAGGGCTCCTATTTTGTGTATAGCGGCCCCATGCTCGATGTCAGGGCTCCAATTTTGTGTTTAGCGGCCCCATGCTCGATGTCAGTGTTCCAATTTTGTGTTTAGCGGCCCCATGCTCGATGTCAGGGTTCCTATTTTGTGTTTAGCGGCCCCATGCTCGATGTCAGGGCTCCAATTTTGTGTTCAGCGGCCCCATGCTCGATGTCAGGGCTCCAATTTTGTGTTTAGCGGCCCCATGCTCGATGCCAGGGCTCTAATTTTGTGTTTAGCGGCCCATGCTCGATGTCAAGGCTCCAATTTTGTGTATAGCGGCCCCGTCGCTCGATGCGGTCATGTCCATTGTTGAGGTGTTATGTTAGCTGGACTACCTTTTGAGCCACGTAAAAATCTGTGTTGGAGTGCAGTATAGTGTTTAAAAACATCAGTACACGGTGTCATTTAAGTCATCTGACAACGGCAACCCACTTCATCAATCAAACATTTGAATCATCCAAATCCTGCTTCCTGCTAACCCTTTTTTTACTACTCTTTATTTTTGTGGCTCTCTCACGATAGAACATCTGAAAGGACCTTCATGAAATTTTAAAAACTCAAAAACTCAAGCATTTTTTCAATTAGACCATTTACAGGCACTTCTGAATTGCCAAGGATGATCGGTCCAAAAAAAAAAGATGAAGCTATTTGCACGTTTTTCCAAACCGTAGATCTCTATGAAAAGAACGTGCAAGAAACTCCACGGACACTCTTTTTAAACTAATAAATTATTACATAGTTTTAGTTTACATCGTGTTAAAATTATACATACATGTGTGAGAACGATGTAAAAGACGAGCACGATAAAAGCGTCCGAAATAAAAAATGAACAATTCAAAGAAATTATTAAAATAAACCATGGCAGCTGAGTAATGACCAGTCCCAACCGACGGCGCCACCATTGAAAATCCACTGTCGATGCAGCGGTCTCTGTCCGTAAAATTGTCAACTCATCGGAAATACGTGGTTGGAATCTTTCTCGACATTTCTGGCGGTTTTGATAACGCATGGTGGCCGATGCTACTACTTAAAATAAAAACCCGTGGTTGCTACAAAAAACATCTATAATCTGATTTGTTCGTACTTTCTAAACGGCTCCGCGAAAGTCAAACTTGGACATCATTCCATTACTAAGTCTCATGGATGGGATGTCCTCAGGGCTCAGTTATCGGTCCATATGTATGGAATTTTGGCTACGATAATTTCCTCGCGCTTCCGCTCCCATGCAGCTGTTCATTAACCGGTTACGCGGACGATGGCTTGCTGCTCATTCAGGCAAGTACTCGGGCTAGACTCGAGAACTTGGCTAACACATGCCTACGTTTAATATCTCAGTGAGGCGATCAAAACCGTCTGACCTTTGCACCGCACAAAACCTATCAACTTCTTGTAAAAGGAAACCTTAGATCCTGGCCCAGTATTCAATTTAATAACGTACCCGTTAAAATGAAAGAATCCGTTTGCTACCTCGGTATGCTACCAGAAAGGAACTTTCCATTTATTGATCATATAAAAACAGTAGTAGAAAAAGCAAAAAAGACCTACGCCTTGACGAGAATATCTAAGGCTTGGGGTCTATAATTTCAAACCTTAAAAACTATTTATGGGGCAGCTGAGTAATGACCAGTCCCAACCGACGGCGCCCGTTCACGAACATGACTTTTTATGGGGCTACTTACTTGGGTTGCATGTGCTACGGGGCACCTGTCTGGGCCGATAGGGCCACCATAGGGGCGGTACGACGTAAATTACTTCAAAACCAGCGTTTGGCTTTGATATTCTTATGCAAGGCGTATAGGAGGTTAGTACTGAAGCCTTACCGGTGCTGGCGGGGGTTCTCCCAGTAGATCTGGAGGTGCAGCGGCGTGCTGCAATGTACTATGCTAGAAAGATCACGGACCCAGAGTTTTTACCGCAGCGCGACCGTGCTATGATCTCTAGATTACTAAAATCCCAGACTGACGTCTGGGAGGAACATTTATCCGAATGGCAATGTAGTTGGGAAAACTCCATCAAAGGCCGACACCTCCACCAGTTTTTTCCATCCGTTCGTGAGCGGCTGGATAGGACATGGCTGGAGGTGGATCAGTGTTGCCCAATTTCTCACAGAGCATGGCAACTTTAAGAGTAAATTATTTTCTTTAAGCTTGTGGCTTCACCTTTATGTCAATGTTCTACAGCTGACCTTGAATACGAACAATCCGCACATCACGTCTTATGGGAGTGTATTCTTTGGCAGACTGAACGTAATATTATGTTAGATAGTATTCAGGTTACACCTGGAGTAGTTTACTATACGGACCTTGTAGAAACCAGAACAAATTTCCGTTCGTTCAGGCGATTTTGCTATACCTATTACTGGAATCAAAAGTAGCTCACAATAGGCTAGTTCCCATCATTCACAAATTGCAAAACTATTTAGTCCGTCAGTTAGAGTATTGAAAAATAATGGACACGTATTTTTTGTTTTTGTAAATCAATGAATATTGACAAAGATAAAACGCATCAAAACTCTTTTAATAATATGACCCGCTAAAAATTATGCCAGGGCGTGACGTATTGAGAATTTTAAAAGCGTCGTAACTTCGTCAATTTGGGTTCCCATAACAAAAGAAAAAATACGGGTCAAATATTTAGATTTTTATAGGACACAAGCCTATTTAGGATCCATTAATTTCAGTGTTAATATATAATCCGTGGTGCTTGGCAACTGGGGCCCAATTCTGCTAATTTAATTTAACTCACATGCTATTGATATTCAATTGAGAGTCAATCACGACTCCATTACGATTAGAACAAATTTGGTATTCTGCAAAAACTTGTATGTAAGCTCAATAGAGTCGTAATGGAATCGTAGTGTAATTGTAATTGACTCTCAGTTGAACAGTTATAGGTGTTGCCATTCAAAATCTACCAAGAAAATGAATGAACTATTGGTTTGATTTAAATATACGATTTATCTATTTCTGTGATTCAATTACGAACTAAATTGTCTGCAATGAATCGCCTTGTCGATAAAACATGACTTACGATGTTAGAAAGAGTTTATTTCAAATACGGTGGCTAGGTACGAACTTTGGATTTTAAATCGAAATAGCTGGAATTCGTCTACTTGGATGATGGTTTTATGCCATCCAAGTAATCGAAATTGCGTATTTTGCTTTTCTGCGATTTTGCATGGTGTTGTTAGGTGTGGGGTACCTACCACTAAAAAGTGAAAAATAAAAAACTTTTTACAAAAAAATACATCAGACTTCCAAAAAAAAAACAGTACATACTAAAAATAACGTTAATTTCGGAAGTCGGTGTCAAAATACGAAGAAACTAACAAAAACACCGACTTCCGAAATTAAAGTTATTTTTTACTGTGTAGTGTTTTTTTGGAAGTCGGTTGTATTTTTTTGTAAAGTTTTATTGTATGAGTATTGTATACTGCGCTGTAATATTACAGCATATTAACTGTTTTCTTCTATATTTTAGGCTAATAATATGAGCGTCCAACAAATTGAAGCTCTGATAGAGTATTTAGAAGGGCAGCAGGAGCTAGCCCTTAGACGCTGCTCACGGTCCAAAGAAGGGCGCAGTCTGTCGAAAAGGCTTTGGCAAGAGTGCGCCGGAGTTCTTAACAGCATATCGTCAGACTGCGTCCAAAAGACAGGAGAGCAATGGCCTCTTTCCTTTCCATTCCATGCCTATAATAATTGTCAGGGCTCTCACTTCCACTTTTCCAACGCGGAATTCCGCATTGGGTAAATCTTCCACGGCATCCACCGTTGCCCTCATCGAGGCCCGCTTTTTACGGCGCTGAGCCAAAAGATGACGACGCTGACGGCGATCTTGCGCATTAGCTAATGCTAGAATACGCCATCGTAACAATAACCGCAGCATCTTTTCAGTATTTTTTTAAATATTTTTCGTTGAGTGGCTTGTAAAATCCTAAGATTATCTATTGTTGCACAATCGTACTTCAATCGTAAAATTGACACTCAGATTCAATTGAGTGTCCATTGATATATGTAAATGTCAAATAAGAGTAGAATACCGATAAAGTCCACAATCGATTTACAATTGTAACACGATTGAAGAGCAGACTAGCAAATATTCCAATAGCAGTTCAATGGAATGTCAATGGAAAACCATTGGTCTTAAATTAGTAGCGGAATACCAAATTTAGTTAAAACTGCTACTGAGATCCAATTGATATTCAATTGAGCCATTCTTAAATTAGCAGAATTGGGCCCCTGGGCTTAACCCAGTTGTATACGTCCCTTGGTGCCTATTGGTCTCCTGCTTGATAAGGGGGAAAGTGGAAATTATATTTATTTTTCCTACTCCCCTCCGCTGTACTCTTCTGATTTATTTCGATGCGGGATCCAAGACAGTTGAATCGTTTCTCGGGTACTCGTCGGGCTTCATTAGCTCGGCGTTTTTCTGTTGGTCGCCACTGTTGATTCTGGCTTTCAGGAGATGCAGTGGTTGGGTATGAGTGGCGGGCTTGTCCCATATATGTATATAAAAAAAGATCTGGAATAACACATACACTTCTTTTTATTCCTGGAATGTGTTCCCTAGAGATTAACTATTAAAAAATAAAACGATAATATTCATTATCATGACGATGATACGTTTCGACGTTCTGCATAAAAAAAAAATGACTTATCCTGGATGTTTCAAACACGCAGTCTGAACCTTATGTTCCTTGTGTTAGTTTTGATAATTAAACATTATTACCAGAGTATTTCATAATTCTAATGCAATGTTGATTGTCATTGTACTATCTTAAAGAATAATTTAAAAAAAAATCGCGCCTAGAGGTAGTTAACGTCGGCTACAATAAGTGGGCCGCCTTTGTAAGACGACTTAGATGGCACCGTGTGTAAAGTGTCGGACGCTTGGGTCCCAGGTGGCAGCGATGACGACGCGGCGCCTGGGCGTGGCCGTGGCCGTGCTGGGCGGGCAGCTGTACGCGGTGGGCGGCTCGGACGGGCAGGCGCCGCTCAACTCCGTGGAGCGCTACGAGCCGCGCACCAACAAGTGGACGGCCGTGGCGCCCATGTCCACGCGCCGCAAGCACCTCGGCTGCGCCGTCTTCGACGGACAGATCTATGCGGTCGGCGGCCGCGACGACTGTACGGAGCTGTCCTCTGCGGAGCGGTCAGTATACAGCTCCGTGGAGCGCTACGACCCGCGCACCAACAACTGGACGCAACAACTTTATGCGTATATTTTTTTGTCATTAACGCTTCTGTGCTGCCACCTAGTATAGCTCCTACACGCACCATTTAGAGGGGATCATTTACAGTGTAGAATGTGACATCTAAGTGCCCGTTTACGGAGACGCGGGGCGTCGAGCGGCGGGCGTGGCGTCGAGCGAGGCGTCGGACGTTTTTGCCGTTTACGGAGATGCCGCGATGGACGCGGCGGCGGACAATTGACATTCAAGCTAGCGTTGCCCACGTATGGGAAATTCTCCAAACCGCAAGGAATCTCAAGTTGATTTCGGATTTATTGGGAATTGGCTAGATGTAGGGAAAATGCAGAACACTTTTTCAAAAAATGTAATTACTTTATGATGTGAAACACATCTAAATGGCTAGTCGTATTAATTTGAAAAAAATATATGTCACTTCATATTTCTTTATAATTTAACATTTCAATTTTTTTACATATTTGTTCAACATAGTTTAATGATTTTTTTAAGTTCTTAATTTGTACAGTTACACGGCACAAAAACGGCAATCTGACCAAAACCGCCAGTCTTATCTAAAAGTAAAAAAAGGAAAATAAATCTTTTAAAATAAAATTATTCAAAAAATAAAAATAGGGGAATTAACGGAATTAGTAGAATTTTTGTCCCCAAATCCCCAATTTGACTTGTATTTTCGGGGAATTTGATAAATTATGTTTGTATTACGGCGAGCAATGCCGCAGGCCCCGCTGCGAGCTCCGCCTACATTGCTAACAACAGCAGTTAGAATCGCTTCTCCTTAAACGCTAAACCATATATTTGATTTATTGCGAGCCGGCACGCTGCACGCGACGCTCGACGCCCCGCCTCTCCGTAAACGAGCACTAAGGTTGTAAATTTGAAACTTTATCTTATAAATAAATGTTGTACTCTCCCTGTTGTATTACTTGTGTATTGTGTTGTGTTCGATATGTAATTCCGTAGTATGTGCGCACAGATACGAGCCGCACACGGACACGTGGTCGCCGGTGGTGGCGATGACGTCACGGCGCAGCGGCGTGGGGCTGGCCGTGGTCAACGGACAGCTCTACGCCGTCGGCGGCTTCGACGGCACCGCCTACCTTAAGTCTATAGAGGTAACTACCCTATTTTAGCCACGCCTATCTGATGATTAAGAAACTCTCAGACAAGCCAGTTTCATGGCGTTGTCTCTGCTTCGACGATCTATGAACTCGTATGAACCCGCCATTTTTATACACTATTTGTGGCGCAGTTACTACATACTGTAAAATATTCTGTAATTTAGGGATGCGGTACAGGAGTCAAGTCCCGCAAACCTCCATTGAAAAGGGAGGATCCTCCGGTGTCTGGCGGGCAATGGTCTGAAAGTTGATATTCGGACTGTTGTATATGTTCAAATCACGCATGCACGCACGCTTGGTAAACATATGCCGTGATGCAGGATTTCGTAGTAGTAGTTCGCTGCTTGTTGGATAGATGGCGTTGCGGTTCTTTTTGTTGTGATGAAGATTTTGCTACGACGGTTTTTCCTGTGGTAGCATTGATGCAGCTAAACTGTTTATCACAGCTGTAATATTAAAATTGTTTTTTTCTTTAGGTGTTCGACCCAGAATCAAACCAGTGGCGTTTATGCGGCGCGATGAACTACCGACGACTGGGCGGCGGCGTCGGCGTCATGCGAGCTCCACACCACGACAACCATTACATATGGTACGAGCGAACATGAACTCTATTTGTTAGGCTTTAGAGTCTATTTACGACTAACTACCGACGACTGGGCACCACGACAACCATTGCATATGGTACGAGTGAACATGATCTCTATTTGGTACACGTCACAGTCTATTTTCGAATAACTGCCGAGAACTGGGCAGTAGTGTTGGTAACCTATAGTATATCAATTCGTCATTTTCATAATAGAGCTTTGATTTTGCACGTGATAATATATATTTCGTAAAAAAAAGTGGTCTTCAAGCTTCTCCAGGGTCTGATCAGCCTTATCCCGCCTTAGCCGTACCAAAATTCATTCAAATCAGTTCAGAGATTTTGGCGTAGAAACGCGGCAATCAAAACAAAACCACTTCCGAATTTTTAACGGACTTCCCAAAAAGGAGGAGGTTATCAATTCCATTGTATGTTTTTTTTTTATTTTTTATTTTTTTTATGTTTGTTACCTCATAACTCCGACAGAACCGATTTGAAAAATTCTTGTTTTATCTGAAAGGATATACTTGCAGATTGGTCCCATTTAAATCATATCAAAATCGGTTACGAACTTTGGATTCTAAATCGAAATAGCTGGAATTTGACTATTTAGATGATTCTTTGATAATCGAATTTGCGTATTTTGCTTTTCTGCGATTTTGCAGTGGTGGTGTTAGGTGTGGGGCACCACTAAAAAGTGAAAAATAAAAAAACTTTTTACAAAAAAATACAACCGACTTCCAAAAAGAAAAACACTACAAAGTAAAAAATAACTTTAATTTTGGAAGTCGGTTGTATTTTTTTGTAAAAAGTTTTTTATTTTTTTAATATTAGATAGAATTTAATTTATTGGATTACTAGTCATATCCCGCTCCCGTCAACTGGAACTTTCTTATTTTTAAATTCTTTCGTAAAAACATACTCCTGACAGTAACAAACACAACAAAAAAAGAATTCGGCCCAGCCGTTCACGCGTGATGCAATGACCAAGGGAAATAGGGAATGTTTTTCGAGGGCATAGCCAGAGGTGTATCTTTCCAGCCTTTCCCCAACTATGGTGGGGATTCAGCTTCTAGTTTTAATTTGATGCAGCTGAGTACCAATATTTAACATGGAGAGACCATCTGACTTCCATAACCCAGTAACTGGGTAACACGACACTCCTTGGCAAGACTAGCGTCAGATTTACTGGCGTCTGACTACCTGTAACGACGGTCAAATCTACTAATGGTAGCTGGGACCAACAGCTTAACGTGCTTTCCGAGGTACGGAGAAATGTTGGCATTTTGAGGTGGTCACCCATCCAAGGATTGACCTCGGCAAACATTGCTTAACCGTGAAGACCGACCCGTGCAGCTGTTATTATTTGGCCACGAGCTCCTCGCCAGTGGATACAAACTTCCCCAGTTACTATGAAAGGGGGCGAGGTGATTGCTCATAACCGAGTGCAAACCCTCTAGCTTCATTACTATCATAATAATTTCAGCCGAAAGTCGAGCAGTGCTGCACACAGGCCTCCCCCAAGCATTGGCGTCGCCCAATGACCCCCCACGATTCTGGCCTGCTACTGAGAAATACCTGATAGACACAACATCTATGCCCAACAGCCCAACCCGGGGATCGAACCCCATACCTCATGCTCAACTGTAGCTACGAGCACTGGACCAACAAGGTAGTAACAACAACACGAATCGAAATACTTCTAAACCGTAATGGACTTTGTTCTGAATACTTGTGACACAAAATTCTAAAGCCCTTAGTGTCCAAAGACTACTTATGTCGAGCGAGAGGTTACGAGTTTGAATCCCACCTGACGCTTAAAATCTTATTTTTTTTTCTTTGGATAGATTTAGAAGTTAACAAGGCAGTCAATGGTAAAATTTGAAGTCTCTAATGTCTGAACGCGATATCTAGAAGATAGTTTTTTAATGTATATTATAATATTATGTGGTGCCACTTTGTATGATTGATTGAGAAATGATGTGAAAATACAAATATGTAGTTTGTAAGAAGATGTAGTGAAGGAGGCTATGGACTTTTGAGCTGGTATTTTGCTATTTTAACAGTTGTGGCGCACTTTACTATGCAAAAACTTATCAAACTAAAAAAATAATTTAAATTTAAATTTTTAATTTTTTTTGCTGACATCGTATTATTTTTTAATTTGTATGACTTATTGATTTAATTTTGACATTTTGTAATATTGCTGACATTGTATTATCTTTTTGAATTTAATCTTGATTGTATACATTGACATTTGCATTAATATTTTGTATGCCCTTCGGCGGATCATAGGTTGGACGAAACATTTTATATAAGATCTTTGTATGTACCCTGTGTTCACAAAATTAATAAATGAATTTGAATTAGAAAATTATAAACATGGTGCGCTAAAGTTTCACGTTGCCGAGATATTTGAAGGTAAAATCGCCATGATAGTGGTCAAACGTATGACTATCAATAGTAAAAAAAAATCGTGTGCCGCAACTTTGAAAAATAAAATCAAAATAGCGACGGAGAGGGAGGGATGCCACAATGGTTCTATGTCCTTTGAAAAGAATATGCTTAGATAGTTTACTCATGTTGAGAGGATGAATGAAAGACTACTAAAAACACGTGGCAAACATGTCAGAACTTTTTCTTTCTATGTTTTTTAGTCTTGTATGTTTGGGCAAACAAATATATCTTATCATATCTTAATATATTTGCAAGGAAACACGTGTGAAAGGACGCCATAGAAGGACATACACAGATCTTATTGACGCACTCGACCGCGTTAATATAAACTTCCATTTTTTGTATAAAATTTAATAAGCACCGTCTGGTGGCATAACGCCTTTATTACGTACGGTTTGATAAAAGCGAACGTTTATGTTGACGAGATAGAGTGCGATAAAAACTCACATTAGGACCTTAGATGAACGAAATTGAAGTAGTAGGAAAGGATCGTGGCTGTTAAGGTGGATACAGACATTGCGAAGTAAGCGCCGGCCGCACCTCGCAACGTTTCGATATTAGTTCCCCGCGGCAGTCGTGCTTCACCACGAGTGTGAGCACGGGGCCGTGCGGCGCGCCTGCCTCGCTGTGTGTACCCGCCTGTACGCGTTCGTGCCTATTCCCATGAGGGAAAAGCGTGACTGTATGTATGTATCTTGAAGTAACCTATTGTTTTGTTGTTGCAGGAACCGAAAAGACTCAGTAGTGTGAAGCGCCCTACCCCACACTGTAAGATATCCCCCTCCACCTATTTGTTAAGTCGTTACTCATTTACTTTATTGTTAATACAAATATATTATAATTGACTATTTATAAATAAATGAAAATACAAATTTTAGAATATTATATAAAGTTGTTTTATTTTACTGTTTTACAGATTTGAATATTATCTTACACTAGCTGACCCGCGCAACTTCGTCTGCGTCACATTTTTCATGAATGCTCCGCTTCTTTTTGTCTTAGGAGGATGATAGCCTTCCTCGATAAATGGGCTATCTAACACTGATCAAATCGGACTAGTTCTGAGATTAGCGCGTTCAAGCAAAAAAACAAAAAAACTTCGGCTTTATATACCTAGATTTTTCTTAAAACGTAGTGAATTTGCCAATATAATTTAAATTAACTTTACTAACAGTTGGCTCAAAAGGATCAAACTTAACGACAAAAAAAACTATACCTTGCCTTACATTTTAATAGTTCTGACAGTTAATCTTCAAACTAATGCATCTCATTCGTTCTTGATTTGTTTCATGCTATAATTTATAATGTCTACTTGTGTAGTTAATCCTATTTAATAAGTGAAACTTACATACTCCACCTTAAGCCCACCAAAGCTTGTTTCAGACTGAATTAGAAGTTGACAAATACTGAACTTCAAATTCCTAATCACCAATTGAGGTTAGTTCAATAAATGGAATACTCAGTAAAAATACCTGATTCCGTTTTGAATCTAGTAATATTTAAGTGATGGAGCATGCATGGACCATCACCAAAATCGTTATAATCTTTCTCATCTGAGAGAATTGTACTTCAAAAATAATAAAGATCTTTATTCTGATGTCCAATGTGACTCAACAATCGTTTAAATATAATTATGTCAAATATTATTCCAGCGACACTCAATGTCAAAAAACACTGTCAAACTGTAGGAAAATTACAGGTATTTGCGAACCGATAAGGCCGGTCGCGTACCTACATACGGATTCTTTATAAGGAATTTAGATTCAAAGACCTGAATGTTGTTTACTTTCCGAGTGGCAAAAAGCTAACGTCTCTTTCGAAAACAAGCACACACACACGGCTTGTTTCACAGCTCAGAAGAACGGAAAATTGAACGTCTCACGAATTCCGAATCTGGAATTCCTTACCGGAAAATCCAATCAGGAAACCGGTCGTATGCAGCCGGCCTTAAGTGCGTTTCCACCACCACAAAGGGAATGTTCGCACTCTTAAGTCTGCGTTTCCACGACAGATGTGCGACGATGCCAATCGAATTGACTTGAACTGATTGAATTGATTGATTGAATTGAGTTGAACGCAGCTAGGTAAACAAAGCGATTCTATTGCTTCTTAACAAATACATCCGTCGTTTCGCATACTCGCAAATCGAAATGAGAGGGACAATTTCCTGTTTTTGAGGGAAAGTTCGCACTCTAAGGCTGCGTTTCCAGTAGAGGTTTGTGACTCGCAAAAACACAGGAAATCGCCCCTCTAATTTTGTCGCCTCTATCACTGTCATATCCAGGTCCCCACATCACAGCAATTCCCAAGCACCTAATGCGGCGTGAGAGGTGGAGGAGACGTGGCCTTGTCCGCATGCTGTTCCCCATTCTCCTCACTCTCGTCCCCGTCGTCCCCGTTCTCCTCTCCCTCTCCATTCTCCTCGCCGTCGTCTCCGTTCTCGGCGTCCCCGTTAGCCTCGGCATCTGGGTTCTCTGTGCTCTGAGTGCGGTCCGGTGCTTCTTCTGCGTTCTCTTCTTTGCTGGCGTAGCGTCTCTGCAGAGAAGAATTGTTTTGTAAATTGCAGATGATGTTTTGTTGGTCATTAAATCTCATGATCAGTATGTGTAGTGAAAGTAGCTTTTTTTCGAATGGGCAATCATCAAATAATCAGAGTCTATCAATCGCTAGACTCAGGTACAATTCCGATCTTGGTGACTGCGACGCACGACCGCGACCAGGCGATCATGGTCGTCTGTCGCCAGGCGACCCATGGCATACGAATCTTCGCGACCGAGTAGTAGCTTTTTGTTCGATGAAGCGTTTGTCTTTGACCATTGATATTTATGAAGCCGTATAATACGGCTTTTTAGTTTTTTTTTCTTTCTCAAAGTTTATTTTCCTCACGATGTTATATTTACTAGTTTCTAAATCTCGATGTTATAAAATTTTTGCGAAATGAAATGAAAGTTATTTTAAAACATTGTGATTGTAAAGCAAGTGTCTGTTCTTACCTTCTTCTTTTTCTTAGTCTTGGACTTGGGCTTCTTCTCGGGCTCGCTGTAGCCTGGCGGGAAGAAGCGCTCGCACTCCTCCCTGCCCACCACGTGGTCAGCGCTGACGTGCAGAGGGCCCAGCGCCAGCAGGTCCTCAGGGGGGCCCTCGGGGAACAGCTCCTCAGGTTCCGCAAGCTCGGGCTCCGCCAGCCCCACTGCGATCATCAGGACTATGGTTTCGCAGCTGTCGAGGTGATGATGGAATAGTGGATTTGTGGTGAATTTCAATCTTATATTATGGTTAGTGTTGTTTAAAATTTGACGCTGAAAAGCTGTTCTTTATCGATCTACAGCTTTATGGATGGACAGACTGCTTCTTGCTTCGTCATCAGTTTTTTATCGCACACAAACGTCAACTTGCTGTCGATGGAATAAAATGAAGATAAATGATCTTCCATTAGATAAAAGTAATAAAAAAACGTTTCTATCTTTGGCTTGGCTATAGTTTAAGAATCGCAAAGTTGACATTGTTTTGGCAGCATAAGCAGCGCTTTACGGCTCGACTCGTCTCAGTTTTAAACCAAACCATTAACACAGAACATAACAGATCTCCAACAAAACTTACTATTCCTTCTCCGGCCTCTGCTCATACTGGTCGACATTCTTGCACAACAACTTGGGCTCGTCGATGTTGGCGTCTGCGAAGAATCCGTAGCGCAGCAGTCGCGCGGCCACCTTGGGCAGCGCCGCCACGCTGAGCACGGCGCGCCGCTGCCACGCGCCGAACACGACCAGGGTGTGCGGCGGCTGTGCGCGCGGCGCCGGCTCCACCACTGAGCTCACCATCTGGGGACCCGGGAAGGTCATTCAGCTTTCTTGAATAGCATAAGAACACGTCTTTGATCATCGAACGAGTACAAATTGTACGTGGTTAACCGAGCATATCCAGACGTGGTGGTACTGAGAAATTGGAATAGAGAAGACCAATAACTGTACCCGATTTCGGGTTCATTAATTGGTATTTATTTTGCCACTAAACAGCGCGTAAACGCCAATTTTTGTCAGTTTAAACTAGATGAGGCTGGTGTTTCTTAGCTCGTTACCATTCCACGGGTTCGAAAGGTAGTGAGCTAGGAAACACTATACCTACTCATTTTATAGAGTGAAGAGATATCCCCTCAACATGCTTGCTATAGGTTTGGTTTTGTTAAGCGATCCATTACTGTTCCGGACTTGGCTTTACATCAATTCAGATCTGTGGATATTCAAATGAGACGGTTTGAAGACTTGGTTTAAACTTTTACCTTAGGAAAGAGTACGTCCAATACAGCAGCTCTTTCGTGCCGGTCCTTGGGCACGAACAGCCCTATGGTGTTGCCGTCCCGCAGTTCTGTCGAGGGCAGTTTCTTCCTCGCGTCGTCATCCTCAGCTAGCCCGTCTCCGCAGAGCGCTCGACGACTCAGCTCTTTATGAAAGGAAGACAGGATTTAATTTCTTGTTCAAAATGGGTGAGGAGAAAACAGGACAAATTAAGCAGTAACCCCGTTTGTCGCGCAACTTTGGAACGACTAAAGAAAGTCAGAGACGGGAATATATTTCATTGCCATCGCGGAAGAGTTCTTGGGCTTGATGGAAAGTGGAAACTATTCCTATGAGTCTATGACTTATATCTAGATAGAGATTTCTTTAGGTTTTGAGCAACAGAAGCAACTGGTAACTTCACCACACCTTATTATTACGCGTTGTACTAAAAAGAGGGCGTAATATTCATTTACCAATAATATCCCCCTCTTTGTCGGGCATCTTCTTGAACAGTAGCGCCAGTGAGGGTCTCTCAATGAGCGCCCCCGCTGCGTTGGGTTCGCCAAGCTCCGGTTCCTCCACAGCCAAGATCTTGGCGCCCTCCTTGCCCACTACAATCGGGCACTTGTCTGCTAACAGTACACCTGACATTGAAAGATTCTGGATTTTAACATGATACGAAAAGTTGTTCCTCTGTCTTATAAAAGTCGAACGTCTGAACATGATTTTAGTTAACACATTCACTGTCCGCAAAGCAGACGCAATAGTTAAACAATCAGCGAAACCACATGTAGCTCATGGTACTGTGAACCGGTTAATCAGAGTTAGGTAATAAATAAAATTATAACTTATACTTAACAGAAAATCTAGTCTATTTCTATTCTAGTGTCGATATTCGACATTTTAAGGGTTAGAAAACTATTGCATTGACGCTTCTGTGGTGCCACCTGTGTTTGTTGCACGCTCAGTTTAGGGGAACGTGTGCGACGAAGACTGCCATCTAGCGTTGCCATTTAGAATTTTATACTTCATATACCTGACAGTGACATTTCTGTTCTGTGCTGTCACCTATAGTTTCCCGCGCGTTCCCTATGGCGCCAAAAAAATCGTCCACATCGCTTGCGACTGAAACGTGCCCAAAATGGACTGCAAATCATTGCCACGTCGTATGGCAATGCCTATTCTCTATTCAAGGTAAAATCTGTACCTGCTGGAGTTGCAGGACTATTCGAAAGAGATACCGCGGCTCCGGAACACAAAGGGAAATGAAGGAACATGGATGGGTTTAGCGGGAGAAGTCATTGGATGATTCCCCATTCCTAAAAAAAAAAACTAAAAGCCAGCCCTTGAGTCACGTGAAGTTCAAACTAGTTGATTAAAAACACCATACCGAAGGGTTCTATAGTGTCAGTGATCTTCCGCAAGTGTTTCTGCGCGTGCGGCAACATGAGTGCGGGACAGATGTCGTTGAAGTGCGTCTCCAGACGTTTGGCCCTCGCCTCCCGCCGCGCGAACCTCGCAGCCTCCACTGCCGCCGCCTCTTTTACTTTCTTCTCTTCTTCAATTTTCTGTTGAGCTGTTGCGACCTCCTGAAAATAAAGAGACAGAAAAATTAATTGACTTGTTAATAAAGTTTTAGTTAATTTTTTATCCGCAAGTAAAATGACTGTACAAAGACGGACTATTATACCTACATAAGGCATTCTCGAACATTTCAGATCTTGAATTTGGCATCCAGTCTATAGCGAAAGATTGGATATTACTCATAGCTACATGTTGCTCGGCTGTTCTCGGAGCTTTTGTTTAGCCTTGGCAGTAGGTTTTCACTGAAATCTCGATCAGGATAGAATTATAGGGACTCTTTTTAGGCTTAAAAAACCAATTACTTTTTATTTACCCGGTGTTTTGTATATTATTCTTTTACCTGTTCTGGAGTAGTGAGCTCATGAGGAGCTCTCTTGGGTCGCTCCAGCTCTCCTTTCTTGGCCAGCTCTTCATTTCGCAGCTCCTGTTCAATGGTGCGAGCGATGCGAGGCGCGTCTGCACCGAACACCACGTTTAGAAGTTGACCAGCCTGGAATTCAGACAACCAACGTTACAAAGATGTCGATTTTGAGGCTACACGTGACTTAACATTTTGTCAGCAATTGCATAGCGAAGGCGATCGTCAAAACGTCAAAAATGTAAGGGATTGACTTTCGTTTCTCAAATGTCACGTGATCAATCAATTATATTTTTGGTATTTCGACAATCGCCGTCGTTAATAATGGCACTTTGATTGATTATGAGGCGAAATTCGTATCGGTGCTAAAAGTCTTTAAATTTGGTTTTAGATAATGTCTGAGTCCGATAAGCTAGATCAGTTAAAAATTATAAAACTATCGGTTTCTGTAGATATAGGTACTTTGCCCTCGTGACGCTTTGCGACACCCATTAGCATTATAACTACATGCATTTAAAGCACTATTTAACTAACAAAACCCTAAAACTCCAATGATAAAACAAAGTTTTCGAGCAAAACTTTCTTTAACTGTGGCAGATATGTAAATGTACCTATATGACGGTAGTTTTTTCAGGCGTTTGGTCGATACTCACATCCGTGCCACTTCCCAACAAATCACTGTTCCGTATATATGAGGGTATAGACAGCTGGAAAACACCTATGTATGTGAAGACACGTGTATACCTCGTACAGGGTCGTACAAGGCACGTGTCAGCCTCATTCATTGTTCGAAGCTATCTTTTCATATGGTAGTGTGGTTGTGATTTATCATTAGCTTCGTTCGCCCCTGTTATTAATACAACAGTGTTAAGAAGGAACATTATCTAAATTATCTACTAAAGATCTCTTTTAAGGTACCCCTCGTCGAATATAAATGCCTACTCGAAACTCTTATCGTTATTTCTGCCTGTCGCTGACAGCTTTTTTTGCGCTTCTTTCTGCCTCTGAATATGGAATAGTCACTCATACCTGTATGTTATACAAACTTTGCGGCGCGGTTCCCTCGAGCTTTTATAAATTTTCGTAAAAAGGAGATTCGACTCCAAAGTCCTATGTAACTGTGTTCCAAAATTCTTCAAAATCATTTCAAGGATTTAGGCTTCACTTATGCATTTATATTATTAGTTAGAATTCTGTTGGTAGCAGAACTTACCGCGATAAACATCCAGGTGGGCTCACTGCGTTTTCTAAACCTCTTCAGATCCTCTATCGTGTCTGATTTAGCCTGTAAACGCAAAAGACGACAAATTATGATTTAGATTGAATTAACTAGCTGACCTGTGCAACGTTGTCTGCGTCACATTTTTCATTAAGTACTAATCCGCTGCTATTGGTTTAAGCGTGATGATATGTAGCTTATAGCCTTCCTCGATATATATAGGCTATCTAACGCTAAAAGAATTTTTCAAATCGGACCGGAAGTTCCTGAGATTAGCGCGTTCAAGCAAAAAAAACAAACTTGGCGAACAAACTCTTCAGCTTTATAATATTAGTATGATTCAAGCTTATAGGATAGATCAGCAGGCAACCCTGTAGAGCTATGACAGTCAGCGATAGTGAAACTTTCTATCAGTGATTTTCGTATTCATATGATAATAGGGACTTTTAATGATTGTCCGATGACATCATTTTATGTAAAAGGCATACAGTAATCAAGTCTTACCACGGCCAGATGTAGGTTGTCTCCCCCCAGTTCCACCTTGATCTTCTTGAGGTTGCCCACCATGCCGATGCAGGGCCCACACCACTCCGAGTACACATCCACCACTGTCCATCACATAAGGAACACGACATACAAATGAGTAAGTGGGTAGAACATACATACAGACAAACATAGTCCGCAAATACGATAACAATGAGAGATAATGGTGGATTTGAAGGAAATCAAAACCAAAGACTAGCGGACGTTTTAATTAAACTTTTTTTACAAGTCTTGAGAACCAAAATCAACAGTGGTGACTATTACTTACAAGAAAACCATTTTTTTTTGGATGGGGAATCATCAAATGACTCCTCCCACTTTGGGCGAAGCGGAAGGGAGTGTCAGACCACAGAGCAAGTACAAAGTGACAGACTCTTACTGACTAAAACCCAGCGGCTGGAGAAGACATGGCTGGAGGTGGATCACTGTGTTGCCCAATTTCTCACAGGTCATGGCAACTTTAAGAGTAAATTATTTTCCTTTAGGCTTGTGGCCTCACCTTTATGTCAATGCTCTACAGCTGACCTTGAATACGAACAATCCGCACATCACATCTTGTGGGAGTGTATTCTTTGGCAGACTGAACGTAATGTTATGTTAGATAGTATTCAGGTCAAATCTGGAGTAGTTTACTATACGGACCTTGTAGAAACCAGAACAAATTTCCGTGCGTTCAGGCGATTTTGCCATACATTACTGGAATCAAAAGTAGCTCACAATTTAGGACCCATTAGTTTAAATGTTAATATATAATCCGTGGTGCTTGGCAACTGGGCCTAACCCAGTTGTATATGTCCCTTGGTGCCTATTGGCCTAGCTCTAATCTGTCTCCTGCTTGATATGGAGTGAAGTGGAAATTATATTTATTTTTCCTACTCCTCCGCTGTACTCTTCTGATTAATTTCGTTGCGGGATCCAAGACAGTTGAATCGTTTCTCCGGGACTCGTCGGGTTTCATTAACTCGGCGTTTTTCTGGTGGTCGCCACTGTTGATTCTGGCTTTCAGGAGTTGCAGTGGTTGGGAATGTGTGGCGGGCTTGTCCCATTAAAAAAAAAAAAAAAAAAATGACTAAAACCCATCCGCCTTCTTCCTAGTGCTCTTTGTATTCCAGGGCCACGGTGACTCTTTCGAACAAATTCCGCAGCCCTACCAGAAAACCCTACCGAGTCAATGGAGCTCATCGAGTACCGGAGAAGCGATTCAACAGTCTTTGAAACAATTTATCAAAAAATTTTGAGTTTATTAACTTCAATGAATATCCTGAACCCGTGTTTGTTTAATGAACTAGTTCTAATTCGAAATGTGGTTTAACCCAACATTGTAGCCTCGACTGATGAAGACATAATTAAGGATCTTTGTATTTGTTCTTGGTTCTCTTAGAAGTTGGCGAGCCTCTAAAGATCAAACGAGGTCATGCACTCAACAAACGCTCTGGAAGTCTGGAAGTGTTTATGTGAAATGGCAACGAGGAAAAAAACAAACTATGGTGGAAACCATTGTCCAGTCAGTGAAAGTGATACTAAAGATTATTTTATCAACAACTAGTTTCTGCCAGCGACTCTATCCCGAGGGAACATACTCCCACACTATTTGCTTTTCCAGACAACCGTTCAGCTGTAGTGGCATGATTGAGTACGAGTAACAAACATCCATCTATACATCCAAACTTTCGCATTTACAATTGTGATAAGTAAACTCACCCAGCAGCCCATCCCTGGTCAGAAACTTGTGCCACTCATCATCAGTGTTCAGTTCAGCCTGCAACTGGACCTGTGCGTTCTTCTTGCCTGCGCCGGCCGCGGCAGCCGCAGCGGCAGCGTTGGCGACCGCACTCGTGAGCGCCATGCACTCGAGTGAGTGCGGCCCGCCGGAGACACAGGGAGGTGCGATGTGACTGATGTCAGCGAGGTGTGGCGGGTGTAGAGGCGGCATTCTTGTGGTGTCGCTGTGTAGGTGCGAGGGTGGAAGAAGTGACAGTGACGATGAATGTATGGGAGGTGAAATGGTAGAGGTTTATGTATACTGCGGAGTAAGAGTGTATTTGTTTCCAACTTTGACTTAACTTTAAGAGACTATAAGCAAAGTTTGCGCTCATTTGTGTACCTATAGGTAGGAAAAGTACCTGCATGAAGTCTAAGATATAAATAGGTAACAGGTACCTACAAGAATACTTTTGGAAAACATAGGTGGGATCAATTTTCTAGCACGAGCAGCGCCATTTCTCTTAGCTCTATGTTCCTCGCATGTCAGACGAAAAGTAGCAAAAAGTACATTTTTATAGTTCGTGGTCCGATAGCTATCAGTTCTTGCGGCCGTAAAGACCAACTTTTACGAACATGTCCCATCGATTTACTGTAGAACAGTAGGGACCTACATAACTACCTAAGTTTTGTAAATGTTGTTTCTATCTAGGGTCAAGTTTACGATATCTAGGTATGTATACCTCTTAATATTTTATCTGTTCAGGTCAGGTCTAGCTTTGAATGAGAAAAGGGAACCGATATTAAGGCCATACATGCAAACCTCATATAAAATAGCATTTTTCCCGCCCAAAATCAGATGACATATAACGCCCTCTATTGAAATGTTTAGTACTAAAAACATTTTTAGCGACATCTATTGGGGAATAGCATTAACTTTATGTATCATGCTACTCGCCGCTAGATGGCAGTGTCACAGCAAGTTTTCCTTATTAGTATATAAAATTGATTCTAGATGGCGCTTTCAACAATAACAGTAAAAATCTGTTAAACTTTTAAAACTGAAGAATTATTAAATTGATGCCGTGCTTTTGTTATATCGGTGTACGATTTGTAGAGCATTTGTACAGCATAAAACTTTTGATGACCTAAAAGGTCAAAACCAATAAGTTTTATTCAGAAATATAATTAACGATAATCTTTTAAAATCTTTCAGAATCCGTAGGTAGCCATATTCAATTATCGAGTCTTCAGTTAATCGGATAACGCGACGTAATCAATTACTTGGCAAGTTTAACCGTCAGTGGGTAATGGATTACCCGCCTGGTCGTAACGTCAGGTTCGCAATCTGTCACCATCTGGTTAATGCATTAATGCAATCTTTTAACTGTACCTCCCTCGGCCTTAATGGCCGCGTACTTTACAGGAAATAAAGAAATGTGGGAGCGTTTAGTACACAGACGCACTAGAAACATGACACTTTTAACTTTATAAACACAATGATTTGGTGACTCATCGTTCAAGAACTTTTCTTGTGGTTTTATAAGGCGTAGGTAGGTAGTACAATTAAGTATATGATAAATAAATATACCTACATACATGGATAATGTACAACTAAAATAAACTTTTCAGGGACTGTGTATGACTAAGTATACCTTATTAAATATTTTAATAGACTTGAATAAGTTATAATGCCAATGTATCTTGCCGGGGACACTCTGAAAACTAAAATTGGCCAAGTCCGGGTCGGACTCACGAGCAAAGGGTTCCGAATGAATTTCCTTTTTCATTTTTTCCAAACTTTAGCATTAGTCATAACGTTAGCTAAAGAATAATTATTATCTGCATAAAATCCAGTCTTCAAGGCCGAGTAGTTCTAGGTAGGTATGTCCCTATTGTCAATTTACCGAAAAACAAGATATACGACAACCTATTTACTACCTCTGAATAATAGAGCAGTCCTTTATGGAAAGATATTAATATCTGTGGAATAAAAGAAACATTGTGTTTTGAGGTATGTTGTTCTATGAATATTTAGATACTGAAAACTATCAGAGACGAATCGGTTTCATGTTTTGGATTTGGTATTGTGTCTTTGAAATGGAAATACATATTCAGAAGCAAACCAAGTAAAACTATTTTTAGATTTAAGAACGGTTTCTTTGGCCTACTTAGAAAGTAAGTAAGTAATAATTTAGTATGCAATAGATAAGACAAACATGGTGGACATCCCACTTATACGCACAAAACGTTTTGGGAATACCTACATTCATTGTGCGTACCTACAGCTAAGGAGTGGAATTAAGGAGTGGTAACAACCTGGGAGTCTTTAAGTGAATAGGCATCATCGCTTAACATGAGGTGAGATAGTGGTCAAACGTATACCTACCTATCAATAGTAAAAAAAAATATATAGGTACAAGTGCAGCACTGGTTTCTTTGTATTTCTAGGAAATAACGGCAGGCGACACGTGTCGCTAGCTACGAAAGTTAATATAAAGAAACACATAGAAACCTGGTAGGGGCATGGGTAATAGTCCCTTACTGCTGCTGACTGCCGGGCTAAAATGGCCATTTTAGCAGAATCAGAAAGCAAATCACGCTAACCGTCACTGTCAAATTTTCCCAATCAAACTTGAGCCTAATACGTTAACGATAAAGATGAAAATGAAATTTGATAGATTGTTGTGTGATTAATATTTTGATTCTCCTAAAGTGGCCTTTTTAGCCTCCCCTGCAGTCGGCTACGAACATTTTTTTTTGTTTGAGATGGGTTTGCTCTTGACTTTCGTCTTGGTTAGAGATGACAGAGACAAAGTCTACGATGGAGCGAGCTTACCCAGAAGGAGTCTGTTTACTCTAACTTTGAAGAGATTAGGTTTTTAGGCGTTCGGAAACATAGACGCAGGCAGAGAGTCCCACTCCTTTGCGTGCGCATTATAAAAGGGTAGTATTTAAAAGCAAATAATAATAATAATAATTGTGTATATCCCGCGGAAGTGCGGGGGTCGTGGCTTCTTAAATGCTAAGACCCTGCACAACCGCGAGGTATGCAGCCTTAGGGAATACTTCCTAGAGGCCGACGTGGGTATGCATCGGGATGTGGTAGCGGTGGACAAAGGCCTTACCGCGCTCTCCTTGGCTAACGAGAACTGGCGCAAACCTGTGGTATTAGATACTAACGACCGCAGGGAGGTATGGCAGAGCAAGGAGCTTCACGGACGCTTTTATCGGGTCCTACATGGGCCCGATGTAGACTTTTTAGCGTCCGTAGCCTGGCTGCGTTTTGGTGACCTCTTTGGGGAAACCGAAGGTTTTGTCTGTGCGATCATGGACGAAGTTATGATGACAAACAACTACCGGAAATACATTGTGAAGGACGGTACGGTTGACATATGTCGGGCATGTCACCGACCCGGGGAATCCATCCGCCACATTATTTCCGGTTGTTCTAGTCTGGCTAATGGAGACTATTTGCACAGGCACAACCTTGTAGCCAGGATCATCCACCAGCAACTTGCTTTGAAGTACAATCTTGTGGAATCGGAAGTACCGTACTATAGGTATGTGCCCGACCCAGTTCTCGAAAATGGCAATTGCACGTTGTACTGGGATCGGTCTATCATCACTGACAGGACTATTGTTGCCAATAAGCCTGACATAGTGGTGATAGACCGACTAGAGCGTCGTGCAATGATTGTTGATATAGCAGTCCCTCATGACGAGAACCTCGTGAAGTCTGAGAAAGAGAAACAAAGTAAGTATCTTGACTTGGCTCGCGAGGTTGTCGACATGTGGGATGTGAACACAGCAGTCATTGTGCCGATAGTCGTGACGGCCAATGGCATTATTGCCAAGAGCCTCGACCAACACCTCAAGAGGCTCTCGTTGGGCAGCTGGATCAAGGGCTTGATCCAGAGAGCAGTACTCCTGGACACGGCGCGTATTGTTAGGAGGTTCCTCTCTCGGGAGCCCTGACCACCGGTAGCTTGGACCCTGTTCCCGATGCCGGTGGGCTACTATTTTTATATTTTTAAATGTTTTTTTTTTAATTAGTTTTATAGAAATATTTAAAAATGTAAAATATATGTACAAAAAATGAAATAAATGGAATAATAATAAAAATAATAATATCCTTGGACATTTCACACAACGCCATATAGTCCCAAGCTAAGCAACTTAATGCTTGTGTTATGGTAACGAGATGGCTGATAAACTACTTATACATTTTTTTTTTGTAAATACATACATATTATAGATAGAAAACACCCAAAAAATATCCTTTTTCTATGCAATAAGATTCCGAATTCCCATTAAAATTACTGATTGCACAGCAAAGTATTCAACTCAAAATATCACTAAACACACTGTAATTTATTTTCGCAGCCTATAGCGATTTTTTCGTAAAGCAAAAGCTTTTTCATCAATGCACAGCTAATAATCTTAATGCACATTATACATGCATGCAAAGCTTATTATTTACAGCAGTTTTTCTAAATACGGTTATAAATATGCTTCAAATCAATACTAATAAAGGCGTCGTGGACGGAGCCCCGGGGCTCCTACTTCTTTCTAACCTAACCTGTCCGAGTCGGGGTGCCCTACGTCCCGAGCTCGCTTCGCTCGCTAGTTATTTTGCTATGAAATATGGAAAATTTGCTGTGCAGTCAGTATTTATGCTATGTATGTAGTATTTTTGTACAAAAATAAATTTAACTGTATTGCATTATGAGGAAAAAAGTAATGTCATATTGATGTATAATTTCGAATTATCTGCAGTTTGAGTTTTGTTAAACATTTAGTTTATCTGTAGTGAAGTAAGTTATTTGATGTAAAAAATAATATAAATGATGAGTATGTATTGATAGGCGATTATTTATTTGATATGCAATTTATAATATCCCATTATAAAAGACGTATGGAAACGCTTAGTGCGAATTCGTGGAATAGCGAAAGGTAGGGATGGTAAGTTGCAGTGCGTCTGGATGTCCGATGGTAGAAGGGGGCCGGTGGACTTGTACCTTTAGCCTACATTGCTTCACTTACCACCGAACTAATGGGGCAGGTAGGAAAGATTAAAACAGGCCACATTTTTGCTGTTTACTCTGCCCCACTCATTCAATTTAGTGGTGTACAATTGCAAACGCTTGATGTCTTGGTATATTTTGCCTTTAGTACCTATAAGTAATAGTAGCGACAAGGTCTTAGGGATCCTTCTGTAGAATACCAAAGTCATTTGTCATAAATGTGGTATGCCAAGCATCAGCTCTTTGATTGACTTGTATGCAGTGGCGTAGCTAGATTCAAAGGGGCGCTGTGTCAATCACTTGGGGGGGGGGCTTTATAAGCACGTATAATTTAAATAAAGTTGTTAATAGACTAACATAGTTTATAAGTCAATACTAACACATGTATGGGTATATTTCCTGAAATAAAGATTTCTTTATTTAAGCGTATTTTTTTTAAACAAAGTAAGCCCTAACGAAGGAGACAGCGGGAAATTATGTATAGCTTTGCATCGGCCCTTGTAGAACGGGGGTATCTTTGACATTTCTTATTAAATTCCTTTTGAAATAAGCAGTACCTTTGTGCTCTTTTCTCTGTACAAAATTTTCTTTTTAAGCATATTGTGTGTACATGTACATAAATTAATAAATAAATAAATGGCTAATATAGCGGTAACTATACGCCCCTGCTTGTATTATGCACACGAAATATTGTCTCATAATTTGTTTACCGTGCCTCGGAAAGCACGTTAAGCTGTTGGTCCCGGCTGTCATTTGGAGATCTTTGGCAGTCGTTACGGATAGTCAGAAGCCAGAAAATCTGACACCAGTCTTGCCAAGGAGTACCGTGTTACCCAGTTAATGGGTTGTGGAGGTCTGCTAGGCAGCCGCTCCACGTAAAATACTGGTATTCAGCTAAATCCGGTTTGACTGGAAGCCGACCCCAATATAGTTGGGAAAAGGCTAGGCAGATGAATTTGTATACCTACATTTTAATGAAGGCATGAAAATTACTGCTGTGGATTTACGTTCAGCATATACCGGAACCGATAAACCTCCATGTATACCAATTTAGGGCTCTCGTGGCACACAGTAATTTAGGGTCCAACATATGGTTTAAATTCAAACCCTTTTTATGTACGGGGAATAAAGTTAGACAGCAATAAAACCGAAATAGTTCGAAGGTTGCCGATATGATTTGTATCTGTAAAGTCAAATCGTAAAGCTAATTTAATCAACTATCAAACTGCGAAGGTCTTTGAAGTCAGAACAATGCAAGCATCGCATGACGTGGACCGCTGACGGCTGACTCGTAAATAACGGCGCAATGTCACAACTTGGCGAATTAATTAAATATCTAGTATGTATGTATTGTCCATTGCGAGGAGCTCTAGACTTAAGAGCGTGTATTCCGTCCACTAGCGCCGCCAATCGTTTTTTATTATTTGTGGTAAATTTAAGACACGTAGATAAAAAACCGCTCTATAGTGCACTGAAGAAATGTATTTATTATGTTTTGAGAGTTATGTTTTGTACTTTAGAACATAAATAGTTGCCAAAGTCGATATTTTTGCTAAAAGTGGCCACTTTTAGCAATAATTGCCGTTTTGGCTATTTAGCCATGAGTTTTGTATTAAAAATAGCTGTCAAAAAATAATAGATACATTTCTTTAGTGCACTACAGAGCGGTTTTTTATCTACGTGTCTTAAATTTACCACAATTAATAAAAAACGATTGGCGGCGCTAATGGACGGAATACACACTCTTAATAAAAACAGCCACACAGGTCGATCTAGATGGTTAAGCAACGCTTTCTGAAGTCTACCCGTGGATACCGGTAACCATCTCAGCTTGCATAGATTCTTCCATGCCTCAGAAAGCACGTTAAACTATTGACTCCAGCCGATATTTGTCGGCAGTCTGAAACCGAGGAAATTGACACAAGTCTTGCTATGCTTTGATGTGTTGTTGGGGATTTGGTTGGCCACTTCTTCTCCACAGCTAAAACACGAGGAAGTGGTGACGGGCGGGGCGTTTTGGGGGCATGTCTTTTGTAAAACTTGATGTTCAAAAAGTGCTGGCTCTCAGCTTAATTTCAAAAAATGACTTTTGAATTTTTTTGTTGTGTTGTGTTACCCAGTTTCTGTGTTTATAGAGGTGGCTACAGGGAGTCCATAAAAAAAAGCTTGTAACCAAAGTTGCATATGATTCGACGGGACCGACCCCATTACGGAACCCACCATCCCAGCTCTCACTCCACTGGCTCCTAAACAGCCATCCAATCAGCTACGAAGTCGAACATGACATATTTCGTTACCATTAAAAATGAATGCAGAAAGAATCGTAGCTAATGCCAACTATTTGCGTTTACCCCTGGTCGTAAATCAAAGATACCCCAGCGTTACTCTGTCAGCCCGTGGTTGGTTATGAAGTTGGCTAATTTTATGGGAGGCTTTGATTCATGGCTTCTTAGACACGCAAGGACCACGTGACTCTGTTTGTTGTGGTCCTCATGGCGGTTAAGTTTGACTTTTCGAGTGTTATTTTACTTTGAATTATCGATGGCGGTCCTAATGAAATTTTACGTTTACGAGGACGAGGATATATGGGTGTGTGGAAAGTGGGGCGTCCTGGTTTGGTGGTTATCGTGGTGTGTCCATATTTGTTAAAGAGATTATAATCTTTGAGGGACGCGAACGGTGTGTAAGGAATAGTTGAAACGTTTCAAGTGCCTGTCATTTCAAGGACAAATTCATTCAAATAGGGCAAGGCGAGGTGAACGACCAGTGAGCTGTCAAACCATACAAACAAGATAGCATGACAGCTCACTTGACGTTCACTCCACCTGAGTGATCACGGTGAGATGTCCACAGAAGCGACCGGCTGTAAACATGTCGAAGTGAAGCCTATATGAAATGGCAGATAACCTCATGCTCAGTCTACCTAAGTTTACACGATGGAGTGAGCTCCATTTAAGGTCCATTTAGGATAACAAAAGAGTTATCTAGCTCTTGACCAATCGTGACTGATGAAGAAATAAATAAATAAATATGTCCCTTCACAAATAAATTAGAGTCTACGTGTATCTGGTTTCACAGTTTGACCTCATTCTTACACGGAACGAACTTTCATCAGCGTAATGGGTAAGAAATGAACACAACTACGTTAGATATCGTTTATCTACAGAAATAGATTAATTTTAACTGTAACTTGAGCCGGCATTACGTAAAAAGAAAGCTTGGATTTGGGTCGGGGATTATAGTACCTAGTCAGTTAAATAAACTACGAGAAGAAAAGAGTGCATATTTCAAGGATTTTCAGAATTTGTGAAGATACCACCACTATTAGGGCCGATTTTTCAGTGGTCTGATAACTTTTACCTGAGGAATAAAGAATATTTATCTTAGAGAGGAAGCCATGGAAAGGGAAAATTCTCGGCTGATTGGCATAATTATGCAACATTCAACTGTTAAGCGTATGCCCAACAGTGTATATGTCACCGGAAAGCGGCAAACGCCGTAAGATTGTAAAATGTCGCATGAAATTGTAAACTTTTTTTCTTCAAAATGAGACGGATAAATTGGAAAGTATTGAATTTGGATGGGGTTTATTATATGTATACAAAACGATTTCTTCATAATATATCGAGAAAATATAATGTAAACAAGATTTATTTCTACTTACATACACATATAAAATCTTACGGAGTCTGCCATTTTACGGTGACATATCCATAACTATGATGCAGTGTCACCAGAATAGGAACAGTTATTATAACTCACAATTTCCACTTCCAACTTTGGCTTAGGTTTATTATTTCTAGACCAAGCTCTAACTAAATCCTCATCATTTTATTTTTAAAATGAATGTTAATTAAGAACGAAATGGACTGAGATATATACCAAGAAGATTAACAGCTAAGCCAACAGAAAAATGTGTACAAATAAAGTAGGTGACTGTGACGGGAGGTATACGCCTGGTTCTAGGAGACTACAGGAGACACAATATAGTTGACAGATTGCAGCAGATGATGATGCCCGGTGTCCGAGATTTTTATCGGTCCTTTATCCGTTCGTTAACGTTATTATTCATAACGTCATTGGTTGGTTAGTGGTTACCAAACAGATACATTTTTTATTTGTGATGGGTTTCTCTTGATTCTAGTCTTGGTCAGAGAAGACAGAGACAAAGTCTACGATGGAGCGAGCTTACCCAAATACCAATAAAACACCTCAGAAACTGGAAATTAAGCGGTCTTACTCACACGATGTAGAATCTTTTGTCCGTTTCCTCAGCAAGCAAATAGTCGAAGGCTAATCGCTTTCTCGCCGGCGCTGAGACAAGTAGGTACCTAAGGCTAAGCGCGCACTACGAAATTTATTCGTTGTGACTTTTAAAGTGCGGAATATAATCGCAAACGACAATAATTCCTACGCGCACCACGATTTATTCTCGCCTGCGAAATAACAGGGCCAACTACCCATTGTGCTACCGCGGACGGGAGTGTACATCGAAACATGGATTTAAAAAAGAAAATAACCATTATATACTGACAATTCCGACTCACTTACGTCTGACATCGTCAAAAATCACAAGTCGACTGACCAGTGACCGAAGCGCAATCGATTTATTTTCGCAGTGCGCGGATTGTAGTACATTTCTGTTGTTCACAGATTGTCGATTTTTTTTCGCAACGATTTATTTTCGTAGTGCGCGCTTAGCCTTAGGCGTGAGAGAAATCTGAACGAGGAGACGCAGCGAAATTTTGCCATGGTATCTCGAAATAGTACCTAGTCGATATTGTAAAAGAAGAATAGTGATACAGTTTTCATGTGTAAAAGTATTCTAGGCATCCTTTCTATTCGAGAACAGGGCGCTCGTGTCTTTCACTGATCACGGCAGCTCGTGTTTTTCACTGATCACGGCAGGTCGTGTTTTTCACTGATCACGGCAGCTCGTGTTTTTTACTGATCACGGCAGCTCGCGTTTTTCACTGATCACGGCAGCTCGCGTTTTTCACTGATCACGGCAGCTCGCGTTTTTCACTGACCACGGCAGGTCGTGTTTTTCACTGATCACGGCAGCTCGTGTTTTTTACTGATCACGGCAGCTCGCGTTTTTCACTGATCACGGCAGCTCGCGTTTTTCACTGATCACGGCAGCTCGCGTTTTTCACTGATCACGGCAGCTCGCGTTTTTCACTGATCACGGCAGCTCGCGTTTTTCACTGATCACGGCAACTCGCGTTTTTCACTGATCACGGCAGCTCGCGTTTTTCACTGATCACGGCAGCTCGCGTTTTTCACTGATCACGGCAGCTCGCGTTTTTCACTGATCACGGCCGCTCGCGTTTTTCACTGATCACGGCAGCTCGCGTTTTTCACTGATCACGGCAACTCGCGTTTTTCACTGATCACGGCAGCTCGCGTTTTTCACTGATCACGGCAACTCGCGTTTTTCACTGATCACGGCAGCTCGCGTTTTTCACTGATCACGGCAGCTCGTATTTTTCTCTGATCACGGCGCTCGTATTTTTCACTGATCACGGCAGCTCGCGTTTAGCCTCCTGCGGACCTGTGACCTAGCTATTGCCTCAGGTTAAGGTGCAGATACCCCTCAAATTTAGATGTTTTAAAAATAATCACGTCTAAACGGTAAGTCATAATTTCGAGAAATCCCTTCTTAGTGCCCGGGCTACACTCCCCAAGGAATCTACATGCCAAATTGTAACTTTTTTTTTTTAATGCGAAACGGGGAAACTCTTGGCCCAAATCTCACCTGATGGAAAGTAACTTTCTATGACCAGTAGGTTCGGCTATGCGTTGTCTGTCAGTCACTCAGTAACGGAAGATTTTTATATATTAGGCTATAAAGGATAATTTCATGTAAATTTTGAGTTTTATTCGTTCTTCATAGTGTAATTAATTTGAAAAGTTATTTTTAACACGGACATAAAAACAGACAATCGGACCAAAACTACCATGCGTGTTTTAATGAATTTTGCACTATCTCTAAGACAATATTTAAGTGAAGATACTTAACCTCTCGCGTCCGGAACGTTTGTTACGTCACAAGTCCTTGACGCTCCGAAAGCGCCGGCAAGCGCCGCGGGTGGGCGCTTATCTAAGCGTAATCTGACCCGAGCCACTTAAAACGTTATCGCAGCGTTCGTTTAGTTTGTATCGTAGCAGTTGAAGTGGTTTCGAGTTCATAAATTATGTCGTCATGAAATAAAACACAAATAAGAGTCTTATTAGTACTCGAGAAATATTTATATCCTATTGAAATGAGAGAACTTGCTGAATGTAGTTATGTTACTGTTTATGTTATTTCTGACAAAACTATTGGATCAATTTAGACCAAAATTTGGGAACTAGCTTATGAAAAGACTAGTAATCCAATGACAATGATCTTTTATATGAGTTCTATAGCCGATTATAGCAATATTCAAGCTCAAACTTCATAAAGCGCGGCGCCATTTGTTGTTTTTTATTGCGTAATTCAATGCGCTATTTTGATAACGATTATCAGAGTTATATCAAACAGATTCCAATTGGAAAAGCTTGTAGAATACTACCTATATATTCATCAACGCATTGTTAACTATAAATCGTTACAATATGCTTACTTTAATTGTAAACATTGCCAGAAACCCAAACAATAACAATTTTGACCTTGACGAACACTCGGAACTACGTAACTTTTGTAGGCTCAACAAAACAAGTTTTGTGATGTTATTTCATGCAAAAAACTAGCTACATACTTGAAGGTAACACTTATAAATGATTATTTATCCACTTACCCTAGTTTAGCACACTAAAAACACACAAAAATCACTAAAATCACTGCATGACATGCGCGCGAAATAACCGTGACGTAGAAACTTTTGACAAGAGTTTTTGAAATGTCGGCTGTCATATTTTTAGTATCTGTTTGTGTTTATGGTTGGCAAATTTTATCTGCCATAGAGAACATTCATTAGCAAACGATTCTAAAGCTTAGTTTACACAATATTAAAGTTTATATCAGTCGCGGTGTGCTGGTTCCAAATGGAACCAGCGGGACTCAACGTCGCTGCCGCAGATACGAATATACTGGTTCCATTTGGATCCGCCCGGGACCCAGCGGTATTGTCTTAGAGATAGTGCAAAATTCAAAATTTCGAATTACGTGTTATTTTTTAAAGTAATCAATAATAAGGAAACTATACACAAATTTGGGTCGCGCGTGTGTGAAACGATTGCGCGTCTTGTTTCCTCAAGGTCGCTGGCGTATGTCGTCGCCTTAATTTCAATAAAGTCGATCTCGAAAAATATCACGGAGCGTAGAGAGCTGGCCTCTTGGAGTCAAAGTTATCTCAGTCGTTCATATTCAACTCATCTGACCTAATGACACCATCAAAACAGTTTTAATAAAAAATGAAGTCCAGTACAAAGTTTTACCCACATGCTCGGCTCGGGGCTCAGGAGTAGCCCCCAGTCCCGGGGGCTCGCTTGCGGAGCTTTGCGTAAGCGGGGGCTCATCACAAAGCTAATGCGAGCCTTAATTATGTACGGAGGAGGCCGGATGTAGGGATCCTCGGCTACATTAAAATGCTAATATTCTATTTTCATACGCGGTAGTGATTATGGGTTCCGTATTGTGAAGTTCGTCTTATGGGCTTCTAGAATCTTGGCAATCAAGTGGAAGACTGAGATTTGAGTGGTCTCGGGTAAATTTTTGCTGAATTAAGTCTCTTAGTAATCAATACTTTTCATCAGTCTAGCTTTTGCCAAAGTTTCGCCTGCGCGAAAGACGAAACTTATTGTAAGAAAACATACTCTTGGTAGGTACCTATTAAAATAGTATCATTTGTTCTATTCAGGCCATGTTCTACTCGTGCGCCAAGTTACAAACAAATCTGGGCCTGTGGACGGTGAGCTATGGGTGACTCGCCGTCCATCAGTCTTCTGACGACAGGCCGTGTCGACGGCGCGTTCGTGTTCCACGCGCGCCTCAAAGAGAGTCAGCACACAGAGGGGCCCGAAAGGGCCGACGCCTGCCGGAGTCGCGGGACTATTCGAAAGAGATACCGTGGCTCCGGAACACAAAGGGCAATGAAGGAACATGGATGGGTTTTAGTCAGTAGAAGTCTGACACTCCCTCCCGCTCCGCCCAGAGCGGGGGAAGTCATTGGATGATTTCCCATCCCTAAAAAAAAAGAAAAGCTACATACAAATCTGTTGAGCCATTAAGACGTGAAGAGGTAACGGACAGGCAAATTATAGGTTTAGTAGGGTTTTTCAATTTTGCGACTGACGATATTTCAAAGTACGAGAACACAGACAAATATATATGGAAATTGAGTTTTTTTGACACATTGTGACAGATGCGTATGCGAATGTTCTTAAAAATTAGTAGGATTGGCCCTCTGGCCCTCAGTTTTTGAGTTAATCTTACATATTTTCCCGTTTTCCGGTGACATATGAAATTATACTTTCAGTAAGATATCACATAAGTTTTTAATCGTCTGTCAAAATCGTGTGTAGATGTAGATACTTACCAAACGGTATTGTATACACGCAACGGTTCATTTAATATTATCAAAGCTATTCAAAAAGCATAATTTTATCATGCCTGCGCTAATCGTTCCGGAGCGGGGCATTTGTTAATATTATATAACTTCCTTTGCGGTTTTCCGTGAATTCAGGATGATGTTGTTCAGTTGAATTTTTCATGTAGTATTGTGTTTTTTCAATTTAGATTTGAGAAGGGTAGTTTTTGGTGGAAGCTGAATGAGTGGGGAAATTAATATGTGATATTGATCGAGCTTTTAATTAACTTTGCATGAAATCTTGGATTTTAATTTGAAATTTTTAGTGAAGCACAATACTGTTTAAAAATGATCAGAATCAAGTGTATAAATCAATCATTTTCGTAAGGATCAAAAGCGTCACAAAATTACTTTTGATCTATTATTTTTGTTTACTTTG
This sequence comes from Ceramica pisi, assembly GCA_963859965.1. NCBI lineage: Eukaryota > Metazoa > Arthropoda > Insecta > Lepidoptera > Noctuidae > Ceramica > Ceramica pisi. The sequence continues at coordinate 25,889,890 of OY982531.1, read as the reverse complement.
TCTCTGTTGCTGTGTGTTTATGTCTGTGATTAATAAATATTTTCTATTCTGTTCTATGAAATCCTTTCAAAGACTTGAAAGTGTCTCAATATGTTTCTTTTTAATGTCGCGTGAGCTAGATATTTATAATTTATTTATTCATCTAGAAATTGTTACCAGTTGTACAGTATTGTAATTGAAATGTTGATATTCGCACAAAAGAATCAAAATGTGCAACTGTGCCTGAGCTAGGCTGAACCTGTATTTCAGGACGCAGTTAACTTTCCAGAAATTCATGACCAGTAGTAACAGTAGTTAGGTTTTACGTTTACATAATTATATCAGTGTGAAAAAATTAAATTCAACCAGATAACTTAATAATAGCATATTATTGTACGTATTGTGTGAGAATTATGATTCTTGAGATTAGCATACTTTTTATTACGGTAGAACATTCCTTTGGGACAGATTTCTACATTCATGCGGGATAAACCACTTGAAAACTATTGATAAGTTTTAACGTTACGACAGTTTAGGAACTCAAATTAAATCTTGAAAATAGGTCAAAACCATATCTACTATCAATCTAATATCTAAACTATAAAGTCTAAACTATATTGGGGTCGGCTTCCAGTACAACCGGATACGGTTGAGTACCAGTATTTACATTGAAGGACTGCATGTTCGACCTTCACAACCCAGTAACTGGTTTTTTTTATTGGAGAAGTGTTTGCTTGTGTTTGTCTTGGTCAGAGATGACAGAGATAAAGTCTAAGATGGAGCGAGCTTACCCAGAAGGAGCCTGTCCATTCTAACTTTGAAAAGATTAGGGTTGTAAGCGTTCGGAAACACAGACGCAGGCAGAGAATTCCACTCCTTTGTTGTGCGCATTATGAAAGACGCTTGGAAACGCTCAGTGTGAATTGGTGGAATAGCAACAAGGTAGGTATGGTAAGTTGCAGTGCGTCTGAATGTGCGGTAGTAGAAGGGGGGCGGTGGGATGAGGTCATGGAGTTTCTGGGCACACTCTTCGAAGTACAATCTGTAGAAGACCGACAATCATGCAACCTTGCGGCGATGAGCCAGGCTGTGTAGCTTGGCATCCACCAGTTTTACGTCGCTAATCAAATGAGCTTCTTAGCTCTGCGTTACATCGAGGCAAGCGCGTGGGTAATACCGTACTCCTTGGTAAGACTTGTGTCAGATTTTCTGGCTTTTGACTATCCGTAACGACTTAAAGATCTGCAAACGACCGCCAAGACCAAGTTTCATTTCCTTTGACTTTTCTACTTTTTTTAAATATTATTTTATTGTAATGTAATGTAAATTTACTTAAAGAACAAACTATATACACTTAAAATAGAAAAAAAAACTCCTAACTAAAATATGGCATAAAAAAATTCGTCCCCATCGCTATCGACTGGAAGTGCACGAGCCCAAAAGACTGGCTGCATTGCCACGTTGTATGTAATGTAATAATGACTCTGATAATGGTTTCTTGACTACAATGTTTTTTATATATATAACTATTATATTATATATAACTATTATATATATAACTATTTATTTCTATAAGAATTAATTATGTGATAAATCGTTTAAATGTAATTTATTTATTGTGTCAAAATTTTCATTGTTACTGTAATTGTATGTACACACATGTTTATCTGAATCTTTCTGAGGTACCGAGGAGATTCGACAAGCGCTGCTTAACCTCGAAGATCGAACTGTGCGTCTATTATTATTTAGTCACAAGCTTCAAAACATATCTACAAGACTAGCTTTTACCCGCGACTTCGTACGCTATGCGCGTCCTTTATTTCCCGTTCCCGTAGGAATTTTGGGATATCTTCTCTTAGTGCTCCCCTACAGTCTCCAAGGAACCTTCACGCCAAGTTTCAGCTTCCTACGACCAGTAGTTTCGGCTGTGCGTTGTCTGTCCGTCACTCAGTCAGAAGTCAGAAGAATGTTGGACTAAAATCGTTTTCGTCTAATAACGAATGAGGATTTAACGTAAGCTTGAGTGGTATCTTAATTAATGATGGCAGGTCAGTCGGGAATGCAATTACGGAGCAGCGCAGCTACTGCACATATTTGTTATTCTAAACATGGGTTGTATGCCTCGGTAACTACTTGGTAAGTTATTATTTTAGCACAGTTATTAAGCCTGGTTAACTGGCTGAATATGTGTGGGAATAGGCTTGTGTCCTGAAAAAATCTAATTAGTCCGTCAGTTAGATTATCAAAAAATATTTGACCCGTGTTTTTTTCTTTTGTTACGGGAACCAAAATTGACGAAGTTACGACGCTTTTAAAATTCTCAATACGTCACACCTTCGCATAATTTTTACTGAGTCGTGACGTCACGAGCCCCCACTCCTGAGTTTTGATGCGTTTTATCTTTGTCAATATTTATTGATTTACAAAAACAAAAAATACGTGTCCATTATTTTTCAATACTGTAACTAACGGACTAAATAGTTTTGCAATTTTTGGATGATAGAGTCTAGCCTATTGTTTAGATGGTTCAGCCTATTATTTTCCTCCTCATCATCATAATTATTTACACCACCACGCCATATTCCAACCACTGCTGGACATAGGCCTCCCTTTATTTGACATGCTGTCCATACCCTATTGCAGCTGGATACAATCCCTCTTTGCCTATTACCAACTTCTTGCTGATTTCATCCCGTTAAAAGCAATTCTACTTTTACTGAAGTTTCTCCAAAGTTGTGTTGTTAAAGCTAAAATGGTGCAAGCGGTGAAGCGGTTTCCAATTTTTTCCAGCTCTTAAGTCGTCAACTAAAGGTCTACTATCCTTTACCAAGTGATGACACTAGAGAACTGAAAGCGTTTTGTGATGAAGTATTTGTATACTAACTTTGTATAAATACTACTTGTAATCGATACAGGGCAATTTTGAAATAACAATCTCAAGCCAAATGCATGGTGCAAATCTCCCAATATCTCCAGCACTAAATACATAAATTGGACACATTTCGACGCCCAACGCCAGTCGTATAGCGTACAGCGCAGTTATCAAAGTAATTAGCCAGCGATGGACATGGAAGTGCGACCAACATTGGCCATGGTAAGGCCTAGGTTACTGACGGGCTAGTCTCATGGCGGGAGCGGTCTTCACACTTCTTGCACGAACCAATTCATATTGTACACTAAACTCGTTGAATTAAGGCTGATATTAAATTTAAAATATGTTCTCTTCATTAATCACTGTCAGTTTTGAAGCTTAAAAAATTGTATCACTAGTTTTATCAGACGATTTGTTAGGGTGTCCCGCGATCTGGTGGCAGCGGCTGGTGACTGGTGAACCTCGCCGCGAGCTGGCTCGGGCTCCACTGCGCCCCACCGCCAAGCCTCCCCAATTATAAGTTGGGCCAACACGCGATCCAAGCTCGCCAGGTATCCGCCACATTTACATAAGTAATTTAAACTCGCTTTGGGGGTAATTTGGAAATAATTTGGTTGTATAAAGTTTTATGGCAGAATTATTAATGTATGTTGGCTTCTTATGCTTCGGTAAGGTAGTTATGACTTGTATCAGTTCTTTAGAGGTTGTTTATGTGTTGTTCATGTGAATGGCACAGTTATTGGATTTGGCATCTAGAATCTTCGAAAGAAAACCGAGCGTGCCCTTTGAGACCCCTTCAATCATACATGACTGTACATTGAAATTGATAATAGTAAAAATTAAATAACTTCAAAGAAGAGTTCCACAATTTTCCTTCAGATATATTTTTATTGGAATATTTACCAGGGCGCATGGTAGACTATAGGCGTCTTGTAGAAGGAAGCCCTAAGCTGTGCTGTGTTCTAGCAGTGGGAATGGGAACTTTAGACTATAAAGGCTAAAAATTCGATGACTTATTCCGGAGGAACTGTTTCCGATTACTTCGCCGGCGCTCGTGCTCCCACTGTTGCTGTGGCCGCAAGATTCTGCCTGTAGCTTCGCGCCGTACAAGAACCATCAACAATAATTTGAAGAACTCGGCTGCATCTAGACACTGTTTGTTTGTGTCTAAATGCAGCCGAGTTCTTTGAAAAGCCTACTTCCCAATCATCTTGCTCAAAGGAACACGGTCGTGATGAGTTATTTCTTGTATACCTGCTACAGTTCAGTATTTTTAACCCAAAGGCCCATACAGGCGCACTGCAACTTACCATCCCTTACATTTTTGCTATTCCATCAATTCGCTCTAAGCATTTCCAAGCGTCTTTCATGATGCACACAGCAAAGGAGTCGAACTCTTTGTCTGTTTCCGAACGCTTACAACCCTAATCTCTTCAAAGTTAGAGTGAACAGGCTACTTCTGGGTAAGATCGCTCCATCGTAAACTTAGTCTCTGTTGAGACAAGCTGACATAGAGTCAAGAGCAAACTCATCTCAATTTATAAAAATAAAAAAGTTGACTTGTAGAGAACGCCTTGATGAAAAATCTGTTTATGTCTCACTCTTTTAACAAACACTTTAAATAAATAAACAAATAAAAGAGCTGGGTTCTACCCTCAAGCAGAAATATTTTTTTAAACCATGTCATGGTAGATAGCTGTTTCAACGCCAATCCACTTTTCATCACCAAATTAACACTAAATCGCGGTTGCATAAATCGAGGAGCTCCCGAAGCCCTAATCCCGGCACTCAGCATGCAGGGTTATTGATTGTAACAATAGTTCATTACGCGGCAGCCGCCTAAACACAGTGATTAATGTTCTGGTGTTGCCAGCCGAGGGAAATATCGCCCCTTCGTGGAGTATGACACAGTGACACGGGGCCTGACGTTGGGAAGATTTTGGCCGATGATGGGTAACGTTGTGTCCTTGGAATATTAAGTAGAGAATCTCTTTGTAAGATACAGTTTTGGGGGTTTAAAACTGTGTAAAATTCATTCTGGTCGTTTGTGAATTTGAGTACCTATCTGGGTTTAATCTAAGTAGGTATACTAATATTATAAAGCTGAAGATTTTGTTTATTTGTTTTACTTGAATGCGCTAATCTCAGGAACTACTAGTCCGGAGAAGTTGGAGCGGAGCATTAATGGAAAATGTGACGCAGACGAAGTTGCGTGGGTCAGCACAATGCACATTTGCTTTACTAAAACAATGCAGATCCTTTCAAAGAGGCCATTAAAACTTATCAATATGAACACATTTACTGTGGAACTAACCCCGATAAATTATATCAACAGCCCTATACATTATGTCGGTACGACTAAACGTCCTGAACAATTTTTTTTTTCCGCGATTTCGATTCTGTTTATTCGAATTTATTTATTTCAATACCACTTTGGATAAAAAATTGTGTTTACCTCTATGCTGATGCGCATCGTACTATTTTTGCACCTGGTTATGTCCATAGGCACCAGCAGTTGTCTTTCAGTGCCTAACCGACCTCCAAAAATTAGCAACCATCCAAAAACCCCAAAGCCACTCATAAAAAATACAAAGTATGAATACGCAACAATCCAGCATTATGAAAATTAAGTAACAGCGCAACTGTTAAAGATATTATTATTTGTCATAGTTATTTAGCAGCGTACCGGTGTGCGGTGCCAAATTGCCATATGTTGGCAACACCGCAGGGCTTGGGGCGGGCAGACGGGCCGTAATCTCTGTCCCTGACAGTGTGACGGGGGGCCGTCGCCCCTGGGCCGCCTGCCGCCCTGCCGGCCCTCGTACAGGCAAGCTTGAAGTTAATTGCTCGTGAACAGATTATTCAGCAATTTTTCACAATGTTTTCGGTTTGAGTAAGATGATATTGCGCGTAATTTCTGTAGGTTAAGACAATGGGGCAATAAATGGGAGCTTTAGAATGTTGTTAATTGTTATTATCTAATTACTGCTCTTGGCTAGCAGCTCGTAGCCGACTAATTGTGATCTGAAGGCATATTTTAAATATTTTAAAAGGTTTAAGTAAAATGAGTTCCACCCATATTTCTGTTTCCACCGCATGGTATGGATGAATGGGCAATGATAATGGCATACATTCGATTTTAAACGGTAAACTTCAGGACATTCAAGTTTTAGGAATACTTTTTAGGGTTCCGTAGCCAAATGGCAAAAACGGAACCCTTATAGATCCGTCATGTCTGTCTGTCTGTCCGTCCGTATGTCACAGCCACTTTTCTCCGAAACTATAAGAACTATGCTGTTGAAATTTGGTAAGTAGATGTACCTATTTCGTGGACCGCACAAAGATTTTAAGACAAAAATAGAAAAAAAAACAATAAATTTTGGGGGTCCCCATACATAGAACTGAAACTCAACATTTTTGTTCTCATCAAACCCATACGTGTGGGGTATCTATGGACAGGTCTTCAAAAATGATATTGAGGTTTCTAAAATCATTTTTTCTAAACTTAATAGTTTGACATAAGAGACACTTCCAAAGTGGTAAAATGTGTGTCCCCCCCCCTAACTTCTAAAATAAGAGAGTGATAAAACTAAAAAAAATAAATGATGTACATTACCATGTAAACTACCAGCAAAAATTGGTTTGAACGAGATCTAGTAAGTAGTTTTTTTTTAATACGTCATAAATGGTAAATCGCAACTTCTGCTTATAATAATCTGGTTTGTACGGAACCCTCGGTGGGCCAGTCCAACTCGCACTTGGCCGTTTTTTTATTATTAAACTAGCTTTAGCCCGCGACTTCGGACGCGCATATCCAGCTTTTTCCCGTTCCCGTAGGAATTTCTTTCGGAAGTATAAACAAGCTGCATGCCTTTCAGCTTTCTACGACCAGTAGTTTCGGCTGTGCGTTGTCTGTGAGTCACTCACTCAGTAACGGAAGAATCTATACTATAATAATATTATAAAGAGGTAACATTTGTTTGTAAGTTTGTATGTAGGGGGTAATCTCAGGAACTGCGGGTCCGATTTGAAAAATTCTTTCAGTGTTGGATAGCCCATTTATCGAGGAAGGTTATAGGCTATATTTCATCACGCTACGACCAATAGGAGCGGAGCATTAATGGAAAATGTCATGCAAACAAAGTTGCGCGGGTTAGGCAGCTAGTTTTATATATTAGGACTAGCGGCCCGCCCGCAGTTTCGCCCGCGTCCCGTTCAGATTCATGATAAGCAAATATGACATGGATCATGGATGGAATAGAATGTATATCTAGAAATCGAAACACAGCGCCATCTACCGGGGTGTCTACGCAACCATCTAATCAAGCAATTTTAGCGCCATCTATATTACATTTATAGAACTAAACAATAAATGCGGACTACATTCATCAAGCGAACCTTTAATTTGCAAAGAAAAAAAAAATTTTTTGGTCAAGATTTGAGATAAAAACTATATCAAACTGCACACGGTGCAAAATTGATTAAAATCGGTTAAGTGGTTTAGGAGTCCATCGCGGACAAACAACGTAACACGTGATTTATTGACTATGATAACTTATTCACTTCCGATAATTAGTTACAATTGAATAGATACACAGGAGGGCCTATTCTACTAATTGTTACACAACTTTCGCATTCGCATGTCAATCGCAAACTGTCAAAAAAGCCTTAATTTTCACACATTTTTGACAGATTGCGATTGAGATGCGAATGTGAAAATTAGTAGATTTGGCTCTCAGAAGTGTAAATGTTAAATGATTACGTTGGCGGACTTTAAGCAAAATTACCAACTTCAGCCGGTAGTTTTTTTTTCAGGATATCGCTTATGTGGTTACTATAACATCTTTGTAATCAAAAAGAAGGATCACAGTTTCAATTGCGATATCAATCGAATCCAAGCAAAAACGAGAACTGAATGTTTAAGGAAAATAAATATAAATTATTTAAAAAAAAATTGTAGCGTTTGGGAAAAAAAAATTACATTCCTTTTTCATGTTCAACATTTGTGTAGGTTTAATCCTTTGGGCATACTAATCTGGGAATTGGAAAATAATGCAAAATAAGCATAGGTTTTATTGGTAGAAAATAAATTTCAATTTTTAAACAAAAAATTCTGTTCTTTGAATGTTTAATGACTAATTGATAAGTCTTTAAGTAGCCTTTGTACAACAATGGAATACCTAACAGGAACTCATTATTTAATTAATGAGCTGAAAAATATGGTGGGAAATATATTCCATTTGCCTTATTAAGGGTGACATATAGATATAGGTATACGGTGTATATATATGTTATAGGCAAACTCCGAAGCTCCGGCGCTCCTAGGTTGGACTGGTCAATCCTCAGGTCAGACTGAATGACTTAGTCAAAGCCCAAACAAATGTAAATTTTCGGCCTTTGACTAAACAATTTTCGTCAAACCTGGGAGAGACTAATTTGGTCAGGCAAACGTCAAAACACAATTTTATTAAATCGGGGTTTGACGAGTCAAACTCCGATATAGGTATGAAGTGTCTTATCTTCGTATATTTGGAAGCATTTTATCATTTAAGCAGCTTTCAAGTCTTAAGAACCGCTTAACTCTGCCAGTTCTGACACCTGATTGGTCAGCTTACGTGATTTTCACTTTTATATTTTGAGATGCTTTGAGAGAATGCCGTGTGGCATTAGGCCCGCCTTTTGTACGATGTGCAATAAAGTATAAAATAAATAAATAAATGCTTTGGAATATACGGAGGTTAGTTTGTAAGATTAGGTATAAAAAAATAACATTTTTAAAATTTTTATGTTTATTGTTTTAATAATTTCTTAAGTAATTAAAATGGAAAACTGTTTGTTTTTTATGTGAAATGAACACTTATTTTTATTCAAATTAGAAATTTTCGCTTTAAACTTTACTTTTAAAGCTTCTTTATCCACGTTTTTAGTAACAACAACACCGTTTGATTCACTCATCTTCAATTTTACACAATTACACGCCCGCACACTCAATGAACGAACATGAAATGACAAAACAATCGGTCGGAACACCGCGAGAGACATTATGAACCTGTTTAAACATGTTCAGATCAACGTTTGACCGAGTTTTGCAGTCGCTTCTAGGATTGACTAGGCCAAAACCGAAACAGAATAATTTACTTTCGACGTTTGACTGAAAAGTTAGGAGCTCCTGGGTTTGACTAAAAATACTTCAGGCAAAGGGCGAAATTGAAATGTATTTCGGGGATTGCCTGATGGCTTTGGCCAAACCTAGGATAAACCAGTCCTTCCGCGAAGAGACTGTGTATCGGACTTTGACTATAACATATATATAGGCATCGTGTTTCGGATGATATATTAAGTATATATAAACTTCGACCAGATCTTCAAAACATGGAAATGAGCATTTTTCATTATGGACACATTAATCAATTCATATTTTTGTTAAATGTCATACAAATTAAACACCTTGACGTAAATCACCCGATATGCATGCTTGTTTATCTGAATTGGCCACGAAAAACAAATGAAATTTAAGTAACATTTGATAGATTTCAAAATTGGTTACATATAGATCCTTTATTACTGTAATTAAACGGAATTACGTTTTTTTTTTATATTTTGTGCTTGCTCTTGATAGAGTCATGAAAAAACAGAGATGATATCATCAAGTGTTGGTCAGAGTTGATATCTTTGTAACTAAGCCTTTTTAGGGTTCCGTAGCCAAATGACAAAAAATGGAGCCCTTATAGATTCGTCATGTCTGTCCGTCCGTATGTCACAGCCAATTTTTTCCAAAACTATAAGAACTATGCTGTTGAAACTTGGTAAGTAGGTGTATTCTGTGAACCGCATTAAGAATTTCACACAAAAATATTTAAAAAACAATAAATTTTGAGGGTCCCCATACTTAGAACTGAAACTGAAATTGCTTTTTTTCATCTTACCCATACTTGTGGGCCATCTATGGATAGGTCTTCAAAAATATTGATGTTTCTAATATTTTTTTTTTCTAAACTTTTTTTCTAAAATAGTTTGCGCGAGAGACACTTCCAAAGTGGTAAAATGTGCCCCCCCCCCTGTAACTTCTAAAATAAGAGAATTAAAAAACTAAAAAAAATATATGATTTACATTACCATGTAAACTTCCACCGAAAATTGATTTGAACGAGATCTAATAAGAAGTTTTTTAAATCTATACTGATATTATAAAGAGGTAACATTTTTTTGTAAGTTTGTATGTAGGGGTAGGGGGTAATCTCAGGAACTACTGGTCCGATTTGAACAATTCTTTCAGTGTTATATAGCCCATGTATCGAGGAAGGATATAGATCATCACGCTAAGACTAGAAGCCGAGCATTAATGGAAAATGAGATGCAGACGAAGTTGCGTGGGTCAGCTAGTACGTCATAAATCGTAAACCGCAACTTTTGCTTATAATATATACCTACAGGTTTGTACGGAACCCTCAGTGCGCGATTCCGACTTGCACTTGGCCGCTGGTTAAGTACTACTTTCTTTGTTGAATTTGATTTGTTAAAGCTATAGAAGCGTTTGCTAAAGTTTATGTATATCGTTCGGAACACGGAGTATATTGAAACCAAAAAATCTGTGTAGGTATAGCAACAAAATGATTGACGTATTTCGTGGCAGCAGATAAACACACTTGGCTGGATTTCCAAGCCACTGGGTTCCGTTTACAACAGTGCTATATTAGGTTTCTAAAACTTCAAAGGAATATGAATATTAAAGTTCTTTCCCAGGATATAAATATCATAGTGTACTGAATAGAATACTCTGCTATAAAGATACTCTACTGGTGGTCTGATATAGACTATTTTGACCCGAGAATTGAAAGTTGGACCTAACCATTGTGTCTCTGGACCCACTACCTATCTTTATTTACCATGTTTTTATGCAAATAAATTTTATCACTACAAATTATAAAACAAAGTCCTCCTCCGCGTCTGTCTGTCTGTTCGAGATAAACTCAAAACCTACTGCACCGACTTTCATGCTGTTTTTACCAATGGATAGAGTGGTTCTCGAGGAAGGTTTTAGTATATTATTTGTTTAGCGGGTGAAGCCGCGGGAATCAGGTAGTTCTATTCTATTCATGACGTCACAACCCGCTAAAAATTATACCATGGCGTGACGTATTGAACTATTGAGAATTTGAAAAGCGTTGTATCTTCGTAAATTTTGCTTTACGTTACAAAAGAAAAAACACTTGCCAAATATTTTTTGATAATTATCTAACTGACGGACTAATTCGATTTTTTCAGTGGACCAGCCTATTGTCCTAATGCCAAAACATAAGGCAGTTCACGTGACATTTCGAAAGCGTTTGTAAATCCCATACATTCTCGCGTGCAAAGGGTTCCGAGCCAATTTCATTTCTGAAACATGTTATTTTAACATCACATACCTACTTCAGCAATGCGATTCTGTAAACATGCCGAAGTGAAAACTTAGGCGAAGTGAATGACAAGTGAGCTGTCAAACCGTACAAACAAGATGACATGACAGCTCACTTGTCGTTCACTTCACCTAAGTGTTCACAGTGAGATGTCGACAGAATTGACTGGCTGATGGGTTTTCCTGTAATCGTTATTGGTTTTCTTTAATAATAGTCTTATCTGCATTTTTTTCAACATTTTAGGCTCAGTAGTTTCGGAGATAAATAGTCATTTATGAATTTGATAGGTATATCGCACGATACAGTTTGAAAAACTTTTTTTTTAATTTTCTACTTTGACCCCCAAAAGTGACCCCCACACTCAAAATTTATTTATTACCGTAACGCGTCCGTATTTGGGCCATATGTGTACCAAATTTCAACAGAATCAGTCCAGTAGATCCGCAGAAAACTGACTGTGACAGACGGACAGACAGACAGACATCCGAGTTATACTATCAGGGTTCCGTTTTTTGTTCGGAACCCAAAAAACAGAAATTAAATAAAAGAACAAGCATGTTCCACAGTTTATATTGAGCTGAGACAAAACAATACAAAAATCTTAATATTATTAAATGTAAGTATCATGTTGCATGACGACTTCATTTGGTAGATACGGTACACTATGACTCAGCTGTGGTCGTGACTAGGTAACAGAACTTAGAGTAAAGCGGTAGATTGTGAATTTATAACTTATCATATAACACAAAAAGTCCCATTTTCCGATTTCACAATAAAATTTATCAACAAAACAGCTGGTCTATTCTGTCAACACTTCACCGACAGTCGACAGACTTCACCTGGGAGTCTTTAAGTCAAGAGTGAATAGGTTAGTTCTTAGACCGCATCATCGCTTACCATCAGGTGAGATAGTGATCTGTCACAGATTGAGCAAGAAGTGAACTGCCATTCCATCTTCTTTGCAATTTTGATGGATTGTGATTCTGTAAACACGTTGAAATAAAAGCTATAGAAGATCAGGTAATCAATATTAGAATAGTTAATATCGGGATTGCTATCTTTTTATTTTCGAGTTTCCGATATTTCGGCACTGTTGCAAGCGCCATGATCACGGAGTTGGACGGATGTTAGTGACCATGAAAGTTTAAAACAAGACAGCATCCTTCGTAATCACTCTACCCAAGTCTTCACTTCGACATGTTTACATAATCGACCGGCTGCTCACTTCACGTAAGCTCACACTGTGAGATGTTTACAGAATCACACTGCTGTACTATTATGTTAAAATCTCACCGAGAAAAAAAAGGTGAAGTAGACGTGAAGTGAGTTGACATCCATACAATCACGGTGAAATTTTGACAGAATAGACCGGTAGTTCATTGATATATTTTTTGTGTGAAAACGCTTTTGACAAAATGCTAAATTTAAATTTAGCAAGTCGTGGAACTTACGGCCGCACCCCGAGACGTCAGTTAACGATAATGTGGACATTAGTGAGTTAAGTGCTCGAGATCGTGTAGCGTGGCGCTTGCACTAAGTTCCCCTCATGCGTACACTCTAAGCGACACTGGAACGCTCTGAAGATACTCGTAAAATTTTCTGTTATTTATTTTTCTATTGAAATTAGATTTAATCCAGATATTACGACAGAGCTTTAAAAGGCCTGAATATTTCTGTAAATTATTATTATAAATAATATAAAGATTAAAGTAGATTTAATTATTTTAGCAAGTCCTTTTAAAAGCCCCGTCGTAATGTTATGGGATTAGTAAAAAATCATAGGTACCTAGTAATAAAACTTTTATTTAAGGGTGTCACCCCACTTGGCATGTTTGTCAAAATATTCGCGTTACTTGTATAATAGAAAATATACCTTAAAACAATCACATTAAAGTTAAATTTTTAACAAATGAGTAAGGCGAATATTTTTACAAATATGCGAAGTGAGGTGCCAGAACAAGACATTATCTTCTTAGCTTACACCATAGACTTAGATCAATCACTAACCGCAGCAGTTCATTCTAAGAGATCCGAAAACGAGTATTTTTAATGTATTTATTTATTCACTTAACTCTCATGATTCAAATTCAAATAATTTGATTCTCATTCTCAAGCAGTTCTTGTAGAATTGGCATTTTATATCAATTATAGTTATTTTTCTTTTTCATTCAAGTTTTTTTTCGTACCTACTAGTATAGCAAAAATAACCAAACTAATTAAATACAAACATGGATACAATCGCAAGACATAAATTTATGATTTTGTATTATAAATTTAAAATCAAACTGTTTTTTTTATGTTAACATTTCAATGTTTTCTTGCTTAGTTTGAAATCCATAATAGATCATAAAAAATTAATCATTTGTAAACAATAAATAAATAATGACATGTTCCGTAATTACTAAAGTTTTAATATCATTACTTCTTGACCTCTTTAAGTACAACATAAAATATCAACCACTGCTGTGAATGGCATACATAACATAGCATAATCCCATTATTTAAAAATGTGAAACTAAAGAACAAAACATGTCGTTAAGTCCTTGTGACTATCTACATTTTCTTGTAATCATTACATTTAAATAGTCTTGTAACAAAGTCCTCTTAACACACAACAGGTAAAAACTAACACCATTTTGATGAAATAAAAATGTAAAATAGATTACAACACCTATTTTAACTTATTTCTAAAAGGTATGAGTTTTTCTGTAAAAATCTTAAATGTGTAGTAAGACTTCTACTTCTCTATTTACTGAGAAATATTTCGTGCAATTATAAACTTTAACAGTCTATGTTTCGTTGCTTTTTGTTCCATACAATTTAATATCATTATAGACTGCCTAATATTAAAATTAATAAATCATTAAGCAACGATTTATTAACCAATTACTATGCAAAGTAGTTGATTGTAAAAGATTTCTCGAAACTTTGTCATACCCAATTTTTCCTCATTTTAACTTTAAATGTGAACGCTAGATTTTTTCTAGTAATTCAAATTATGAAAAAAAAAAAATTAAATAACTCTTATGTTCGCAACTTTTATATTATTTATTAATTGAGTATCAATTGCTTACCAAAATACACATTAAAGTAGTAAATATACAATTAAATAGTTAGCTAATTGTAAAACTATCGTTATTTAATGATTCATTAACTTAATGAACGTCTGTGAATGCGACGATTATAAAGTTGCGATCTCGCAACTCGGTCGTGTCCTGGCATAAGAAAAATAAATAACACTAGACATGTCCTTTGGTGTCTTATGCCTTTGGTGAGTCGAATATTCGAGAGTGCAGTCGGGCGGCTAGTCAGCGATGTCTCCGGTCCTGAAACATTCATTATAAACATTATCAGTTGTGCCAATGCTTAAAAATAGTTAATGACTTACAATCACGAGCGAGAGTTCAATGTAACGATGTACATTGATTCATTTTCTGCAGTACGCTACTACTATAATGTGCGATCATTTATGATATGTTAGTAGGTATTTTTATTTATTTAACCTAATATATATGTTTTTTTTTCTGTTTGAGTGACTTGTGAGTGTGTTACAGACAACATACAGCCGAAGGTACTGGTCGTAGGAAGCAAAAACTTGGCTCGTGGGTTAGTTGGGGAGTGTTAGGAGAGGATTTACCGAAATGATTACTTTGTGCGCACGAAGTCGCGGGTTTTGGCCGCAACTTGGTGCGTTTTCACTATAAACAAATCAAATCAAATCATTTATTTAAATTTCTTTATTCTAAATTACACTGTAGTACATAAAATAGCAAAGGTATTAATATCACTGTCGCCTGAACTAGGAGGGTCCTGTGTTTCAGGCGAAGAAGTTCAATAATGTATACATTCTTATAATAAAACATAGATTAAGAGTCATTTTTTATTTGAAAAATAGTCGCCTTGAGTTTTTTAGTGGCTTTTTCGGTAGTAACCTGCATCATAACTTCTTACTACTATTATTAATGCGAAATTTAGCATGGATGAATGTTTCTTACTCAGTAACGCAAGAAAGGTTGAATGCATTTGGATGAAATTTGGCACAGAGATAGATCATAGTCTGGCATAAGCACATAAGCTATGTTTTGTTCCGGAAGTATGTTCTCTTGGGATAATTTCCGACATATACGCGGGCGCACCCGCTTGCATAAAGTTACAATCAAACGAAGATACACTTGTACTACAGTGCGATTCTGTAAACATGTCGAAGTGAAGGATTGAGTGAAGCAAACACGAAGTGAGCAGCCAGTCTATTATGTCGACATGTCACCGTGTTCACTTAGGTTGTGACAAGTCAGCTGTCATTCCATTTTGTTTGTATGGTTTGACAGTACACTTGTCGTTCACTTCGCTTAAGTGTTCACTTGGACATGTTAACAGATTCGCACTGCTGTCCTTCCATCTTGATTACTTGGACTGACATCAAAGCTAGTTCTAGCCAAAAATGTCCGATAAATAAAATCAGTTCTCATTTTCACTTCCTATCTTTTGGGCAGGAGTAGTGAAACTGCTATATTTGTGGCATATTTACCGACTACTCAATAAACAATCGCAAATGAAAACAATACTAAATGATAGCCACAGAGTATTAATTATGGACAATGACGTAATTTGGCGCCCCGCGTCCATAGCGCCGCGTGTAGCGAGCTCATTGTGGTTCCCAATTGTTCCGACAGAGGGCGGCACAATCAGAACGCTCGTGTTTATATCGTTAAATATTGTTTGACCATGAGCCGGGAAGGGATGGAGATATTCAACTGCCATTTGGTTTGGTTTGGTTTAAACTAATTACTACTTTGACATAATAACTTATTACTATTTTGACATTGTTACATATTATTTAATCATTGTAATCCTTGTAAGTGAATGTTCTTCACTTAAATTGTTATTTCTTGTGTTATTTCTTTAAATGGCATGGAAATATTTGTACGCTGCAGCTAAACATGACTGGACTTAAACTGTGTAATGTCTTGCATGCTCTTGTATGTATACAATGTTTAAACAAATAAAGAAATCTTATCCTATCTTATCCTTACATCTATAAGTACTATCCTAATCTTAATATATCCTTCGTTCTCTTTCTTATCCTTAAAGCGTTCGTAACAATAAATAAACTTGGTACCCCATTACATTTGAAATTTCTAAAGGGGCCTCTGCGAGTTGGTTTCGGCCCCTCGTACGCCTACCAAAGGACCGGGTCTCCAGAGACCCGAGAAAGAAAACAATAAACTTACAACTATGTTAGTGACACAATTACAACAACTACAGGAACACACACGACAAAATAATCACTGCTTCAATCCCAGCTGAGATACTGTAGCAACGATTCACAGTACAGCAGTCCAGCCTGTCAGCAATAATGCCCAGCATGCTGTTGGAACTGGCTCGCACGCACCCTGTATACAAAGAACGCGTCTGACTATAACTAGTAACTGCCGTCAAAGATCTAAGTGACAGTCGAGAGAAACCCTGAAGTGAATGAGTACAAGCTATGGCATTGAAAATGCTGAAACATTACAGCGTCGTTAACGATAAGTGTGGTTTGAGAGTAGACCTCAGATGATTAGATTAACTCTTTTTTAGCAGTCCAAAGGAATGGAACTCTCTGCCTGCGTCAGTGTTTCTGAACGCTTACAACCCTAATCTTTTCAAAGTTAGAGTGACACGCTCCTTCTGGGTAAGCTCGCTCCATCGTAGACTTTGTCTCTGTCATTTCTGACCAAGACTAGACTGAAGACTCAAGGGCAAACCCATCTCAAATAATACAAAAAAAATTGCATACAAATATGAGTCGCAAAAAAATTAGGCTTTTTTAGGGTTCCGTAGGTAGCCATATGACTAAGCCTCCGCTATCCGGCCCTCCGTCCGTCCGTCTGTCAACGGGCTGTATCTCAAGAACCGTAATAGGTAGATAATTGAAACTTTCACAGATTGTGTATTTCTGTTGAAGCTATAACAACTAATAATAAAAATAGGTTTGTGTCGTGAAAAAATCTAATTAGTCCGTCAGTTAGATTATCAAAAAATATTTGACCCGTGTTTTTTCTTTTGTTACGGGAACCAAAATTGACGAAGTTACGACGCTTTTAAAGTTCTCAATACGTCACACCATCGCATAATTTTTAGTGAGTCGTGACGCCACGAGCCCCCACTCCCGAGTTTTGTTGCGTTTTATCAATATTCATTGATTTACAAAACCAAAAAATACGTGTCCATTATTTTTCAATACTCTAACTGACGGACTAAATAGTTTTGCGACTTGTGGATGATGGAAAAATTCTAGCCTATTGAGGTTTATGGCACGGAACCCTTCGTGAAGAGTCCGACTCACACATGGCCGGTTTATCTAACTTCCTTTTTTATTTTTATTTGTGATTGGTTTGCTCTTGACTCTAGTCTAGGTAAGAGATGACAGAGACAAGGTCTACGATGGAGCGAGCTTATACAGAAGTTAGCCTGTTCACTCTAACTTCAGATTTGTTATGCAAATATTGAGCATACTGAAGCTACAAAAACTTGTATTTTTGGCAAAGTTCTAGTTTTTATGTTCCGTATTTGCGGACGAGCCGTCGCGGTTGGCAGCGTCGACTAAATAATATGTGATAGTTTAGTATGTTTGTCTGTTAATATGATGTAATTATGCGGAATACCACTGTGGTTGTGTGGACCAATCCGATTGCGGTCGGCGTCAAATGTATTGATAATAGCGACCGAGTGATGTGTCACTCGAATTTATTTATAACTAGTTTTTGTTCCCATGGTATAATCTGCAGGAATCTTTTTTTTTTTCAGGTTAAAAACTAGTCTTTGGTACTCAGCGATAAGGTAGCTTTCTATTGATGAAGAAAATTTAAAAATCTTTGCGAAAAATCCTCCGTTGCTGCATAAACCACAAAAGACCACTTTATATATTTATTTATATACATCAACACACAATAACACTCACTCTTCTTCACTTTAGGAGAATCATATTAGAATCTTAATATTTTCACAAATTATGTAATTCTGCTGCCGCTATAAAAATAATAAAAAAAAAAACAAATATTTAAGTGGGGCTCCCATACAAAAAATATGATTTTATTTGCTCGTTTTATTGATAATGGTACGGATCATCTGCCTAGCCTTTTCCCAACTACATTGGGGTCGGCTTCCAGTCAAACCGGATTTAGCTGAATACCAGTATTTTACGTGGAGCGGCTGCCTACCAGACCTCCACAACCCATTAACTGGGTAACACGGTACTCCTTGGCAAGACTGGTGATAGATTTTCTGGCTTCTCACTGTCCGTAACGACTGCCAAAGATCTCCAAATGACAGCCGGGACCAACAGCTTAGTGTGCTTTCCGAGGCACGGAGGAAACACGGTATGGTAAAATGGTCACCCATCCACAGATCAACCGCAGCAAGCGTTGCTTAACCTTGAAGATCAACCTGTGCGGCTGTTATTATTTAGCCACGAGCTCCTCGGGTTGACTCTTTCCATTTAATTTAATCTCGCACAAGGCGCGACTTGCCTGTCAAGTTATCAAAACAAATGATGCATGACCTTTGCTCAGACTAATTCATACGCCAGCTACTGGCCAAGGTACGCGGAGCTTATGCAATAGGTCTCGAGTTGATGGCTCGGCTGATTAAATCGTATTATACCGACATAATTTCGGTTTTTGTTGCGGTTTTTATTTTAAACCAGTTAGGAAATGGCTTGGTCTTCCGTTTCGGCAGATTGAGTGTCTGATTATTATTGGTAAATATAGCTAGCCCCCGCGGCTTCGGTCCCGTCAACTGAAACATACAATTTTTTTTCTTTCATAAGAACCTTCGCCTGACAGTATCAAACACAACAAAAAAGAATCACGCGTGATGAGATGACTAAGGGAAATAGGGATTCATATTTATATAATACTAGCTGACCTGCGCAACTTCGTTTGCGTCACATTTTCCATTACTGCTCCGCTCCTATTTGTCTTAGCGTGATGATACATAGCCTATCACCTTCCTCAATAATTGGGCTATCTAACACTGAAAGAATTTTTCAAATCGGACCAGCAGTTCCTGAGATTACCCCCTACATACAAACTTACAAACTTACAAACAAATTTTACCTCTTTATAATATTAGTATAGATATTGGTTATTAATTTTTTTACAGTTTTTTTCTTGGTACTGAGAATATCATTGAATGCACAAGAAGATAACCAATGTAGTGTATCTTATTTGTTTGGTTTGACAGCTCACTATTGTCGCTCACTCTGAATCGACCGGCTGTACCTACTGTAATTAGGATTTCATTTACGGTTAAAGAAGTTTTCTTTTATTATTTGAAAAATTCATCAATTCTGTAACGGTGGTTACCGTTACAGAATTGATGGAATTCTTGAAAGCATGCAAAAACCGGCCAAGTACGAGTCAGACTTGCACATGAAGGGTTCCGTACCAAAACACCTTAATTTTAATTATTAGTTGTTATAGCGGCAATAGAAATACACAATTTGTAAAAAAATTGAACTGTCTACCTATTAGGGTTCGTGAGATACAGCCTTCTGACAGACAGACGGACGGACGGACAGCGGAGTCATAGTAATAGGGTACCGTTTTACCCTTCGGGTCCGTACCCGAAGGCTAAAACGGTACGGTAACTCTAAAAAAGGTCAATTAGACGTAGTTCGCAAATCATCAAATCCAGCACTCAATGCAAAGCCAAGTACCCAGAAAGCACTAACTAATCTGTGAGAAATTAAGAAAACGAAACCAGACAACACAAAACCTTATGTCACGATCAACAAAACTGTCTTTAATGTTCATGGCATGCGCAAAACACATGCCATGAACATTCAGACCACGATTTTCCATCCTGAAAATGATTGTTGACACACTCGACTGCCCATCCAAAGACCCTGGATGTAGGTAGCTATAGGTATATGTAATTAAATAAGTAATACAAACATAGCATAAAAGCATAATCTGCACTAACTCATAACTAACAACGTATGGGCTATTCTGTCTGAAAATAAAGATACTTTATTTATTTATTATTACCTAATTGCTGTATAGGTATGCTGCAAATCAGTTAACAAAATCGAGAATTTATAAGTAATTAGTACTGCATTGTTAGCGGCCTACTAAAAACTCATGCTCGTGTATAACGTGCAAGTGTAGCAGGCAGATTGGCGAAACAGACTATCGATGATATTCCTAACTGTTAGCATCGAAAAGTAAATGAAATATATTGAAGAAATTGCAGATAGTGCGTATTAAAAAAAAACTACTTACTAGATCTCGTTCAAACCAATTTTTGCTGGTAGTTTACATGGTAATGTACATCATATATTTTTTTTAGTTTTATTTTTATCATCCTCTTATTTTAGAAGTTAAGGGGGGGGGGACACATTTTTCAACTTTGGAAGTGTCTGTCGCGCAAACTATTCAGTTTAGGAAAAAATGATCTTTGAAACCTCAATATCATTTTTAAAGACCTATCCATAGATACCCCATAGGTACGATGAAAAAGAAATTTTTTAGATTCAGTTCTAAGTATGGGGACCCCCAAAATGTATTGTTTTTTTTTCTATTTTTATGTGAAAATCTTTATGCGGTTCACATAATACATCTACTTACCAAATTTCAACAGCTACTTCTTATAGTTTCGGAGAAAAATGGCTGTGACATACGGACGGACAGACAGACAGACAGACATGACGAATCAATAAGGGTTCCGTTTTTGCCATTTGGCTACGGAACCCTAAAAAGTACTGGTATTCAGCAGTATCTGGGTAGAATAGAAGCTAATTGGGGTATAGAAGATAGTTGGGAAAAAGCTGGGCAGGATGATTATTCAAGAAATTACAAGGTCTGTTAAAGATTCCGTTCTTCTTCTTCTTATCGTTTGGACAGTAAGGTCTAACGACCCCACACACCCTAGTGTCAGAGTTTCTAAACCACCTCAAGGGCCTCTGACATGGTTTAATGACTGCCATTTGGCGGCCGGGACCACCGGCTTATACGAGCCTTCCGAAGCACGGAATTAGTCCGGTCAATTTAGACATTCGAAGTGACGTATATTCTCACCAAGCTGAAAGCTGAAGATTGTTTAAAATATCATTAAAAACAAAATTTGAAAGTTCCCCATCTTTCCTCGGTAAGGAAAAAATTTTATTCAAGGTCAAAGGTAAAAAAAAATGAGTTTTTCGCGATTTTCAGCAAAACGGTAAGTTTTATCATAAAAATAACATAACATAATAACATAAAATTATCTACAAAAAAATTATTAATACCGTTTTTTCTACGAGCCACCGTTTTTGAGATAATAACGATTCAAAAAGTTGTAAAAGTTGAAATCGTTATAATATGCACACGTTTCCTCGCCAGTCGCCACCTATGAGGTAGCGCATTTTTTTTAACGTGGTTTCCCCAGTAGGCCTATTACACGTATCATATTTATATCAGACAATCAGGTGATTCAAGCCTGCAATGTCCTAGCCAAATTGGAAACAACTTTACAAAGTATGCTACCCGTGGGAATCGAACCCATGACCACCCGGTCACAAGGCAAGCGCCTTAACCCCTCGACCACAGAGGCAGTTTTTAGTAGTCAAAAATTCGATATAATATATGATGTTCACAAACGACTAAGTACTTTGACGATAAAAGACTTTAAAAATATATAATTATTTTCTTCCCACATAAGCATTATGCTTAGAATAATAACGCAATTATGTAAGTACTTTAGAAAAGAGCCGTTGGTAGTAACTGTAGCCTAGCTTAGGCTTCAGGTTTTTTTTATTAGGTTTTTTACTAGTTTCCGTAATTACTAGGTACGCCGTTGTGATGATACGCACAAAATACTTGCCAATCATTTGAAGCAATCGTACAAACCATTAATTGCGCCACCAAAACGCATACAAAAAAATTCATTCAAATCTGTCTAGATGTTCTCCCGATAAAACCTCTCTCTGTCATAATGGCCCGGTTAACTGGTGATAACTACGGTTTCTTAGTTTGCCAGCGACTCGTGACTACGTGTAGTACGGCTTCGGTTGCGGCGCGATCGGTACCAGCACCCCCCGACGGTAATTAGCTTCTACGCAGGGTTGCCAGCTACAATCAACAATGTTACCACTTTTATATTTCTCCTCATGGGTGAAGAAATTTTCTTTGAATATTAAACAGGGTCATGAGAAAACCTATATTTTAATTTATCTTTATTTCAGACGTAAGTCCATATTTTACAAGACACATTGTTTGTATAGTTGTTAGTGTATTTTTACTTGTTATTTGTATTTTTGTGTGTATTAACACACAAAAATACAAATAAAAATAAAAGGTGTTAGTAATTTGTTAATAATATCCAAAAAATATTTGAACATAGATGTAATAATTAAGTTTTTTGTATTTCTGTGTATTTGAACAATCCCTAGCATTCTGGCGTTTCGACAATCCAGAATGTCCTTCTGTCTACACTACTAGAGCCTATAATCGTGTCAATCTAAGAAGTCGGGTTTGACAGCTGAATAGAGAGGGAAGCGAAATCCACGTCGTCCCTTGTATTATGGAATTTCGACAATCACGTTTGCTTATAGAAAGGCATTTTGTCAAGAGCCTCAAGACCCACATTATAAGAGACACACAATTCATGAACCTGTAAATGATAAATGATATTTATTTTGTAAGTAGGTTGTAAATAACACTTTAACACGTCAATCTTTTTTGGTCATTTTAAACTAGATGTGGCCAGTGTTTCCTAGCTGACTGCTCTGAGAAGAAACACCGAAACAAACTCAGAGGTTAAAGTATCTTTTAAAGTCCATACAATCGTACTGGTCAAATTATATGAGAACCATATAGGTTAATGTCTGAAGAGGTATTTTGAGGAAAGTACCACACAGATGTGTTTTTCACGAAGTGACCTAGCCCGACTTGGAGATCTAAACTCGGTGGCAGGGACTTTGTGCTCAAAAGGCGCTTTAAACTTCTATAAAATAAAAATAACGAGTCATCAAGGTGTCAGCAATATCTACCTTCTTTTCTCATGCTTTCTTAATAGAGAAAAATTACAGACTGCTAGAAAAGTTTTTATTTCGATCCAACTTAGAGACCGATTAATTTCGGCTATTCTGCATTTCCATTGCCAATGCCCGTTTACGGGTAAATTCCTCATCACAGGCAACCCAGTCGTTACATGGCTAATACCGCGATCCTGTCGAATATAGTTTCGCGTGTCTTCTATTCTCGTTTCAAGGCACAAAAACTTTCAATTTTGTTGGTTTTTCTAACTGACTTTGTGCACGATCCGTATCTTAACAGGTCATTTACGGTCGACAGAATTTTGAATATTTTTGTCACTGAAATAAGGGGGAATTTCCGTCTTTACCACGTCATACAATTTTACAACGCTTTTTTTCTAGATTGACTAATACATTTATAAATTAATCAGAATTGAGTTAACACATGAGAAGGCAATAGCGTGTTGGTTGGCTGCAGAATTGCTCGAAGAATCACCGTAGCCCTGGAACGCAAGGGGCATTAGAAGGATCACGGATGGGTCACAAAAGTCCATAGGTAGTTGTACCAAATAACATCAGAATCGGCCCAATAGATCCGGAGAAAACTGGCTATGACAGATGGACAGACAGCCACCCGCGTGATCCTATAAGGAAGAAATAAGGGCTCCGTATTTCACAGATTTTCGGAACACTTATCTCTTCAACAACAGTGACCCTCATACTTAAAATTTATGTATTTACATAACGCGTCCGTGTTTGGGTCACAAAAGTCCATTTGTATATCAAATTTCCACAGAATCCGCTCAGTAGATCCGGCGAAAACTGGCTACGACAAACGGACAGAAAAGCACACGAGTGATCCTTAAGGAAGAGATAATTAATGGTTCCGTATTTCACGGCTGATCCTGAATCCTAATAACGAGTCAGTCCTTTCTCACTTATTGTAATTGTCATTAGTACATAAATACCTACTCTACTCTACATTTTTGAGCCGTTTGGGGTTGAAACTCTTGGACCGTGGGGTCCGAGTGCTCAAGTGCTATTTAAAGATCTAGCAAAACGCTTAGTTGACGCTTCGCGTGACCGTGACGTGAAGCCAAGGGCTGGCTTTTACCTTGGACAGAGGATAAGCATTGCCATACGTGGCAATGCCGCCAGTCTTGGGCTCACATCCAGTCGATAGCGATGGGGACGAATTTTGTATGCCATATTTTAGTTAGGAGTTTTATTTTCTATTTTAAGTGTATTTAGTTTGTTTAAATAAATTATAGACACAACTATTGACTCTAATCTCATAGTGTATGACGAGCCGTTAACGATGCATAACAGTTCGACTAACTGTTTATAGTTAATAGGTCACAACATTGTTTACTTTGATATTAATTAACGTTGATTGATAAACATGATTTATGTCAAGTTCGGTTGAAATATGAAATAAGTAAATAGGTTAAGTTTTTGCTTGTGATCTCTAATCCAATGGTTAGAGAGGGTTTTTATATATCAATGTCGCTAATATATAAAAAAGAAAACTGGCTGATGCCCGCGGCTTTTCACGCTTGACAAATTATATGCAAAACCTTCCTCGAGACCCACTCTGTCCATTGGTGAAAACAGTAGTCGTTTTTGAGTTTATCGCGAACAGACAGACGCGGCGGCGGACTTTGTTTTATAATTATGTAGTGATTTGTAAGGCTATCACGCCTAGCTCGCTGAACTGAGTTTTGTAAGGCTATCACGCCTAGCTCGCTGAACTGAGTTTTGTAAGGCTATCACGCCTAGCTCGCTGAACTGAGTTTTGTAAGGCTATCACGCCTAGCTCGCTGAACTGAGTTTTGTAAGGCTATCACGCCTAGCTCGCTGAACTGAGTTTTGTAAGGCTATCACGCCTAGCTCGCTGAACTGAGTTTTGTAAGGCTATCACGCCTAGCTCGCTGAACTGAGTTTTGTAAGGCTATCACGCCTAGCTCGCTGAACTGATTTTGTAAGGCTATCACGCCTAGCTCGCTGAACTGGGTTTTTTTAAGTCTATCACGCCTAGCTCGCTGAACTGATTTTGTAAGGCTATCACGCCTAGCTCGCTGAACTGATTTTGTAAGGCTATCACGCCTAGCTCGCTGAACTGATTTTGTAAGGCTATCACGCCTAGCTCGCTGAACTGATTTTGTAAGGCTATCACGCCTAGCTCGCTGAACTGAATTTTGTAAGGCTATCACGCCTAGCTCGCTGAACTGATTTTGTAAGGCTATCACGCCTAGCTCGCTGAACTGATTTTGTAAGGCTATCACGCCTAGCTCGCTGAACTGATTTTGTAAGGCTATCACGCCTAGCTCGCTGAACTGATTTTGTAAGGCTATCACGCCTAGCTCGCTGAACTGATTTTGTAAGGCTATCACGCCTAGCTCTCTGAACTGAGTTTTGTAAGGCTATCACGCCTAGCTCGCTGAACTGAGTTTTGTAAGTCTATCACGCCTATCTCGCTGAACTGATTTTGATGAATGTTACACGGTACTTCTTGGCAAGACTGGAGTCAGATTTAAAGGCTTCTTTCTGACTATCCGTAACGACTGCCAAAGATCTACAAATGACAGCCGGGACCAACGGCTTCACGTGCTTTCCGAGGCACGGAGAAAACTCGATTTGTTAAGATGTTCACCCATCCATAGACCAACCTTGGCTAGCGTTACTTAACCTTGAAGATCGACCCGTGAGGCTGTTATTATTTAGCCACGAGCTCCTCAATATTAGATGTTCAATATTAATATATTTAATCTGAAGTAATTTGCATCGCTGATAGTCATTAATATGTCAATGCATTTGTAATATTTGTCAGCCATTAGTCTACCGGGCGTTCTAAATAAAAAATACATACCTCCATACATACATAGGTACATAAAAGTATCTGTTTGGAATATCAAAATAGCAGCTTTTACTAAATGCAAATGGAAGTGTACCTATACGACAGCTTAAACAAAAACATATTTTTTTAAAGACTTTTAAATGAATTACTCGTTTTAGAAAAGATTCCGACAAAAAATCAAAACTCATGAAAATACTAATTTCGCGGGCGAAGCCGCGGACAGAAACTAGTCAAATGTAAAGCTCGCAATAATTTTCGTCTAATTTCGTTTCTGAATCACGAGCATAAAAGAAAATTCCGCGCAAAATTGGTCATGGATGAGTTGTTTTTTTTTTTAATTCTCAAATATTGCCGCCTAAAAATCTATTTAAATGCATTCAGAAACCATAAAAACATTATAATCAGTGCTAATTGTTTTTTATGCCATAAAAGTATTTTTTCTAGTTACTAAGAATTGATTTATAAAAAGCGCTCATTTAAATTAATCGAGTCGAATGTTTAAAAAAATATCGATTAGCATAATCGACATGACACACCCTAAAAATTAAAAAGAACAAAATGGTTGATCATTTTGTACACGAAGCAGTAGTGAAATTACGTGTTATTGGATCTGTGCTTGTATATTGCATTTAGATCTGGGGTTTTTATTGTTCTTCATGATATTTAGATTCATAATTGTCATCGTTTTTACATGTGCGTTGGTGATATTTATGTAAAACAAAAACACAGTTGGCGCGAAATCCGACTTTGGAAATTGAAAAACTTCATTACCGATACATTATATATCCTTACAAATATGGATACATTCGTCAGAAAATCAAATTATGAGCTAACCACTATCCCTGTAATGGAGTCTGAGTGTCCTCAAATCCACAATTTTCATGTTTATTAGCCTCAAACATCGCTGTGAATTTCAACTTGTTATTAAGTATTTATAGTCAAGATTCGTTCGTATTTTTAATTAACTTACATACATGAAAAAAGACAAAACCAAGAACGCAAACAGAATGCTTATGTCTTAATTTTTTCGTATTGCATTTTTTTAACAAGCGAAAACTTTGTTTACTTATATATTTTCAGAAAATCTTAGTTGACTACCTTTTTGAGAGTTGAAGTAATTCATATTTAAGTCACATTTTATGTAGACTGAAGCGATTTGAACGACCTTAACTTGTAACTAATTCAAGATAGTTCTCACAAACTTATTGTATAATATAGCTACGGAAACAAAATTTTCATAGTAAATTGGATGTCATTCCTGAATTTGATGACGTAATTCGCAAAATCCCGTCAACTCGGCTGGTGTGTCATATTATTATGTCAAATTCTTGTCGTGCAGAGTGGTTAAAAGTATCGGAACCAAATTCGAAACCGGAAGTGTAATTATTCGTATCATAAATATATAAATATCGGAGTCGGGGTCGAAGCTCCGTAACATCCTGTAAATAAACGTCTTGTCTTGTCTTGTCTTGTCTTATCCCTGGTATGTATATAACCTGTGGCTAACGAAATTAGTCGCGCACAGGTATACCTAGATTATAAGCTTATGTTAAACATGTATAGTGCGCAATTGTTTGTTTTCTTGAATAAATAAAATAAGATAATATTGGTCTATGCTAATACCATAATTCCGTGGGCTAGGATATTGCCAAAATAGTAGTTTTACACCTTCCAAGGTGGACGACCCAAACTCGATTGGTAAAAAATAATATTAAGTTATACAGCAAATGGTTTTTTTTTATCGTTAATGGAGCAGACCGACAAAAAGTTAGTTTTTGTATTGACAAAGTTACACAACATTTTACAATATACATATCTAGTTTTTAGAGTACCGTACCAAAAAGGTAAAACGGACCCTATTACTACGAATCAGCTGTCCGTCCGTCTGTCTGTCCGTCTGTCATTAAGCTGTATCTCAGGAACCGTGATACTTAGACAGTTGAAATTTTCACTGATTATGTATTTTTGTTGCCGCTATAACAACGAATACTAAAAACACTGAATAAAATAAATACTCAAGGGGTTCCCATACAACAAACGTGATTATTTTGCTCGTTTTGACGGTTGGCGCAGTGGTTGAGCGATCAACTGCTGCGTTGCGTGTCGTTTGTTCGATTCCCGCACGGAACAAATATTTGTATGGCCTACAGATAGTTGTTCCGGTCTAGCTGTTTGTGTATGTTTGTAAACGCACCCACGATACAGGAGAAAAAAAAAAGAATTTAAGCTTTCCCCCGCGGCTTCACCCCTGACAACTGGCTACCCTGCAACTTTCTTATTTTTTCTCTCATAAGAACCTGCTCCTGATAGTAAAAAACACTACAAAAAAAGAACTATAGCGAAATCGGTTCAGCTGTTCTCGAGATTTGCGCTTAGCAACACATTCAGCGATTCATTTTTATATTATAGACTAGCTGATGCCCGCGACTTTGCCTGCTTGACAAATTATATACTAAAACCTTCCTTGAGAACCACTCATCCATTGGTGAAAACAGCATGAAAATCGGTGCCGTAGTTTTTGAGTAAGTATTTGGCGAACAGACAGACAGACAGACAGACGCGGTGGAGGACTTTGTTTTATAATACGAGTATGTAGTGATGGTACGGAACCGTTCGTACGTGAGTCCGACTCCCACTTGGCCGGTTTTTTTAAAATGAAATTCCTAGCACTGTCAGATGTATTTTTTTCATTGCAACAAAATTATAATTTAAATAAAACATGATTTGAAGATTCCTTACACATTATTATAATAACATTATTAGTCACGTGTAGATAACAAGGTTTATTTAATAATTATATTATTATCAGTAAGTAGGCACTTGAGTATGGAGTAGGAACTAGATTCGTTTGATAACGAGCACATAGTTGCATTATCAGTAGGTACATCGATATGTTTCGGGAAACAATTTATTATTGAGATATGGCCACCTATTTTTTATTGATTTAATCGTGTTTTACCCGACTGCGCCAGAAGGAAGTTTATGTTTTTACCTGACTGCGCCAGAAGGAGGGTTATGTTCTTACCCGACTGCGCCAGAAGGAGGGATATGTTTTTACCCGACTGCGCCAGAAGGAGGGATATGTTTTTACCCGACTGCGCCAGAAGGAGGGTTAGGTTTTTCGAGAGTATGTATGTATGCTTGAATGTTTGGCAAGCTCTGCAGCCTGAACGGCTCGATGTATTTAGCTTAATAGGTGTCGTTAGATTCGTATTTACTGTGAGAGTGACACTTGGTATATTAAAAAAAAATGGCGGATTCTTGGCAAAAAATTATGCCTTTAAAAAATCCTCAAAACCTATCATGTGGGGTATTAAAATAAAGGGCTTGCGGAGACGATCTCAAAAATGTAACTCACTAAAATGCGGGAAATAAAAAAAATACTTGGTCAAAAACCCGACCGCTAAAAACGACAAACAAGTTGCTTTTCAAGCAGTTTGAATCAGTTTGATGCAGTTGGTGGTATCAGATATGTGATTGAACACGCTTGCCTAGAAGTAACCTATTCACTCTTGACGTAAAGACTCCCAGGTTTTAGCTATCAGGAAACACAGACTCCGGCAGGAAATACCACTCCTTAGCTGTACGCACTACGCACTATGAATGTGTTCCCAAACGTTTTGTGCGTGTGGGTGGGATGTCCACCATGTACCGGTGGCGCATCGCCGTTCGGCTTGTGGTCCAATGATGGAACGGGTTTGGCGGAATTATTGCCCCACACTAGGTATTTCTCCTGTTTTGTACGTAAAAGTATAAATTCACATTTAAAAACAATTGGCCAGACCCGGAAAACTATCTGTAGGTCATACAAATATTTTCTCCATGCAGGAATCGAATCCGCGACACGCAGCGCAGCAGTAAATCGTTCAGTCACTGCGCCAACCGTGTCGTCGAATAGTTACGAAGCTTATGGTAAATTTATGAACATTATTTTTTGCGGAAGCCGGTTATAGTTTGTTTTTATAAACGACATTAATTTCCTAATGTATTTATATTACCAGTTATCGCTGTGACCGTGACCATTTTGAGTGTCCAAACAGGAGGTATATATACTATTCAGATGAGATTGAGACAGGCTGCACATACAACATGTATGTATATATATAATCAGTGTGCTATATACATATGTAGTTGCTACACTGTACAATGAGTTAACCATATACCTACATTTTGTTTCATGTTTACTTTTTTGTACTTATTGATGAATAAATTTATTTATTATATATAAAGTTTACAAATTTAACGCGATATTTTACAATCTTACGTGCAAAATGGAAGAAAATCTATTTTGCACATTATTTCTTATTACAATAGAAGTTATATTTATGTCACCGGAAACTGACAAACTCCGTAAAATTGTAAAATATCGCGTTAAATTGTAAACTTTATATTTAATAAATAAATTTATTCATCAATAAGTAAATAAGACACGGATATATTGGAAACTATTAAATTTGGATGGGATTTATTATGACCAAAACGATTTTTTCATAATAGGTGTGTCGAGAAATTATAATCTAATCAAGATTTATTACAATCTAACGGAGTCGGCCATTTTCTGGTGACATTTACATTATCTATGTACATCGTAATAACTCAATATCTAATATATAAAAATCTCGTGTCACGGTGTTTGTTATTGAACTCCGCCGAAACGGCTTGACCGATCGTAATGAATTTTTTTTTGTATACTTACTAGTTCTGACAACAAGTTGTAGGGTACTGTTTTTTATTTTTTATTTAGCAAAACAACGTTTGTCCGAACAGCTAGTTACTACATAAATTATTTTTTTTTTATTGCGAAAATTAAAATCGAGCGGAGCCGCGGACAAAACCTTTCTTTTTTTTTTGTAATGTGTTTGCTCTTGACACAGTCTAGGTCAGAGATAACAAAGTCTACGATGGAGCGAGGTTACCCAGAAGGAGCCTGTTCACTGTAACTTTGAAAAGATTAGGGTTGTAAGCGTTCGGAAACACAGACGCAGGCAGAGAGTTCCACTCCTTTGCTGTTCGCATTATAAAAGACGTTTGGAAACGCTTAGTGCGAATTGTTTGAATGTATATAGAGCAACAATACTTAGTAGTAATGACTAAGTTTTGTTCTTAGTCTCCAAGACAAAATTTTCATTATAATATCCAGGTACGTGATTTTTGCATATACATAGGTAGGCCAGGCCAGGGGTTTTCTTCATCATAGAAAAGCATGATTTCTCTAGCGAGAGATGCGGCGCCAGAAAAATCGTTGCTTTTATTGGGCCTCACATCTCAGGTTGGGGGCCAGATCCAGCTGAAGAAAAGCCCTAGATACGCCAATGATCTCAGGTTGGGGTCAGGTCCAGCTGCAGAAAAGCCCTAAATACGCCAATGATCTGTGCTCATGACTCTTGCCGGCTTCTATAATAACGATCTAGTTTAATGTAAATCAAGTCCTACCTGAGATCATATAATATAGTTCCTGCCGGGCTGCCGATTGCCGAGGGCGAAGGGCCAGGCTCGGGCGCGTGCTGCGGCCGCCACGTCGCCCTTCAGCAGCGCCACCACGTCATCCAGGTAGCGCAGCGCTCGGGCCTCCGCCCCCAGCGCACGCGCAGCCGCCGTGCATCGCCGCGCGCGCACTGATGACGCCTGGAATGAGAGAAGGGTTTCTTTAACTACTGTGTGTTCATAAAGCAACAAATTGTGCGAAATACATAATTATAGGTTTTTGATTTAAAACACTTATGATTCATAGTACCCCATTTGATCCACTGTGACTCAAACTCTGATCCACTGTGACCCATTCATGGGTCACAGTGGCTTCTTTAACTACTGTGTGTTCATAAAGCAACAAATTGTGCGAAATACATAATTATAGACTTCAAAAAATATAAATATAAATCGAGCTGTGCGTCGTAACGTTTCCTTTCTGCGCCATACAAGGTACAGCCGATATCACAACAAGCTATCCGAAACTCAAAAATTTTACCAATCAATCTTGAACCTAATGCTTCAGCGATAACGTTGAAAATCTATTAAAGAAATTTGACAGATTGTAGTAGCTTGATGTGCGCCCGTCTGTACACGGATATTTTTTATTCCTCGCGCACACGACCGCTCCCGAAGATTTCCGATCGTCTGGCGAGTTCACTTCGGTTTAGATCGGCCTATTAACACATACATGAAAAATATAGGTATATAAATGTCACCGGAAAATTGCGAACGTCATAGAATTGTAAAATATCGCGTGAAATTGTAAAATGTTTTTTCTTAATGAGCCTCGGACATATTGGAAACTATTGAATTTGGGTGGGATTTATTGTACACAAAATGAGTTTTTCATCATACATCGAGAAATCATTATGTAAAAAACTTTTTACAGAAAAAATACAACCGACTTCCAAAAAAAAAAAACACTACAAAGTAAAAAATAACTTTAATTTCGGAAGTCGGTGTTTTTGTTAGTTTCTTCGTATTTTGACACCGACTTCCGAAATTAAAGTTATTTTTTACTTTGCAGTGTTTTTTTTTTTGGTAGTCGGTAGTATGTTTTTAACCGACTTCCCAAAAAGGAGGAGGTTATCAATTCGGTTGTATGTTTTTTTTTTTATGTTTGTTACCTCATAACTCCGACAAGTATGAACCGATTTGAAAAATTTTTGTTTTATCTGAAAGGATATACTTGCAGATTGGTCCCATTTAAATCATATCAAAATCGGTTACGAACTTTGGATTTTAAATCGAAATAGCTGGAATTTGACTATTTAGGAAGTCGGTGTCAAAATACGAAGAAACTAACAAAAACACCGACTTCCGAAATTAAAGTTATTTTTTTCTTTGTAGTGTTTTTTTTTGGAAGTCGGTTGTATTTTTTTTGTAAAAAGTTTTTTATTTTTCACTTTTTAGTGGTACCCCACACCTAACAACACCACTGCAAAATCGCAGACAAGCAAAATCCGCAATTTCGATTACTTGGATGACATAAAACTAGGGATGCATCGATATGCCTTTTTGCCGATACGATACCGATACCGATACTCTTATAAAAATATCGTCGATACCGATACCGATACCGATACCAACGATTTGTGAATCAAAATTAAGGGAAATTATATAAAACACAAGTTTGGTTAAAGTTATTAATTTTTATTAAAAAATATGAACAGTCACAAACTTTGAATAAGATATTAAAAATTAAGGGTAATAATTAAATTAAAATAAATAACTGTTAATAATTAAAATTAACATTAATAAGATTTTTGTTTAAAAAACAGAGCATTCTCATGTTTTGGGGAGAAAGCCGATTTCGCAAGTCTGTCTGTATAAGACCTGCGGTGGAAAATAATCTCTCAGATGCGACAGAACTCATTTGAAAGCTGAAGTACTTCTGCGCCAGTTTTTTCAGGTTTGGGTATAAAACGTCATTGCGCCAGAAAACAAACGGATCTGCGTCTCTCAATATATTAGGAGATCTCAGGTAAAACCAGTAAAAAGCCAACTAAAGTGTCTGGCCAAATGGAATACGCGGGGACAAAGCGGGTGAGAGAGACAACAAATTGAATAAAACGTGGGGAATCCCCGAGCATAGACAGTCCGTGCCTCGTTTGCAACGAACTAGATCAAACAAGATGCGCGTTTACATTACTTTTTTAAAGCGCAAAATTTGAAAAGTATCGTTGTATCGACAGTAAAAATATCGCCGATGCCGATATATCGGCAAACCCAAAGTATCGCCGATATATCGGTATCGGGATCGGTATCGGATGCATCCCTACATAAAACTATCATCTAAGTAGACGAATTCCAGCTATTTCGATTTAAAATCCAAAGATGCTAACCGATTTTCATAAAATTTAAATGGGACCAATCTGCAAGTGTGTCCTTTCAGATAAAACAAGAATTTTTCAAATCGGTTCATAACTGTCGGAGTTATGAGGTAACAAACATAAAAAAAAACATACAACCGAATTGATAACCTCCTCCTTTTTGGGAAGTCGGTTAAAAAGATTTAGTACAAATCTTACGGAGTCTGCAATTTTTCTGTGACATAAATATACAATAGACTACCACTCTATTCGTAAAAAAACCTACATTCCTACTCCTATACACATATAGGCATTTGACTGAAATACAGGAAACACAAAATAATATTGAAAACCAATGTCAGCATTTTAAACAAAAGAACATCTGGAATGTTCATTACAACTGAATGCTCAAGTCTATCAAAGCAAGAATTTCTACACTCTAAAACCAATTTGTTTACTGCAAGACAGAATGGTCAAAACAATATCACAACATATTAATAAACCAAACAAAGTCCTCCGCTGCGTCTGTCTGTCTGTTCGCGATAAACTCAAAAACTCCTGCACCGATTTTAATGCTGTTTAGAGTGGGTCTCACCAATGTATGGAGTGGTTCTCGAGGAAGGTTTTAGTATATAATTTGTCAAGCAGGCGAAGCCGCGGTCATCAGGTACTATACTAACATCCGGGAATGAACGACAACCTTGAGAATGATGAACTACCTAATTACAATAATTTTCCGAACGACTGTTGGATCCTACCTAACTGATCGCATGTCTTTAATTATTAAAACATCTACAACAAAAAACGATTGACTAGCTAAATACCTAATCTATTTATAACAAGTCGAAGTAAATTATATGTTCTGGTACCTAATTGTTATTTAGTAAATTATTTCCTCGTATATAAAGCAAAAATAACTACTGACATTAACAGGAAAGTCAGTTGAAATATTTATTGAATTTTCAATAGGTAAAGAGACTCGATGAAACAATAATTAGTTTGTACTGTGAATGTGGACTGCCAGAAGAGAAGAATGCCAAATTGAGTTGAGCTCCTTTAAGTTCTAAGTTTGAGCTACACGATAACTGGCAAATGCTTGCACTGTCTGGACAGGTCCACTCAAATCTGTGTGGTACTTTACTCAAAATACCACTTCAGACATTAACCTACATGGTTCTCATATGATTTGACCAGTACGATTGTATGGACTTTAAAAGAGACTTTGACCTCTGAGTTTGTTTAGTTCTAGTAAGTAGTGTTGAGATCTAGTAAGTAGTTTTTTTTTAACACGTCATAAATCGTAAACCGCAACTTTTTCTTATAATATATACCTACAGGTTTGTACGGAACCCTCGGTGCGCGAGCCCGATTCGCACTTGGCCGGTTTTTTCAATAGTCAGATTATTTTTAACTGATTAATTTGGCTGTTTGACATATTTCCTATGGAAAAGCTGTCAAACCAGCATTGTTAACCCCTTTGAAAAAATAAATCTGACTAGGTATTGAAAAATAGGCCCTCAGTGAAAGAAATAAATCAAAACGTGTTATTCTTAAAACGTCCTGTTTGTAAAACTACCTATTCGCAAAACGACCTTTTCGCAAAGCGTACTATTAGCAAAATGGACAATTTTTTTTTTAAAACGTTGCCCCACACTAGGAATTTTTCCTGTATCGTGGGTGCGTTTACAAACATACAAAGTCACATACACAAACAGCCAGACCCGGAATTGAACCCACGACACGCGACGCAGCAGCCGATCGCTCCACCACTGCGCCAACCGTGCCGTCAAGTATTTAAGTATGTATAAGCGGCACAAGCGGGAGCTGCGGGTCACGGAGATGAAAATGTGGCGCTGGATGTTTGGAGTTTCGCGGAAGGACCGCGTGAGAAACTCACAAATTCGCGGCAACCTCCATGTCCGTGACATAGCAGACAAACTGCAGGAGAGCCAGCTACGCTGGTACGGCCAGGTCTTGCGTAAACCGGCAAACTGCGTAGGAAACAAGTGTCTGGCTGTGCCACCTCCACCGGGCCCTGGCAGAAGGGGAAATCCCAAAAACTGTTAGCTTTATTTAGTCCAGGATGATATGCGTGCCAATGGACTCTCAGCCAAGGATGCCGAAGACAGTGAGAAGTGGAGAAGAAAAAGCCGGAAAGCGGACCCCGGGCTCCGAAGCAAACCAGCTGAGGATGTAACCGGGAACACGCTCAGATGAGAGAGAGAGCAAAATGGACAAAGTGGACCTCAGACGCGG
Source organism: Ceramica pisi (assembly GCA_963859965.1). NCBI lineage: Eukaryota > Metazoa > Arthropoda > Insecta > Lepidoptera > Noctuidae > Ceramica > Ceramica pisi. Next base: position 25,853,751 of record OY982531.1, on the reverse strand, counting down.
GTAGCGCGGACGCGAGACGCACAGCAGCGTGTGTTGTAGCGACAAGCACGGGGAGGAGAAGCCTGTGTCCAGGTGTGGACGGCATTCGGCTGATATGCTTAAGTTCCATGTTCATCATCTGCCTAGCCTTTATCCCAACTACATTGGGGTCGGCTTCCAGTCAAACCGGATTCAGCTGGATGCCTGTTTACGTGGAGCGGCTGCCTACCTGACTTCCACAACCCATTAACTAGGTAACGCGGTATTTCTTGGTAAGACTGGTGTCAGATTTACCTACTGGCTTCTGGCAATCCGTAACGACTGCCAAAGATCTACAAATGACAGCCGGGACCAACGGCTTAACGTGCATTCCGATTTCCGAGGCATGTAAGAAACTCGATATGTTAAGATGGTCACCCATCCAAAGACCAACCTTGGCAAGTGTTGCTTAACCTTGAAGATTTACCCGTGCGTCTGTTGTTATTTTAACTTAAGTTCCATGTTAAAGGAGGAAAAGCCTAACTATGCCGTTAATTGGTCCAACAGATAAAACTTTCAACAATGATCAGTCGCCAGTTTTTTAGAGCAAACATTTAAATTGAAGAAAAATGAAAATGTTTGCCGAAACATGACTTTCCCCAATGTCAAAATATCAAACATTAATTTTAATAGCAACATACATCTTATATTGTTATCAAAAGCAGAGATTATAAATCACAACTTAATTATTATTGTAAATATTACTGATGTTTGGTCTGACGATTCTTATCTTTTGTTATTGTTTGACTCTTAAATATTTACTGATCATAATTATAATTAACATTATTCTAATTAACTTGGTTAGAGTTTTTCATGGTCATTAACACTTTGTCGAAAATGTCTGTTAATATTAATAGCTTACAACGAAAATAAAGAATGTAATATCATCATCAACATCTGCCTAGCCTTTTCCCAACTACATTGGAGTCAGCTTCTTTTTTTTATTTTTGATGGGTGCGCTCTTGATCTAGTCTTGGTCATATATGACAGAGACAAAGTCTACGATGGAGCGAGCTTACCCAGAAGGAGCCTGTTCACTCTAACTTTGAAGAGATTATTTTGATGGATTATTTATGACTTCATTACACCATAATTATGAATACTACTTGGATGATCCTTTACGATGCACAAGAAAAAGGAAATCATCCCAAAGAGTCGTTATTCTACTATCTCCCGTGAATTCATCATCTACTTTAGGGACTTGATCAAGATTCCGTTTTCATCAATTCCCTGCGAAACAGTTACTCGTATACAAGTAAGTGTTGATCGCAAAACATCTATAAGTTGATACTAATACAGGCATCCAGCAGCGTTCTTCCTCTTACATATTTTCCTCTTTGATTTGTTACTCAGTATGATCTATATACTGAATAAAAAATCTTTCATTATCTTTTCTTGTCGCATTGGTAGACTATTCTACCAATGCAACTTTAGAACGAAGATAAATATTTTATTAAAATTTTCATCATGTAAGTTAACCACTGTAGCTACTGAAGAGTTAGAATATAATTTGGATAAATGGACAGTGATAACAACCAATAAGAGAGAAAAGGGAGATATAGCGTGAAGGACTCCTGTCCTGTCCAAAATGGACGAAAAAACGTGGTTGCGCCGACCCTAAGTAATGTGGGACAAGGTTAGTAAGATGATGAGGTGAACACTGCAGGACAGGGGCCTCTCCAATCGCACGCCTCGGCTACACTCTTCCAGTCACCCTGGAAAAATCCTCGCTGGATCTTACTTAAGACCATCCTGCCTAACACAGTATAATATTATAAAGCAGAAGAGTTTGTTTGGTTGATTGCGCTAATCTCAGGAACTATTGATCTGATTTGAAAAATTCTTTCTGTGTTAGATAGCCCTTTTATCGAGGAAGGCTATAGGCATATATCATCACGCTAAGACAAATAGGAGCGGAGCATTAATTGAAAATGTGACGCAGACGAAGTTGCGCGGGTCAGCTAGTATGTCCTATAAAATTCTAATTGTACTCTGGACTATTTGTAGCTGAGTATCTGGTCGGGAGTATCGCAAGCGCATGAAACTTCAAAACTAATTGTGGCCAGCGATGATAGTGTTCACACACTGTTGCAGACGGCTGCTAATGTGGCCAGTGAAGCGGAGCATTCATGCAGACGATTATAGAATTATGAAATCGCGTTTCGTTGCTACAGCAAGTTTATTCGTTGACTTCGCTATTGGCAGTTTATAGTGATCATGATCATAACATGGTCTTAACATTCTCACTGAAAATAATGTTGTATCATAGTGCCTCATTGATGCCAAAGAATAGGTAACTGCATCGGAAATACTAAACTCAATACCTTACAACTTACTCCAATAAAGAACGCTGCAAAGATTTTCACAATAAACTCACTTCAGCGGAACTCGGCGTAAAATCCTAATGAGCGATGTACACAATTATATTCACGTATCACTAACACCCAAGTTATGCGGCGATAGACAGAGACAACAAACAAAGTGAAAGTAGCACGAAACAAAAGATAATGTATTACTTAATGATGCAGTAAACTAAATCTGTTTGAGTGCACGCAGATAGCGAGTAGCGAGCGAGTGACCAATTTGTGTCGACTACCCCGAACTCAACCGATTCATTAAATATATCTATCGATGCATCCGCTTGCGATAGTCCCGCGTCCAGAGAGACAGCTCATGAGCCAGCTAACATTCCGCTCGAATTGAATTGAACGAGAGGAAATGAGTTTCCTCCCTGGAGGTGCTCGGTGCGGTAGGTGCGGTGAGGCGAGTGCCAAGCGTGCGCTAGCGCAGGCGCAGAACGGTACGAACGCGTCAGATGTCGCGGCTCGCCACGCGCCGGGCCAGCACCTGCAGGTCCGCGTGGATGTCGGCCAGCTCGGCGTGCAGGTCGCGCGACGTGGCCAGCAGCGCGTCCAGGCGGCGCGCCGTGGCGCCCAGCGCGCCCTCCTCCTCGTCGTCCTCCACGGACAGTGCCAGGCGGCCCAGGCGCTCGCGTTCCACCGCGTCGCCCCCCCCGCGTGCGCTCCCCAGCAGCGAGTTGTGTGCGCCACCGCTCGCCTGCTCCTCCGCCTCCCGCAACTCGTCCGCCAGCGAGCGCTCCAGCGCCGAGTTCCTGGCTCTGTGACTAGTTCCGTCCGCCGCTGACGCTAACTCTGACTCGTTGTCTGATTCTGACGGCTCAGGCGGCCTGTGATGTGGCTGTGATGTGGCTGTTGTGGAGTAGAGCGTACTGGGGGACTGGAGAGCTCGCTGGAGGAACCTCCGTGTGTCTTCGTCGAGCGGTCTGGTGAGGCCTCGGCGTGGGACGGGCCGCACGATTGCCTCGAGCGCGTCGCGGCCCGGGTCTTCGGGGCGCAGCAGCTCTAGGATGCGGGAGCGCGGCGGGGACATGGTGGCGCTGAGGTCGTAGCGCAGCAGCGCACCCTTGTGGCCGTCGCCGGCGGGGGCGTAGGCGCGCAGGTTCTCGCTGAGCAGGCGGTAGTGGCCCTCCGGCGGGAGGGCGTGGGGCTCGCAGGCGGCGGGGTCGGGCTCCACGATCTCGATGTAGTGCGTGGCGCGCGGCTCGTCGCGCGGCGTCTGCGTGAACACGTTCATGTTGCGCCCGGGCGGCGCGCGCGCGACCACTGAGCACGCGCCGCTGTGCCCGCGCGCGCGACGTGCTTGCTGCGCGTGGCGGGGGCGCATGCGCAAGGACAAGTCGACGACGGTAGCGTCCGTAATTACATCATCCAACTGCAACCCCAACACCCTGCGCATCAATACTTCGATTTAAAATGCAATTTATCAATGGTTATAAAAAAAACAACTCCAAACAAACTTCATTATAAAGAGACACGGAAAATGTTCGCATTCCGTGCTGGCGCGATGTGCTGCGCTTTCTCGAAGTAGTGGAGTGGCTTACAGTTCAGTTTTGTTACAGCATATTAGTACTTTGCTACAGTATATTAGTATTACTTGAAGTCTAAAAGAGTTACTTGTAACTTACCTATTTGCAAAATAACTACCATTAATCATACTGGATTTATAAAAAGATTATTATTCAGACCACGCTTTTTAAAAACCGAAATGATTTCTTTCATTTACAAAAATATATATGTTTTCATTTTTTTTCTGACGGAATCATTTTCATAAGATGGCACGAAGAGGCCACCACGAAACTCAGTAGGTATCTTTGTTGGGTCTATATTCTTTACTAGAGGAACAAACTCAGGTTAAATAAATTGACATTTTATCATCCATTGATATATCAATTGGTTACAACACATCAGACAAAGACTTCAAACATTTTGGGAGAAAAGCAGTAACACTATGGGTGGTACAACTAGACACATACCAGAAGTGTTTGTAACTATACATTAGTTATTTATATAATATGGCGCAACATACTGGTTTAGTTAATGTGAGCCGCATGCTAATCACGGTTTTGTCACTTTATGGAATGTTAAAAATAATAGAGGCTCGTCATTTATAAGCAAGTGTTCTTTAAAAAGTTGTAAGATATTTTATTGTAAAAGTTTTCTCGGTCAACGATAGTGTATTCAGTTAAAAAAAAATCTTAATTAATTCAATACAACAGACAAGTTTTATATAAATCATATTTTTAAAATAACAAATATACTAAACTAACAAAAGACTAAAGTATAGTTGTAAAAGTGTGTGTAAATAAACGATAAACGAAAACGATCTACATGTGTTAACATATGATAATTAACTTAATTAGAGTATTGAATTACTAACAGATGACCGATAAACACTATCTTGGGTGCATTCTAGCCTAGATCAAACACTAATTGATTTAGTAGGTGCTTAATTAAAATATGTGGGTCGGTATCAAATAACAAAACAATAGCGTATATTTTCTGAAACTATAATAAAGAAAACCGGTTTGAGTTCTATTTCATTCAAAATACTTGGCCTCTGTGTGTGGGGTCTACGCATCCGTAGGAAAACCGGGTTCTGTACAAGTTTGTTTGTTTGGTTGAACGCGCTAATCTCAGGACCTACTGGTCCGATTTGAAAAATTCTTTCAGAGTTAGGTAGCCCATTTATTGAGGAAGGTTAAAGGCTACATATCATCTCGCTAAGACAAATAGGAGCGGAGCAGTAATGGAAAATGTGACGCAGACGAAGTTGCGCGGGTCATGTCCGCTCTCATTGACTCTAGGCAAAACTTAATGTAATGGTTGAATATTTTCCACTGTCGTTGTGCAATAATAGTGGAGGGAGATATCAGCTCCACCCTTAGTGGGTTTTTTACCGACTTCACAAAAAGGAGGAGGTCTCAATTCGGTTGTATTTTTCTGATATGTTTGTTACCTCATAACTCCGTCAATTATGAACCGATTTAAAAAAATCTTGTTTAATCTGAAGGATATACTTGCAGATTGGTCCCATTTCAATTGTATGAATATCGGTTACGAAGTTTGAATTTTAAATCGAAATAGCTGGAATTCGTTTACTTGGATGATAGTTTTTTGTCATCCAAGTAATCGAAATTGCGTATTTTGCTTTTCTGTGTTGTTAGGTGTGGGGTACCACTAAAAAGTGAAAAATAAAAATCTTTTTACAAAAAAATACATCTGACTTCCAAAAAAAAAACACTACAAAGTAAAAAATTACTTTAATTTCGGAAGTCAGTGTCAAAATACGAAGAAACTAACAAAAACACCGACTTCCGAAATTAAAGTAATTTTTTACTTTTTTTTTAATTCGGTTGATTTTTTTGTAAAAAGATTTTTTGACCAACTATATCCAGGGCGAAAGGTTTAGTAAACTCAAAAAAGAATAGCCAGTCTACTCTGTTCACATCTCACCGTGTTCACTTAGGTGAAGTGAACGACAAGTGAGCTGTCATTCCATCTCGTTTGTATGGTTTGACAGCTCACTTCGTGATCACTTCACCCACGCCTTCACTTAGACATGTTTACAAAATCGACAGGCTGTAACACTACTGCTCAGAATAAATTCCCTTTGCCCTGATCATCCTTAGAAAAAAAATCCAAATCGGGGTATTGATAGTCGTGAAATTTGAAAACTCCACGTAAAAACACGGGTATTTAGCTGAATCCGGTTTGACTGGAAGCCGACCGCAATTATTATTATTTCCAAAATACTTAATCTTAAGTTACAATTATTTTGCCATACAACGTAAACCTCATAGGGTTTATCGGTGTACTGGCGAGCCGCGTTTTTTAGTTTTTACGACAGTGATGTTTGAATATAACAGTAATTACATCATGATAACACTTAGGGCGGGTTGTTTCAACTACACTTAACGCACGCGTAAACGTTAAAAATGGTGCTAACTATCGTCAAATCAAAATATTGGGTTGTTTCACAAAATGTCAGCGTTAACGCACGTAAAATATATCGTTTACGTTAACAGATGGTCTGAGCACTGCTGATTAACGTAACTTTAGTTGCGTCAAATAGAACAATATTGTGAAATTTCTTTTGAATTCCTCAATACCAGTTCTTCTGATGACACAAATTAGTGGTGGAATGCAAAAAAAGCTATTTAGGTAGGACCTGTGTCAATAACTTAGCTATTGGGATGAGCAGGATTTTTTACCAGAATGCTTTGAAACAACGCTTCTAATTTAACGAACGTCAAACATCGTCCGTAATCGTAACTTTTTGACGTACGTATGTTACGTTAACCAACTGTTTGATACAACCCGCCCTTAATACAGTATACATATGCGTAAAGAAACGTTTGATCGTTTTAATATACTTGGGAACAGGCTAGGCAGATGGTGATTACCAGTACTGTAGTCTCTACCTACTCTCTACGCGAGTACTAGCGTGATATTCGTACTAGTATGTTCAGCGTGCGTGCAGCAATCAGTGTAGACAGCAGCCGAGGCCGCTGTTCTTTATGTGAAACGCTCCAGTAGTCGCGTGCGCCCGCGCACCGTGCTGGTAACTACTGTGGTGCTTGTTTGTGTGTGTGTGTACTTAAACATTTCAGTTAATTTACTAGCCGTGCTCGACTAGTTTAGTGACGCAAATCACTCAAGCTGTAGCGGCCGGTAATCTTTGGAAGACTGAACGTTTTTTGCTCGTCAAGGCCCTACTTCAGGGGTTAGGTCTGACGCTCTCGCCGCGGTAGACGCCGCGGGCGTCAGAAGCCACCTGGTGACCTCCGGCCACCGTAGGCGCGGGCCTGTGGACGGTGAGCTATGGGTAGCTCGCCGTCCGTCCGTCTTATGACGACAGGCCGTGTCGACGGTGCGCTCGTGTTCCACGCGCGCCTCAAAGAGAGTCAGCACACAGAGGGTCTCGAAAGGGCCTACGCCTGCCGGAGTTGAGGGACTATTCGAAAGAGATACCGCGGCTCCGGAACACAAAGGGCAATGAAGGAACATGGATGGATTTTAGTCAGTAAAAGTCTGACACTCCCTCCCGCTCCGCCCAGAGCGGGAGAGGTCATTTGACGATTTCCCATCCCAAAAAACAGAAAAAAAGGTCTGACGCTCTAGACAAAAATTTCATTCTATCAGCGATTCCGATCGTTGAAATGTCAAAAGAAATGGATTGGTCATGTCGCATGACATTTCGAAAGTGTTTGTTATATTATTGACGTTTTGACAGTTGCCTTCGCCACTCTAGCGTTGTAAGAATGTCACTTGTCTAGGGCTTCCGGTTGTTACAGGTTTTTTTTTTTACTATTGATAGGCAATAGGTTTGACCACTATCTCACCTGATGTTAAGCGATGATGCGGTCTAAGATGGAGCACGCTTGCCTAGAAGTAACCTATTCACTCTTGACTTAAAGACTCCCAGGTTGTAGCTGTAAGGAAACACAAACTTAGGCAGGGAATTCCAGTCCTTAGCTGAACGCACAATGTATTCCCAAAACGTTTAGTGTGTATAGGTGGGATGTCTCCAGTTTAAGATAAACTCGGAAATCTGACAATTAGGACTGGAAACAAAATTATATTCTATCGACGTTAGCGATTGTCGAAATGCCAAAGTGAGTTTTTCATAGCGCACGCTTCAAAACGTTCGGGACGTACCTATGTATTTTGTTTTTGTCAAGTATTTTTTTATTTAAAAAGGTACGAATTTCTAGCGTTAGATGACACACCGTCGTGCACGTTTATTCTAAAAGGAGCATGCTGGAACTATAAGTGGTAGTACAGAAGCGTCAAAGTCAAGTATTTTTTGAGAAAAATCCAAATTCCCCAGGTAATACAAAACGATTGGTTGTATGGTTCACCGCTGCCCGTCAATGGACATCTGCTGGACTTGTTGAATTAGAAGTAACGCAGCTGCCAAGGGCCTTTGTCCGAGGCGGGATAGCCACCCTTGTTTTCTTGAGACAAGTACCATATTTATTTATTTAAAAAAAATTGTTGCTTCACACTAGGAATCTGAATCGTGGGTGCGTTTACAAACATACAAAGTCACATACACAAACAGCCAGACCCGGAACAACTATTTGTAGGCCATACAAATATTAGTTCCATGCGGGAATCGAACTCAAGACACGCGGCGCAGCAGCCGATCGCTCAACCACTGCGCCAACCGTGCTGTCATATGTTTCTGTTAAGAGAAAATTTAGCTTTTACTACTTTTAATTAAGATTTCAACTCAGTTCAACAGTCACAAAATAGCTCTAAAATTTTCCAAACAATACATGCATACCAATATCTTCGTTTATAGGCCCGCAAAAAATCACAAAAAGAAAAGATTACAAACAATGCAAAGGAAAGAAGAAGGCATTGTCCTCAATCTATCGATTAATTACATGAATCAATCAAGATTACCCGAAAAAAAAAGGTTACAAGATAAAAAAAAACAATTGCCAGGATCAGCAGAGGTCTCGAATACCAACCGGCCGTGGTTCGGAAGAGAGGCCGCCATTAGGTACCCCAGGCCACCGCTGATGATAATAACATGCCGAATTTAGGCTCTGCCTCTACTCGCCGCTCCTATCTGCGATTGTTTGGGTGATACGAGCTTATCTGCGATAATTTGTGTACGTGTTACGATAGTGTATCGTGATTTTTATTAATTGCGAGTGAAGCATAGACAGGTCGGTGTTTTGTTTGTTGACATACTTCTTGCTGTCTCGAACGTAGCTCGTTGGTGCACCTTGGGCTGCAGATTTGAGCAGGCCGTGACGTGTGACGTCAATAAACCGGGTCTATGCGAAATTGTAAAAAAATCCTCCTATATTTGCGGCTCTAAAGCATAAACGGCAAAGGTACGGTACGGTTGACTGGTAGAGAATGCCTATGGCATTAAGAGTGTGTATTCCGTCCACTAGCGCCGCCAATCGTTTTTTATTAATTGTGGTAAATTTAAGACACGTTGATAAAAAACCGCTCTGTAGTGCACTGAAGAAATGTATCTATTATTTTTGACAGCTATTTTTAATAGATAACTCATGGCTAAATAGCCAAAACGGCAATTATTGCTAAAAGTGGCCACTTTTAGCAAAAATACCGACTTTGGCAACTATTTATGTTCTAAAGTACAAAACATAACTCTCAAAACATAACAAATACATTTCTTCAGTGCACTACAGAGCGGTTTTTTATCTACGTGTCTTAAATTTACCACAAATAACAAAAAACGATTGGCGGCGCTAGTGGACGGAATACACGCTCTTAAGTCCGCCTCTGTACATTTGTGTGCGTAAAGTGTTAAATAAATAAATAAATAAACTGAGGGACTAGCACGAATATTTTGACGTACTTATAGTAATGTTAACGTAGTGAATTTTTAATGTGAAAAACTACAACGCCATAGTATTTTGGTTTAATTTTATGGAAAATACACAATTTATATCATTTAAAAATATTTGTTTATTATTAGCTGGTATGGTACACCAAAAGCACGACTACAAACAAGAAAAAAAAAAATATTCGTTCTGGCTTGTGTAAGCTGTGTATACCTATAATAGGCATCTATTATAGGTATACACAGCTTACACTATATTATTTACAACGCATTTTAAGTATCGTAAATAAAACAAAACAAAAAACATCAACATATAAAACAAACCACTGACAAAAGAGGGGAGAAAAAAAAGTACCTACGTAAGTATTAAATTATAGATTAATATGAATATAGTATCTAATTTAAATAAATATTATGCGCGAAACGAGTATCGTAGCTATCGTAAAATTTTACGTGACGTTACTATACTAACGTCAAAAATATTCGTTAGGCCCTCTGTTTCACTGAACAAGTGACAAGTGACAGTCGATGGTAGGATTGTAAAGGCGATAGTCAATACGTCAAAATCGTATGATGTCAACAATCGTTGACAATTTAGCCGCCTCCCTAAATTTAAGATTCCTCTTCCAATTAATTTCCCCTCCCTTCTAACATATTCTTCGTCTGAACTGCTTGTGGCGCTGATGAGCTTCATCCGTCACAACAACATAAAACTATGAGTCGTAGCCCGAAATCTATCTGTCTTTGTAGTTGTGGTATATGTATATTTAATGTTTTAACCATTATTATATTTATGTATTTTTATTTTTTGTTTGTTTCAGTCCAGCGGTGCTATTGCGTATCTCAGTTGACAGCTCAAAGTGAAGATAACTTGGCTAAGTGTTCAACGATTAACTGTCAAACAGCTAGTTTCGTATTGGCTATCTTCAGTGACTAACAAGGGTGACGTCATGAGCACCCAGTATCGCTGATAGCCACCGTAACATATTTTGACAGATGTTTACGTATCGATACTTGTAAGATTGCGATTGTGTAAGCTTTTAATGCTTAGAATGGACATCAAATTGATAAGCACGTAACTTGTCACAATTCTCGTGAAAGACACTACTCTTAGGTAGTGTTTTATGAATTCTAGTGATTAACACCAAAGCACAGTGTGGGATAAAGTAGCGTTAAAAGTTTTTTTTGTGTTTGATAAGTGTTAAATTATTGTGATTCTTGTTAGTAAAGAGGAATGTCACGTCTAATATTGTTGAGTCATGCTGAAGAACAGCGAAAACAAAACCATTTGCGAATTGAGAGGCGCCGCTTGCGTGACGCTAGTAATCCCTTGCAGTTGCCAGAGAGAGAGTTTATTGCGAATTTTCGTTTGAGTAAAGCTGCATTCCAACAGGTATTAGAAGAACTCCGTCCATACCTGCCACAAGCTCGACGAAAAACGGCTGTTCGCAATGAAATAAAAGTAAGTACCCTTACTAACTAATCCTTCTTGTTTTGTTGAGAAAATATAATAGTATAAGGTAGCTTTGTTGCCTGAGAAATATAATGAATTTCATTTTTTATTACAGATCTTGGCTGCCTTAAGTTTTTTTGCCAATGGGTCATACCAACGCAATGTAGGTGCCTCCTTTCTATGCAATATGTCCCAGCCCACATTAAGTAAGTGTCTACATGAAGTGACTGATGCACTCAATGTCAGGGAAGTACTTCTTAAGTACATAAAGTTCCCTAAGTCTCAGCAAGAGAGGGAAATTATTATGAAAGGGTAAGTCGTGTAAGTGCATAAGTGTTTTTAATTAAAACAGTAGGTAGGTACATATACTAAAAATTAAACTACAAAATATTTAACTTGCCTATTTGATTTCAAGGTTTATGGAAAAATTCAGATTTCCTGGCATTATTGGGTGCATTGATGGTACACATGTGGCCTTGATACGACCGATAGATCATGAGGAGACATATTTTAATAGAAAAAATTATCATTCTTTGAATGTTTTAATAGTAAGTGATTAGTACCTAATATTACAAAACTACCAAGTTTTTTGTTTTAACCAAAATTAATATTGAGAACCTAAAATAAAACTCTTGTTTCAGATTTGTGATTCAAATCTAAATATACTGCATATTGATGCATCATTTGGTGGTGCAGCACATGATTCTTATGTCTGGAATCAATGCCACTTAAAAGCTCATTTAGAAAGACTGGAAAGGAATAGAGAGCGCTGTTGGCTATTAGGTATGATATATTATTTTGGCTGGCTGTGTTATGTGGAATGTAAAAATAACCAATTTGAAATATTTACATTATTACTAATGTTTAAGGTGATTCTGGATATGCACAGCGCCCTTGGATGATGACACCTATCTTAGGCACGGCTCCGGGTTCACCAGAAGAACACTATACTGAACTTCATTGTAAAGTCAGAAACACTGTTGAGCGTTGTATTGGAGTTCTAAAAGGACGTTGGCGGTGCTTGTTAGCACACAGGGTACTGCACTATGATCCTGTAACAGCAGCTAAAATAGTTAATGCATGTGTTGTTCTACATAACATAGCCAACGCACGGAATGTTCCAATGCCCGAGCCTTACAGTGATGATGTTGACAGTGACCAACAGAGCCAAGTCTTCAGAGAGGTACCAAGAGTTGAGGCATTTGCAGCAGACAACTCGAGGGATATATTAGTCCAAAGATTATGGAATGCTAGAGCTATCTAGTATTCATTAATCTTTGGACTTCTTATCCAAATTGATTGTGTGTAAAATTGTTATTAATTGTTTAAGATAATTATTTTCTTGTATTAATTTTAGATCTTTTAATAATGCTTAATATATAGGTTATTAATATTAATAAGAATAGTATATTATGTTTAATTTTATTCTTATTTCTTTATTATTATTTTTTTATAAGTACAAGTTTTATTAATATAATTGTCTTAATTTTACTGTTACTTTTTATTTCAACAAGAACCTAAATTGTTGCTGTAACCTAACAAGGTCCATAACTGTACCTAAGTATAAACATCCCTATTGTAACATATTTTAAACATGGTGACTTACACACTGAATATAATAACATGAATAATAATAATATTGTTTTTTATTTAATTTAATCTATATTTACTATATAAAGCTAAGAGTTTGTTTGTTTGCTTGAACGCGCTAATCTCAGGAACTACTGATCCGATTTGAAAAATTATTTTAGTGTAAGATAGATAGCCTGTTTATCGAGGAAGGCTATAGGCTATATATTATCACGCCAAGACCAATAGGAGCGGAGCAGATGAAGTTGCGTGGGTCAACTAGTACTTACATAAAACTACAATTTGGATGTGAATAATGTTGAAAAAATAACAGTGAATAGGAATAGGTAACATAAAGTTATTTATTTTACTTTAAATTATAACTAATATCTATAAACTAACTAACAAATAAATTAAACTTACGTTACTAAAGTAGTAAAACTATTGCGATCGATTTATATAACTATGTACATCATTCCTTATATCTCTAATTATATTGACGAGTGCTTCCATTGCAGCTGCATGACGCTCTTCAGCAGCAATGCGTCGAGATTCTATTTCGTAGGCCCAGCGCGGCGTCCCCTCATCTCTATGAACTGTAATTTATAAATTTGTTATATTGATTTCAGTTCTCAAAAACTGATCAAGTGCGAGTAGGACTCGCACGCACATGAAGGGTTCCGTACCATAAACCTTAATTTTTATTATTTGTTGTCATAGCGGCATTAGAAATACACAATCTGTGAAAATTTCAGCTGTCTACCTATTACGGTTCTTGAGATACAGCCCGCTGATAGACAGACGGACGGACGGACGGACAGCGGAGGCTTAGTAATAGGGTTCCGTTGGTTACCCTTTGGGTACGGAACCCTAAAAAGATCTACTACTAAATACAATGTAGGTACTAACTTTGTCTGTGTGATCTCGTTCGTCTGGCCGGTGCAGTGGAGCGCTGAGCATACCCTAAAAATAAATATTAGTTTTATCATTTGGTTTTTCTACAATTCTTATTTTTTGTTTACATTCGCCATATGCGGTGTTTGATGTCACTACCACTGATTTATCATCGCATTAAAACTGTTACTGGAATGTTAAAATTTCTGTCATAAATCTATGATTGTCTTACTATCATCTCTCGAAGTAATTGGGGGCTGCTGCTCGGCGGGCTGTACCTCAGTGGAGAGAGGCATTTCAGGCTGTGTTTGTGTGGAAGGCAGCGATGCAGGCTGTGTCTCTGTGGAGGGTGGGAATTCAGGCTGTGTTGAAGCAGAGGGTGGGAGCCTAAAGGTGTGTATGTCAGATAACTCTTCATCAAGCCATTCCTCATCCATGGGCTGTAAAGATATAGGATCAGGAGCCGAGGACTGAGAGATGGGAGCTGATGTACTGGGATAGGATACTGGATCATAGGATACAGGATCGGGTGCTACAATTCCAGAATCCACAGGAGCCTCAACCTCATCTGCAAAATATGGCTGTAAAATATGAAAAATAATTTCATTAAAAATAAGGCTTAGATAATAAATATACATGAAAGAATTTAGTATGATTAGTCATAATAATTATGTTTCCCCATAAAAGCATTCAATAATTATGAAACTAACATCAATAGGCAGGCGTACTCCACGCAATCCCTCCACCGCTACTGGGCCTAATATTGCCAACACTCTCTTCTCTAACTCATTCAGAGGAACAAGCTTGTTAGGCCCTCCACCGGTTGCTGATGCATTTCTCCTTGAGTCTGCAGCTTTGCCCTTTGTCTTGGCCTTAAACTCTATCCAGTACTTGATAGAAAAAAAAAAAAAAAACATTTTGTAACTAGGTATGTTAGAATAATAGGTATACCTTCATCAAATACTATCCTAAACCAAGCTACTTCTAAGAACATAAACACAACAAACTCAAAATGCAAGCTATTTTTAGAGTCATTTTTTATCAGAAGTACCTACTTGAGCGTTTTGTTGAGTCTTGAGTGGAGAGACTTCTTAAGTGGGGCAAAAGGGACCATGGATAATGTGACAAAAAATGCAAAAGAATGCAGGATTAAAATACGTATTTTTAGTAATGATGAAGAGAATAAAAAATGTATGAGGTAGTGAATTTTGGAGTAGGTATATTTTAAAATGTAAACTTACTCTTCGCCATTGGTCTGGTGTTTTAGTGGTTCCCTCTGCCACTGAGTTTAGTTGGACTGCTATAGTGTCCCATACTTCTCGGGTGACTCTAACAGCCTGTGGCCCTCCCGGAAAGCGGCCCAATGCAACATCGGGATTGGACTCCGCAAACTCCACAAGTAATTCCATTTGCCTTATGGAAACTCTTCGACGTGCAGGCATCTTAAATTAAATATTCTACATCAGTAAAGTATAGGTAGAGGTAGGTAGTTATCTAAAATTGCTCACTTGGCTATAAGTACCATATACATTTTTTTATAACACCATAATTAATATAAATGATAGAGTTATTTTAATAAGTTGAAGTTATACTCGTACTTAGAAACTGCGAAACAAACTCTCATACAAAATAAGTAATTAACTTAGGTACTCGATCTATCGGGAGCCTACGTAGGTATTATTTAGTGGTTTTACTTACCTTTTATTTAAGGATTTATTTTCAAAAAACTAGTAAACACAGTCGCACAACTCGCAAGTTTAAGCAATTACGAAAGAATGAAATGAACCCGCCGGTTTGTTTTTGTTCGACGTAAAATTATGTCAAGAGTATTTTATAAACCGCTTAAAATCAAATGATCTCTAAAATGTAGTATTGTAATGCTCAAAAGGCGTTCTTCAACTTAGCAGCATAATAGTCGATAAAAAATAGAGGCGTCAAGTGCGGCTACGAAGAGCACCGTTACCCGTCTATAAGTCACCGTAACTGGATATCCACTTAATGTGATACGCAATACCAATGTTATGAAATTCTCAGTTGTCATCAAAGTGCGGTGTACAACTGAAGCCAGTTAGTCACTGACGATGAAAAAGATAGCCAATAGCCCTTCAGTACTAACCCGCCAAGTTCAACTGTATCAATCAAAGATTTTTATCATATTGCTGACCAGTTTACAAAAACTTAGTTTAATGCACACTTGCTTTTCCAATTTACTTTTGACATTGGCAGAATAGTCGACATCGGCTCTACTTGCCATTAATAAAAAATAGAATAGAATCGTTGACAATTAATGTCATGTGGTCAATCCCTTAAATTTTGGCATTTCTACAGTCGCCATCGCTTATAGTATAGGCTTGTGTCCTGAAAATATCTAATTAGTCCGTCAGTTAGATTATAAAAAAATATTTGACCCGTGTTTTTTCTTTTCTTACGTGAACCAAAATTGACGAAGTTACGATGCTTTTAAAATTCTCAATACGTCACGCCCTGGCATAATTTTTAGCGGGTCGTGACGTCACGAGCCCCCACTCCCGAGTTTTGATGCGTTATATCTTTGTCAATATTCATTTATTTACAAAAACAATAAATACGTGTCCATTATTTTTCAATACTCTAACTGACGGACTAAATAGTTTTGCAAATTGTGGATGATGGAAACTAGCCTATTGCACTTTTTCTACAGCCTCAGGTGATCCTTCAAATGATTTCCTCCTATAGGCCTCTGTATACTCTATGCTATATATTATAGCGAAGTCTGAAAGCAGCTTTAAGCAGGTTCAAGTATTATTTGTTTATTGTATTACGCTAACAATGCTACAGTCGAGTGCTCTAATTAAGTCTGATGAAGATCCATTGAACAGCTTCGTCTTGCTGCCAAAACATTATTTGAGGGAAGAATCGATACTTTTAACAAAGGGCTCAAGGCTGCGGAATAGTGTGAAAGACCTCGAGAGTTATTTATTTATTATTAACTAGCTGACCCGCGCAACTTTGTTCCGCATAACAGTGGATAGTTTTTTTTTGTTTTTTTTTTTTCTAAAATAAACGTAGCCTAAGTTACTCTTTATTACATCAGCTACCTGCTAATAAAAGTCCCGTCAAAATCGGTCCAGTCATTTCAGACAGACAAACATTGTAAAAAATGTTATTTTGGTGTATGTACCGTATTTATATATATTCATATACATGTAGTAAAAACTGTTATTTCAATATTACAAACAGACACTCCAATTTTATTTATATGTGTGTATGTGTGTATGTATGTATGTATCTATAGATGTATGTATAGACTAGCTGATCCGCGCTACTTCGTCTGCGTCACATTTTTCATGAATGCTCGGCTCCTTTTTGGCTTAGCTTGGTGTTATACAGGGAAATTGAAAAAATACCCGAAACCTCTTAGGCAGTGAAAGTACACATGATTATAAGCAACTTTTGTTTTGGTAAAACTCCGAAATCCCGAAAAAAATATCAGCTGTTTCATACATTTTCATTGGCTAAATACTGCATTTTGTATGAAACAGCTGATATTTTTTTCGAGATTTCGGAGTTTTACCAAAACAAAAGTTGCTTATAATCATGTGTACTTTCACTGCCTAAGAGGTTTCGGGTATTTTTTCAATTTCCCTGTATAGCTATAACCTTCCTCGATAAATGGGCTATCTAACACTGAAAGAATTTTTCAAATCGGACCAGTAGTTCCTGAGATTATCGCGTTCAAGCAAGCAAACAAAAAAACTCTTCAGCTTTATAATATTAGTATATATTTATTTAATCATTGTGAATCAGTCGCGTTGGTTCAGGGTCCAGGGTTCGACTCCTAGATCGGGCGGTATGTTATTGCATTATTCCACTAGGAATTCTTCACCAACAGCTGCAATGGCATTATCAAACTAAAATGAATAAAGCCTGTAAT
This sequence comes from Ceramica pisi, assembly GCA_963859965.1. Lineage (NCBI taxonomy): Eukaryota > Metazoa > Arthropoda > Insecta > Lepidoptera > Noctuidae > Ceramica > Ceramica pisi. The sequence continues at coordinate 25,836,214 of OY982531.1, read as the reverse complement.
TCGGACATAAGCCGTTAATTGGTGAGACTCTGTAAGATTGTAATAAAACATGCTTAAATTGTAATTTCTCGAAACGTTATGAAAAAAAAAACAAAGGATTGCACTCCGGGAGTGCCGGCAGAAGTCTTACCTCTCACGTACGGAACGTTTCTTACGTCACAAGTCCTTGACGCCCCGCGGGCGGTCGCTCATTTTAAGTGTAATCTGACCCGGCTAACAAAAAACGTTACTACAGCGTTTCTGTAGCTTGTATCAACACAGTTGAAGTGGCATTGGGTTCTTGAATTATGTCGTCATGAAATACAACGTAAACAATACTCTTATTAGTACTCGAGAAATATATATATCCTATTGAAATGAGAGAACGTGCTGAATGTAGTTATGTTGTTGTTTATGTTATTTCTGACAAAACTATTGCATCAATTTACACCAATTTTTGGGATCTAGCTTATGAAAAGAAGAGTAATCTAATGACAATGATCTTTTATATGAGTTCTATAGCCGATTATAGCAATATTCAAGCTCAAACTTCATAAAGCGCGGCGCCATTTGTTGTTTTTTATTGCGTAATTCAATGCGCTATTTTGATAACGATTATCAGAGTTATATCAAACAGATTCCAATTGGAAAAGCTTGTAGAATACTACCTATATATTCATCAACGCATTGTTAACTATAAATCGTTACAATATGCTTACTTTAATTGTAAACATTGCCAGAAACCCAAACAATAACAATGTTGACGTCGGCGAACACTCGGAACTACGTAACTTTTGTTGGCTCGACAAAACAAGTTTTGAGATGTTATTTCATGCAAAAAACTAGCTACATACTTGTAGGAAATAGTGATAAATGATTATTTATCCACTTACCCTAGAATATTGCACTAAAAACACACAAAATTCACTAAAATTCTTCACCAATTGCGCGCGAAATCACCGTGACATAGAAACTTTTGACTAGAGTTTTTGAAATGTCAGGTGTCATTTTTTTAGTATGTTTTTTTTTCTACAGTTGGCAAATTTTATACACCATAGAGAATATTCATAGACAAACGATTCTAAAGCTTCCTATTCACGAAATAAAAGTTTTAATCAGTCGCGGTGTGCCGGTTCACATGTGAACCAGCGGGGCTCAAGTGCGATTTGACATTACTGGTTCACATGTGAACCACACGGGAGAGAGAGGCTTGAACATTAACGTTGTACATTTTTGAATCATCCGTCTTACGAATTGTGCTTAGAAAAATAAAAAATGCTCATTGCTAAAGAAGTTTTAACTTCAAAAACATTTTGTATAAAATATATCATGGACACGGAGGTAATGCCTCGCGTCACACAGGTGCGGGACCTGGGCGTGCAGATGGTGCCGGAGTTAACGTTCCGCAAGCATATAGTTGAGGTGTGTGGCAGGGCTTTCAGAAATCTCGGGTTTATCTTGAGGCAATGTAAGGATTTTAGCGATATGGCTGCTGTGAAGGTTTTGTATAATGCACTGGTACGGAGCCACCTGGAAACCAGTGCAATTATTTGGAATCCTCATGAGGGAAAGTACTGCCTCATGTTGGAGAAAATACAGAATAAGTTTGCGAGGTTTCTGTATTTGAAACAATATGGGGTTTACCCTTTTTATCCCCTCATGTACCCGAGTCTGTTCGTCCTGGGCATGGTCGGGTACCCCAGGCTAGATATAAGAAGAGACGTGGCGCTAGTCAAGTATGTGGCTAGCGTACTGCTAGGTTTGCTCCACCACCCAGAGATGCTGGAGGCGCTGCGGCTGTGCGCGCCGGATGGGTGCGTGGGCGCGCGCCGCCGCCCCGCTCTGTTAGATGTACCATTGGCTAGAACAAACTTGCTCAAGTTTACCACTTTGTCACGAGCCATACGTTTGATTAATAGTATTACGATATCGGAAGATATATTTGGCCAAAACCTGCCGAGATTTATCAAAGCAGCGCAAATCCTAATGGAAAAAAGTCTAGTTCATATATAAATAATGGTGACTGAATTTAATTAATGTATGTACCTAAGTTTATTTTATATATTAGTTATAACACCGCCGTGTCAGTGTACTTGCCAGACAATATCAAACCTTGATGCTGCCCAGCCTGAGGAAACGGAGGTCCCGTCCCAGGCGCAGAATTTGTCTGAAGACTGTGTCATTGGACAAGATTTAATCGCTTTTGATCAGGATTTATCTCAAATTGCTCAGCCTGAGATTGATTGTTCTGTGAATAGTGGCTATCATTCGGTTATGTTCTCAGACAGTATAGGAAGAGGTTTAGGTAAATTATTTAGTAACCACCTGAGTTATTCTACACAAAATTATTGTATGCCAGGTTCATCATACAAGCAAATTATGGCGTCGGTAATATATAATAATTATAATTCAAATACCAACATTACAGTATTTATAGGGAATAGTTCAAAAGTTAAAAAGTCAGATATCACAGAAAATATAACTGAGATGCAAAAGTTAAATTGTAATAAAATAATATTGTGTGCTTTTCCATATTTTGATAAATTGTCAATTAGACAAAATAATTATATTCATGTGTTAAATAAACACATGCAGTTTTTAGTTAGTCATTATAGTGACAAGTTTATGTTTTTTGACACAAACTTTTTTGTGAAAAATTTAAAATCGACTAGGAATACTGTGTATTTACCAATTAGTTGTAGACACACAATAGCAAGGCTATTAGCTTATTGTATTAACTCAGACATAAGTAGTATGTCGAAGTCTTGTGTATTTAAAGCCACAATGTTTAGTAATTGTACTAAGAATCAGGTGGAGAGCTGTAGCCCTATTGCTACACATACTCCGGATAATGATTTAAACTAGTTTTTAAGACAACAGAGGATACCATTGACAGAATAGTTACTGTTATGCCTACAAAAAACAAGTTATCTTCTTGCACTCTGTTTAATAGATGTCAGAAAGAGGGTCAGCAGCATTCCTTGAAAATATTTCATCAAAATATTCAAGGTGTCTCTTCCAAAATATTAGAAATTGAATTATTTTTAGAAAAAACAATGAATGACATTGTATGTTTTAGTGAGCATTGGTTGAAGGATTACCAGATGCTAATTAGTTATGAAAATTATAGTGTGGGGAGTTGTTTTAACCGAAAATCTATGTTGCGCGGTGGTTCTCTCATCTTAGTTAAAAAATGTTTAAAATTTAAGCAACGTAAAGACATTGTTAGCTTGTCAGTGGAACATTGCATCGAACTGTCCTGTGTTGAGCTTGATAAGCATGTTATAGTGTGCGTGTACAGACCCCCAATCCCTCAAAACTTTACGTTATTTGAAAACACAATGGAAGATGTCCTTGCGAAACTTGTAGCAGGCAACAAATCCGTAATTATTTGCGGAGATTTTAATATTAATATTTTAGAAAATAATTTAAATAGCAGTAGATTTTTAAGTCTTTTTAAATCATTCAACCTGTCGAATGTTTTTACAGAACCAACTAGAGTGACACCAACTTCTTCAACCTGTATTGATAATGTATTCTGCGATTGCGATTATTTAGATAAATCCATAGTTAATTACCTTCAGTCTGATCACAGTGGTCAACTGGTAACATTTACATATAAAGCACCCTTGCAAAAAGTTCAAATACAATTTAGGCCAATTACAACTGGTAAACTAGCTAAATTCAATGAGGCCTTACAAAACAAGTTAAATGTTCTTGGCCATAATATTGAGGATGCGAATAAGTTTTATGGTAACTTCTTTTCGGTGGTACTAAAGGAATTTAATGCAACTTTTGAAAAGAAATCAAAAGATACTTTCCCTAAGTTTGTATTTAGTGATTGGGCGACTAGAGGCATTAGGATAAGTAGGGAAAGACTATATGAGCTATATGGCCTTAAGCCTTTCATAAACACTGAAACCTTTAATAAGTATGTAAACAAATATTCTAAGGTTTTCAGAAATGCTTGCAAAGTAGCTAAAGCCCTGTACATTAGCAATAAGATTAAATCGGCAGATAATAAAATAAAGACAGTTTGGAAAGTTATCAATACTGAAAGTAACAGAAATAAGGTACGAAATACTGATTTTTTGCTGGAGACTGAGCATGGTACCATAAGTTCTAATTTAGAAGTAGCTCAAGAATTTGTAAATTTTTTCACCGATATACCATCAAAAACGACTGGAGCTTTAAATTCTTCACCCGAGGTCTCATTTAATTTATTAAAAGCAAACGTTCCAGGTTGTACGGTTGAATTCCAATTCAAACATATCAACCCTACGATAGTTATGAAAGCTTTCCGGCAAATCAAAATTAAATTAACTGAAGACATATGGGGAATGTCCATCAAAGTCCATTATTGAGACCATAGCACCTTACTTGGCTTTAATATTTAATTTATGTGTGGACCAAGGTGTCTTTCCGGATATAATGAAATATAGTAAGGTGATACCACTTTTTAAATCTGGTGATAATAAAGACACCAATAATTATAGACCTGTATCCGTATTGCCGATTTTCAGCAAAGTTTTTGAGAAAGTAATGCTCAATCAAATGCTCAATCATTTTAATACCAATAAAATCTTACACCAACAACAGTATGGTTTTACCAAAGGTCGTTGTACGACTGACGCTGGAGTCACGTTGTTAAAACATATTTATGCAGCGTGGGAAGAGGCGCAAGATGCTATAGGATTTTTTTGTGACCTCTCCAAGGCATTCGATTGTGTTAATCACGAAACTTTGCTCTTAAAACTAGAACATTACGGACTAGGTAAACTTGCACTCAGTCTAGTGAAATCATATCTAAATGACAGACAACAGCAAGTTCAAGTAAATGGTGTCAATTCTCGGGGCTTAAAAATCAAAATGGGTGTACCACAAGGTTCAATATTGGGTCCTTTTCTCTTTTTAGTGTATATTAATGATTTACCCCATCTTCTAAAAAATCAACCTCAAATGGTGTTATTTGCTGACGATACGTCTTTAATTTTTAAGATAGATAGGCGTGCCACAAGTCTTGACGTCGTAAATAACGCCCTTCAGCAGGTCCAAAATTGGTTTACTGCTAATAATTTAGTTTTAAATGGGAAAAAAACGAAGTGTATCAGATTTGCTTTACCGAATGTTAAAAGTAAAAATTGCGACATAGTATTGAACAAAGAGAAACTTGAATTCGTCGAAGACACAGTTTTCCTGGGGATCACGCTTGACTCAAGGCTACAATGGGGTCCTCATTTAACATCTCTTGCGGGACGGCTGAGTTCAGCAGCATATGCTGTCAGAAAAATCCGTCAATTTACTGATATAGATACCGCGAGGCTGGTCTATTTTAGTTACTTTCATAGTATCATGTCTTACGGTATCTTATTATGGGGACGTGCTACAGACATCGAGTCTATATTTATTCTGCAGAAAAGAGCTATCAGAGCCATATACAATCTCCGTCGGCGAGATTCCCTAAGGGAACTGTTTAAGGATATTAATATCATGACAGTACCTTGTCAATACATATATGAAAACATAATGTATGTTCGGAAAAATCTTCATCTTTTTAGCAAAATTAGTGATAGGCATAATTTTAATACTAGAAATCGGAACAAATTAGATCAACCCCGATTCAGATTAGCTAAAGTACACACTTCTTTTATGGGATATTGTGTTAAATTTTATAATAAAATACCACTCGCTATTCTCGAACTAAATGAGAGTAAATTTAAAACATGCATAAAACGCACACTATGTAGACAAGCATATTATAAATTGGAAGATTATATCCATGATAAAAATGCTTGGTTAAATGCTGGTCTTGCTCCACAGCCATAGCCGCATGGATCCACTATATAGTTTTTTTGTTTTTTTTTATATATAAAATTTGGAAGTAATGCTTACCCTTTTTTTGTTCTCCTATAGGATAATGTACTTATTTATTCTTTCTTTGCAATATTGAATTGCTAAGAAGTAAGTTACGCATTCATGCAGTTTCATTTTGTTTTTATTTTTCGTTTTTTAGGTACTTGGCCATTGAAAACCATAGTTTTGTAGTAGATTCATTTTTTCAAATGTTTGTAAATGTGAGTACTATGGAACCATTTGCATATGTAATTAATTTAAGATTTTGTTTAAAACTTGTTTGACATGAACGAGCGTGGCAGTTGAGAGCTTGTCATGCTCACACAAACGTCTCGCTGAGGGTGGCGCGTGTGTTGGATCATTTGGTTCCCTTCAAAATGGTTGAGCTAGATGGTGCTGATACACGCGTCATGTTCGTGAACGGGCGCCGTCAGTTGAGACTGGTCATCTCTTACCTGCCACTGGCTTATTTTATAATCTGTACTTTTTGAATTGTTTTATATACTTTCTTGTTCTTTGCATTGTCCTCACATATAGAAGCGATCAAAGATAATATTACCATGATTTTTGTATTAAGTACATCAATTGATTTAAAAGAGTGTCCGTGGAGTTTCTTGCACGTTCTTCTCCATAGAGATCTACGCTTTGGAACGTGCAAATAGCTTCATCTTTTTTTGGACCGACCGACCTTGACAATTCAAAAGCGCCTGTAAATGGTTCAATTGAAATAAATGATTGAGTTTGAGTTTGAGTTTGAGTTTGGATTTAACTGTAAAGGTGTTATAATTATTTAATGATTAAATAAATAAATAAATATCCCATCCAAATCCAATAGTTTCCAATACATCCGTGTCTTATTTAGAAAAAATAGTTTACAATTTTACGCGATATTTTACAATCTTACGGCGTTTGCAATTTTTCGGTGACATAAACAAACAACTTATAAACTAGTGTTAGTACAGTCAATATTTCTTCAATCAATCTTCAACCTAATGCTTCAGCGATAAAGTTGAAAATCTATTTAAAAAATAACAGATTGTTGTTACTTGATGTGCTGGCATCTGTACTTATATTATAAGTACCAGAAAAATACAACATCGACTATGTATCTGGCATCATGTGATGTTCCTACTTTCGAATTATACAGGCGTTAAGCTCTTTTAAACGTCGAACACAAAATAAGAGCGAGTATACACGAGCAGGAAATCGCGCGGTGGAATAGCCGCCAGCGTCAACTGTAGCGATATGACCATCTCACTGTTTACGTTGGCAATTTCCTACCCGACACTCTGTCAGTCGCATATCGCGATCGCCAGTCCGTGGGAACGTGGCTTTATTATTTTTAGGACTCTGGATTTCTAGATTTAAAAAAATTACGTTCCAAATTCGAATTATGCAAAGCTCAGTTCAGAAACTACCATAGATATAATTGTATTTCTGTGGAATTTACTGTTTTAAATTTAAAAAAAGAAATTAAGTGTTGTATAGCCCGTTTATCGAGGAACGCTATATAACATCACGCTATGACCAATAGGAGCGGAGCATTAATGAAAAATGTAAGCAAGTTCTCTATACATTTCAGTAGGGAGTCCGCAAATTGGTGTTTAGTGTTACCCATACTTTTTGTGTTACCCATATATTGTGTTGTGCCTTGTGTTGTATCAAATAAATTCTTTATCTTTCTTCTTTCTTTCTTTACTTTATTTACTCTTTCTTTACTAAGAATGTTTGATTAGGTTTGTGTCAGGATTTCAGAAAACAGTCCAAATGTATGAGATTGAAATGCGCTTCAACGCGCTTTTACTATTGATAGGCATACGTTTGACCACTAGTTGAAATAGTGCGTCTAAGACCGCATCATTATGCGGTCTTAGACGGAGCACGCTTGCCTAGAAGTAACCTATTCACTCTTGACTTAAAGACTCCCAGGTTGTAGCCATCAGGAAATACAAATTCCTGATAAGAAATTTTATTTTTTACCTGCGTATTTGATGACTAATACCGCTTCACATAACTAATGTGATACGTTTCACTATCTTTTGTTATCTTTAACTAGCTGACCTGTGCAACGTCGTCTGCGTCACATTTTCCATTAATGCTCGGCTCCTTTTAGTCTTAGCGTGATGATAGCCTATAGCCTTCCTTGATAAATGGGCTATCTAATACTGAAAGAATTTTTCAAATCGGACCAGTAGTTCCTGAGATTACCCCTACATACAAACTTACAAACAAATGTTACCTCTTTATAATATTAGTATAGATATAATAGTATAGATTTAATCAAATTTATAGACAGCACTAGATAACCGGGCAAGTTTGTTTTGCCAAATAAAAAACAATAAGTACCCTATAACCTATTCTCAGACCTACTGAGTATACACGAAAAATTTGATAAAAATCGGTCAAGCCATTTCAGAGGAGTTCAATAACAAACACCGTAACACGAGATTTTCATATAAGACTAACAGATGCCCTCGGCTTCGTCCGCTTGATAAATAATATACTAAAACCTTCCCCGTGAACCACTCTATCTATTGGTGTAAACAGCATTAAAATCGGTGCAGTCGTTTTTGAGTTTATCGCGTATAGACAAACAGACAAACGCGGCGAAGGACTTTGTTTTATAATATGTAGTGAAGATATATTTCAGGCTGAAGAATTCCAAAGAAGGCAACAGCAGAAATGGGGAATAGGGATCGCATTGGATTAAGGTAGTAGAATTTGATTTCATTGCGCCGGAGCTGGATTAATTTTGAACCATTTCCTTCATTATCAAAGACTTGCTGTCGCCCGCATGTATGACGATAAAAAAAACAACGGGTTGCACTCCTGGAGAGCCGGCAGAAGTGAAAACTTGATGTTGGGTGGTTAATAAATATTAGGAAAAAAAATAGCAAAACCACAAAATCGACCACAGAAATTGACTAAAAGTTCCGAACAAATGCCTCATCAAGCAGTTTGATGCAGTTGGTAACAACTAATCTTAGATTAAACAAAAATTAACCCTACTAACTGTAACAAACTGCTTGAAAAGTCACATGCTCGGAAGTTTTTGATTTTGCTTTTTTCCATAATTATGTAAATTAGCATCACCCTTCTGGAACAGCACACACCAAATATGACCACACACTTCTGGAACACCCTGTACAGACATTTGAATATGTTAATAAAATTAACATCTGATTCTTAAATTTTGCCATCTTTTGCCTAGCCTTTTCCCAACTATATTGGGGTCAGCTTCCAGTCAAACCGGATTCAGCTGAATACCAGTGTTTTACGTGGAGCCGCTGCCTACCAGACCTCCCCAACCCATTAACTGGGTAACACGGTACTCCTTGGCAAGACTAGTGTCAGATTTTCTGGCTTCTGACTATCCGTAACGACTGCCAAAGATCTCCAAATGACAGCGGGGACCACTTTGTCAGTGTTGCCAGCCTGACCAACAGCTTAACGTGCTTTCCGAGGCACGGAGGAAACTCGGTATGTTACGATGGTCACCCATCCACAGACCAACTTCGGCAAGCGTTGCTTAACCTTGAAGATCGACCTGTGCGGCTGTTATTATTGACTAGCTGACCCGTGGAAATTATATTTATTTTTTTCCTACTCCTCCGCTTTTTGTTCGCTTCGTTTGTTTGAATTGAATAGGCTCCGAAACTACTGCTCCGATTTGAAAAATTCTTTCAGTGTTAGATAGCCTATTTATCGAAGAAGGTTATAGGCTATATATCATCACGCTAAGACAAATAGGAGCGGAGCAATAATGAAAAATGTGACGCAGACGAAGTTGCGCGGGTCAGCTAGTCCCAAATAAAACAAAACAAGTTTTCCAACGAATCCTCAAGTAATATTTTGAAACTGGAAAATTACAAGGGAAGGCATCCGCTACGTAACGTTACTCGTAAGCTAATCTTGACACGGTTTCACAATTCCATATACTCAAAACTTGTCAAAAAGATACCTTTGTGTGGAGGACCCTCCAGTCAAGTGGCTCTTGTAAGGAGTGGCTGCGCAGGAGACGGGCGGGGAGAGGGGGGGGCGGGTTTCAGTAAGGGTACCCTTCTAGCGTCAACTTGACAAGTCGGCGTTGGTCTAAGGACCTGACAGGTGCTGGTTCGAGACTAATACCAACTTTAGGGGGTTCCGGTCTCGTTATCTATATTAATTCTTTCTTTTTTTTTTGTTTTTGAAGGTTTTTCGACAAGTTGTGTTGGTGTGAGTTGTGTGGCGTGGCGGGTACTGTTAATGGTTTGTAATATTTTGTAGATTGGTTTGTTTTGATTTAGGTGTAGTTTTTGTTCAAAAGTTTGGGTTTTATGTTGTTTATTTTTAGTTTCTGTGTTTTTTCCAAAATTATTAATGTTTTATTTTCGACTTTTTGTGGGATATTTGTTGATGGGTTATGTTATGTACTCACTTGATTCATTTAGCTTGTCCATGTTAGGGTTCAATACTCGAATGGTAACCAACGGAACCCTATTACTATGCCTCTGCTGTCCGTCAGCCCATCCGTCCGTATATCTGTCTGTGAGCGGGCTGTATCTCAAGAACCATATTAGATAGACAGTTGAAATTTACAGAAATTTCTAATGATCATGAAAACATTATCACAATAACAAAAAGTACCAAAACATAAATTAGATAAAAAATAAAGAGAGTCATACAAGAAATGTATTTTTGTGAGAGTCCGACTCGCACTTGGCAGGTATTTTCCACTGTCTTGCTTATATATATATATATATATACATATTTTTTTAGGGATGGGTTTGCTCTTGACTTTAGTCTTGATCAGAGATGACATAGACAAAGTCTACGATGGAGCGAGCTTACCCAGAAGTAACCTGTTCACTCTAACTTTGAAGAGATTAGGGTTGTAAGCGTTCGGAAACGCAGACGCAGGCAGAGAGTTCCACTCCTTTGGTGTGCTATGATAAACGAAATTTGTGTCGTTTATCACACACTTATATGATAAACGATATTTTATGTAACAATCTCCAAGTCTCCTCTTCCTCAAAGGATCTGAACCATTACCAATTGATGCAATCATTCAATCTGCAGCCTGCCTCTATCCGTGGATGGAGCCATGGAGTGCAGTTCACTGGCCAACGTTAATTAGGATATGACAGAGTTGCGAAATCAACTAGACGAGACATTCAATACTATTCCTTCCCCATCGAGTTGTCAATTTTATGGGTCGATCTTCAAGGTTAAGCAATCGTTGCCGAGGTCGCTCGGGGGATGGGTGATAATCTTAACATAGCGAGATTCGCTCGATCCTCAGAAAGCACGTTAAGCTGTTGGTACCAGCTATGTTTGTAACGAGAATTCTGTCAACAGTATCGTATTTCCCAGTAACTGGGTTATGGAGCTCAGATAGGCTGTCGATCTATCTTAAATACTGGTACTCAGCAGCAGCCAGTCAGTTTGGAAGAAAAAATTCAAGCCATCGGCTCGCTAGACTCTTTGATTCAGGAGCTGCAGCCTACGGGATTACGTTGCAATTCTTACAAATTAGAGAAAAAGATGATAAATGTCCATCAACATCGGTAACATTTTGGTTAATCCTTCAGTGTACTTACCATGTAAGTTTCAAATTCAACTAGGCATAATAATGTCACCTCACCTGATTCTCTTCTTCGTCTTCCTTAATTAAAAAAAAAAACGTTGCCCCCCTCTAGGAGTTTCTCCTGTATCGTGGGTGCGTTTACAAACATTATAAATTCGCACACACAAACAGCCAGACCCGGAACAACTATCTGTAGGTCGTGCAAATATTTTTCCGTGCGGGAATCGAACCCGGGACACGCAGCGCAGCAGCATTGCTCCAACCGAGCCGGCCAAGTGCCAGACGGACGACTCGCGCACGAAGGGTTCCGTACCATTATCATTAAAAACGTCCAAAAAATCATGTTTGTTGTATGGGAGCCCCTTAAGTACATTAATTTATTCTGTTTTTTTAATATTTTTTTTTATAGCAGCAACAGAAATACATCTGTGAAAATTTCAACTGTTTAACGACCACGGGTCATGAGATACAGCCTGGTAAAAGACGGACAGCGGAGTCTTAGTAAGGATCTTACCCTTTGGGTACGGAATCCTAAAAAATTTAAAAACGGTAAAATGGTGTTTTGAAAATTATGTGTTTTCCTTCGCAGTAAGATCCACTAATTTTGGCTTTTCGAAGTTGCAAAAGTGTTTTCACTATTCTTTGTCTCGTGTTCGACCGAAACTAAGAATATATAGTGTGGAGGGCTGGTCCTAAAAACATGTTGCCATGACCTGCCTTTTGCGGATTTTTTTCGAAAAAGTCACCGCGGTCCTGGAACGCTAGGGGCATTAGGGGAAACACGAATGGGACTCTCTTCCACCCCGCACAGAGAGGAAGCTAGGAGTATAGCGTTGATTTCCCATCCTTTAAAAAAATTTACCTGCCTTGCATGGGACAAGCCCGCCACACATTCTCAACCACTGTAACTCCTTTTTTTTTTTTTTTTTTTTTGTTTCGGCTGGGAAAAAATGCGTTACGCATACCCTCTCACTCGGGGGAGTGGGAGGGGTATGTGGGACTCCCCGGGCAAGCCCGGTATACCCACTAAAACAACCCAGCAACGAAATTCCCGCAACGTCATAGTGGGGGTGGACTGGGAGATCGGCGTAGCCTTTACGTCCAGTCCACAACCACTGTAACTCCTGAAAGTCAGAATCAACCACGGCGGAAACTACCAGAAAAACGCCGATTCAATGAAGCTCGATGAGTCCCGGATAAACGATACAACTGTCTTGGATCCCACAACGAAATTAATCAGACTAGTAAAACCGAGGAGTAGAGAAAAAAAATCATTTCTACTTCCCTCCTTATCAAGCTGGAGAAAGAAGAGAGCTAGGCCAATAAGCACCAAGGGTCATAACAAGTGGGTTACTAGGTTAAGCCCAGTTGCCAAGCACCACAAACTGCCTTGCATACAACCTCCTTTTGTAAGGGTCCCCCTTAAAAAAAAAGGAGGTTGTATGCAAGCCTCGTTGTATTCAATCCTCATGGATGTTCTCCACCCTGGGGCTGGCGGAGGGGCCTGTCAGACTCTTACTGACTAAAATCACCGCGGTGTTCCATCTCCCACCAACGCCGGGGATCGCAGGAACTAATGCGACTTCCGTTATCCCCGGCTGGGCATACAATCTCCATCAGCAAAGTAAATGATATGACCCCAGTTAGGAACAAAGCCACTGCAGTTGATATACCGCGTGTATCTGACATCGACGCACAAACGATTTCCATGGGTCCAGGGCATGATTCTAGACACCTGTTGGAATTTTTCGTCGGTTCTTTTCTCATTTTTTTCAAGAGTACTACAAAGTATCAGCTCAGCTGAGCTGATATTATTTGTGGCTTTATTCAGATTGCTCTTTTTAGTGAAAGTAGTTAATTAATTATTTTTTTATAAAAAATCTCATTGGGTTAGGTCAGAATAACGATTATGAGCAGTCTAAAGTAAAAAAAACCCTTGAAAAAAATAAAAAAATGAGAAAAAAGCCGACGAAAAATTCTAAGTCTAGGGTGTCCAGAATCATGCCCCGGACCCATGGAAATCGTTTGTGCGTCGATGTCAGATACACGCGGTATAAGAACCTTTCCTTCCCGGGAAAAATCTCAAACGAGCAAGCTCTTGTCCCACAAAATGTCATCCCTGGGGAGGTTGTTACTGATTTTTTTCCCCATCTTTTGAATGTCTTCAAAAGATAACAGTTGCTAATAGCTGAAATCGTAAATTGTTAATTTTATATTCATGTTTCAGGAAGTTGGTCCATTTAATTCGTTAGCAACCACGGAATGTGTTGCACTGCTATAGGGAATACGCAAGCGAGTTTTTTATTAGCAAAATGAAATACTTATTAGAAATTTATGAAACAATCATGGAATTATTTTTTATAAAGCTTTAAAGATTACAATTACAAAGGGAAGTGCCCTGCCGGAGTCTGTGTTTCCTGATAGCTACAACCTGGGAGTCTTTAAGTCAAGAGCGAATAGGTTACTTCTAGGCAAGCGTGCTCCATCTTAGACCGCATCATCGCTTACCATTAGGTGAGATAGTGGTCAAACGCGTGCAAAAACGCTTTTCAGCTGAAATAAGGAAAGCCTTTCTTGTCAGGTGCTCTTCTCGAATGGGCAAGTTCTCCTTCCCCCAAACGTCTCAACTATCCGGGACTGCAAGCCTACCTCCAATCTTTCGTCTCTCTACAAAATCTACTAGTTTTTAAACCCCTTGGCCGTGTGAGTGTTGGTAAATAGAGTAGTAATGTAGCATTGATTGGCGCGTCCGCTCGCCCTCGGCATCGGTCCTCGTTCGGCGTTCATTCACTCTGTGAGTCATAGGGCGCGCTAGCCCGCGGGACGCCGTACGAGGCCTGAGCACGACAGGGTTGCCAGATGCGAGTCACAGGGCTGATTTTGAGTGTTGTACGTTTTTCTTCCACCCTGCGCGAAGGACATGGTAGATTGCATTTCTTTAGCAAACAACACTGCTTGATTGAGGCTAGATAAATAAAGTGATTCTTTTGGTTTTTAAAAAACACATCCTTTGCTACGCAACGCAGCTTCGCACATATGTGTGGGTGGAAACGCAGCCTTACATTAGAGCCGAAAACGGATTCATTTATTGTGTAACTGTCCTCGGAAAATGTCAGACTCCGTAACATTGTAATAAATCTTGATTAGATTATAATTTCTCCATATATTATGAAAAAAAAACTAAATAATAAATCCCATTCAAATTAAATACTTATTATAGTTTCCAACACAGGTTTCCAATATATCCGTGTCTTTTCTAGAGAAAAAAAGGTTACAATGTCACGCGATATTTTACAATCTTACGAAGTTGGTCATTTTCCGGTGACCAATATACTGAGCATTACAGGGGCGTTGTGAAATGTAATTGAATATTGACCTTTTTTTGCACGGGAAATCATAAAGTGACTTCTCCAGCTCTAGTATATGCGACGAAGAGTTCTATCCAAACAAATATCATTAATAGGTAAAAACCGTCAATATTCCAGGTGCTGTTTGCTAAAGGATAATTTATAAATGACTAGCTTTTGCCCGCGACTTCGCACACTCGGTATATATCGACTTTTCCCGTTCCCGATTTGTCAATGATGAGGATTTGTTTGGCGATTCCTCATGACGGGCTTTGAAGGGCTTTATAGAAATGTTGAGGAAACGCAAATTTAGTGTAAAGCAATGTTCCTAATAGGCTCAGGTCAAAATAGGGGAGGTCTTCATTTGAAATAGAAGACAAATAGAGAAGAATATACTTTCAACTTGTTTGATAACGAATAATTTAGTGCCTTGATTATGGGACTAATTTCAAGTACAGCAACACACAAAGAGCCGTTTACTATGAATGTAGAGCTTAGAGATCAGTGTAACGGTTATAGCAACATATGAAAACCTTGATGCAATAGTATCTTTGTAGGTTTTTATACTACAACGCACAATTTTCTCGAAACCTAGTCCTATTATTTCAGTCCTTACTCATAAGGCGGTGTAGACGAGATACCTCTAATTAACCCTTAGTACATTGAACTAAAGGAGCCTGAGCCATTGAAAAAAGAAACCTGCACAAGGCCTGCAAGATTTTCTTTCTCAGCCTGAAAATTTTCCACATTTTCCGAATTTTCGCGATCAGCAACCCTGGGTGGGTAGTGGTGTCGTGCGGGGGGCGTCGGGCGCGGGGGGCGGGCGGCGCATGGGCGCAGGTTCCCGGGTCGATAGGGCCCGCTCAGTCCGCGCCGCGCCGGGCCCCAGTGAGCCCGCGCCGCCCCGCCATGAGGGCGCGCGCGCTACTTTTCCTCCTCGTGGTTTATGCTACCTACAGCCATGCCGAGAAGAGCAAATTCTGTAAGTCTTTTCGCTATTATAACTCCTTTAAAACCTCTCGAAGTTTTCAAAAAAGAAACTTCATTTTTGTGTGTTAGGGCGGGCGATTGGCGCCGGTTTTGTATTTCTTGAGCGAAGTCTCAAGTTTCAGCGTCTTCACAATTTCAGGCGAAGCTTAATTCACGTTTGATGTGATTTTTTCTGTAATTTTAAGCAGCGGTAACTTTTGGTCGAACTTTCGCGGCAACTCACCAACCGACGTCGAGAACTCATAAGAAGGTACTCGTAACTTCCAAAAGTCTAATATCCTTATATGATAAATTGGATTTAAGCCTTTCTTGGAATGGCGTTCAGGTTAGTTATGTAAAATTGCGTTTCTCTTATATTGTCCGGAAATAGGTCACCAAGACAATAGCCCCTGAAATGTAAAAGCGGCGCGCGTCGTCCCGCTCCGTCCGCCGTCGTGTGTCTCTAATATACTAGGCGATTCATTACTTCTAGTTTGGGCGTACGACTTTCTTTATATCGTACGTATCCTTAACGATATTAGGTCGTTACGGCGACGTGTCGTTACGTCTAAATTATACTTCATAAATGTGTAATCTGTTTGATATTGTTCGGGTTGAGGTTTTGTGTTTTGATGGCGGGTTTATTGATTTTAATTTGGATGTGGCTCTTCGTTTTGTGGAAAATGTTGCGTATATTTGGGATATACGTGTAGTATCTACCTGTTACACACTTTTCTCTTATCTGAGGGTAGATATTATTCTTCGATTTTTGTAACAAACAACAGCTATTAAACCTTATTTTCACATTCAGCGCCTTTATTAAACCTTACATATAAGCTGTTGCTAAATGCATTTAAAACGAATTTACACCAAATTGAAACCCACTTGTTGCAGCAATAGTTTTATTAAAAACAGATTTAGATTAACTCGGAGTACTCACAACAATACTGAACTTTGTGATAACCTTAAAATTATTATCATTAAAAGGTTGCAACTGTAATAATAAATTGTGGTACAAAAACACAATTTGTGTTAAAAATACTGCCATAAACACGACGCCTTTGATAGAAATCACTGAAATACTATCTAACAAGAAGAAAAAAAACGATATATCGCGTTAATTTTCTTTTCTCTATTGCAAAATCTTTGAACTATTGACTAAAGTACTTGTTGATCTTCTGCCAGCCTTCTGACAGTTTGCTAGCTATTTTATCCACGGGCCCCGGGCCCCCACAATGCCTAGGGCCCCCCGCTAGAAGCACCGTCTGCCCTGGCGCCAACTTTATCGTCTTATCCATCGGCAAATGAGAAGCAGGCGAAAAGTTCGATCCTGTGGAACTGGTGGCTACTGTCATCTCATGCGGGATCCCGGGAACCTTGGAAGGGTCTACTTCAGTTGGTTCTTTGGCTAGATTAGAGATGAGGAGCAGAGATCCTGTTGAACCCCACCTTAGGACCACTACAGCTCCGTTTTGCCGCTTTATCTGTAAAAAGCACATCGAGGGTCGAGAATTAATTAAACTGATTGTCATTTTTTTTAACTCTCTTCGTGTACTCTTTAAAAGAGACAAGGGTTAAAATCCTCGGCCCTTTTTACTGCCAAAGCTAATACATTTTGTCAACCCGAGGACAATTTACTTTTGCTGACGTTTTTTAAGTAAATGCATTAGAAAAACTCATTAGTGCTAAACATTTTACTTGCTAAGTTAATGGAGTGTCGAAGTTTTTATGGTCAATAAAATCATTAACACTTTCTGGGTTTAAAGTTTCAAAGTAATTTGTTTTTAGCAAGATGTAGAGCCCTTACCGCTTTCTCATCGTTAGCGTCTGGTTTTTTTAATCCTTGCTTTGTATCATAAACTATATTCTTAAGCAGTTTTTTATTTTTTTTTATACAAAACGGGGAAGCTCTTGGCCCAAATCTCACACACACTGATGGAAAGTGATGATTAGGCCGAAGATGGAAGCGAGTTTCACCCGGAATCCTCTTACACAGAGGAACTGGCTATCATACCTCTAACTGCCGGAACACAACAATGCTGTTAACATTGTTGTTATGGCGGCAGACTTAGACATGATGGTGGTAGCTTGCCAGGCGGACTTAGAAGAAGTCCTACCACCAACCAAACCGAGCAAAAAATTTGCCCCCGCTGGGAATCGAACCCGGGACCTCTGGGTCTGAATCAGGTGGTATAACCACTAGACCACGGAGGCGGTTAGAGTCACCTGTTTAGCACCACCCGGGGACCACGTGTAGGGATTCGCTGAAGGGTATTCTCCTACGGACGCGGGTGACTCGGCCCCCATATGTTATAAAAAATCGGACAAGTGCAAGACGAACTCTCATACGAAGGGTTCCTTACCAAGACCCGAAAAAAAAAACGTTATTCGTATGAGAGCCCCCTTATTTTTAAACTGTCATATATTATAATCTATATATATATAAATGAATTGCTGTTCGTTAGTCTCGCTAAAACTCGAGAACGGCTAGGCCGATTTCGGTAATTCTTTTTTTGTTTAGTTCGCCAGAATACAGGGAAGGTTTAAAAGCAAAAAAAAATGGGTAGGTAGGGTAGCCAGTTGACAGGAGCGAAGCTGCGGGGCACAGCTTGAAGGAGGATATTCTCAATTCGATGGGTTTTTTTATTATGTTATGTACTTCGATTACTCCGAATTTTCTGATCCGATTAGTGTGATTCTTTTTTAGTTCGATACGGCATACTTGCCATTTGGTCCATTCAAATTTTAATTCAGTTTCTTTGTAGTTAAAATTAATACACGCTCTGTGATAATTTCCACTTCATCTTCTGTTCGTGTCGATTGACTCATATAAATCTTGTCCGACTAACATTGAGCAACCTGTACAGCTTTAATGTCCACTGTCCGCCTATTACCGTTCTTGAGATACACAAGCCGCTGGCAGACAAACGAATGGAGGGACAAACGTACAGCGGAGGCTTAGTCATAGAGTTCTATTAGTTACCTTTCGTAGGGAACCCTAAAAACGTATTTGCCGCTGTTAAATGTAGAAAAAATGCTATTATATCTAATGCTTCACTCTTTTTTTAACCGCCTTCCCGAAAAGGAGGAGGTTCACAATTCGGTTGTTGTTTTATGTTTGTTACCTCATAACTCCGTCAATTATGAACCGATTTGAAAAATTCAAGTTATTTTTTACTTTGTAGTGTTTTTTTTGTTGTTATTTGGAAGTCGGTTGTATTTTTAACCGACTTCCCAAAAAGGAGGCTAGGTTCTCAATTCGGTTGTTTTATTTTTTTGTAAAAATTTTTTTATGGGACAAGTCCGCCACACATTCCCAACCAATACAACTTCTGAAAGCCAGAATCAATAGTGGCCACCACTAGAAAAACGCCGAGCTAATGAAGCCCGACGAGTTCAACTGTCTTGGGTCCCGCAATGAAATTAATCAGAAGAGTACAGCGCAGGAGTAGGAAAAAATAAATATAATTTCCACTTACTATAATTTTCACAAACTCTTATTAAGTAATACAGTCATATCTCCACATACGATGCGGATATTCTTAATGAATTACTGTCGCTAACGCTCAATATTTTTATATCACCCCATGAAAAGGAGCATCATCTCCGTACGATGGAGAAATGTTCGCCATAACGCTTTCTTATCTCCTACTTGGCAATCGGGGAAATGGCTTATGTGTATTGCGCAGGCGTTTGCCTCAAAACCAGAGATAGTTGTGACATTTTACGCGCATTGAGTGAGTTTTATTGCGTCGAAATCGGTCCAAATTGAATCGATTCGGCATTCTATTTTGATGTGCTTCTGTTTTATTAGGTGAGGATTTTATGGTAGGAGTTGTGTTTATTTTCCAACTAGTTGCTTTAAAACACATAAATATCATAAAAAACGGGCCAAGTGCGAGTCGGACTCGCGCACCGAGGATTCCGTACAAACCTGTAGGTATCATCACTACATAGTATAAAACAAAGTCGCTTTCTCTGTCCCTATATCCCTATGTATGCTTAAATCTTAAAAAATACGCAACGGATTTTGATGCGGTTTTTTTTAATAGATAGAGTGATTGTTGAGGAAGGTTTATATGTATAATAACTTCACAGTTTTTCTGTAGTGTATTTAGTATCAGCATTGCACCCGTGCGAAGCCGGTGCGGGTCGCTAGTATTTTATAAGCAAAAGTTGCGGTTTACGATTTATGACGTATTAAAAAAAACTACTTACTAGATCTCGCTCAAACCAATTTTCGGTGGAAGTTTATAATATATACCTATGGTAATGTCGCACATGTATTTTTTTTTGGTTTATCTTTCTCTTCTTTTAGAAGTTAAGGGGGGGGGACATTTTACCACTTTGGGAGTGCCTCTTGCGCAAACTATTCAGTTTAGAAAAAAATGATAGATACCCCACATGATAGATACAAAAAAAAAAATTGAGTTAAATGCGTTTCACAGAATACATCTACTTACCAAGTTTCAACAGCATAGTTCTAATAGTTTCGGAAAAAAGTGGCTGCGACATACGGACGGACAGACAAACAGACATGACGAATCTATAAGGGTTCCGCTTTTTGCCATTTGGCTACGGAACCCTAATAAAAAACTTTTTACAAAAAAATACAACCGACTTCCAAAAAAAAAACACTACAAAGTAAAAAATAACTTTAATTTCGGAAGTCGGTGTTTTTGTTAGTTTCTTCGTATTTTGACACCGACTTCCGAAATTAAAGTTATTTTTTACTTTGTAGTGTTTTTTTTTTGGAAGTCGGTTGTATTTTTTTGTAAAAAGTTTTTTATTTTTCACTTTTTAGTGGTGCCCTACACCTAACAACACCACTCCAAAATCGCAGAAAAGCAAAATACGCAATTTCGATCATCAAAGAATCATCTAAATAGTCAAATTCCAGCTATTTCGATTTAAAATCCAAAGTTCGTAACCGATTTTGATATGATTTAAATGGGACCAATCTGCAAGTATATCCTTTCAGATAAAACAAAAAATTTTCAAATCGGTTCATAATTGTCGGAGATATGAGGTAACAAACATAAAAAAAAAAAAAAAAAAAAAAAAAAAAACATACAACCGAATTGATAACCTCCTCCTTTTTGGGAAGTCGGTTAAAAACGGGCCAAGTGCGAGTCAGACTCGCACTCGAAGGGTTCCTTGCGTAATTTTTATTATTTGTTGTTATAGCGGCAATAGAAATATACACACTGTGAAAATTTCAACTGTCTACCAATCACGGTTCTTGAGATACAGCCCGCTGACAGACAGATAAACGGACGGACAGTTAAAGCTTAGTAATAGGGTTCCGTTGGTTACCCCTTGGGTAACTTTCTTCAAAAGCTTCACTTCCGTGGCAATTTTGCTATAGATCTAACAGTGAATTTTCGTAGGCGACCGCGACCGGCGACTATGACTTACGGGTCTTGTCGGTCGCGTGCACCAGTAAGTGTTCTTTACTAATTCATTCAAAGTGGGTCGCGGTCGCTCGTCATTGTTGCCGGTCGCGGTCGCGCGTCGTGGTTGCCAAAATCGGAATTGTGCCTTAATCGGATCAGTAAGTTCAGAGATTTCCTCCGACAAACAAACATTACTTCTTTACTACTGTAGCCGGCTGGTGGATGGTCCGATATTGTGTCACTGTATGCCTTCATACAGTGACACAATATCGGACCACACAGACCGTCATTCAGATATGTGAAACGACAAGTTTTATTGTATAGTTAGTAAGTACCTATTTTTTTTATGATTTTCTCGTTTTTGTATGGATCTCTGGTCTGAAAATAAAGATTTATTTATTTTATTTTCATTTTACTCAACTCAAGCATTAATTTCATTTAGACCATTTACAGGCTCGTTTGAATTGTCAAGGTCGGTCGGTCCAAAAAAAAAAGATGAAGCTATTTGCACGTTCCAAAGCGTAAATCTCTATGGAGAAGAACGTGCAAGAAACTCCACGGACACTCTACAATATTAATTTCGATACTTACATAGTCTGTAGTCTCTTTAAGCCAAAGGTTGACTCGTAGACAGCCAACACATAAGCCAGATAGTAGCGAAAATATAACACAATAAGCAGTGTCAAGCTTTATTACTTTTGTATTACAGCTGACGTTATGGCTTTATTTTGATTATGAGAGTTCTTAAATTAAAATAATGTTGTAAGCTTACTAAATTCTGTATAAAGTTCGCGGTATTTTTTCAAGCTGAATAGTAATCAAGAGTAGAATCTGCTAAACAAGCGATATTCAAATATAAGTAATTGAAACAGCTATTATCTGCACAGTAGCTGAAGTTTTTGCATTGTCCTGTATAACATATTTAAGCAAAGCAGTTATACAGCAAAACGCTGAATATTAGACGAAATATTTTCTTTAAGCTGCATAGTGTACGAAATGCTACTAATTTATTCAGATGCTGAATATTTTAGAATTTTTCTTCTTTATACAGCTGACCTCTGCATAATTGAAAATAAACTCCTTGTTTTACCTAACTAATAGCGCTATAAGCGTACAGTTGTCTTTATGTTCAGCTTAAAACAATATCAGTTACAAATGTGGGTATCTTAAGCAGCAAATAACTGATTAGTTGAAGATATCGTATGTTTATATCCAGATATTTCACCATTTTGTGACAAAACTGATAAATGCTGCATCAACAATATGTCTCCTCAGAAAAATAATAACAAAAGCGTAAGTAAATGATTCATGGAAAAAAAGAAAGAGAACGGGAGGAATAAGAAGAAAGTGTTCACGAGAGTATGTAAAGATAAAAAATAGTATCTGTGCAGTAATAGAAAAGGGTTTGACAACTGATACAAATAGGCCCGGGTCAAGTGCGACCAATACAGTTGAAGAGGGTTCTGTACACGATGATTGTGCATCACCATCAGGATTAGTGATTCAAAAAAATAGACCAAATTTTTTGCCATCGAATTAAAATCTTTATTTTGTGAAATACGAGAAGATGTATTAACGCGTGGATCTTGTTGTTGTTCGTAATGCGTATCATGCGTATCAGTTCTATTCAACATTTGAGATAATTCTTCCTCAGCTTCTTCAAAAGTTTTGAAATGATTGCGTTTTATTGTACAGTTGTAGGTGTTCCAGTCCGGTTGTGGTAGGATTGCAGGGTTCTTGCAAAGTAGCTCGCCATTTTTTTTTTGGCTTGTATAACTTCCCTTTGTTCTCCCAAGAAGCGGGCACTTTTGATAACTCAACCCGGTCTTTTTTACGAGTCGAAACGATTGAACATGTTTCTGAAAAAAAAGAAAATATTTTTTCACACTTCAAAAATACTACAACACTATTACAAACAACAACACTATTATAAATAAGTACTAAAATTATAATAATATAAATCTCGATGTTTACGTTTGTATCTTACTTATTGACTACACGAACGCGACGAGGAAGCTACGATAACGGGGACCTCTTTAATTAAAGTTACAATTTGTAAAGTAACAGCGCAGCGAGCGTGGCTGAGCGCAAACCGATCGTAAGCCGAGTTTAGCCGAGCGCTTATTTGAAGCGTTGTGGTGGGAAAGGAAGCGCGATACTTTTGGTTGCGACCACCTACAATGTGCTGTGTGTTTATAATATGTATATTTTAGTTGGTCAAATAAACAATTGTCTAACTAAATATTACGCAATGCTTCATTCATAGTAGCACTGTAGATAACTTTAAATACCTAATAGTGGGTCCTACCTACATTAGTACCTATAGGTCCCATCAACCTCAAATATTCATGGATTTATTTTCTATAAAAAAGAACCCTAAAAAGCTGAATAAGAGTATACTGCATTATGTAATTTAAGACCTTTCTCTGAGAAATGTATAATTATTGTACTTTAAACCAAATCATTTCTGGATATGTAGTCGTATGTGAACTATTATGCAGAAATAAGCAAAATAATCACTGAAATAGACACTTTTATTCAAATTGGCCGTCCGCCTAACTAACGTTCGACATAACCTCTTTTTTATAAAAATCCTCAACATTTTCTTATGAAACACTTTGTTTAGTGAGTAGGAAACATTAGCAGTTATACAAAATTTGATTCTCATTATTTGCTGGGACTGAAATTTGATAAAAAGTAAAGATAATTAAATTTAAATATTATTTCACCTTTGTTTACCTTTTAAATCGTAGCTTTAACTTAAGGCGCTCAAAAAATTTACAATTATCATATTGATAATTCACAGTAAAGTGCCATGCGTTTATATAATTCACCTTAAACTTACTTAAAATGTATGAAACAATTTACTTACCAAATTTTTGAAGACGTGATCAGCGACCATTACATTTTTTATAAGTAACACAAAATAATCTCGTCACAATGAAAAATACATTTATACTTTTTTACTTGCATAATTTCTTTGTAAAACTACTCCTGAGATCGGAATTTTGAATATCATTTGAATATCTGAACTCACAAATTAACAACTGCATAAAAGATGTATAATTTATGGACTAAAGAAAATTCAGAATTTATGCAGAAGATATTCAGTGTGTTGTACATTTATTCAGCTGCTATGTGGCTATTAATCAAATGTTATCCAAATTGAAGCAAGATATTTTGTGCCCAAATTGTTTGAATATCATATGTATAAGCGCTTACACAGAAGTTATACAAATACTTTATCCAGCTTAAAGTCAAAAGAATTGCTTTTACGCAAAATTTATTCAGCTTTTCTGTGTTGGCTGGGATTGACTTGTTGCATGTAGGCCGCCTACAGTGTTCTTGCAGTAGTGGTATACCTACTACTGTAAGAATAAAGAGTTTAAATAAATAACCAAAAAAACATCTACCTCCACATGAGGTCCAAAAGCCGGCGACCTCCTCAGCGCAGCAGCGATTCTCAAAACACCAACATGACTAAAATCATTCGCGAATTCCGTTTTAGCGTTCGCATATCTAAAGTTTGGAGCCAACGGCATCCAGGGTTCTCCGGTACTGAACCCGGCTGTTGCTGAATCATCCCAAGGGAAGGGGGCAGCCCATGGCATGGCTACGTTGGGCCAGCAGGTGTTTCCAGACATCCACTCGAGCATGGTGTCTGCAGCCGCTAGTTCGTCTCCCTGATGGATGACTGCTGATCCTGGCAGGTTTAGCGCTAGGAGGTTCACTGTGTCCACCATTTCGCTGCCGTAGCGTGATACTGTACGACTGTCGTTTGAGCTGCTTGTCTGAAAAACAGAAATCGAAGCTGGTAGGAGTTGGCGCGTTGTGTTCCACGCGTGCCTCAAAGAGATGTCAGCACAGTAGACGGGGCCCGCTAGGGCCAGTGCCTGCCAGGGTTGCGGAATTTGTTCGAAAGAGTCACCGCGGCCCTGGAACGCAAAGGGTATTAAGAAGAAGGAGTCATTTGATGATCCCATCCTTAAAAAAAGGTAGCTTTCGAGCTTTCGCAAGACTTATCATCAATACTAAATATTATAAAAAATAAAGTCCTCCGCCGCGTCTGTCTGTCTGTTGGCGATGAATTTTAAAACTACTGCACCGATTTTCATGCTGTTTTTACCAATGTATAGAGTGGTTCGCGGGCATCAGCTTATTGTAAATATTTAAACCGATAGCATGCATGACTGAATTAACACGACCAGCCGGCCGAGTAATTCCACAGAGATGTCGAAAATACTCCCCAAATTCAATTTACTTGCTATTTTCACAAGTAAATTCTTCTGGGCGGCTAATACGCGATGTCCCATGGGTAATAAATAAAGTTTATCATAGACTGAACCTCGGTCAAAGCAGGCATTAAACGAGTTAGGTCTCAGGGTCCCTAGACAATGCGCTTGAAGACTATATTTCTTTTGACCCTCATTAATGAGCATGTAGCTGGCCATTTATTTCTTTTGTCGCCTTTGTAAGGGAATAAGATAAATATGTGGCTGAAAAAACTAAACCTTAGGATGGCAAAAATGGCAGATAATATGAAGGCACTCTAACTACTCCAAAATAAAATAAATAGCTTCAATTGGACTAGGACGCAAAAATGCGAATTCTAAACTTTGGTCTCTATTGGACTATCCAACTAAAACATCCATTTAATTCTATTTTAATAGTGTATTGTTAATTGTGTTAAGGGTTATTACGTGAATAAGGGAAACTGATGATAAAACAGCTTACACAGAATGATACATAAATGTTATTACAAACTAGCTTCTGCCATTGGGTTCGCCGCTTGTTTGTCGGAAATTATCGTAATGGAATGCAAACATTTATCCATATCCGTTCTGACCTTCAGTTGTGATAGATCCATCCATCCAACCAAGATAGGAAGATTAAAATGAAATGGGATCTCCAATGTATCCGTTCCTTTACCATTTTTGCTAAGAAAAACCTGTATATAAGAAGATGCTGATGACTCACGACCCATGCAGCAGCTTCTAGGGGTGACGTCAGTATGGAGGCTTGGAATCCCAGTACCATCTCAGAAGTAGACCTGGAGGGAAGCGTCAGCGCCTTGCTTAAGATGCTGTTGGCTCCCACTCCTCCATCCCCATAGTACATGGCTGCTTGCTCTGGTTTCAGAGACGAGTCTACTAGGATTACCCTGAGAACAAAAATCTAAGATATAAAATAGTCAACTTGAGCCGTTCTGTTGATATAAAGAGTGGAATTCTCTGCCAGTATCTGTGTTTTCTGATAGCTACAACCCGGGAGTCTTTAAGTCAAGAGTTAATAGGTTACTTCTAAGCAAGCGTGCTTCATCTTCTACTACATCGCTTACCATCAGGTGAGATAGTGTAAAAACGCGTGCATATCAATAGTAAAAAAAAAATTATGGAAAAGGTACACCGCTAGAAATTGGCTTTGCCTGCGAAATTTCTTATTTATTATGTCAGAAAAAACTTTTTTTAAATGCCACTGAAAAATACATTAGGAGTTGATATCTTATTATATTAAAATATATTATTATTGCAGGTATGAATACCTACCAAGCAACTAATCATAGAAAATGTTCCACAAATTAATAACTATATTATCCTTTCTTCTTCTCGTCTGAGTAATAAGGTCTAACAACCCCACAAACTCTAGTGTCAGAGTTTCTAAACCGCGTCAAAGTCCTCTGACCGCCATTTGGCGGCCGGGATCACCGGCTTATACGTGCCTTCCGGAGCACGGAATCATCTTTTTGTTAGGGCATCAGGTGATTCAAGCCTGCAATGTCCTAGCCAAACTGGAAACAACTTTACAAAGTATGCTTCCCGTGGGAATCGAACCCACGACCACCGGGACACAAGGTAAGCGCCTAAACTACTCGTCCATGGAGGCAGTTCATTATCCCTAGTTAAAAAGCCACTTATATCTAAGCGCCTCTCTTACTAATTAAGCCATATTTCCGAGTTATGGTCAAGATATTGGATACTTTGTGTAAATATGTGCACTTGAAGTCTGGAACCCGATCCTATGTTGTTCTAAAACAACACTCTGTTGGTATCACGGTCGGAAGTACGACTGCCCAGCGAGGAGTCCTCTTGGAGTCCTAGGTTCGATGCCCAGGTCGGGCAAAAAGTGTTACTGGGTATTTCCAATGGGAATTTCTCAGTGACAGCCTGGAGTTTGGAAGTTGATGGTGTGACCTCCCAACCCCATGCCTCGGTGCGCAAATTAAGACGTATGGAACTACTAAACTAGCCATCGGAATATGAGAGAGATGGGAGTGGGAGTACACCTGTGTTTGTGCACACACGCCTGCACTACAATATGTCCTGCGCCGATGGCAATTCTCTGTTGAGATTGGCCGCCATGACCGAAATCAGTCAACACAAGCGGAGGTAACAAAGGTGAAAAAAGAGCCAACAGTCTTCAACTAACGGGGTATCCAAACCGCTACTACGCGCACAGCTCATGGCATCTGCAGCCAGTTTCTTCAGCAGCTGTTCACCGCAAACCAGGTCCCTAGGGAAGTCAGGGTTGAGGAGTACCCCAGCCGCTCCCCGCTTCAGCCAGGAACACTGGGCTGCTGACAGAGCGTCTGCCACGTTCTTGAAGCAGAGGTTTAGGAGTGCTTCGCTGTTGGAGGTGCCGAAGTATGCGAAGCGAGTCGCGTGCCAGGACCACTTGATGCCGTGTTCAACCTGAAAAGGTATTAATCGTAGGAGATTTTAAAAGCATCTTGTCTCTAAAACATTTGAAGATCATGGGCTTACAATTAACCAGGGCCAATTCTACTATTTTTTAAACAACTTTCGCATTCGCATGTAAATCGCAAACTGTCAAAAAGCCTTCATTTTCATACATTTTTGACAGATTGCGATTGAAATGCGAATGCGATGCAAATGTGAAAATTGGAAGACGGACTGGATTTGGTAACTTTAGGCTGGGGAATTTAGGTGAAGTTACTTGATTGGCGTTCCAGGGCTTAAACTTTCCTGCCTGGGAAAGAGTTACTGCGGCCCCGGAACGCAAAGAGCATTTGAAGGAATAGAGGTGGGTTTCAGTCAGTAATGGACGGGCAACACGATCCGTCTTGCATGCGAGCATGCTTGCATAAACCAGTTTGCGCAGGTAAGCGGGTGGGGGTGGACGACAAAAGGGCAGCTCGCGCAGTCCCATCAGTTCCGTCTTCTTGTACAGTCATGACTGGACTGCACAGACCTGGACTACGCAGGCTAGACGGAGCGTATACCTACTTGGGACATAAGAGTGTGACATCATCATCTGCCTAGCCATTTTCCATACTACATTGGGGTCGGCTTCCAGTCAAACCGGATAAAGCTGAATACCAGGACATAAGAGTGTGACGCTTCCTAGATATCATTATGATAATTTCCCATCCAAAATAAAACGTGAGACACATACGAATTTTGACCAGACAATATTTATTTATTTACTAGCTTCTGCCAGCGGCTTCGCCCGCGTGATCCCTAGGGAACATGTTCCCGGGATTAAAAGTAGCTTATGTGCTATTCCAGACTATAATCTATCTTTGTTCTAAATTTCATTAAGATCCGTTAAGCCGTTCTGGCGTGATTGAGTCAACAAACAACCAAACTTTCACATTTTCTTTTCTTTTTTTTCATTTTTTCTATTAATTGTAGCGTGATGAAAAGTATACTATAACCAGCTCAGGAGTATGAAAAATAATTATACCAAGTTTCGTTAAAATCCGTCGAGTAGTTTTTGTTTCTATAACGGTTGTACAGACAGACAGACAGACAGACAGACAAAAATTTTACTGATTGCATTTTTGGCATCAGTATCGATCCCTAATCACCCCCTGATAGTTATTTTGGAAATATATTTCATGTACAGAATTGACCTGTCTACAGATTTATTATAAGTATAGATATAGATAGATGTACACACAATATACTTAAAAATAAAATTTTGTAAAGACAAAAGAGCACAAAGGTACTGCTTATTTCAAAATCAATTTCTACCAGCAGACCTGTGACAGAAGAATTTAATAAGAAATGTAGACACAGTGTGTCAAAACGCAGAGAAGGAATTTTAAAACAAACTATAGGTACTAACTTAACTAAAACAAATTATAATCTAAATAAATACACATAAAATTACAATTAACATACAAATAGATTTAACTAAATGTATAATGCCTACGTCATTAAAGTTAAGCCTGTAAATGAGCCTCCAAGCGGCTCCTCTATTTGAAGCTGTCTCAAGCTGTCACCATGATAATTTAACGCAAGCACTTACGGGTGGAACATCATCAATGGTGCCATCCTTCCACACAATCCTGTGCTCATACCCTGGGATGCGGTCAGCACTGGATGTGAACCATTCGGAGCCTGTGCTGACAGTTTGTAGCGGCAGCGTGATCACCACTTTCAGTTCTGCGGGGAAAAGATTAAGGTGGAAGCTCCAGGGTAGCCCACGAAATTTAAATATTTTTATGTTTTTTTGCAATTTGCCGGTCATTTTGAAGCTGTATGTTAAACAAAATACGGTTCGCGATCGTAAAAGGCATTTATCTAAAGGATTACAACCATTTGAATCATCAATATAACCCTCTAAGTTCATAGAACTCGATTGAATGTTATTTCGTGAGAAAGTTATTCAATCGGGTTGTATAAACTTAGAGGCTTAATATTGATACTTAAAATGGGTATAATTCTTTAGATAAATATGCGTTACGGCCGCGAATTGTATATTGTTTAACATGCAGCTTCACACTGACCGGAAAATTGCAAAAAACATAAAAATATTTGAATTTCGCGGGCTGATTGGAGCATTCACCTTAAGGGAAAAGGTTAGTTCAAGACGCTTAGTTGACACTTCGCGTGACCCAAGGGCTGGCTTTTACTTCGGCCAAAGGATAAGCATTGCCATACAACGTGGCAATGCTGCCAGCCTTTTGGGCACATTACCAGTGGCTAGCGATGCGGACTTGTCGACGCCATACGTCAGGTTTATATTTATTTTTAGTTAGGTAAACGTTTTTTTTTATTTTATTTAAAGGTTAGTTTTATAGAATTTTATAAATGTGAACCTTTTTTTGGCATGTTATATCATCAATTATCTCCTCCCGCTCTGGGCGGAGCGGAAGAGAGTGTCAGACTCTAACTGACTAAAACCCATCCGAGTTCCTCCTAATGCCCTTTGCGTTCCAGGGCCGCGGTGACTCTTTCGAATAAATTCCGCAACCCTGATAGGCACTGGCCCTAGCGGACCCCGACTTCTATGCTGACAGCTCTAAGAGGCGCTCGTTGACCTGGGCCTGGTTCTAATCGGACGGCGAGCCACCCAATGCTCGCCGTCCGCAGACCCGCGCCTACGGTGGCCGGGAATGGCCCTGCAACTCCCGATGCTCGGGGCGTCTCCTTCTGTTGCGGCGGCTGGGGCGTGAGGTTTGCCTCTCTCAATTCCGTAACCCTAGCAGGATAATTCTGACCCTAGAATTTTTATTGCTTTTAATAATTTTAGCAACAAGTTTTTCGTGTCATAATTCCATGATAAAGCAAGCAAAAGCCTATCCTTATCAACTTACTGTACACGTCAATTTGTCTAACGTTGATGAAAAAATTACATCTTACGAGCACGTAATAATAGTCTGCCTTCTCGCATGTCTCGTCAGCCATTCATTATCTGTACTTCTTTTACTGTGAGCTAAAGCATAGCGAGAATTTTTCAAGAAACAAATGATTTTAAGACATGGGGTTTCGTGATCGTGGGCCTACTCCCTGTATCCATATATATATATAGCAGCAGGAAAGTTGTAAGCTGTATATATCCCTACTCAATATTATAACTACAATACTAACTCTGTCTATCTTTAAAACTTTTACGCCTAAACTTCTCAATCGATTTTGATGAAAGGTTCATGGATAAATTAGACCTTGGAGAAGAACTTAGACTACTTTTTATTTTCGAATATTGCAACATTTCACGCGCGTGAAGCCGTTTGCAGAAGCTTAGTTTTGTATACTTTATTTGACTTCGTAAGGACAAAACTTGGAAAATATCTTACCCAATTTCTTAGCCTTTGCGACAAAATTGGCAAAATCTTCCCGGTTTCCATATCGAGGGTCTATATCGTCAAATTCCATGGCTCCAGGCTTGGTGCAGTCAGCACTCCTGGGCACCAGCGGCGACAGTATGATGGCATCTGATCCCAGAGCGCGCACGTAACTCATTTGCTTTAATGCGCCTGAAAGAAAATTGCTTTTGGTAAACTAAAATATATGAACCGTAGATTTTATTTGTTAGGCGCTTTATCCTAGGTAGTTTTAGTTAAAAATTCATCAAATTCATGCTTAGACACATCCAAAGACTAAGTTTGAGAACCTCAGAGGGTCTAAAAAGACCAGTTTAGTAGAATTAGAAATAACATCAAGTAACCCGAAACTGTTAAATTTTCTCAATCAACCTTTTATCTAACGTTTTAGCGATAAAGATGAAAATGAATTTTGACAGATTGTTGTTATAATTAATATTAATGGTCCTAATATGATTCTGCTAAAGTGGCCTCTCTAGACCCCTTTTTTTGGGTTGGGATATCCTCAAATTACTTCTCCCGCTCTGGGCGGAGCGTAAGGGAGTGTCAGACTTCTACTGACTAAAACCCATCTATGTTCCTTCATTGCCCTTTGTGTTCCGGAGCCGCGGTATCTCTTTCGAATAGTCCCGCAACTCCGGCAGGCGTCGGCCCTTTCTGGTCCCTCTGTGTGCTGATTCTCTTTGAGGCGCGCGTGGAACACGAACGCGCCGTCGACACGGCCTGTCGTCATAAGACGGACGGACGGGCCTAGACCCCTGGCCTTTCGGCTTTGCCTTTTTACCGTAGCAGTAGTTTCAGCTCTACGCAAAAAAAAAATTTAATCATCTAAATCTTTAAATTAGTCTCAAAAATACCTTAAACAAGTTCGGTAAGTATAGATATGTATTTATCTTGAAACTATTTTATCCTACAATTTGACTAAAAATTTAAACCACTCTCAAAAACTGCATTAATTATATCTCAACAGCGCAATCCCCACCTCTCAGATCGCCAAGTCCGTCCCCATCTCCATCCCTGAAGCTGTCCACCATCATACGGTAGTACACGGCACTGTCCCACCACGGGGGGGCCACGTTACCCGCCACCCCGCCGACCACAAACACGACAAACATCCACCACATCTTGATTACTAATAAACGTAGCAACCATGATCTAACAACAATTATTCTTTACTCTCCTTCGAACGTCCTTGTCGAATAGTGATGTGACATTTTTATACTAGGTTTAAGTCCGTACCAGGTTTATCTATACTTCTATACTAATATTATAAAGGTAATCTCAGGAACTACTGGACCGATTTGAAAAATTCTTTCAGTATTACATAGCCCATTTATTGAGGAAGTCTATAGGCTACATATCATCACGCTAAGACTAAAAGGAGCCGAGCCTTAATAGAAAATGTGACGCAGACGAAGTTGCGTGGGTCAGCTAGTTTCTGTATAATTTAACTAGTGTTAAGTCGAATGTAGGTTTAAATTCCTATGTTGAATAGAGTAGAACAGAATACTGTTTATTGTTCGACTTAAACAAATAGAATTGGAGTTTGTCCGTAGGTTTAATTTCGTATGTACCATGTTAATTCCGTACAGGGGCGGATCAAGAATGGTCGGAGAGGCTTGACCTCGCGGAGGATACGTTTTTAGCAAAGTAAACACTAAAAAGCAATTAAAAAAAATATTTTACTTAAACCATAACACGCTTTCTGGGATTACTTTTCGTAAATTTCTTCGTTAGATTAATGAGTCATTATGCAGGCGAATGTACCAGGTTTAAGTTGAAATGTGCCAAGTTTAGAGGCTCTGATTTTGGACGAAGCTCGATTTTGATGCATTAAGGGATTTAAAGTGCATAGGTTTCAGGGGAATTACTTAT
This sequence comes from Ceramica pisi, assembly GCA_963859965.1. Classification (NCBI taxonomy): domain Eukaryota; kingdom Metazoa; phylum Arthropoda; class Insecta; order Lepidoptera; family Noctuidae; genus Ceramica; species Ceramica pisi. The sequence continues at coordinate 25,803,160 of OY982531.1, read as the reverse complement.
TCATTTTGTGTACCTATTCATTGGTTTCGGTTTTAAGCCGAAAGTTTCTGTGAGGTACCTACAGAGTTAAAAGTAGGTTATATTTCATTTACTTTTCATGAGTTGAAGTTCTTGGAATACAAGGTTGTTGCTTAGTTCTGAAGAATCAATATTAACTAAATATGTTGTAAGATATGAAATCGTTTGATTCTTAATATTTAACATTCTTGCGTTAGGTACTACTGGTCGTAGAAAGTTGAACTTTGGCATGTAGGTTCCTTGGAGAGTGAAGGGGAGTGCTAAGAGAGGATTTCCCGGAATTCTTACGGGAACGAGAAAAAACAGGCTATTCGCGTACGAAGTCGTGAGAAAACCTAGTTAAGCTAGGAAAGTAAACACTAAACTGTTTGGTAAGATGTCCATAATTTTAACACCTACAATTTCATCGACATCACATTCACAGTATCATGTCTTACGGTATTTTACTATGGGGACAGGCTGCAGACATCGAGTCTATTTTTATTCTGCAGAAAAGGGCTATCAAAGCGATATATAATCTCCGCCGGCGCGATTCTCTCAAGGAACTGTTTAAAATTATTAACATCATGACGGTACCTTGTCAATACATTTACGAAAACATCATGTATGTCAGAAAGAATTTACATCTTTTTAGTAAAAGAGGCGAGAGACATAATTATGGTACTAGAAATAGGGACCAGTTAGTTCAACCAGGCTTCAGACTGGCTAAAGTAGCCTCATCTTTCATGGGGTACGGTTTATAATGTTATAATAAGATACCTCCCCATATATTAGAACTAAATGAGACGAAATTCAAGTCTTGTATTAAACGCACACTATGCAGGCAAGCATATTATAAGTTGGGGGATTATATCTTCTATCTATATACTTATAATAAATCTGTAGAGAGGTCAATTCTGTACATGAAATATATTTCCAAATTATCTATCAGGGGGTGATTAGGGATCGATACTGATGCCAAAAATGCAATCAGTACAATTTTTGTCTGTCTGTCTGTCTGTCTGTCTGTCTGTCTGTCTGTCTGTCTGTATAACCGTTATAGAAACAAAAACTACTCGACGGATTTTAATGAAACTTGGTACAATTATTATTCATACTCCTGAGCAGGTTATAGTATACTTTTCATCACGCTACAATCAATAGAAAAAATGAAAAAAATAATAATTAAAATGTGAAAGTTTGGTTGTTTGTTACTCAATCACGCCAGAACGGCTTAACGCATCTTAATGAAATTTAGAACAAAGATAGATTATAGTCTGGAATAGCACATAAGCTACTTTTAATCCCGGGAACATGTTCCCTAGGGATCACGCGGGCGAAGCCGCTGGCAGAAGCTAGTTGAAGATAAAAATGCTTGGCTGAATGCTGGTCCTGCTCCACAGCCACTAGGGAGCACAAACTAATCTGTAAATATTTCGGAAACATTGTTGGACCGGCTGAAGATCTGAAGATTGTAAGAAAAACTTTGCATTGTGTAGAATCAACTTACTTAGCATTGTATAATTTCAGCCATTAACAGCACATGTGTGAGTACTGTGTACCTTTAACTTAAACTTTAATTATCAGTTTTAGGTATGATTTTGACTTGAATGTGCCCTGGCGGTTGGGAGTGTCATGCTCACTCAAAAGTCTAGCTGATGGTGGCGTATGCGTTTGATCATTTGGCTCCCTTCAAAATGGTTGAGCCGAATGGTGCTGGCGTATGCGTCATGTTCGTGAACGGGCGCCGTCAGTCGGGACTGGTCATTTCTCAGCTGCCATGGTTGATTTTAATTATTTATTTGAATTGTTCCTCTTTTATTCCGGACGCTTTTATCCTGCTCGTCTTTTACATCGTTCTCACATGTATGTATAATTTCAACCCGATGTAAATAAATCTTTGTAAAAAATTATTATTTTTAAAAGAGTGTCCGTGGAGTTTCTTGCACGTTCTTCTCCATAGAGATCTACGCTTCAACTTTTTGGACCGACCGACCTTGACAATTCAAAAGTGCCTGTAAATGGTTTAATTGAAATAAATGCTTGAATTTTGAATTTTGAATTTTCTGAATTTTGAATCACGAAAAATTTTTATTTATTCGCAAACCTGATACCGCATCGTACACAACACTAAAATCCAAGTATTAGGAACACCTTGTTTTACAAACAAGCCATTGTAGTAATTCAAACAATTAGGTAATAGTTACGCAATGTTTATTTGCTTTTAAAAAAGTAAAACAGTTTAGTCTAAATAATACAATTAAAGCCATACACGTTAGCTTTACTACTTGTACTACATCACTTGGCGTATTTACGCAAATGTTTACTTATTTGTTTAAAAAGAAACTTTATTCCGATGACTTTTCGGTTCTTTTTGGTATGTATAGTGAATATTTTGACAAACATACCATGTGAAGTGGCATCTTTAGATGCATCAGTTGCGTCTAGCAAAACTGAAGATGTAGTACGCCGTCGACTATGGCTATCTTTGTCACTCATTCCTGTGCCTCTCTTTTTAAAGCTCGAATAGTACGCCCAAAGTGAAACTGCAGTCCGCACAAACGCAAGACAAGTCTCATCCTCATGGTTAAAAAATTGTGTACGGGCCTATAGTTTTAGAATCGGCTCTTGAATAATTAGGAGTTTGACTTAAAGAATATGTCAAGCCCTTCTCTTATGCCAAATTTTGACAGATTTTCAGAGGGAATTCTAATATATTTAAGCAACGTTCGCATAGTTCGTGGAACTAAATAAGTCTTTCACCCGAGGTGAACACGCGCGTTTCATTACGAATACAAGGAAAGTAAAAATAAAAACACGAATCCGAATCTGATGAATTCATCGTGTTAATACAAAAATCTGCTATTTATACGAAAGTAGAACAAAGCTCGAAAAAACAAATACAGATCAGAATGGGTTTTTTTCCATAACATTTTCATCATTGTTTTGTGTTATGATTTGACGGCTGTCAGTTGAAAACGAAACTCCCTAGGGCTGCAAAGTAATACTTTCAACCTACTCCTCAGAAAACTTCAGACCTACTTTCCGAGCATGAGTAATGAAAAACTTTCTTTTTTTTACAGATTGCGACTGAAGTGCGAATTCGTACGTTGTTTGAAAATTTGTAGAATTGGCTGCCAGGCTAAATTTTTGTTTGTTTAATACTCAACTACATATTTCTAATTTAGAAATTGCCCCAAATATCAAAATGTTCACTGCAATCCAAAGTATACACATACAGGTGTATACTTTGGATAATATTAATATAATATTAATAAGCAATTATGAACAAATAGGCACAAACACATTTTAAATAAGTAGGTCCTAAATTCTAATACATCATCGAGTTACAGATATTCATGTAGGTGGTGCACTAAATACGACAGCTTCACCAGGCTGCAGCGTTAAATTATCTAAAGGCAACTCGCTCCTGAAACAGAATAATATAAGAAAATTAGTTTCCTGAAACCGAGATGTAAAATCTAAATATTTGCACGGCGGAAATGCCGAATATAGTGAAACTCATAGATGAACTTATTTCATCTACCTACCTATATTCTTGCAAATAAATGTATCATTCAAAAATATTAATCGATCTGCCTTGCTTGTTGTGTTCGGTTTCCAGTCTATCCAGCTTATGCAGCTGAACAACCAGTATTTTGGCAACATGGCAAAACTCAGATAATTTACTTGAGTTTTGCCATGTAGCTATTAGAAAAACATTAAGTAGACTGGGTTCTTTTGGTATATCCAGTCATTGACCTGGCAGGATTATATCATCTACCTATGTGAGAAAATAATATTTTTAAATACAAAGTAGTAGTATACCTGTATTAAATAAAAAGGTCACTGATCGAAGATATTAGACATCATAAGAGGTATTTTAGCCTCGCCTAGGTAACGATATCATACTAATATTATAAAATATTATATTTTGTTTTTTACAGTTTCACGCGAAATCTACTTAACTGATCATCATGAAACTTTGTACACAATATTCTTGGAGGTATTAGAAGTAACACAAGATACGTTTTACTAAAAAAAATAATAGAAGCGGGTGAAGCTACGGGCTTCAGCTAGTGATACATAATCTAAAGATTTTGGTAAAACAGTAGAATGTTCTTTTCGCAAAATTATCCTTAATCATAGAACAAATCAGGTCAATAAAGATAAAATTAAGCTATACTACGTTCTTATAAATGTTTATAGATACCTACATATTTAAGATTATATTTATAACTTTATACCTTTGTGGCCTTGATATTATACCTATATTTTTATCAGCAAATAATAATATTATTCTAGATTAGGAAAATAAAGGTTAGAAAGTCAAATAAACAATTGCACATCTAGGTAAAACAGGGTAAATAGAAACAAACTTTAAATGGTATTTTCACTTGAATGCCATATTATTGATTTCTGAAAATCATCAATCTTGTAAAACTAATATTGATTTAAAAATCGGATTCCTTAAATGCTGCCAGCAGTGTTTAATTCAAGTGAAAATCCCCTTCAAACTTTTGTTTCTATTCACCTTTATACATTATACCTAAAAAATAAAAAATGCGACTTCAACATTACCGAGTTCAGGTTATATTTAATCGTGAACATCCTCCTACATTCTTTCAACTTTAAAAGAGACCTATTCTCACACCGAATCCTAGAGAAATCTTCACAATTTCTTGATGAATCAAAACAATAGCTTAAAGAACTATAAATGAGTCAAAAGTTCCTCACCCTGCGACGCGGTTACTGTGAACACTGGCAGTGTAGACTGTCAAAGGCTCTGACAGCAGTGATATTCCACTCAGGTTGACTGTATCCGCTGAGGTGCCCACGTTGAAGACCAAGGCATACGTGTCATAGGTCCTGAGATATCTGATCAGGACCAGGGTATTTTCCGTCAGGGCTTGCACGTCATACTCCCCATGTGAGAGGGCCACCTCCTTGCGGAGTTTAACAAGAGACTGGTATATCTGGGAAGGAAAATTCCTCTCTTACAAACAAATACAAATCCCTTTATTTCCGTTATGGTTGATTTGGGAAAAGACATATCCTTCGATTTTTTTAGAGACAAGCCCGCCACACATTCCCAACCACTGCAACTCCTGAAAGCCAGAATCAACAGTGGCGACCACCAGAAAAACGCCGAGCTAATGAAGCCCGACGAGTCCCGGAGAAACGATTCAACTGTCTTGGATCCCGCATCGAAATTAATCAGAAAGTACAGCGGAGGAGTAGGAAAAAATAAATATAATTTCCACTTCCCTCCTTATCAAGCAGGAGACAGATTTGAGTTAGGCCAATAGGCACCAAGGGACATATACAACTGGGTTAAGCCCAGTTGCCAAGCACCACGGATTATAAATTAACACTGAAATTATGGGTCCTAAATTGTGAGCTACTTTTGATTCCAGTAATAGGTATGGCAAAATCGCCTGAACGCACGGAAATTTGTTCTGGTTTCTACAAGGTCCGTATAGTAAACTACCCCAGATGTAACCTGAATACTATTTAACATAATATTACGTTCAGTCTGCCAAAGAGTACACTCCCATAAGACGTGATGTGCAGATTGTTCGTATTCAAGTTCAGCTGTAGAACATTGACATAAAGGTGAAGCCACAAGCCTAAAGGAAAATAATTTACTCTTAAAGTTGCCATGACCTGTGAGAAATTGGGCAACACAGTGATCTACCTCCAGCCATGTCCTATCCAGACGCTCACGAACGGATGGAAAAAACTGGTGGAGGTGTCGGCCTTTGATGGAATTTTCCCACCTACATTGCCATTCGGATAAAAGTTCCTCCCAGACGTCAGTCTGGGGTTTTAGTAATCTAGAGATTTTAGCACGGTCGCGCTGCGGTAAAAACTCTGGGTCCGTGATCTTTCTAGCATAGTAGTACATTGCAGCACGCCGCTGCACCTCCAGATCTACTGGGAGAACACCCGCCAGCACTGGTAAGGCTTCAGTACTAACCGTCCTATATATCCTTCGATTTGGCTACTACACAGCTCTCTGCTACTACTGTTTTTTTTTTTAATCTTAAGATCTTCCTGCTTCTTCATCGCTGCTAGCGTTCACTCCCAAAGTAAGAATAGCTTGAAATCTTACCTTAAAGTGACTGACAGATGCATCTTTCTGAGCCTGAAGATTGATTTCCATGTAATCTTCAGCTATTGGTAGCCAAGTAGTAAGATTAGTAGAGAACCCAGCACTAGTCGAGTTGTTCCAGTGATACGGAGTTCTACAGGGATCTCTGGAGAACTCAAAATAGTTTGATTCGTTGCCCTGGTTTAGGGCTGCGACATCAACGGTGTCTTCCCAGCTGACGAAGCCGTCCCTCATGCCGATCTCCTCGCCTTGGTAGGTGATGGCTACTCCTGGGAGTAGCATGTTGAGACCGTTCAGACCATCCACCATGTCGTCTCTGAATCTAGATGGCATTCGGCTCTGGTCGTGGTTTCCGAACTATAAATAGACGAAGATGGATAATATCAACAATGTAGCAAGAAGATTTTGTCAATTGTTCATTTAACTAGATTAAAGAACTTACCACCCAGTTCGCTACATTCCCTTGAGGCATGTAAGTAAGCCAGTGCCTAATGACGTAGGCGAAGTCTCTGGCAGAAGACTTCGCAGACAGAGTCGTGATGAAATCAAAGTTGAATGGGAAGTGAGCACCGATCCTTCCTCTCTCGTCTCCATAATACAACATCGTCATGCTGATGTTGGCATAAGCCTCGGCCAAGAGTACCCTGGATACACAAAAGAAAACCAAGATATAATATTTAATTTAGAAAACGAATGTTCACAAATTTTAGAATTATGCGATACTTTGTAATATTTGTAATGCCACAAAACTAAAACAATATTGTTCCTTACTTAGTCTCCGCGTCATTCTCCACCGCCCACTCGTCAACAGCTTTCCTCCAATCATACACAACATCGTACAGTTCTATCAGGTCTCGGACATGGATCTGTGTGGTATATCCAGCCTGTTCCGGGCTCAAAAACATGTTCCCGGATAAAGGTTCGTCGGGGTAGTTCCCATTTGCATCGGGAGCTGTTTCGAATAAATGAGGAATGGCGTCCACCCTGAATCCATCAGCTCCTCTGGCTATCCAGAACAGCATGATTTTAACCATTTCGTCTTTTACGGCCTGATTTCGGAAGTTGAAGTCAGCTTGCTCGATAGCGAACTGGTGGAGGTAAAACTGCTGGCGAAGGTTGCTCCATTCCCAGACCGAGCCACCAAATTGACTGATCTGTACCAAAAACAAGAATAATATAAAAATCTTGCAAGTTTACCTTCTTTACTTATATTCTGATGACATGATTAGGACTTACCCAGTTTGAAGGTAATCTTGAATTGGGACTTTCTGGATCATTTCGTGGATCAGCCCATACGAAGAAGTCTTCATATCCTGGCTCCCTGGCTTCTGATTTAATGAAGTAATCGGAAAATGTACTAGCGTGGTTGGGAACGTAATCTAATATCACTTTCAAACCTGAAATGACCAAAGCTTATTAATTCTGAGAAAGCTGGTAGATGTTAATATATCACCAAGTTATTCATAATTTAAAACTTGTAGTCATACCTAATTCCTTTGCCTTATTTACCAGCTCATCAAAGTCTTCCATGGTCCCGTACTCGTCATGTATAGCGTAAAAGTCACTAACATCATACCCGAAGTCTATCATAGGTGACTGGAAGATCGGTGACATCCAGAGTGCGCCAACTCCAGCGTCTACTAGATGTTCTAATTGCTCAGTGATACCTGGAGAAAAATAATTATAGTACTATGAATCGAAGCGTTTCTATAATGTTTTTTGTTTGTTTAATTGAACTTCTCTAGGATTTATGTTAGTAAAGCAGTACTTTAGGATAAGGGAAAGGCCTTCAGAAGAGTTAATGTCAGTGCCAATTTTCGAAGGTCAAATTAGAAGGTCGTCTAACTATATATTTTCGATAAACATTGAAATGCCTTTCATACTCATTTTTTTAGCAACACACTAAAGTCACCAACGAAAACCTAATCAATAAAAATTGGTGTGCCACATGGGGTATCTTAGGCCCACTTATGTGAACCAAAACGGATTGGTCATTTGTGTATGAATTTATTGATTGTACGCACATACTAGTTGATCAGTGCAAACTTAAATTTACAGCTCTTATTGTTTAAACGTTATGACAAAACAATACTCGTAAATTACTAAACAGTTTTAATTGGGTGGGTTTTTGGTTTTTTTCAGTTTTGGTTGGTTTTTATTGGATTGGTTTTGTTTGGTTTGGATTGGTTTTGGTTTTGGTTGGTTTTGGTTGGTTTTTTGGATCTTAAAACCTATGCAGACAGGCTTAGATAGGTCTGAGTTGTCTCCTCTTTCACAAATGTCATCCCTTTTAGGTTTAATTGAAAATTAATTAAGGACCTTAGGCTTTGCAAAACGTACTAAAGGTTTTAATTTACCTTTGAAAATTGCTACAGAAGTGAACATGTGAATAATTGAATAGCTTTGGTCAGCAGATAACATGAAATAACGCGACCCAGACGGATATAGCGAAAGGACGGACTCATTTTCAAAAGATAGGTCGGAGGCAGCTCTGGACAAAGAGAGAAGAATGTAGAAAGAAGCCTTTGCCCAATAGTAGACGATCAGCATCCAAGAACTCACCTTTCAGATCTCCGATACCATCTCCATCGTAATCTTTAAATGACCGGGGATAGATCTGGTATATCACTGTGTGCTCCCACCAGTCCAGTTCCCTCAGCTCCGGTGGTGCCGCCTCTTCCTCCCTCATCACTGCCCATACCACCACCCCCACGACCACCCCGACCACCACAGCGGTTAGTATCGCCACCCCCACGGTCTGCTTCCACGACATCTTGGCTATACTGGCTTCAGATTATGAGAGCTTAATTTAAAGACTCCTTATCGATTCTTGTAATAAACCTTTATCTATAATGTTTGATATGTTTGATTACTGTTTGTTATTAAGATAATGTTTACCTATGGTCTGATTGTAAATTATTTAATCATGGGGAGGTACTGATATCCTATCTTGTATCTAAGAACATCGAAAATTATTTGTAAAATCACGTGGTCGTGTGATGCAAGTACAAAGTTCTTCTTAGGGCAGTTGCGTTTGTTATCTTCATCCAAAGCATTTTTGTCTTATGGCATATCACTTGAACCTAAGAACCGTAAATAATATAAGCAAGTATTAGTAAGCTAGTACAGGTCGCGTCGTGTAAAAATAACGCTGGCGGTCAAGCTGCGCATTAGGCGATTTATCGATCTAATTGGTGGTATGAGGTGGGGCGCGGGAGCATATATCATTTTTCAATTTACCTACTAATAACCAATATACGACGCCGCGAGCGAAAATCTAGTTCAAAAATAAAACAATAGGCCTAGTACTTTCGTGCGCGAGCTCCACATTCATACAGCGTTCTTTTTATGTGACGCGACCTGTAGTGGTAGTATAATATAAGGTTTTTTTTTATTTGAGATGGGTTTGCTCTTGACTCTAGTCTAGGTCTTAGATGACAGAGACAAAGTCTACGATGGAGCGAGCTTACCCAAAAGTAGCCTGTTCACTCTAACTTTGAAAAGATTAGGGTTGTAAGCGTTCCGAAACACAGACGCAGGCAGAGAGTTCCACTCTTTCGCTGTGCGCATTATGACAGACGCTTGGAAACGCTTAGTGCGAATTGGTGGAATAGCAACAAGATAGGGATGGAAAGTTGCTGTGCGTCTGGATTTCCGATGGTAGGGGGCGATGAAAGAATTTTCTATTTGATTCAGTACCTACAGCAAGTACACAAACAGTTTTACCTGCTCGCAACATATGTTTTTTTTTAATAGAAACCTACCCATACCTTAACTACATTCTACATCACTAGAGCCAGCGGATGTAGAGCCAACAATTACCCACGGTTCAGCAGAGCAGCCGCCTGTCTGCAAATTACAGTACAATACTACCATGATATGAGACCATCCATAAATTATGTTAGTATCCATTGTTTAATCCATTACGATTACGAGTTGGATCTGAAAATTTGTGATATTATGTTTGATTCTGTTTTGAATTTAGCCTGTAGGTTTCTTGGGAGTGCAAGAGCAAGCACTAAGAGAGGATTTCCCGAAATGCTTACGGAAACGTGAAAAAGTCGCGAGCAAAAGCTAGTTGGTTTCTTTTCTCAGCCCTTATTATTCAATTTAAATAATTATCGATAGTAATATCATCATTAGAATAGTTAATATCGGGATTGCTACCATGTACCTTTTTATTTAACTATTCCAGTTCCTCTGTGAAAGAGGATTCCGGGTGAAATTCGCTTCCATCTTCGGCCTAATCATCACTTTCTATCAGGTGAGATTTGGGCCAAGAGTTTCCCCGTTTTTTATAAAAAAAAAAAAAAAAACTAATGTTAGTGACCATAAAAGTTTAAAACTGTAATATCATCATTTTTAATACCAACTAAATAATTGCAAACATCATATATTTTTATCTTACCCGCACTCTGGTGATTCAGTATGAATGCATCGAATATTTTTACGCTGTCTTTGACAATCCCCTCCCTGCCCTTATCAGTTGGTGTGAATCTACACTCAGCGTCCATCTACACAGTAGTAGAACGCTTAACTTCTTCGACATCTGGTGCAAGTGGTTGTCACCGAAGTTAACTTCTTTCCAGCCAGTGTATCTTTCACACAATGGTCTTTGATAAAAAATAGAACAAGTTTTACATAAAATAATTTGTATTTTTAATTTAAAAGTTATAAATAGTTTTCTATGTACATCTGGTTAGTAAATAATAACTTCATAAACTGGTGGAGCCCTTAGTATCAAAGCTTCTCCCGCTGCCAGGGTAAGTTTCTCACAATCGATGACATCTCTGAAAAACAAAAAGTTATCAACATTAGGATCAGGAAAAATACAACCCTCATGGGGTCTTTTGGGTTAAAATACCATCAGGTAGTTTGCAACAAAATAATGGGGATATTGGTTATCAATATTCATTGGACATGGTTGAAGCCGAATTCTTGTTTGATTATTCCGCACCTGATGCAAGTCAGAGCCTCCTAAACAAAGGATTTACAAAATTGTTCAGCTTATCCTAAGGATTTCCAGTAGATATACAGTTAGCGATAAGGCTGCATGTTTAAAAAAATTGAGAAACTAATTTGGTGTACAAAAGTAAGTAGTATTCATATACCAAAATAACCCTTACCCTGCGACTCTGCTAGAATGAATACTCGATACATATACTGTAGCTGGTGTCTTCAGATGCGGTACCCTGCTCAAAACGATCGTGTCTGGAGCCTCTCCAACATTGAACAGGAACACCAGGGTGTCATAGGTCCTGAGGCTCCTGACCAAGTAGAAGGAACTGTCGGACAGTGCCCTGATATCGTACTCCCCGTGGGAGAGTGTCTTCTCCTTACGAAGGGCTGTGAGGGCTTGGTATACCTGGGGAACAAGTGTTCAGTTAGGGCATGTATTAACGTTTGAGTATATGATGACATCAATAAATCACATCGCCAAACTAGCTAATGGGTTATGTTTATGCAAAACTTAACAAAAAAAAAGATGAACAAAACGTTTCGACTAAAATTTACTCGTAATTTTAAAATCTTTAAATGACCATATATTTTTCCCGCCGGCCACCAATTACAAAAAAAAAAAAAAAGAAAAACTGTTGCTCAAACTGAGCTTAATCGAACTACGATTATCTGTTCAGTATTTTCGGATATAAGATGTTTTTTTTATTTAGCTCCTTTTACATCGCCCCTAATCAATTTAAAGATTTAGATACAATAAAACATTAGAAAATTTTGTGTCGTTTTCTAATGCTTTTATTATAATTTATATCCAGACAGATATTTATTTGTAAATAAACAGTAATAAAATGTGCTTAATTTCCAACCTTAAAATGACTCTTCTGGTCCGCCTTTTGTTTGGCCAGATTTATTTCCGTGTAATGTTCATCGACTGGTAACCAAGTGCCCTCGGCGATGGAGAAGCCAGCGTTGATGGAGTCATCCCAATGGAAAGGGGTTCTCTCAAAGTCACGGGAGAACAGGTGGTAGGTGCTTTCGTTTCCCTCTCTCCTAGCATCCACGTCGAGGGTGTTATTCCAGCTAACGTAGCCGTCCCTCATTCCGATCTCCTCGCCCTGGTAGGTGATGGAGGTGCCGGGCAGCATCATGAGTAAGGAGTTGAGACCATCCACCATGTCGTCGCGGAAGCGGGTCGCCGTCCTGCTGTTGTCATGGTTACCGAACTGAAACCGATCGAAGTTTTGTTAGTGTCGAAGCTTGATGAACCCCTAGTTGAAAAAATGGAATGATTTTTAACCGATTTAAAAAAAAGGGGAGGATTGTGATTCGTCAGTTTTTTTATTTGTAACATACAAATCAATTGTTCAGCGATATTTCTATCAATTTTCTACTGATTTGGATGATTCCGTTTTTGATGTAAATTATCTTCTCGGACTAGTCCAATTTCAATTTGGTGAAGATTTGATGATGAACTTAGGAGATAGGTAACGGAACTCTTCAATAAATGGTATTGACTCCTATAACGTGCCTCGGAAAGCACGATGAGCCGTTGGTTGCGGCTTTCATTTGTAGATATTTGGCAGTTGCGGATAATGAGACCAGTAAATCTGAAACTAGTCTTCCCAAGGAGTACCATGTTACTCAGTTTACCTATGGGTTGTGGAGGTCTCGTGGGCAACCGCTCCACGTAAAATACTGGAATTCAGCTGAATCCGGTTTGACTGGAAGCCGACCCCAATGTGGTTGGGAAAGGGCTAGGCAGATGATGACTATGTTTGTTCAAACTGGCACGCTCTATTGCTAATGAACATTTCTCAACGTCAATCATATTACCTGCCAGTTGGCCACAGCACCATTCGGCATGTAAGTCAGCCACTCCAGTATAGTAAACACGAAGTCTCTGGCATTAGAGTTGGCTTCCAGATGGACCAAGTTAAAGTTGAAGGGGAAATGCGACCCTTTGACTCCCTGCGCGTTCCCATAGTACAGCATCGACATAGTAACGTTAGTATAACTTGTGGTGAAAAGGACCCTGGAAATATGGTTATCTCTGATAAAAAAATGTAAAACAATTTACTTGATCTAGGATAGGTTTAAGATGATATTTATTTAGAAACCGTTATTTAGCCGTTTATCTTTTGAAACTTAGATCTTGACGATCTAGTACTTAAGCAGATAATTATCAAGTAAACATTTAAGCTTGGCTAACCTTGTGTCTCCTCCATGCTTCTCGTTGTATTTATCAATGAAATCCCGCCACTCATACACAATGTCGTACAGCTCAATCTGATTCACGTTGTACAGAGGAACTGTGTTTGGAGGATTATCAGGGTACCGGCCACCATAGTCGGCGGGGTCTGCCTCTAACAGGAAGTTACAGGAACTGAGCCAGAAGCCATCAACTCCCTTGTCTAGCCAGAACTTCATGATATCGATCTTCTCCTTCTTGACGGCGGGGTTCCTGAAGTTAAAGTCTGGCGTCACGACGTCAAACTGGTGCAAATAGTACTGCTTTCTCTTCTCACTCCACTCCCATAATGAGCCTCCGAATTGACTGTCCTAGAATAAATAGATAAATCAATGCAAGATAATCGTAACAGTCTCCTTCTTCAAAACCTTCCTCATTCTACACCCAAAGGAGGCAAAGAATGCCACCTCTGTCTCTAAACCACACCCGTTCGAGGATAAATCTTGAACTTGAACAGACTTCTGAAGTTCCTGAAGGTATGAAGCGAACCATTTCAGTGCGTCGAGAGAAAACATCACATAGGACAGAATAGCTAACAGGTTGTGCTGGAACAGTGACTTTTGTTTTAGTCCTATATTTACGATTGACCACTATAATAGTGCTGTGCCCGTCATTTAACTTGCACATTTGTGCCGGAATATTTTAAAGCCGAAATAACAGTTTGCGTGTGAATAACATCATTGTAAACCACATTGTGCGTTACCCCTTTTAATATTAGTAGAATGTCGTTGAGGAAGACCAGAAAATCTTATAAATAAAACTTTGTGAAATCATCTGACCATCGAAATCTTCCATTACATTTAATCAGAGTGAAGTGCAACGTGCCCTTTTAAGATGTCTTCATCTCAGTGTCAGCCCCTTACCAGCTATACTATCTTGTACTAAATCTATTCGTCATATTTTTCTTCTTATAATCTTCCACCATTCCATTTTGTGATTATTTGCAAAACGAACCAGTCATGTTTGTTAAAAGTAAGAAAACTCACTGACCCAGTTGGAGGGAGGCAACGTCTTGGTAGGATCGGCAGGGTTCGCGATCCCATCAGCCCACACGTAGTAGTCCTTGTACTGAGGGTCACCTTCTTCCGACTTCTTAAAGGACTCAGAGTGTGTACTGCCGTGGTTTGGCACGACGTTAAGCAATATTTTGATTCCTGGAATTGAAAAATAATGTTTTTCATAACTCGTACTCGGAAAGCTTGAAATTGCTTGAAGAGCGGATTTAAAGTTATACTTTGCAGCCCTAGGGAGAATCGTTTTCAACTGACTGCCATCAAATCATAAAAAAACAATGATTAAAATGATATGGCTAAATAGCTAGCCGGTCACAATTTTTACAAAATAGTCGGGAATGCGGCAATCCGATCATTTATTTTTATAGTTTTGTTCATACTTTCGTATAGCAGAGATTTGTATTAACACGATGAGTTCATCAGATTCAGATGTGGAACTTTTCTTTAGCTAATTTATCTTTTATTTCGTATTTCCGTAATGATAAGCACCGTGCCTCGGATGAAAGACTTATTTAGACTAAATAATTTACTTTCAAAATTACGATAACAATGCACTATTAGGTACCAAGCACTTGTATATTGTCGGTATAAAGCTATATAACACCAACCATTAAAAATGGCCAAAATGAATAAAAAAGAAACATAATTTTACCTTTTTCATGGGCCATCTTCACCAACTCCTCAAAGTCCTCCATGGTGCCGAATATATCGTGAATCTCATAGGGGTTTCTAATGTCGTATCCGAAGTCAACCATAGGGGAATCGAAAATAGGAGTCATCAAAATCGCGTCTAGTCCCGCGTCTTTGAAGTGATTCAAATTTTGTATTATACCTGTGAATGGGGTAACACCAAATCAGTATCAAAATCGAATCGACAAGTATTTCAGCTTACCTATAACCACTTGTTTATTCAATTTTACAACGGCGATCATCATTCGCAATTCGCTGATGCTGTTAAGGTATTATCAGTTAAGTCATCGTCGTACGACAATTGTTTCACACAACCGACTTCCAAATATAAAAAAAAACACTACAAAGTTTTCGAAAGTCGGTGTTTTTGTTAGTTTACTCGTATTTAGACACCGATTTCCGAATTTTGTGTTTTTTTGTAAATTTTCACTTTTTAGAAACATACAACACCACTGCAAATTCCAGCTATTTCTATTTAAAAGCCAAATTTCCCAACCGATTTTGATCAAACTTAAATGGGACCAATCGACAAGTATTATCCTTTCAGGTACTTTTCAATTGAATTCAATTAAATTATTCAATTATTTTTCAAATCGGTTCATAAATGAAGGAGTTATGAGGTAACAAACATAAAAAAATACAACCGAATTAAGAACCTCCTCTTTGTTGGGAAGTCGGTTAAAAAGCAATATTATTGTGTGGAACCACAGATGTAGTAAACACAACGATTTTCACAAGCAGATGTATTATTTCATCATTTACACTCAAATAACGTCTCACAGATAAATGCCATCAACCTTCTCAGAGTAAACCAGTTTTGCTTTATTTAAAAGCATTTTTAAATAAAAAGTTTACCACCCAAATCTCCAAAGCCATCCCCGTAGCTGTCTTTAAAGGAAAGCGGATAGATCTCGTAAATCACGCAGTGTTGCCACCAGTCCAAGTCTGCCAGGACTGGAGGAGCTGCCACCACGAGCGAAGTCCTCTCAGCCGTCAGGTTCGTGGAACCTGACTGGGTGACCACAGGCGTGGTCATCAAAGGTGTGTTCGATGGGAGCTCCGTGGTGACCCCGGGAACCAAGCATTTGTTGGAGGCTATCACGCCCCACACGATCAGACCTGAAAGTAAAAATAAGTTGCGGTGTTGGTCTGTCATCTGCCTCTTCGTTGGGTTCGCCTTCCTCGATTTTATGGTGTCACTGCTAATTGACGTCTCCTTTATCGGATAATTGCACGTAATTGGCAGTTCCTAACATTTTGTTTTGAAGTTGAAGTTGTTCAAACGTGCATAGGGATATTCGGTTTTCTGACTGAGATAAGTAGTACAATGAACAAGCTACATAAATAAACTACTTATAATAATTTAAAACGTTCAAGTTATGCAACGTAATTATTTAGCAGCTAGACTCAACTACGTTTAATGAAATAGCCATTACTGCTGCATATAATATGCTTTCCTCAGTTAGCTAATGTTCCACAAACATCTGCTTAAACTATCATCAAAAATCTAGAATATTAACTAACCTCCAAATGAAAGTGTCTTGAAATAGGCGAGCCTATCAACCTGACACAAATTCAAGTGTCTTGCAACCTGATACAAATGCAAGTGTCTTGTAATAGGCGAACCCATCAACCGAACACAAATGCAAGTGTCTTGAATAGACGACCCCATCATACCCGGACACAAATGCAGACGTCAGGCTGCTTCTAGGAGCCCGGGTGTCACCACTGCGAGGATCGACCGGAGGACACGGTAGAGCACACTGTGCAGGTGTGCCCCGCTTGGGCGGCGCACCGCCGTGTCCTCGAAACGGCGATTGGCGGCGACCTCTCGCGTCCGGCCCTGGTCCAAGCCATGGTCCGGAGCGAGACGGAATGGGACGCCGTTGCCTCCTTCTGCGAAGCAGTCATGCTAGCAAAGGAGGTGGCGGAGCGGGAGAGGAGACCCTCTCGTCCCGGCCGCCGTGGTGGACGCCGCGGGCGTCGGGGGCCACCTGGTGACCTCCGGCCACCGTAGGCGCGGGCCTGTGGACGGCGAGCTATGGGTGGCTCGCCGTCCGTCCATCTAGACAGGCCGTGTCGACGGCGCGTTAGTGTTCCACGCGCGCCTCAAAGAGAGTCAGCAACACAGAGGGGCCCGAAAGGGCCGACGCCTGCCGGAGTCGCGGGATTATTCGCAAGAGACACTGTGGCTCCGGAACACAAAGGGCAATGAAGGAACATGGATGGGTTTTAGTCAGTAGAAGTCTGACACTCCCTCCCGCTACACCCAGAGCGGGAGGAGTCATTGGATGATTTCCCATCCCTAAAAAAAAAAAAAAAGGCTGCTTCTAGGAAATTCAAGATCAAAAACTCTTTAAGCCTTCCCAGGATCTAGAAACTCTTTCTTCTGTGTTCTAAATTTAATACTTTGCAATACAGGGTTTTTATATAAAACTACCTTTTGCGGCGTATCCTGCTAGTCCCGTACATAAAGGAATTTCGAGAAACCCTCCCTTAGTGCACCCCTCCACTCCCCGAGGAACATGCTAATTTCAGATTTCTACGTAGTACTAGTCAGATTTCGGCTGTGTGTTGCCTTTAAGCACTCAGTCAGTCAGTAACGGTAGAAATGAAAATAATTAACTTATTAGTCCTTAATTTGTGTCACACATTTATTTTTCACTTTTAAGTAGTGATACTTGGACGACGTCTTAGTCTACGCAGAAATTGAAATTTTATTTTATTTAGTAGGGACATAAAACAGTTAAACATGCTTCAAATAAACAAGAAAACATTAAAACTAAAATCACAAACATGTGACCCACACCAATGTCCGCGTATTCACAAAAATATAATAGAAGTGAAATAAGCAATTTAATGCTCATAAAATAAAACCTACTGATCCAAACTGAATTATTTTTTTACGGGAATAAACGGCAAGTATGTCGCATCGAACTAAAAAAAACTCACAAATTCACGTAATTTTATGACGCGCCGATTGAGTTTTAGTGCAGTTGCAGTTAAGTTCAAGTTTGAGTGATAAACGGTATTCTTATAATCTTTGAACTGCGCGTGAACTGCACGACAACCAAACTCGACCAAACTTACGTATGGTGGTGAGAACAAATATTACTCACTAAATAATCGAATAGAATCTATTACATTTCAATGAATATGACGTTATTATCATATTAAAACTGAAACATAAACTTATCAGCTGTAATTTTGAGACGTCAAACAAATAGTAGAATACCGATCGTGCATATTGCGTTCCAAAGCGCGCACCAAAAACGCGCAACAGTAGGTAGCCGCTATATTGCGCTCGCGTGACGCGAACTTGACGCGAGCATGTCTGACAGCGGTAGAGAATACGAAAAGCGTTGTTTTGATCGAAACTCAACTTCAACTGCACTGCAACAGCACTTATATAATTACGTGAATTAGCCTACAGAAACCTCGATGTAATCGGAATACATACACAAAAAAAAAAATTCCCACCGAATAGAGAACTTCCTCCTTTTTGGAAGTCGGTTAAAAAGTGTAGGTATTTACCTCCAATAGTGCCCAGCAGGGCCACTGACAAGGTCAGAAGGAAGACATGCAACGTCTTCACGTTCAGGGAGCCGCTGCTCGGCTGCTGATCATCTGGTCCCATATCTACGATAACTTCTACAGCGTTACTATGTACACCACCGACGTTTGTTAGGTCCAATAATTATAATGCGTTTTTATATTTATAATTCTTTAATGAAATGTTGTTTCACTAGCAGTTCATCGCGCACTAAATGTCTAATTCAACTCGTCTAGACAGACTCTACTAAAAATAAGGAAAAATAAGCCAAATAATAACAATCTGTATATCCATACTATTATTATTTTAATTAATTGTGTAAGTGAATCGGTTTGTCTGTCTCTTTGTTAAGTTTTCTTCACAGATAGATTCTGAAAGGCTCAACGGATTTGAATGAAACTTGGCACACGGGTAGACCATGTCGGGAATTGGAATTATTATTATGATATTTTTATTCCGGGAGTAAGTTCGCTTGGGACGATTTACAACTATCAAGAGGGCGAAGCCGCAGGATCAAGCTAGTGATACATATGTTCTTAGCCAACAAAGGTCACCCACAACCACAAAACTAGAATTAATAAAAATTCATAGTTTTAAAAATACAAAAATAAAACCGTCTGTCTTAAAAGGTTACTTATTGCTTGTCTTGGTATGGTCATGTGACGAGGAGGGAGGAAACGCATTTAAATATAGTACGTTCTGTATTGAAAAATGCGGATGTGTGCGCGACTGCGTATCTATTGCTTTTACTGAAGTGATATATAAAAATCTATTATTTTAGTCGAATACATGCATTATTTAGAACACAGAAAGTAAATTCCAGCGTTGCCAGAAGGTTACATTTCTTACATTTTTGATTTAAGAGTAATGAACATAAATTTGGATGGATGGAGAGGGAGAGGAAGGCCAAAGAAAAGATTGTGTGAGGAGCGATATGAAAGAAAAGGGAGTTAGTGATAGTTTGACGGCTGATAGGGCAGAGTGGAAGAAAAAACCGTGTTGCGCCACCCCAAGTAACATGGGATAAGGGGTGATGATGATTCTTGAAAGGTTACTTGATGAGTTCATAAACGGAAAAACATGAGGATGGCATAGATGATTCCTTTGAATCATCTGTTTGAAATGGAGCTGTTTACAGAGTAAACAACTCCTTTTCAAACAGTGACAATAATTTTAATGTACTAAAGCAAGCTAAAAGTTTATTTGAGTGAGAGAGAGAGAGATAGCAATTGTGGGTCGGATCTAATTTACGATTTAATCAGTCATCATCATCTGCCGACCCTTATTCTTACTACATTGGGGTCGGCTTCCAGTCAAACCGGATTCAGCTGAATACCAGTATTTTAGTTGAGCGGCTGCATACCAGACCTCCGCAACCCATAAATAGGGTAACACGGTATTTCTTGGCAAGACTGGAGTCAGGTTTACTGGCTTCTGACAATCCGTAACGACTGCCAAAGATTACAAATGACAGCCCGGACCAACGGCTTAACGTGCTTTTCGAGACACGCAGGAAACTCGATATGTTAAGATGATAACCCATCCACAGACGAACCTTGGCAAGCATTGCTTAACCTTGAAAATCGACCCGTGCGGCTGTTTTAATTTAGCCACGAGCTCCTCAGCTTGTCTGTCTGTCACTCAGTAATGGAATAAATTTATATAAACATATGTAATAGTCTTGGGATACAGGGTGTCCCAAGACTTTGCCACACGAAGGGAAAGTACCTTAAATACTGTTGATAGAAAAAAAATACTGAGTGAACGTATGAATTTAATACAGAGGTAGACTGATTAATTGAGGAGCATGTGGCTAATGAGGAGCTCGTGGCTAAATAACAATAATAAGAATAAAGTACCCCGTACTTTTGACTCGTCGTCGCTTCTTGGATTAATAACTATCAAAGTTGTTGATTTCTCGACTTGTTTTTCGACGCCGATTTTTTTTTAATATTATATAATTTTGTCAGATGACATCAGATTCCGCCAGAGATGCTAATTTCAAACTTGTTTTATTCTGCTCTTCAAATTATTCAAATATAATGATTTTCGATACTATTATCATTATTTTTATACCCAATTAAATTATTACAAACAAATATATTTTCTACCCGAGCTCTGGTGATTCAGTATGAATGTGTCACCGGAAAATAGCAAACACCGTAAGATTGTAAAATATCGCGTGAAATTGTAAACATTTTTTTGTAAAGTAGACACGAATGTATTGGAAACTATTGAATTTGAATGGAATATGTTTTATACTAAACGATTTTTTCATAATACCTATATCGAGAAATTTTAATGTAATTAAGATTTATAGAATCTACACTCAGCGTCCATCTACACTATAGATGTAGGTACGCTATATACTTCTTCCACATCTTGTGCAAGCGGTTGTCACCGACGTTAACTTCTTTGCAGCCAGTTTATCTTTCACACATTGGTCTTTGATAAAATGTTCTGTCAGTCTTGGTTTCTGATTTTGAGCTAAATCCGGTTTGACTGTCACGTTGAATGGCAATGCTAACTTTTTGAGCAAAGAACGAGCCAGCGCTCTGGTTTTGTGAATTGTGTTTGTCCAACTGGGCAATGCAAACAAATGTCAGTGTGGTAGTATATTTTTATTCAGAGATCAAATTCTTTGCAAAACGGAGGCCATACAGCTAGAATATAGGAAATCGATAATTTTAACCTCTAACTTTTTAAAGCGATGTAAATCAGTATTTCCATCCTGGAATATTTAATTTCAAAGTTTTATCGAGCTCCTACCATCGCATACTGAGAATCTTGTTACCAATTATCCATCAAATTGATTTAAAGATCGCTAATAAAAAAACTGGTCAAGTGCGAGCCGGACTAGCGTACAAAGGATTCCGAACCAATTTAATTTTTTTAATATGTTATTTTGACACTACAGTATAATCTTTAGGTATAGAACAATTATCTGCACTTTTTTCAAAATGTTTGTCTCAGGAGTTTCGGAGATAAAGGAATGGTCAATTTTGGTCTAATTTCTTGAATAACTTTAAAATCATTTATTTTAATATAAATATATATATATATATTTATATTAAAATAAATGATTTTAAAGTTATTCAAGAAATTATATAATATATATATATATATATATATATATATATATATATATATAAATATGAATATATATATATATATATGTCGTGGATAAAGATATCATTTAACAATAGGGAATATGCATGAAAAAAATATTTATGATCTGAACAGTTTATCTAAAAGTATTCGAAAATATAATACTAACTGTGAAATTAGAATCTAAATTGCTCGAAAAACGAACGAGATACAATTATTTTAAACAAATATATCTATCCCTCTCGCGAAAACGCTGTTTTCTATGGCAGCTGTATAGTCATCGTGTTATTTGACGTCACATTACATATCGGACTTCTCTTTCTAACTGTAGTCTTTGAAGCTTTATAACTTAATAAATGATGAAGGTATTTAAAAAATAATTTCATGATTGTTTACTAGAGCTAGGAAGTATTTTATTTTGCAAATAAAAAAATTGTATGCATATTCCCTATTAGTTGCTGATTTGAGTATTGTAGTAGTGGGTAGTGGTAAACGCCGTGACGTCAGTTGACAGTTGTAATGGCGGCACGTGGACAGAGTCGTATTGGAGAGTGGGGACTTTGGCTCGAGACACCGACTAGGACACTCGTCCAGAACGAGGCTGTCGGTGTTTCGAGCCAAAGTGCGCTCGGCAAAGCCAAAAATGAACCCGAAAGGTATAATAGTTAAATTTTTACGTAACGCGTCCGTGTTTGGGTCATTTAGGTCCATATGTGATCCAAATTTCAACAGAATCGGTCCAGTAGATCTGGAGAAAATTGTCTGTGACAGACGTGCAGATAGACAGACAGACGGACAGACAGACAGATACCTGAGTGATCTTATAAGGGTTCCATTTTTACGGATGTTCGTACCCTAAAAACAAGCACTAACAGATTTACAGTGATAGTTTAATTAGATTTTTTAAATCCAAACAATGGGTAAAGTTAGTTTTGTAACGCATTTCGTAACATCGCTGACTGAATCTTATTAGAGATAATAACATTTTAATTTTTATCTCATGTTCCTTTAGCCGTTCCTAATTAAAAGACGTTTCATTGCAACAGATTCAGGTTTTTGTAAAGTCATCTCAAGACAAATTAAAATAAATAAAAACCAAAAACAAAAAAAAAAAAATATTTCATTTAAAACTTAAAAATAGTTTTCTATGTACATCTGGTTAGTTAATAATAACTTCATAAACTGGTGAAGCCCTTAGTATCAAAGCTTCTCCCGCTGCCAGGGTAAGTTTCTCACAATCGATGACATCTCTGAAAAACAAAAAGTTATCAACATTAGGATCAGGAAAAATACAACCCTCATGGGGTCTTTTGGGTTGAAATACCATCAGGTAGTTTGCAACAAAATAATGGGGATATTGGTTATCAATATTCAGTGGACATGGTTGAAGCAGAATTCTTGTTTGTAGATTATTCCGCACCTGATGCAAGTCAGAGCCTCCAAAACAAAGGATTTACAAAATTGTTCAGCTTATCCTAAGGATTTCCAGTAGATATACAGATAGCGATAAGGCTGCATGTTTAAAAAAAAATGAGTAACTAATTTGAAGTACAAAAGTAAGGAGTATTCATCTTAAAATAGCAAAATAACCCTTACCCTGCGACTCTGCTAGAATGAATACTCGATACATATACTGTAGCTGGTGTCTTCAGATGCGATACCCTGCTCAAAACGATCGTGTCTGGAGCCTCTCCAACATTGAACAGGAACACCAGGGTGTCATAGGTCCTGAGGCTCCTGACCAAGTAGAAGGAACTGTCGGACAGTGCCCTGATATCGTACTCCCCGTGGGAGAGTGTCTTCTCCTTACGAAGGGCTGTGAGGGCTTGGTATACCTGGGGAACAAGTGTTCAGTTAGGGAATGTATTAACGTTGGACTATATGATGACATCAATAAATCACATCGCCAAACTAGCCAATGGGTTATGTTTAATGCAAAACTTAACAAAAAAAAAAAGATGAACAAAACGTTTCGACTAAAATTTACTCGTAATTTTAAAATCTTTAAATGACCATATATTTTTCCCGCCGGCCACCAATTACAAAAAAAAAAAAGAAAAACTGTTGCTCAAACTGAGCTTAATCGAACTACGATTATTTGTTCAGTATTTTCGGATATAAGATGTTTTTTTATTTAGCTCCTTTTACATCGCCCCTAATCAATTTAAAGATTTAGATACAATAAAACATTAGAAAATTTTGTGTCGTTTTCTAATGCTTTTATTATAATTTATATCCAGACAGATATTTATTTGTAAATAAACAGTAATAAAATGTGCTTAATTTCCAACCTTAAAATGACTCTTCTGGTCCGCCTTTTGTTGGGCCAGATTTATTTCCTTGTAATCTGCAGCGACTGGTAACCAAGTGCCCTCGGCGATGGAGAAGCCAGCGTTGATGGAGTCATCCCAATGGAAAGGGGTTCTCTCAAAGTCACGGGAGAACAGGTGGTAGGTGCTTTCGTTTCCCTCTCTCCTAGCATCCACGTCGAGGGTGTTATTCCAGCTAACGTAGCCGTCCCTCATTCCGATCTCCTCGCCCTGGTAGGTGATGGAGGTGCCGGGCAGCATCATGAGTAAGGAGTTGAGACCATCCACCATGTCGTCGCGGAAGCGGGTCGCCGTCCTGCTGATGTCATGGTTACCGAACTGAAACCGATCGAAGTTTTGTTAGTGTCGAAGCTTATGATGAACCCCTAGTTGAAAAAATGGAATGATTTTTAACCGATTTCAAAAAAAGGGGAGGATTGTGATTCGTCAGTTTTTTTATTTGTAACATACAAATCAATTGTTCAGCGATATTTCTATCAATTTTCTACTGATTTGGATGATTCCGTTTTTGATGTAAATTATCTTCTCGGACTAGTCCAATTTCAATTTGGTGAAGATTTGATGATGAACTTAGGAGATAGGTAACGGAACTCTTCAATAAATGGTATTGACTCCTATAACGTGCCTCGGAAAGCACGATGAGCCGTTGGTTGCGGATTTCATTTGTAGATATTTGGCAGTTGCGGATAATGAGACCAGTAAATCTGAAACTAGTCTTCCCAAGGAGTACCATGTTACTCAGTTTATGGGTTGTGGAGGTCTCGTGGGCAACCGCTCCACGTAAAATACTGGAATTCAGCTGAATCCGGTTTGACTGGAAGCCGACCCCAATGTGGTTGGGAAAGGGCTAGGCAGATGATGACTATGTTTGTTCAAACTGGCACGCTCTATTGCTAATGAACATTTCTCAACGTCAATCATATTACCTGCCAGTTGGCCACAGCACCATTCGGCATGTAAGTCAGCCACTCCAGTATAGTAAACACGAAGTCTCTGGCATTAGAGTTGGCTTCCAGATGGACCAAGTTAAAGTTGAAGGGGAAATGCGACCCTTTGACTCCCTGCGCGTTCCCATAGTACAGCATCGACATAGTAACGTTAGTATAACTTGTGGTGAAAAGGACCCTGGAAATATGGTTATCTCTAATAAAAAAATGTAAAACAATTTACTTGATCTACGATAGGTTTAAGATGATATTTATTTAGAAACATAGATCTTGACGATGTAGTACTTAAGCAGATAATTATCAAGTAAACATTTAAGCTTGGCTAACCTTGTGTCTCCTCCATGCTTCTCGTTGTATTTATCAATGAAATCCCGCCACTCATACACAATGTCGTACAGCTCAATCTGATTCACGTTGTACAGAGGAACTGTGTTTGGAGGATTATCAGGGTACCGGCCACCATAGTCGGCGGGGTCTGCCTCTAACAGGAAGTTACAGGAATCGAACCAGAAGCCATCAACTCCCTTGTCTAGCCAGAACTTCATGATATCGATCTTCTCCTTCTTGACGGCGGGGTTCCTGAAGTTAAAGTCTGGCATCACGACGTCAAACTGGTGCAAATAGTACTGCTTTCTCTTCTCACTCCACTCCCATAATGAGCCTCCGAATTGACTGTCCTAGAATAAAGAGATAAATCAATGCAAGGTAGTCGTTACAGTCTCCTTTTTCAAAACCTTCCTCATTCTACACCCAAAGGAGGCAAAGAATGCCACCTTTGGGGACGCCAGTCTCTAAATCATATCAGTTTCAGGATAAATCTCGAATTTGAACCGACTTCTGAAGTTCCTGAAGGTATGAAGCGAACCATTCCAGCGCGTCGAGAGAAAACATCACATAGGACAGAATAGCTAACAGGATGTCGTAACAGGTGGTTTGAAGGCTATGCTAGAACAGTGACTTTTGTTTCAGTCCTATATTTACGATTGACCACTATACTGAGGGTGGAAATAGTGCTGTGCCCGTCATTTAACTTGCACATTTGTGCCGGAATATTTTAAAGCCGAATTAACTTCTTCTCGAGCCCGAAGTGCAGTCGAACGCAGGCTACCCTAAGCCTAACCAGCTGGATTAAATGCGAACTAATTCACGGTTGTCATTTTATTTAATAAGGACTAATTTTATTTAGCCAATATGGAGAACCGCATTTCCTTACTAGTTTAGGCCAGCGAATGCGCTTGAGTGAAAGGGACCATGCTACCGGGGTAAAACAACATCATTGTAAACCACATTATGCGTTACCCCTTTTAATATTAGTAGAATGTCGTTGAGGAAAACCAGAAAATCTTATAAATAAAACTTTGTGAAATCATCTGACCATCGAAATCTTCCATTACATTTAATCAGAGTGAAGTGCAACGTGCCCTTTTAAGATGTCTTCATCTCATTGTCAGCCCCTTACCAGCTATACTATCTTGTACTAAATCTATTCGTCATATTTTTCTTCTTATAATCTTCCACCATTCCATTTTGTGATTATTTGCAAAACGAACCAGTCATGTTTGTTAAAAGTAAGAAAACTCACTGACCCAGTTGGAGGGAGGCAACGTCTTGGTAGGATCGGCAGGGTTCGCGATCCCATCAGCCCACACGTAGTAGTCTTTGTACTGAGGGTCACCTTCTTCCGACTTCTTAAAGGACTCAGAGTCTGTACTGCCGTGGTTTGGCACGACGTTAAGCAATATTTTGATTCCTGGAATTGAAAAATAATGTTTTTCATAACTCGTACTCGGAAAGCTTGAAATTGCTTGAAGAGCGGGTTGAAAGTTATACTTTGCAGCCCTAGGGAGAATCGTTTTCAACTGACTGCCATCAAATCATAAAAAAACAATGATTAAAATGATATGGCTGAATAGCTAGCCGGTCACAATTTTTACAAAATAGTCGGGAATGCGGCAATCCTATCATCATTTATTTTTAAAGTTTTGTTCATACTTTCGTATAGCAGAGATTTGTATTAACACGATGAGTTCATCAGATTCAGATGTGGAACTTTTCTTTAGCTAATTTATCTTTTATTTCGTATTTCCGTAATGATAAGCACCGTGCCTCGGATGAAAGACTTATTTAGTCCCTCGCCGCCCGTCTCGGGACTAAATAATTTACTTTCAAAATTACGATAACAATGCACTATTAGGTACCAAGCACTTGTATATTGTCGGTATAAAGCTATATAACACCAACCATTAAAAATGGCCAAAATGAATAAAAAAGAAACATAATTTTACCTTTTTCATGGGCCATCTTCACCAACTCCTCAAAGTCCTCCATGGTGCCGAATATATCGTGAATCTCATAGGGGTTTCTAATGTCGTATCCGAAGTCAACCATAGGGGAATCGAAAATAGGAGTCATCAAAATCGCGTCTACTCCCGCGTCTTTGAAGTGATTAAAATTTTGTATTATACCTGTGAATAGGGTAACACCAAATCAGTATCAAAATCGAATCGACAAGTATTTCAACTTACCTATAACCACTAGTTTATTCAATTTTACAACGGCGATCATCATTCGCAATTCGCTGATGCTGTTAAGGTATTATCAGTTAAGTCATCGTCGTACGACAATTGTTTCACACAACCGACTTCCAAATATAAAAAAAAACACTACAAAGTTTTCGAAAGTCGGTGTTTTTGTTAGTTTACTCGTATTTAGACACCGATTTCCGAATTTTGTGTTTTTTTGTAAATTTTCACTTTTTAGAAACATGCAACACCACTGCAAATTCCAGCTATTTCTATTTAAAAGCCAAATTTCCCAACCGATTTTGATCAAACTTAAATGGGACCAATCGACAAGTATTATCCTTTCAGGTACTTTTCAATTGAATTCAATTAAATTATTCAATTATTTTTCAAATCGGTTCATAAATGAAGGAGTTATGAGGTAACAAACATAAAAAAATACAACCGAATTAAGAACCTCCTCCTTGTTGGGAAGTCGGTTAAAAAGCAATATTATTGTGTGGAACCACAGATGTAGTAAACACAACGATTTTCACAAGCAGATGTATTATTTCATCATTTACACTCAAATAACGTCTCACAGATAAATGCCATCAACCTTCTCAGAGTAAACCAGTTTTGCTTTATTTAAAAGCATTTTTAAATAAAAAGTTTACCACCCAAATCTCCAAAGCCATCCCCGTAGCTGTCTTTAAAGGAAAGCGGATAGATCTCGTAAATCACGCAGTGTTGCCACCAGTCCAAGTCTGCCAGGACTGGAGGAGCTGCCACCACGAGCGAAGTCCTCTCAGCCGTCAGGTTCGTGGAACCTGACTGGGTGACCACAGGCGTGGTCATCAAAGGTGTGTTCGATGGGAGCTCCGTGGTGACCCCGGGAACCAAGCATTTGTTGGAGGCTATCACGCCCCACACGATCAGACCTGAAAGTAAAAATAAGTTGCGGTGTTGGTCTGTCATCTGCCTCTTCGTTGGGTTCGCCTTCCTCGATTTTATGGTGTCACTGCTAATTGACGTCTCCTTTATCGGATAATTGCACGTAATTGGCAGTTCCTAACATTTTGTTTTGAAGTTGAACTTGTTCAAACGTGCATAGGGATATTCGGTTTTCTGACTGAGATAAGTAGTACAATGAACAAGCTAAATAAATAAACTACTTATAATAATTTAAAACGTTCAAGTTATGCAACGTAATTATTTAGCAGCTAGACTCAACTACGTTTAATGAAATAGCCATTACTGCTGCATATAATATGCTTTCCTCAGTTAGCTAATGTTCCACAAACATCTGCTTAAACTATCATCAAAAATCTAGAATATTAACTAACCTCCAAATGAAAGTGTCTTGAAATAGGCGAGCCTATCAACCTGACACAAATTCAAGTGTCTTGCAACCTGATACAAATGCAAGTGTCTTGTAATAGGCGAACCCATCAACCGAACACAAATGCAAGTGTCTTGAATAGACGATCCCATCATACCCGGACACAAATGCAGACGTCAGGCTGCTTCTAGGAGCCCGGGTGTCACCACTGCGAGGATCGACCGGAGGACACGGTAGAGCACACTGTGCAGGTGTGCCCCGCTTGGGCGGCGCACCGCCGTGTCCTCGAAACGGCGATTGGCGGCGACCTCTCGCGTCCGGCCCTGGTCCAAGCCATGGTCCGGAGCGAGACGGAATGGGACGCCGTTGCCTCCTTCTGCGAAGCAGTCATGCTAGCGAAGGAGGTGGCGGAGCGGGAGAGGAGACCCTCTCGTCCCGGCCGCCGTGGTGGACGCCGCGGGCGTCGGGGGCCACCTGGTGACCTCCGGCCACCGTAGGCGCGGGCCTGTGGACGGCGAGCTATGGGTGGCTCGCCGTCCGTCCATCTAGACAGGCCGTGTCGACGGCGCGTTAGTGTTCCACGCGCGCCTCAAAGAGAGTCAGCAACACAGAGGGGCCCGAAAGGGCCGACGCCTGCCGGAGTCGCGGGATTATTCGCAAGAGACACCGTGGCTCCGGAACACAAAGGGCAATGAAGGAACATGGATGGGTTTTAGTCAGTAGAAGTCTGACACTCCCTCCCGCTACACCCAGAGCGGGAGGAGTCATTGGATGATTTTGCAATCCCTAAAAAAAAAAAAAAGGCTGCTTCTAGGAAATTCAAGATCAAAAACTCTTTAAGCCTTCCCAGGATCTAGAAACTCTTTCTTCTGTGTTCTAAATTTAATACTTTGCAATACAGGGTTTTTATATAAAACTACCTTTTGCGGCGTATCCTGCTAGTCCCGTACATAAAGGAATTTCGAGAAACCCTCCCTTAGTGCACCCCTCCACTCCCCGAGGAACATGCTAATTTCAGATTTCTACGTAGTACTAGTCAGATTTCGGCTGTGTGTTGCCTTTAAGCACTCAGTCAGTCAGTAACGGTAGAAATGAAAATAATTAACTTATTAGTCCTTAATTTGTGTCACACATTTATTTTTCACTTTTAAGTAGTGATACTTGGACGACGTCTTAGTCTACGCAGAAATTGAAATTTTATTTTATTTAGTAGGGACATAAAACAGTTAAACATGCTTCAAATAAACAAGAAAACATTAAAACTAAAATCACAAACATGTGACCCACACCAATGTCCGCGTATTCACAAAAATATAATAGAAGTGAAATAAGCAATTTAATGCTCATAAAATAAAACCTACTGATCCAAACTGAATTATTTTTTTACGGGAATAAACGGCAAGTATGTCGCATCGAACTAAAAAAAACTCACAAATTCACGTAATTTTATGACGCGCCGATTGAGTTTTAGTGCAGTTGCAGTTAAGTTCAAGTTTGAGTGATAAACGTTATTCTTATAATCTTTGAACTGCGCGTGAACTGCACGACAACCAAACTCGACCAAACTTACGTATGGTGGTGAGAACAAATATTACTCACTAAATAATCGAATAGAATCTATTACATTTCAATGAATATGACGTTATTATCATATTAAAACTGAAACATAAACTTATCAGCTGTAATTTTGAGACGTCAAACAAATAGTAGAATACCGATCGTGCATATTGCGTTCCAAAGCGCGCACCAAAAACGCGCAACAGTAGGTAGCCGCTATATTGCGCTCGCGTGACGCGAACTTGACGCGAGCATGTCTGACAGCGGTAGAGAATACGAAAAGCGTTGTTTTGATCGAAACTCAACTTCAACTGCACTGCAACAGCACTTATATAATTACGTGAATTAGCCTACAGAAACCTCGATGTAATCGGAATACATACACAAAAAAAAAATTCCCACCGAATAGAGAACTTCCTCCTTTTTGGAAGTCGGTTAAAAAGTGTAGGTATTTACCTCCAATAGTGCCCAGCAGGGCCACTGACAAGGTCAGAAGGAAGACATGCAACGTCTTCACGTTCAGGGAGCCGCTGCTCGGCTGCTGATCATCTGGTCCCATATCTACGATAACTTCTACAGCGTTACTATGTACACCACCGACGTTTGTTAGGTCCAATAATTATAATGCGTTTTTATATTTATAATTCTTTAATGAAATGTTGTTTCACTAGCAGTTCATCGCGCACTAAATGTCTAATTCAACTCGTCTAGACAGACTCTACTAAAAATAAGGAAAAATAAGCCAAATAATAACAATCTGTATATCCATACTATTATTATTTTAATTAATTGTGTAAGTGAATCGGTTTGTCTGTCTCTTTGTTAAGTTTTCTTCACAGATAGATTCTGAAAGGCTCAACGGATTTGAATGAAACTTGGCACACGGGTAGACCATGTCGGGAATTGGAATTATTATTATGATATTTTTATTCCGGGAGTAAGTTCGCTTGGGACGATTTAGAACTATCAAGAGGGCGAAGCCGCAGGATCAAGCTAGTGATACATATGTTCTTAGCCAACAAAGGTCACCCACAACCACAAAACTAGAATTAATAAAAATTCATAGTTTTAAAAATACAAAAATAAAACCGTCTGTCTTAAAAGGTTACTTATTGCTTGTCTTGGTATGGTCATGTGACGAGGAGGGAGGAAACGCATTTAACTAAAAGAGTAATGAACATAAATTTGGATGGAAGGAGAGGGAGAGGAAGGCCAAAGAAAAGATTGTGTGAGGAGCGATATGAAAGAAAAGGGAGTTAGTGATAGTTTGACGGCTGATAGGGCAGAGTGGAAGAAAAAACCGTGTTGCGCCACCCCAAGTAACATGGGATAAGGGGTGATGATGATTCTTGAAAGGTTACTTGATGAGTTCATAAACGGAAAAACATGAGGATGGCATAGATGATTCCTTTGAATCATCTGTTTGAAATGGAGCTGTTTACAGAGTAAACAACTCCTTTTCAAACAGTGACAATAATTTTAATGTACTAAAGCAAGCTAAAAGTTTATTTGAGTGAGAGAGAGAGAGATAGCAATTGTGGGTCGGATCTAATTTACGATTTAATCAGTCATCATCATCTGCCGACCCTTATTCTTACTACATTGGGGTCGGCTTCCAGTCAAACCGGATTCAGCTGAATACCAGTATTTTAGTTGAGCGGCTGCATACCAGACCTCCACAACCCATAAATAGGGTAACACGGTATTTCTTGGCAAGACTGGAGTCAGGTTTACTGGCTTCTGACAATCCGTAACGACTGCCAAAGATTACAAATGACAGCCCGGACCAACGGCTTAACGTGCTTTTCGAGACACGCAGGAAACTCGATATGTTAAGATGATAACCCATCCACAGACGAACCTTGGCAAGCATTGCTTAACCTTGAAAATCGACCCGTGCGGCTGTTTTAATTTAGCCACGAGCTCCTCAGCTTGTCTGTCTGTCACTCAGTAATGGAATAAATTTATATAAACATATTATGTAATAGTCTTGGGATACAGGGTGTCCCAAGACTTTGCCACACGAAGGGAAAGTACCTTAAATACTGTTGATAGAAAAAAAATACTGAGTGAACGTATGAATTTAATACAGAGGTAGACTGATTAATTGAGGAGCATGTGGCTAATGAGGAGCTCGTGGCTAAATAACAATAATAAGAATAAAGTACCCCGTACTTTTGACTCGTCGTCGCTTCTTGGATTAATAACTATCAAAGTTGTTGATTTCTCGACTTGTTTTTCGACGCCGATTTTTTTTTAATATTATATAATTTTGTCAGATGACATCAGATTCCGCCAGAGATGCTAATTTCAAACTTGTTTTATTCTGCTCTTCAAATTATTCAAATATAATGATTTTCGATACTATTATCATTATTTTTATACCCAATTAAATTATTACAAACAAATATATTTTCTACCCGAGCTCTGGTGATTCAGTATGAATGTGTCACCGGAAAATAGCAAACACCGTAAGATTGTAAAATATCGCGTGAAATTGTAAACATTTTTTTGTAAAGTAGACACGAATGTATTGGAAACTATTGAATTTGAATGGAATATGTTTTATACTAAACGATTTTTTCATAATACCTATATCGAGAAATTTTAATGTATATATACTTCTTCCACATCTTGTGCAAGCGGTTGTCACCGACGTTAACTTCTTTGCAGCCAGTTTATCTTTCACACATTGGTCTTTGATAAAATGTTCTGTCAGTCTTGGTTTCTGATTTTGAGCTAAATCCGGTTTGACTGTCACGTTTAATGGCAATGCTAACTTTTTGAGCAAAGAACGAGCCAGCGCTCTGGTTTTGTGAATTGTGTTTGTCCAACTGGGCAATGCAAAAATGTCAGTGTGGTAGAATATTTTTATTCAGAGATCAAATTCTTTGCAAAACGGAGGCCATACAGCTAGAATATAGGAAATCGATAATTTTAACCTCTAACTTTTTAACGCGATGTAAATCAGTATTTCCATCCTGGAATATTTAATTACAAAGTTTTATCGAGCTCCTACCATCGCATACTGAGAATCTTGTTACCAATTATCCATCAAATTAATTTAAAGATCGTTAATAAAAAACTGGTCAAGTGCGAGCTGGACTAGCGTACAAAGGATTCCGAACCAATTTTTTTTTTTTTAACATGTTATTTTGACACTACAGACTTCTTATAGATTTTCGTATAATCTTTAGCATTTCTTTTTTATTTTAGTCTCGGTAGTTTCGGAGATAAGGTTGGAATGGTCAATTTTGTTCCAATATCTTGAATAACTTTAAAATTATTTACCTAAAAAAAAATAACTCATAATTCTCCCTTTCATTTAAAATGTAACACAATACAGTTTAAAAACTTTTTTGTTCTAGTTTGATCCTCAAAAGTGAACCAGATAGGTATAATAATTTTTTACGTAACACGTCCGTGTTTGGGTCACATAAGTCCATAAATGTGATCCAAATTTCAACAGAATCGGTCCAGTAGATCTGGAGAAAATTGTCTGTGACAGACGAGCAGATAGGCAGACAGACGGACAGACAGACAGATACCAGAGTGATCTTATAAGGGTTCCATTTTTACGGATGTTCGTACCCTAAAAACAAGCACTAACAGATTTACAGTGATAGTTTAATTAGGTTTTTTTAATCCAAACAATGGGTAAAGTTAGTTTTGTAACGCATTTCGTAACATTGCTGACTGAATCTTTTATTCAGTAAGCGATCAGTTATGATTAGAGATAATAACATTTTGTTTTTTGTCTCATGTTCCTTTAGCCGTTTCTAATTAAAAGACGTTTCATTGCAACAGATTCAGGTATTTGTAAAGTCATCTCAAGACACATTAAAATAAATAAAAACCAAAAAAAAAAACTGAAACTAAAACTAAAATAATTTTTATATTTCATTTAAAACTTATAAATAGTTTTCTATGTACATCTGGTTAATAAATAATAATTTGTTAAACTGGTGGAGCCCTTAGTATCAAAGCTTCTCCAGCGGCCAGGGTAAGTGTCTCACCATCGATGACATCTCTGAAAAACAAAAAGATATCAACATTAGAATCAAGAAAAAAAAAACCCTCATGGAGTCATTTAAGGTTGAAATACCATTAGGTAGTTTGCAACAAAATAATGGAGATATTGGTTATCAATATTCAGTGGAAATGGTTGAAGCCGAATTCTTGTTTGATTATTCCGCACCTGATGCAAGCCAGAGCCTCCCAAACAAAGGATTTACAAAATTGTTCAGCTTATCCTAAGGATTTCCGGTAGATATCCAGTTAGCGAAAAGGCTGCATGTTTAAAAAAAAAATATTAACTAATTTGGTGTACAAAAGTAAGTAGTATTCATATACCAAATTAACCCTTACCCTGCGACTCTGCTAGAATGAATACTCGATACATATACTGTAGCTGGTGTCTTCAGATGCGGTACCCTGCTCAAAACGATCGCGTCTGGAGCCTCTCCAACATTGAACAGGAACACCAGGGTGTCATAGGTCCTGAGGCTCCTGACCAAGTAGAAGGAACTGTCGGACAGTGCCCTGATATCGTACTCCCCGTGGGAGAGTGTCTTCTCCTTACGAAGGGCTGTGAGGGCTTGGTATACCTGGGGAACAAGTGTTCAGTTAGGGCATGTATTAACGTTTGAGTATATGATGACATCAAAAATGACTTGGCCAATCAAGCTGTTGCAATCAGTTTAATATCTTACCTTAAAATGACTCTTTTCATCAGCCTTCTGTTTAGCCAGATTAATTTCCTGGTAATCTTGAGCGATTGGTAGCCAAGTCCTCTCGCCGGTGGAGAAGCCAGCGTTAATGGAGTCATCCCAATGGTAGGGGGTTCTCGCGGGGTCGCGGGAGTAAAGGTGGTAGGTGTCTTCGTCTCCTCGATTACAAGCTTCCACGTCGACTGTGTCTTCCCAGCTGACGTAGCCGTCCCTCATGCCGATCTCCTCGCCCTGGTAGGTGACTGAGGTACCAGGCAGCATAATGTTCAAGGAGTTGAGACCATCCACCATGTCGTGGCGGAAACGGGTCGGCATCCTGTTGTTGTCGTGGTTACCGAACTGGAATCGATTAGGACTCATTAGTGACTCAGGACGTATTTTGCCTAGTTTGAAAATTATTATTTTTTCCAAGGGAACTGAAGTTGTTTAAAATGTATTGAATCTATAGATGACCAGCTTTTAAAACTTATGCACACTGGCACACTCTATTGCTATTGAAAATTTCTCAAAGCCAATCTTTTTACCTGCCAATTAGCTACAGCACCATGCGGCATGTAAGTCAGCCACTTCAGGATGGTATAGACGAAGTCTCTGGCATTAGACTTGGCAGACACGTCAGTGATGAAGTCGAAATTGAAGGGGAAGTGCGCTCCGATGGCTCCCTGCTCGTTACCATAGTACAGCATCGTCATGGTAATGTTGGCATAACCTTCGGAGAAGAGGACCCTGGAAACAAGGAGTTTTACCTTGTTACCAAAATAATGTAGGTAATACAGCCATAACGCAGGAATTGTGATTGGAATATGGGTCGACAGACACTTGCGTACAGTCACAGCCACCACAAGTGGCCACGGTTTCTTTGATATACATCTCTACGTCAGAAGAGTAACTGACTCTGAACCCCCTCTGTCGCGCCTACATGGTGGAGGATGAGATAGCAGCACATCTGTTTCTAAATATCCCAGTGACCCAGGTACCCTCTGTGAGCTAGTTAGTAATACCAAGGCGTTGCTGGCCTTCTTTGGGGAGCTGGGGTAGATCAAATTTGCCCCACCTGCACGCAAAATTAGCGCTTAGTCGTGGAGTTGTGGTAAACCAGCCCTATTTACATTTATTTATTTATTTATTTAACACTTTCAGCACAAACAAAAGTACAGAGGCGGACTTAATGCCATAGGCATTCTCTACCACTCAACCTTTGGGTGATGCAGAGAATAGTGGTAGGTGCAATACGGAGAATTAAATGCGATTGATAACTATTCAAATACAAAGTATAAAAATAAAGTACATAAAATAGTATAAAATCAATTGCGGCAGATGGAACCAATAGTTCCACCGCCGGATCTAACCAGTTAAAATGAATAATATACACATACTAACTATACCTACATAATTATACATTATAAATATATAATAAATACTCACATTAACAAGATAAATATGTAAACGACTACTTAAACAATAAATACGAAAAAGGAAATGGAAAACATTAGCGCTGTGATGATACTACTGCCAACTTCTTCCGAATGTGTTCACGAACTCTCAATTTAAAAGTTAATCGACTGGTGGCCATCCTGATCTCCTGAGGAAGCGCATTCCACAGAGAAATAGACTGAACGAAGAAAGAAGAGTGAATAAAGTCAGTACGGTGAGTGGGACATTGAAGGAGACGGTTGTTTGATGAGCGTAGATTGAGATTGTGGCTGGCGCAAATGTATTGAAAGTGAGAGGCTAGATAACTAGGAGAGTTGGGAGAGACAAGAAATGAAAACAAGGTAAGTAAGAGCCCTTAGCTCTCTACGCTCGCGTATGGGCAACCACTTTAAAATTTATATGTCACCGTAAAATGTCAGACTCCGTAAGATTGTAAAAAAATTAAAAATTGATAAATCTTGATCAGATTATAATTTCTCGATAAATTATGAAAAATATTTTTTTAATAATTTATCCCATCCAAATTCAATAGTTTCCAATGTAATCATGTCTTATTTAGAAAATAATGTTTACAATTTCACGCGATGTTTTACAATCTTACGGCGTTTAACATTTTCTGGTGACATATACAAATGTACATACTTGGAGCGCTAAAAGAAAACAATTTATAAAGATCGCTTAGGCCAATCACGAACTTTTCCAAGTATCTATAATAGCAGTATTAATTAAAGAACGAAAATAACAAAGTATTAAATATTGAAATTTGAAAGTTTCCAATCTTCAATTTGATGTTAACTGAAGTATAATGATTTGAGGCTTTCTTAGAAGATTGAATACTTATATAAGAAAGGAATTATAAAAGAGTTTTGATACTTGGAGAACAATTTTGTCGGAAATACTTGTCTAATTCCATTTTTATTCAAATAAAAGCACAAATAATTAGTATAAGCCTTAATTTAGTATAAGCTGATAGACCATTATGGACTCATATAGTTTAAGGATCTTTAATATTCTAGTAACATTTTCAAGTAAATATGACTAACCTTGTGTCTCCTCCATGCTCTTCATTATATTCGTCAATGAAGTCCCTCCACTCGTAGACTACATCATACAGCTCAATCAAATCCTTCGTGTACAGAGGAATAGTATACCCAAGTTGATGGGATTCAAACTGGGACAGGCCACTCAAGGGGTCATCGGGATACCTGCCTTCATGGTCAGCAGGATCTGCCTCAATCATGTACGGTAATGCGTCAACCCTGAAGCCATCAGCCCCCTTGTCTAGCCAGAACTTCATGATTTTGAACATCTCCTGCTTGACGGCAGGATTCCTAAAGTTGAAGTCTGCCTGTTCGACTGCAAACTGGTGGAGGTAGTACTGTTGTCTCTTCTCACTCCATTCCCATGCTGATCCTCCGAATTGACTCACCTAGAACATATCCATCCATCATTGTAAAGTTGTTCTAAATTAGTACCCTATGAGAACAGGTTGGAAGAAAAACGAGATAAGATCCCGACCAGAGATCAGAAGAGGATCAGGGGAGGGGATCTGGACCAGGGTTTAGGTCCGGATCTAGTCTATCATAAAGATGTTGGACGTTAACCACTCAAACTAAACGTTACGTTATTGGAACATCCTCATTTCATATTCTAAAATAATCAAAATTTGGGTAAAAATTGTTAAGTGCTGGTGTTAAGTTTTGGACTTTACCTTATTTTTACACTTTTTAAGGTAAATAGCGACTGCCACGCATCGTATCGTCATCATCTTCCAGAACATTTTCCAATTTAATTATGGTTTTTGTAACGTGTTTTTTCTTGCATGCATCATCTCTTTTAGCCTTATTCAGCTCCTTCTTAGCTATTCACCTTATACTCTTTTTATTCACAATGGATTTTATCTTCCCCTACCGTTAAGCATATTTTACATTGTCGTATTAATCAGCATCCCAAACCACCATGTTAACCAAAAATTTAGCATCTTACTTACCCAGTTGGAAGGAGGCAACTTCTTGGTAGGATCGGCAGGGTCCGTGATCGCGTCAGCCCACACGAAGAAGTCCTTGAATTCAGGGTCACCTTCTTCAGACTTCTTGAAGTACTCAGATTCTGTGCTGGCGTGGTTTGGCACAAAGTCAAGCAGTACTTTGATTCCTGAAATTAATCACGATAAAATGCTGTTTAGTAAAAAGTTTCACAATAAATTAGTCACTTTACCTAAAATGTGTTTAAAATTTTGCACGAATCATCATTATGAAAATACAAATAGTATACCTAATTCATTTATCTATAAGGATATCTCCATCCAAAGCCGGATAAAATCGGTACAATGAAGAAAAATACCGAAAATCTGAATAATATCTTTAATAAGCATATGTGTTTCATCATGTTGAGGAGAGTTATCTAATCTTGAAGATCTACACATTTTTTTATTAATACGTAATTGCTAAGAAGCCAGTGAATTCCCGGACAAAAAAGTTGGCGAGAACTTTCAAGGACTCGTACCTACCTACTGCCTTCACACAATAGAATCTGCACATCCACTGTCAAGACTTTTGGAGTACAAAAGTTTATTTTTCCATGTGTCATCAAATCTACATACGTCTGTGCCGAGATTTGACGCTTGTGATGACGACTCTTTTGGTTTTTTATGTGACTTATTTTTTGTGTACTTGTCTCCTTGAATACGAGCCTCAAAGCATCTATGTCGACCACGACCACCAAATACTATAGTCTATGGAAAGTAATAGGTTTATGTAATGTTAGTAATATGTTTTTGAAAAGTAAAACTCCTACTATTCAATACCTTGTTACTGTTACTAAGTCTACTTGTGGACTAGTATTTTTCGCGAGTCATGCCATAAATGAACTAATTCTCGAGCGGAAATTTTAGATCATAATCGTAGCCTTGAAAACTGCGCACGCGTCAATGTATCATTTAGGTAAATCACTGTTGTTATTGTGTTGTATTGTGTTGCTATCAGTCTATCACACACCACCTACGTTATTAGTGATCTGACAGATTTCGTGTATTACATTTTTTTTTTGTATTACCTACCGCGTAAATTACGCTTTTTCTCAGAACTAGCCAACTGTCGGTATCCATACTCTGTAGTGTGCTTGTATGCAGATCCTGTTACTTCCCCGGTCTCATTATTGGGGTCTCCTCGCCTTCCTACTCCTAGTGGGTTTGTTTCTCCTTGAGTTACTTACTTCTATGTTTTAACCACAGAGCGTATATCATCGAGGCATTCTTTTTTTTTATTTAAAAAAAAAACGCAGTGCACTTATTTTTATTATAATCGACTAATCTGATAAAATTAGCTCGAGCACGTATAAATTAATGTATTAATCTCTTAATTACATTATATACGTCAAGATAACGCAGCATTTTGTTTATTTATAGGTAATTTACCGCAACGCATCGATTTGACCTTTTTATAACTTTTAAATTTTCCTGATACTTTGAAAAGATCCTAAAGACACACCTGAACTCAAAACCGGAAATTTGCGTGTCGGAGAAATTTTACAAATATTTGTAGGCAATGCTAGAAATGGCTATTGGAAATACACCTACAACAGTTTGTAAAAAACCTAAGCTAAT
Source organism: Ceramica pisi (assembly GCA_963859965.1). Taxonomy (NCBI): domain Eukaryota; kingdom Metazoa; phylum Arthropoda; class Insecta; order Lepidoptera; family Noctuidae; genus Ceramica; species Ceramica pisi. The sequence goes on along the minus strand of OY982531.1, from coordinate 25,763,035 downwards.
GTTTCTTCTGATAAAACTCATAAACTCCCTCTATAGAAAAAAAGGTGGGTGGGCCACGACGGGCTTTTGAGGGTAGCTAAAATAAAATGGTGTGTGGAAAAGTGGCATGCATGTAAAATGTAACATGATTTTACCTATTTCATGAGCCTTATTCAGCAAGTTTTCGAAGTCTTCCATGGTGCCGTATTCATAGTGTATGTCGTAGAAGTTGCTAATGTCGTACCCGAAGTCAATCATAGGGGATTCGAAGATTGGAGACATCCATATCGCGTCCACTCCAGCATCTTTGAAGTGCTCCACGTTGTCCATAATACCTGTAACGAACGAGATTAACAGCATAAAAGTTAGTATACTACAAAGTAATGGTCAAGGTTTTGCCCTAAAAACTTCTTTGCGAAAAAATACAACCGACTTCAAATAGAAGAATAATAACTTTATTTTTAGTACTCGGTGTTTGATTGTTTCTTCGTATCTCAACCACGACTTCCGAAATTAAAGTTATTTAAACTTTGTGGTGTTCTTTTTTATTTGGAAGTCGGTTGTATTTTTTTATGAAATTTTTTACCATACTATTTTTAGTGTTACCACTGGAAATTCGCAGGAAACCAAAATACGCAATTTCCAGCTGTTTTCATTTAAAATGTTAATTTTAAGATGTCAGTGTCGATATACCAATAAAAAAATAAACAATAAAAAACGCTATTAACAAACGCGATTGTCGAAATGCCAAATAAAGGTAATGATCACATGATATTTCTACAGCGTTTGCTAGTTCCATACATTTTGACACCTTACCGTTCTAGTACCTGTGTGTTCTTTTGTCCGTATGATTTTTACTTTTTTATGAATATTGTGCGTAATAGGTACAGTACGAGAAAATGTTGAGGTTTCCTTTTTATGTTTTGTTCAGAAAGTTAAAAGTGAAGTCTTTCAAGTGATAAAGGGAAAAGCTGGCTTGAATTTGAGCCCTGTTTGGATGAATTCCGGAACTGCTACAAATGCGATCTATTAGGTTGGGGAAAAAGCCAAAACCAGCCAGATACAAACAAGGTTTTGGTATCATTGAAAGTTTAAATTTTAAGGAACATAATTATTCCAAATTCAAATTAGGAAAATGTGTGATTTTCATTTGGTTTTCGTACCGTCAAGATGAGTGAATCTTATGAAGAAATTCGATACATTTTAAATTTTTACTACAAAAAAGGTAAAAATAAAACGCAAGCCGCGAAAAAAAATTTGCGATGTTTGCGATTTGTTAGCGAAGGACCTAGTGCAGAGTCGGTGAGAGTAGCACAAATTTGGTTTAAGCGTTTTCAATCCGGAAATTTTGATGTCAAAGATGAAAACTGGAAAACAACTTAACAAAGTTTGGTTCCCCGTGAGAATCGAAGTCACAACCGGTGGTCACGAGGCAAACGCTTAAGGTGACACTAGTCGCGGGCTCGAACTCAGTGGTAGGCATGGCCAAAAAGCACGCTGTCTCACCTCGCATCATGCCCAAAGATGCGTTAAAATTGGCAAGAAAAACGAAACTTTGGTGGCTCATAACTTTTTAATGGCGTTTTATTTTACCATTCTGTTTCCATACAGACAAAACTAATAATATGACAAAACGATATTATGTTTAACTTTTGATGTACTCTGTCAAACAGCGGAGTAATACCCTCCCGAAGTTTCTATGGAAAAAATATCGACTAGTGCCACCTTAAGTCACTCGACCACGGAAGCAGTTAAATTATTATTATCATTACCTAATCGCTAATGCCACTGTAGTATCTAAAAACGTAGTTTTGGGACGATTATTGCAAAGCGCTGTTATTATAATCGATACAGATTTTGTTGGTACGACAGCAAACATGTGATCCAAATAAATAAAAGAATAGGCATTTGGCTGCGTCATTAATTTAAATTAAACATGGCCGGTTTCAATAATCAGCATTTAGCCAGATGCATTCAAAGAAAAGAAAGAAAAAAAGTTCTGGGGTTACGATCGCGTATCGGAAGATGCAACGTTGGACGGCCTCGTTGGAGACCTGTTGAGGGTCGCGGTTAGATGAATACGAAACCCACAGGATCGATAGTTGTGGCGACACTTGGGGGAGACCCATGTTCAGCAGCGAACGCGTTTCGGCTGATATAACGATAAAGATATTATTTATTTAAAAAAATAACACAAGAAAGTTATTTGATAGAATTATAAACCAAAAACTCACCCTTCAAATCTCCAATGCCATCTCCGTCGCTGTCTTTAAAAGATCGTGGATAGATTTGGTACAATGCGCAGTGCTCCCACCAGTCCTGGTTGGCCAGGACTGGGGGTGCGGGCGTGGAAGGTTCTTCCGTAGTCGGCAAAGTCGGCATAGTCGGCGAGGTAGCCTCTTCAGTGGTCACCACGGGCGTTGTTGGGATCTCCGTGGTGACCTCGGGAACCAAGCAGTTGTTGGAGGCTATCACACCCCAAGCGATCAGACCTGAAAGCAAAAATAAGTTGCGGTGTGTTGGTCTGTCATCTGCCGCTTTGTTGAGTTCGCCTTCCACGGGTTTTTGGAGTCACTGCAATTTTTTTTTCTTTGTTTTAATAAAACGTTGCCCCACACTAGGATTTTTTCCTGTATCGTGGGTGCGTTTACAAACATACAAAGTCACATACACAAACAGCTAGACCCGGAATAACTATCTGTAGGCCATACAAATATTTGTTCCGTGCGGGAATCGAACCCAGGACACGCGACGTAGCAGTCGATCGCTCAACCACTGCGCCAACCGTGCCGTCAAATTGACAACCCCTTTATTCAGTAAAAAGCTGTCCACAACATTTTGTTAAACCAAGGATTTGTCGAGGCCAACCCGGGATGAGGTGACGAGACTAGGTAAACCTGGCAAGGACTGGTTTGAGATGCATCAAAAAATCCTGAAATAATTATCTGGACGAATTTTGGTAAAGCTTTATTCCAGTGGTAGGAGATTGTAGGCTTAATGTAAAGGTGAGTTCGCTCTATTATTGAAGGATTTATGGTGATAGTTTTAGTGAATGTTTGCGGAACATGATTCGCTGACTGAGGGAAGCATTATGAAATGCAGCAGTAATAGCTAGTTCATTGAACTGGCTCACTTGAGTCAAACTGCTGATGTTTACTTTGCTTAACTTCAACGTAACTATACAGGGAAATTGAAAAAATACCCGAAACCTCTTAGGCAGTGAAAGTACACATGATTATAAGCAACTTTTGTTTTGGTAAAACTCCGAAATCTCGAAAAAAATATCAGCTGTTTCATACATTTTCATTGGCTAAATACTGCATTTTGTATGAAACAGCTGATATTTTTTTCGAGATTTCGGAGTTTTACCAAAACAAAAGTTGCTTATAATCATGTGTACTTTCACTGCCTAAGAGGTTTCGGGTATTTTTTCAATTTCCCTGTATAGTCGATCGACATAAATTGAAAAACCTCGAGTCAATTGAAAAACGAGCCAAGAGGATCCTCGGCGATGATAAGCTCGTCGAATCGAAGCTCCAAAGTCTTGAGCATCGACGCCGAGTTGCTGGCCGGTCGGTTTTCTATCGGTAACATTTTGGGGAGTGTGCGACGGAATTGCATAACTTAATTCCGCCAAGCCCGTTCCACCATCGGACCACAAGACGTACGGCGATGTGCCACCGGTACATGGTGGACATCCCACCTATACGCACAAAACGTCCAATAAAGTTCGAGGAAAGCATTATATATATTTTTTGATATTCATAGGCACGCGTTTGACCATTATCTGACCTAATGGTAAGCGATGATGCTGAAAAACTAAATAAACCCTAACTGGGGTCTTTATATGTATAAAAAATCTAATTTACCTCCAATAGCGCCCAGCAGGGCCACTGACCCCACGGTCAGGAGGATGATATGCAACGTCTTCATGTTCAGGGCAGCACTGGTCGACTGCTGATCACCTGCTCCGATATCAAGGATTAATTTACAGCGTATCTACACCACCAATACTTATTTATGAACTCATTTAAGGGTTCCGTGACATGTTTCGAAAAACGACACACACACACACATCACACATATCACATGATATTAGCCAAATTCGAAACTATGGTAGATGCCAGATAAACTTGCAATTAAGTTTACTGACCTTTCTCTAATACCTCTTCATAGATACCCTTTTTTTTAGGTATGGGAAATCATCCATTGACTTATCCCGCTCTGGGCGGACCGGGAGGGAGTGTCAGACTTCTACTGACTAAAACCCATCCATGTTCCTTCATGTGCCCTTTGTGTTCCGGAGCCGCGGTATCTCTTTCGAATAGTCCCGCAACTTCGTAGATACCCTAACAATAAAATTATGAGGCGTTTTTCATTACTAGCGAACGTAAATAAATGATCACGGTAGAAGGAGAGCTTCATGTCTCTATTTCTGTTTTTGGTATTAGGAAAGTCAATAAATGTATGTGGGTCAATCACCGTTATTGCACTTTTATCTGGCGACTACTATAATAATATTTTCACTGATAGAGATCTACGCTTTGGAACGTGCAAATAGCTTCATGTTTTTGACTGACCGACCTTGACATAAGTGCCAGTAAATGGTTTATTTGAAATAAATGCTTTGAATCTTGAATTCAGCGAAATGAAAAAAAATGAACTTCCGGAAAAAATAATACACTACTGCAACGGCCAGCAAAAGAGGCATTGATGGACGAACCTAAAAATGTGGGCCGAGGCGTAAACGAGGCACACATACATAAGTCCATCAATTCCTAGTTGTGGCCAAGGCTTGTTTAGTACTTTTCTCAAATAATGCCCGGAAATTAAATATAATTACTTTTCAAAATCCATGTCGAACAACCAACAACATTAATCAGTCTCGGGTAAAAGTGTTCATATTTTATTTCAATAAACAGCTTTCTATTCTTATATTTTATACCTTTGATAAGTTACCTCCTTAGTTGGCATGTTTTGGAAGTAAAGATCAAGATTTTTAATTTACACGACAGATATGAGTTTATTCTGTAATTTGATTGGCCGCAAAACATGACAGATATGGATTCTCATACAACTTTTGCCGGCCGCTGCTCGGCCAGTACAGCAATTTCGAAGAAGGTTGTCAAAATAATGCTCACATTTTCAAGCATGTTTGAGAAAATTATTTTCACATAAGTTTGCAATTGCCAACATGCCTTGAACACGAGGGTGAAAAACGCTTATACCATCTCTGTGAACAGAATTCCTGAATTGCAGAGGGCCACTAACAGGCTATTATTTTATTCGTTTCTGATACGGAACACTATTACAAAAGTAACACTCGCACTTAGCCGTCGTTTATCGAACCGATATCGACTAAGCAAGGGGTCTTAAGATCGAACCGATCTAAAGGCGATATAAGACGATAGGTCGGACAAAAAAAACGTGTTTCCTTTTATTTAAAAGATAATAATATTGTTTTGTCTGCCAAACATATGCTGATTATGATAATTTCAAGGCTTAGTAGATGTGTGGGCGATAAAACGGCTTGTAATTACTTGTTCGAATTTTTGATTAATTAGTCAAAAATAAAGTGAAACTAAAAAAAAGTTTTATTCATCGTCATCTTTATTCTTATTAACTAGCTGACCCACGCAACTTCGTCTGCGTCACATTTTCCATTAATGCTCGGCTCCTTTTAGTCTTAGCGTGATGATATGTAGCCTATATCCTTCCTCGATACATGGGCTATCTAATACTGAAAAAAATGTTCAAATCGGACCAGTAATTCCTGAGATTACCCCCTACATACAAACTTACAAACAAACTACCTCTTTATATTAATAGTATAGATTTTACCTCTTTATATTAATAGTATAGAAGTATAGATAACATAGTATAAAACAAAGTTCTCCGCCGCGTCTGTCTGTCTGTAAATTCAAAAACCACTGCACCGATTTTTATGCTGTTTTCACCAACGGATAGAGTGGTTCTCGAGGAAGATTTTAATCTATAATTTGTCAAGCGAAAGAAGCCGCGGGCATCAGCTAGTATGAAATAAAGTCGTTTCCGCTGTCTGTTCGTTTAGATCTTATAAACTACTCAACGGTTTTAATGTAGTTTTCAACAATAGATAGATCATTGATTCAAGAGAAAGTGTTATAATTATGTATGTATAATTTGTTCCAGAAATGTGTGTGTGTATGTTATTTTGTTTTTTCGGGAAAAATGGGATATGCGCGCACGAAGTCGCTGGCAATAGCTAGTATACCTATAATTAATACAAAAATATAAACATCTATCGTTTATAGGGAGACATTTTCAGAGGTAATGATCCCTTGAATTAAAGAGGGCCAAGTAAGAGTTTTTTGCGACGAATGCTAAAAGTGGTTTGCTGTTACTGTCGCCAGATGGCGCTTAATATATATTTCATACTTTTTTTTTCTATTTTAACACTTTGCCCCACACTAGGATTTTCTCCTGTTTCGTGGGTGCGTTCACAAACATACAATATCAGACACACAAACAGCCAGATCCGGGACAACTCTCTGAAAGCCATACAAATATTTGTTCCGTGCGGGAATCGAACCCGCGACACGCAGCGCAGCAGTCAATCGCTAAACCACTGCGCCAACCGTGTCGTCAACTTTACAAAACGTTTACGTTACAACTTAAGTTATGTGTCGCAATTATTATTATTTACTAACTGATGCTCGTGGCCTCGCCCGCTTGACAAATTATATACTAAAACCTTCCTCGAGAACCACTCTATCCATTGGTGAAAACAACGTGAAAATCGGTGCAGTAGTTTTTGAGTTTATCGCGAACAGACAGACAGATAGACAGACGCGGCGGAGGACTTTGTTTGATAATATGTAGTGATGATTCCTGAAAAAAGAAATACAAATTCCTGTAGAACCTTTTACTGTGGATGTATTTTTTCTTCTTCTAGCAGTATTTATTACGTACACTGCTGCAAGGTATCGTAATACCGCTTTTAGGATACTTGGCAAAACATCGAACTTTCCACACTTTTTATTATTTTAGTTAAGATGTATTATGTCTAAACTAAAACCTGCTGGAAGAAATTCTCAAATTACAGTAAAACTCGTATTAAAATCCGTTGCGCACCTAGTTTGAAAAATCTAAGCGTACAGATGGCGACTATGTAGAGATGAGGTAACTGATGAACATACATAAATTCAAATACATACCTACCGGTCAGAACAAACATAACCCTCCCTGTGATTCACCGCAGTCTAGTAACTAAAGTCGCATTTTACAGATAAATATTATTGAATACTCATACAGTTAAATCCATTTAACTCTATTGCAATAAAAATAACTCAAACTGGCCACTAACACAATTGTCCAGAGAGTGTTCATTTCAAACTTTTGACAGATCACTTTTTAAAAATAAAAACGCGCAAAGCAAAAAGGTTTGCCGCGTCGAAATCCAACTTCGTTTCGAATTTAAAAGATACTGAAAAAACGAACAGATTTGAAAATGGAATCAGTTGTCAACAGTTAGCTGTTCGTTTAGAGAACGAGAATGGAGCGACATGGGACAAAACGACCGACATTATAGCATTGTGTGAATCCGTCAGGGTCAGATCGGTGCAATTGTTGCTTAATTGTGTAATCGTATTTAAGGAGAGAGACATGTGGCATGTTTGGCTATGTTGGTGATGTTTAGCGAGTGAGGGTAAACTTACAGGGTCTGGAGAAATTAGAGTCCTCCTGAGTTGTCACACGTTTATTTTCCCAACACAACACTTCTATAGAAGGCACAGTGCAGATAGTTTTGAGCTAATAAGCGATAGCGAGAAGAAAGCGAAAGTATAATTTTACTTAAAAGGCCTACCACACGCACAAGCTTCAACACAGTTTTGTATTTGTATTTATTTCTCAGTATAATGGTACATTAAGATCGGCAGGCCGGTTTGTACATGGAACACTATGCGTGGAGTTGGTAAAACTGTATTACGTGCCAACGGTGTTCCGTGTACAAACCGGCCTGCACAGGCAAAACTGTGGTGAAGCTTGTGCGTGTGGTAGGCCCATAACACAGGGATTTAGTGCGGGTAGTCACTAATTACGGCTCAAGCTTAAGAGGAAACGCGGGCGGAGAGACTTTGTATGTAAATAGTCATAATTCGAGGTTTGGCTCTCGCCTGTTTCCTTCTTCAATATTGGACAGATTTAAGAGATATGTCATGAACTGAATCAGTAGAATATAATTTTGTGTCGCTGTGTTTTCTTTTTTGATGATATATTAAACGTAAAAGCACTAGGACCGTAGGACGTCAAAACGTGCTCAAAATTGTCCAATAAACTGCTGTCAAAAGAGCCTTACTGAACAAGTTTGGCAACTATTAGTGATTAGAGAAAAACATAGGGGCACAGTTTATATCCTTCTTATTCAGCTTGTGTAATATCTAATAATAAATTATAATAGTTTAATATTGGAGGAGGAAACAGGCGAGAGCCAAACCTCTAAGTATAACTTTTTACATACGAAGTCTACAAGCCCACATTTCCTCTTAAGCGAGCGTGCGTCCGAACATTAGGTCGTAGGTCGCGACTGGAGGCGACAGATACCGAATGCGCACGAGTATACGCGTCGTCACACACTAACATAAAGCACTCAGCAGGCGGTGTGTGTGTCCAGTGTAATGTTATGATATGAATGTCGGACGAGCGTGACTATCGTTATTTTAATGTTAAATATTTATTTTTTAGTTTTTAATGTTAAGTGAATTTGTGTGAGAATAAATATTTTATATTATTGATGTATTTATTCATGTGAGTCACCCACACATGTATACAATGGATACTATTGAAGAACTTGGAACTTCTTCTCATTCTCAGCTTGTTAGTTTTTTTTTTTTACTTGGTTTTCTCTTGACTCTTGTCCAGAGATGACAGAGACAAAGTCTATGATAGAGCGAGCTTACCCAGAAGTAGCCTATTCACTCTAACTTAGAGAATATTAGGGTTTAAGCATTCGGAAACACAGACGCAGGCAAAGAGTTCCACTCCTTTGCTGTGCGCATTATGAAAGACGCTTGGAAGCGCTTAGTGCGAGTTGGTGGAATAGCAACAAGGTAGGGATGGCAAGTTGCAGTGCGTCTGGATGTCCGATGGTAGAAGGGGCTGGTGGGATGAGGTCGCGGAGTTCCTGGGCACACTCTCCGAAGTACAATCTGTAGAAGACCGACAAGCAAGCAACCTTGCAGCGCTGTGTAGCTTGGCATCCACCAGTTTTACGTCGTTTTTTTAATTGTTGGTTTATGATGTCCTGAGTGTCATGTTTCTATAATGATATATGACAGCCTCTATCTGCTCTACCTTCAATGCTTCCTTATTTAATGCAACAAAAAAAAAGAAAACACAGCACACAAAGTAGAGCTACTTAAAAAAAGGAACTAAAAACTAGAAAAAAACAACATAAAAACATCTAATAAGACATTTGCACTAAGTATATCTAAAACACTTTGTAGTCTATGTTACACGCGTCAAACCACCGACTCACTTAAAACACATTTAAAAACGAAAAACCAACATAAGGTGTCTTAAAGTAGCACGAAATTGGAATCCAGCGTAGTGTGTGCGTGTCAAATATACCAGACGCTGGTATACTGCTGGGTCCCAGTAGTGACATTTAAACGTCTAGGAGATGCAGCCTAATAAAAAAGTTAAAAGTAATTGCGTATCATCATCATCATCTGCCTTATAGCCTTTTCCAAACTATAATGGGGCCGGCTTCCAGTCAAACCAGATTCAGCTGAATACTAGTATTTTTACGTGGAGCGGCTGCCTACCAGACTTCCACAACCCATTAACTGGTTACCTAACACGGTACTTCTTGCCTAGGCTGGAGTCAGATTTACTGGTTTCTGACATTCCGTAACGACTGCCAAAGATCTACAAATTACAGCCGGGATCAATGGCTTAACGTGCTTTCCGAGGCACGGAGGAAACTCGGTATGTTAAGATAGTCACCCATCCTAAGACCAACCTCAGCAAGCGTTGCTTAACCTTAAAGATCTACCCCTGCGGCTGTAATAATTTAGCCACGAGCTCCTCGAACGTCTAGGAGATGTAGAAAATAGACTAATAAAAAAGTAAAAAGTTATTTGCGTATAACGGCCACTCCACCTGTTTTGTGACACCCCAAATATTGTACATTTGTTATTATTTTATAATGCTCATCACTATAAACTGAACCTATCCATGGAAATACTAAGCCAGCTTAACCTAGGAACCTGAAAATCACACCCCAAGTCGCTTATTTTAATTTAAAACCACATTCTCATCAACAAGTCCATTACAACTACGATGTTTTCAAGACTAAATTGATTTCAGTTTCCAAACATTTTTAGCGAAGAACATTAATCACGGTGGGTCGTTCGTAATTAATCTCGTTGGGGCAAAAAGATGGCTGTCGATACCACTCTCGCCCCACCGCCCCGCCCCGAATATAAAAATACCCCGAAGTACCCCGTACTTTTGACCCGTCCCTGCCTGAATTTGGGACGTTTTTTGTAGATATCATAGTCTCGGCTCGTTTTTCGCTATGATGTCTTCGATACATCTAATTTTTTTGGATGATATTAGATGACATCAATACGTATGTCAACCTTGTTTTGAGAGCATCTGGTCGTTTTGGCCTTCAATGAATTTCTGATGATGTTAAGAAATAAGATGTTCACAGGCGGATCTTTTTCCTTGTGTCAAATAATATTTTGGAATTGAACGTGGTCAAACGTCTGTCTGCATGTCTTCCTGTCCATCCAAAGGTAGTTTGGTAGAAAGATATGACGTTATTTTTATAAGAGGGGTAGTTATCATCCCTCATCATGATCATCGTTATATCATCCGAACTTTGGATTTTAAATCGAAATAGCTAGAATTTGACTATTTAGATGATTCTTTGATAATCGAAATTGCGTATTTTGCTTTTCGCGATTTTGTAGTGGTGTTGTTAGGTGTAGGGCACCACTGAAAAGTGAAAAATAAAAAACTTTTTACAAAAAAATTCAACCGACTTCTAAAAACAAAACACTACAAAGTAAAAAATAACTTTAATTTCGGAAGTCGGTGTCAAAATACGAAGAAACGTAACAAAAACACCGACTTTCGAAATTAAAGTTATTTTTTACTTTGTAGTGTTTTTTAACCGACTACCCAAAAAGGAGGAGGTTTGTTTGTTACCTCATAACTCCGACAATTATGAACCAATTTGAAAAATTCTTGTTTATCTGAAAGGATATGCTTGCAATTGAAGTTTAAAACCTTCTTGATAAACAATAGGTTCACTTAAAGCTAAATATAGTTTAGATGTAATCGCTATAGTGCCCAATGTCGTTAACAGACCACGACTGTGGGATAAGAATTGCGTCTCATTAAATGTAAATACGCATGATACGCAGATACGTGCTCGAAATACGCAATACCGCGTGTATCTGACATCGACGCACAAACGATTTCCATGGGTCCGGGGCATGATTCTGGACACCCTAGACTTAGAATTTTTCGTCGGCTTTTTTCTCATTTTTTTATTTTTTTCAAGGGTTTTTTTTACTTTAGACTGCTCATAATCGTTATTCTGACCTAACCCAATGAGATTTTTAATCAAAAAATAATTAAATAACTACTTTCACTAAAAAGAGCAATCTGAATAAAGCCACAAATAATATCAGTTTAGCTGAGCGGATACTTTGTAGTACTCTTAAAAAAAATCAGAAAAGAACCGACGAAAAATTCCAACACTGGGGTGTCCAGAATCATGCCCTGGACCCATGGAAATCGTTTGTGCGTCGATGTCAGATACACGCGGTATAGCACTCGGGGAAAATTATTACTGGCAGCTTCCTTTTACTGCCAATAAGCAATAAGATAAACAAAGCAGAGGGCCATAGACAAAAGAGAGTATTCGCCAACTCTCAAAAAAGCCTCATATTCCTTGCATTTTTGACAGGTTGCACATCAGTTATGCGGATCCGAACGTTGCTTCAAAATTACTAGAGTTACCCTCTGATGACAGAAAATCTGTGGCCAGTCTTAATGGGCTTGTGTCCTGAAAAAATCTAATTAGTCCGTCAGTTAGATTATCAAAAAATATTTGACCCGTGCTTTTTCTTTTGTTACGGAAACCAAAATTGACGAAGTTACGACGCTTTTAAAATTCTCAGCACGTCACACCTTCGCATAATTTTAACTGAGTCGTGACGTCACGAGCCCCCACTCGCAAGTTTTGATGCTTTTTATCTTTGTCAATATTCATTGATTTACAAAAAAAAGAAATACGTGTCCATTATTTTTCAATACTCTAACTGACGGACTAAATAGTTTTGCAACTTGTGGATGATGGAATCTAGCCTATTGGTGTACGATTCAATGTAGAGCTCCCTGCCGGAGTTTGTGATTCCTGATAGCTACAACCTGTGAATTTTCAAGTCAAAAGTGAAATGGCTTCTAGGAAAGCGTTCTCTATCGTCCATGAAACCATCGCTTTCCATCCAGGTGAAAGACATTAGATTTTTATACTTATCTACACTAATATTATAGAGGGGAAATATTTGCTTGTTTTTTTTAAATGAATAGGCTCCGAAACTACTGGACCAATTTGAAAAATTATTTCAGTGTTAGATAGCCTATTTGTCGAGGAAGGCTATAGGCTTATCATCACGCCACGACTAAAAGGAGCGGAGCATTAATGGAAAATGAGGCGCAGACGAAGTTGCGCGGGTCAGCTAGTTTACTATAAAATACAATGACGTATTATATATAGACACGTCATAAACCAACATCACGGCGCTTAAAAACGGCAAAAATATTAGATAGCTACTAATACGCATGAAGAAAGGGAAAGAAAATATGTCACCGTACGGCGGGATGCCTGTTGCTAGAGGGAGGTAAATATACATCTTCAGTTACGTCACAGGATAAGTAATAGTCAAATTGACATCAAAACAAACGTAGTGTAGCGCGACAGGTTGGTGCGTAACTAAGCGCGATGTGGCCAATTGGCTTCATTTCATGTTGTCATTTTAGAGTGCGGACAACGTATCTATAGTTTTATATATCATTGATAAAATACTTATTTACCGAAGTAGCATTTGAGCAGAGCAATCTTTCTCTTCTCGATCTATTTAAAGTTAGAGTGAGTAGGCTCCTTCTGGGTAAGCTCGCTCTATCGTAGACTTTGTCTCTGTCATCTCTGACCAAGACTAGAGTCAAGAGCAAGTTTTTGGGGGCCGAGTCACCCGCGTCCGTAGGAGAATACCCTTCAGCGAATCCCTACACGTGGTCCCCGGGTGGTGCTAAACAGGTGACACTAACCGCCTCCGTGGTCTAGTGGTTATACCACCTGATTCAGACCCAGAGGTCCCGGGCTCGATTCCCAGCGGGGGCAAATTTTTTGCTCGGTTTGGTTGGTGGTAGGACTTGTTCTAAGTCCGCCTGGCAAGCTACCACCATTATGTCTAAGTCTGTCGCCATAACAACAATGTTAACAGCATTGTTGTGTTCCGGCAGTTAGAGGTATGATAGCCAGTTCCTCTGTGTAAGAGGATTCCGGGTGAAACTCGCTTCCATCTTCGGCCTAGTCATCACTTTCCATCAGGTGAGATTTGGGCCAAGAGTTTCCCCGTTTCGCATAAAAAAAAAACCCATCACGAATAAAAAATCCTTTGTTAATCAAAATAGGCAATTTTTTATGATGTACCAAAACTCATCAAGCCTCGCTCGATTTGAATAGGAATGATGAATTTGAATAGTTAGTTATTTATTATTTCCTGCACATAATAATAACCAACGGCCTTGATAGACACTCAAAGCCGCACGTATATTGTAAATACCGTTCAGTAATATAAGAACGTGCTCGAAATACGCAATACGCGCCTCCCGGTACATTATTGGCGTATTATTGGACACCCCAGGCACCCTAAGTGGGAGGGTTAGCTTGAATTTGTAAGTAAGATGTCGTTTTAAGTTCCGATCGGCAATTTAGGGTTCTTACCATATGTGTGTATTTAAATTAGGTTATTTCTTAAGAATGTTAGAAATACTTCTTAAAATAGGTATTAATAACCAGCTTTACTCGCGAGAATATGTTAAATTATCCCAAAGAAACAAAACCTATACATCAACTCACATGCAATTTCGTTTTCCTAAGTGTTTAAGTCCAATGGTGTTTTACTTAGATTTTTTATACCACCTGTTTTGTAAACAATTAAATATTTAATAACAATCTAACCAACATTATAAATGCAAAGTTTGGATGGATATTTCTTACTCAATTACGCCAGAAAAACTGAACGAATCTGGTTGAAATTTGGCACAGAGATAAATTATAGTCTGGAAAACAGACTGATTTATGTTTAACAAAACAGGCGGTACTTATAAAAAATCTCTGTAAAAAACAATTGGACTTAAACACTTGGGAAAACGAAATGGGATGTGAGTTGCCAATGCGGAAAATCTCTGTTTAAAACCCTTCCTAGAAAACGGGCGACCTATTATGTAAAGTTTTAAATATGGGTTCTTGTAAGATTACAAATTAAGCGTACACGTTACCTGCAAACCATACAACTTGTTACTGACACCTACGCATAGGGAAAGCCCAATAAGCGTAGGTAAGTGCCAATCTGTCTGCTGATGTACACGTAAGTCTTGCAGCAACAAATGTCTGTGAACCGTTCGCGCCAATTCGTATCCGTTCGCACCAATTCGTATCCGTTCGCGCCAATTCGTATTCGTTCGCGCCAACTCGTCTGTTCTGTCGGGTGCCACACCGTCTGCCGTGTGCCGCCTCTGTGTCTAAGCGTAGTCTAGCGCCCATTTGAATTTAATCGTAGCTTCATTGCAAGACCTCCCACGAGGACCGAAGACCTGATGAAGGTCGCGGGATCTGCTGGATGCGAGAAGCAGACCGTTTAATGAGACGATGCTTGGCGGAGTTCTAAGTTCAGCAGCTGTGGAAGTTTTCTGGCTAAAATGATGATTACATTGATATGGTTTTTTAACCGACTTCCCAAAAAGGAGGAGGTTCTCAATTCGGTTGTATGTTTTTTTTTTCTTGTGTTTGTTACCTCATAACTCCGTCAATTATGAACCGATTTGAAAAATTCTTTTTATTCTTTCGTTTTATCTGAAAGGATATAATTGCAGATTGGTCCCATTAAAATTTTATCAAAATCGGTTACGAAGTTTGGATTTTAAATCGAAATAGCTGGAATTCGTTTACTTGGATGATGGTTTTTTGTTATCCAGGTAAACAAAATTGCGTATTTTGCTTTTCTGCGATTTTGCAGTGGTGTTGTTAGGTGTGGGGTACCACTAAAAAGTGAAAAAAAAAACACTACAAAGTAAAAAATAACTTAAATTTCGGAAGTCAGTGGTTTTGTTAGTTTCTTCTTCGATACTTTGTGGTGCTTTTTTTATTTGTAAGTCAGTTGTATGTTTTTTGTAAAAAGTTTTTTTTAGAAGGCTTGAAAGCATACTAGTTCTAACTATATACACTTAAAATTAAAATCTCTTAACTAAAAAACGGTGTAAAAAAGTTCGTCCGCGTGGTTGTTGACTAGAAGTGGGCCCAAAAGACTTTAGGCAATGCCACGCTGTATGGCAATGCTTATTCCTTTGTCCGAAAAGAAAGCAAGCCCTTGTATGTGTGAACTAAGTCGTTTAGCAAGTTCTTCAAAAACGCCTGAGCACTCGATCCCCACGGTGGAAGAGCCTTCAACCCCAAACGGCTGAATAATAGCGATAATTGGTTAAGGTTGTTACATTTCCGCCGTTTCTCAACAGCGGCAGTATCAGCACAGTACGTCGAGACATAGTGGGTTTGTAACTAAATCAATTTCAATCTGCACACAAAACGTGTTCTATTCTATTTCGTCGTTTAATGGCCAGTATTCGCCGTTCAGCGCGGACATAAAGCGTTGAATAGTGCAGTAACGTTGTGTTTACAAGCGCGGGCATGTCGTGCCCATTTAATGACGGCTCGGAAATGAGGCCAGCGATGTCTCACAGACACTTTGTGCTTTTAAATGGACATGTGTGACCATAGGCTGGTATAGGGATACTAAGTTTGGACGGGAGAAAATGATATTATCATATTTATTCCCGTTACTTAAAAATACTACTAGTTTCATAGTGATTTGTGTTTTCAATTCATGTAATTCATCGGAAACATAAGTTTATTTTTATTTTTATTGTGCTTGTAAATAGCTGGCGCTACTTTTTCATGGTAGAACCATTGAAACTTTTTATAGATTCGATACTTTTCACTTTCAACCGTCTTTTGATAAATTTGCAATTGCTACGACAAGATCTAAGAAAGAATAGAAGTGCGTCACAATAACTTTCAAATAGAAGGAATAAAAATAGATTTTGTATTTATAATGTTTTAAAGTTATTCGTTATGATTACAATTTTAATTATTACGTCACAGAATTAGTAGAGGGTACCCTTATCATCATCTTCCTGGCCTTATCCCATGTTAGTTGGGTCGGCAGAACACGTTTTGTTTTTCCATTCTGTCCTATATATCACTAACTCTCTTTTCTTTCATATCGCTCCTCACACAATCTATAGATAGGTATATCTATGTTTTCACTATACCCTCTGTGACTAGGTACCCATAATTTCTTCCATTTAAAGTATCAAAGATGTTTAATATTCCGTGCGCGATGAATATAAAGTAGCGTCCCCAAACGGGTCCACCGCTTAGATTGATGAAGTGTGAGTAACTTACACCGCACCCGGCTGGCACCCCGGCTGACGACAGTGTTGATTGGATTTCTGCTCTGAGACATTAGAGATATAGGACGTAAATTACTTTGGAGAAAAAAAAACTGTTTTCACCAACTCGAGACAATGCAAGACCCATTAAAATCGAAAAGTTTAAAACTAGATGATGCCTATATCCTAATATCTCTTAGAAAATAGAAACATGCGTGCAAATATCGTTACACTGACGTAGCTAAATCTTATATATTTCATTCAGATTTTACCTAAGCGGCGGCAATCATCAAAGAGCCATAAAAATATCCTCCTCCGCAATACTAAGCCCTGTTGAATTTGTAACGAAAACCCATAACGACGAACGTTCTACTCTAATACTTACATTGTCCTAAAAACAAATAACAAACAGGCTCAATATTGGAGCAAAACAGGAAAAGAAAAAAAATGCCTTTGCTACGACGCTACGCTTAGCCGCCTACGGTACGGCTACGAGCTACGAGCTACGCGGGGCGCGGGGTGAACGACCCAGCGGGACGGCCCGGGTCGATACCCTCGCCTCACCCCCGCCACACCTTCCCACACCCCCTACTTCTAAAGAGGGTGTACTCCCGACTTCGTTTAGGATGAGTGAAGTGCTTTCCAGACCATTATCCGATAGACTAAAAGGTTTCATATAAAACCTAAAAAATATTATCTTATGTAAGTCTTGAGTATCATATATTTGTTTTTCTCTACAAATTGACCTAAAAAATGTAATTAAAAGTGTTGCAATTAATAAAACAAACAAAACATTGTAAAGCTGTGTATAGGCTGTTGGCACACTCAGCACAGCAACTGTAATAGTCGGTAGCGACCACTACAACTTAGTGCATTATTGCAAGTTGGAAACTTTTTTATCTGCTCTAACTTAGGCACTTATGTTCGCGCTCTCTTTCCCTCCTCGACAGTTTTAGTTTCAAGTGTTGTCTGTAGTGCTAAGGGGTGCACACACGGGTTTTTGAAGCGATTTAGTGGTGACGCGTGTGTTGTGTACCTTGCTTTATTTCCGCACTGTTTTTATTACATTTGGGATTCCGGCGCCCGTATTTGGACAGCTTACGTTTAGTAACATTTCAGGAAATGCTAATTAAATTTGTGTTTCGTTAAAATACTGGGAAATGAGATAGTTTATTAATTTAACTGGAACTCGCTATTATTCATCTTCTCTGCGCATTTCTAGTTGTTCGCATCTGTAGACTGCGATTTGTGGGCTGAGCTTGTTCGAAATGTAATATTGCGAAGTTGCATTTTAACTCATTTTCAGTATTTGCCAAGATAACACACTACATATTATGACTGTTTGTGGCAGGCTGTTTGTGTATGTGACTGTTTATGTTTGTAAACGCTTATTTAAAAAACGTATACGTATACGTAAACGCAACGTATTGTTAAAAAACAAAAAAAAAAACTATATGTATAAAAAAAGTCCTGCGCTGCGTCTGTCTGTCTATCCGTCTGTCTGTTCGCAATAAACTCAAAAACTACTGCACCGATTTTCATGCTGTTTTCGCCAATGGAAAGAGTGGTTCTCGAGAAAGGTTTTAGTATATCATTTGTCAAGCAAGCGAAGCCCCGGGTATCAGCTAGTCAGTATACAGGGTTATTTGTAAAACACCAGAAACCTCTTAGGCAGTGAAAGTACACATGATTATAAGCAACTTTTGTTTTGGTAAAACTCCGAAATCTCGAAAAAAATATCAGCTGTTTCATACAAAATGCAGTATTTAGCCAATGAAAATGTATGAAACAGCTGATATTTTTTTCGAGATTTCGGAGTTTTACCAAAACAAAAATTGCTTATAATCATGTGTACTTTCACTGCCTAAGAGGTTTCGGGTATTTTCTCTTCCATTACTGGTTACTTACTGAGTGACTGACATACAATTCAATTAAATTCGGCATGTAGGTTCCTTGGGGACTGTAGGGACCACTAATAGAGGACGTCCCGAAATTCTTACAGGAACGGGGAAACTGGGATATCTGTGAAGTCACAGTTCAGTATAACCTTCATCATCTGCCTAGCCTTTTCCCAACTGTACCTATTGGGGTCGGCTTCCAGTCAAACCGGATTTAGCTGAATACCAGTATTTTGCGTAGAGCGGCTGCCTACCAGACCTCCATAACCCGTTAATAGGGTAACACGGTACTCCTTGGCAAGACTGGTGTCAGATATACTGGCTTCTGACAATCCGTAACGACTACCAAAGATCTCCAAATGACAGCCGGGACCAACAGTTTAACGTGCTTTCCGAAGCACGGAGGAAACTCGGTATGATAAGATGGTCACCTCGGCAAACGTTGCTTAACCTTGAAGATCGACCTGTGCGGCTTTTATTATTTAGCCACGAGCTCCTCTCAACAGTTTGAAATGCTCGAAACAGGTCTGCGAGAGCCCTATGCTCAATTTCAGCATTGACATCTCCTTAAAGTCATTTGAGAGGTTCATTTGAAAACCAGCGTCAGTAGACAGCATTAGTCTGTCTGACATATCGCTGTAATGAATCTTTTCGACACATTTGCTCATAAAATGCATTTTCGAAGCCTGTATACATTGTTCGAAAGTTCAAAATTACGGACCATACAATGGAGCGTGCGGTAAAGTAGGTACTCTCACCTAAGTACCTACTTTACCGCACGCTCCGATGTATGGCGCCGTGCGTATTCTTTACGGTATTTTTAATGTCCATAAACAATATGATTATAAGAATTCAATCCGTCAGCCAAAAATGCTTCCGTCTGCGTCCGTTCCATACGCGTTTTTTTTTGTGAAAAACTTTTTGCTCAGAAGGTTTGTCGCACTTTAATATTGAAGAAAAAATGAGACAATAGATGTAGTTCTAATTACCCGACTGTTACACTTATGTTTTTTTCGAGTGTTTTTATGTATGATGTCATATTTCTTTGGCACACTGTAGCCGTTAACCCTGTGGCTTCATAGATTTTAGCTTGAAAGGTGTCGCTAGATTAGTGTAAATCACGGAACAGAAAAAAAAGGTCTAAATAGTGAGAATGATAGGTACTGGATAGGTATTTAAAAATTAAAATATCTGAGCTTCGGTGCCATTTTAATGACTTCAGTTTTTTTAACCTATCGAGTGGGGTATCAATATAAAGGCTCGACGAGACAATTTAAAAAGTGTAACTTATTAAATAAATGATTTTGTCAAAAAAATCCGATTGGTAAAATATAAGATACAATTTACAATAAAAAAAAACAACCTAACCCCCCCCCCCCACTCTTAATCTTCTAAAATGTTTCATGCAGACGCAAACGGAAGCGCGTTCTTATTTTAAAAACGCAAACTATTCTAAACACACACTCCCCATTTGCAAATTCGCGCCATTTTCAATTAGAAACGTCAAAGATAGTCGCGACTTTTAATTATAATATTAATTAGAATATGTGTTTAAGCGAGGAATCAGATATAAATATGGAATCTACTCTACCTGACATCTTGAATGAGGCGCCAATTGCAGAAAATGGTCTCTTGCCGCCAAAATCGCGAGAACGCTATTTAATGATCTATACTTATTTAATAAATCTGTAGAGAGGTCAATTCTGTACATGAAATATATTTCCAAAATAACTACGAGGGGGTGATTAGGGATCAATACTGATGCCAAAAATGCAATCAGTAAAATTTTTGTCTGTCTGTCTGTCTGTCTGTCTGTATAACCGTTATAGAAACAAAAACTGCTCGACGGATTTTAACGAAACTTGGTACAATTATTATTCATACTCCTGAGCAGGTTATTGTATACTTTTCATCACGCTACAATCAATAGAAAAAATGAAAATGTGAAAGTTTGGTTGTTTGTTACTCAATCACGCCAGAACGGCTTAACGGATCTTAATGAAATTTAAAACAAAGATAGATTATAGTTTGGAATAGCACATAAGCTACTTTTAATCCCGGGAACATGTTCCCTAGGGATCACGCGGACAAAGCCGCTGGCAGAAGCTAGTTAACAATAATTTTTAATAGATAATGAAAAAGTTTGTTTAATTAGGTATCTATCTAAATAACGTGTTGAAAAACGTTGTATGACACACGAGCGGATATTGGTCTTTACAAACTCGTGACTATGGTAAACCCTCGACTTCGTCTCGGGCTTACATTTGTCTACTCGTTTGTAAAGACCAACTTACCGCTCTTGTATCATAAATAACTATTTCAGTGCAGCCGTGAAACAAACACGAGAGGGCCAATTCTACTCATTTTTAAACAACTTTCGCATTCGCATGTCAATCGCAAACTGTCAAAAAAGCCTTAATTTTTATACATTTTTGACAGATTGCGATTGAGATGCGAATTTTGAAAATTAGTAGAATTGGCCCTTAGTTCTGGCATAACGGTTTTTATTATTCTATATGTAGTGTACTTGCGAACTAAATTATACCTATTCTTTCTTCTTTCTTAAAGCTATTTTCCCCATACTACTTGCCTTTTCAGAATTACTGGAGCCAGCACTAATGTGCTTTATCATACGTCGCACATATAACGCGTATATGCGCGTCACGCGTCTTCACACGCAAGGGTTGCGGTGACACTGCAGATTTTACGCCCCAGCTACTCTTACGCGTAATTGACTCGATATGGAGTGTGTTTTAGTACCATATTTTTGGTTTCATGGAAAATATATCAGAAGACGTTAAACATATTCGGCAATATTCATAAAAGCTTTGAAACCACATGTTGAAATGTCGATTAGCAGATACTTTATTCATATTTTCTATGGAGAATTGACAAGAAGAGGATGTTCTAAGTAATCGTAATAATACTTAGAAATTTTTATGAATGAGTCTAATTGTTCATACATGATTAAATGATATCAACGTTATCAGTGACCACTGAGATGACGACTAATGGAGATGTATGGCAGAAAGAGACATATTATGTATTTTGCGTTGACCTTGAAGTAATTTGGAATTTGTAAGAGCAATTATGGTAGATTAAATCGAGGTTGCAGTACTGTGTGTTATGACGAACAACAGCGACTGTCCGGCGAGCGAAATAATGCCTAAATTTTGATTGTTTTTTTTCTTGGCGAAAACTGATAAAGAAATTACACAATATGGTTTCAACATTTACTTCAAAATAAAAAGCTCTATCTATTGATATAACTTTGATATAATATTCGTGATGAAATCTCTTAGCAGTACACGTTTAAAATTGTAATTTCGTGTCATGTTTGATAAAAAAAAGTATCGAGCCAATCGTTCTAAATCGCGTTTCTATCTTTACGATTTACTTGAGGGTATGTTCTATTTCTATGTAATGATTTTTATTTATTAAAAAACTCATACTTAATTAGATTTTCAGACGTTCAAAAATCTTAAAAAGTACTGCAACCCCGCCTTAAGATCAATATTCAGAGTGAATTTTAAAGTTCTTTCAGTGTTTTTCGCTAATCCTCTCGGTCACCTACGCATACTTAAAAATTCACCCTGTCATTTAAGAGCGTGTATTCCGTCCACTAGCGCCGCCAATCGTTTTTTTTATTATTTGTGGTAAATTTAAGACACGTAGATAAAAAAACGCTCTGTAGTGTACTGAAGAAATGTATTTATTATGTTTTGAGAGTTATGTTTTGTACTTTAGAACATAAATAGTTGCCAAAGTCGATATTTTTGCTAAAAGTGGCCACTTTTAGCAATAATTGCCGTTTTGGCTATTTAGCCATGAGTTAGGTATTAAAAATAGCTGTCAAAAAATAATAGATACATTTCTTTAGTGCACTACAGAGCGGTTTTTTATCTACGTGTCTTAAATTTACCACAATTTATAAAAAAAATGATTGGCGGCGCTAGTGGACGGAATACACACTCTTAAGGCCGTACCCTGACCAAATAACATTGAGCATTTATTCCCTCAATAACAGCGCAAGAGATACAATAGCGAATACGCTCAAAATGTTGAATAAAATCGTTATAAAATCTAATTTTGGTCGTTTGAAAAATATACTTCTACCAAAATGTTCATAATTAAAATGCCTATCCATTAGTGTAAGTACAAAATCAAAATAATCGTCCGTTTTCGAGAAGATGCATGTTTTCAGTATTTTTTTCTCATTTCTGTGGTTTCGTTGTGAGGAGATTACTTAAACATTATACTTAGTAATAAAAAATAAAATCTACCATTTTGAAGCCAAGATTATGTAGAAATTTAATGTATTTTTTATTAGTTGATATTTATTTTGGATAAAGAGTAGATAGCTCCAAAAACTGCACAAAAAACGGCTAGCGCTGCGTTTTGCTCGGGGACGCGCCTTAAAACTCTAACGCTACTGAGTGACTTTGAGACAGGGAAGCACTAAGAAAGGATATGCCTAAATTCCCACGGGAACGAAGCGAATCAAGATATGTTTTATTTATTTATTTTATTTTTTTTGTTTATTTATTTATTATTATATTTGCAAAACATAGGTACAATAATAGGTTCTTATTCTAATGTCAGGATCGCTATGTTTAACCTAAAAGGCGTACAAATTTTAGACACATTAAATAATTATTACTAAAATTAAAATACATAATATTAAAATACATATAATTGAGTTTAAACAATGTGCAGACGAAGTCGCGAGCAAAACCTAGTAAAGGTTATCAACAAAAAAATACAACCGACTTCCGAAAAAAAAACACTACAAAGTAAAAAATAACTTTAATTTCGGAAGTCGGTGTTTTTGTTCCTTACTTCGTATTTTGACACCGACTTCCGAAATTAAAGTTATTTTTTACTTTGTAGTGTTTTTTTTTTGGAAGTCGGTTGTATTTTTTTGTAAAAAGTTTTTTATTTTTCACTTTTTAGTGGTGCCCCACACCTAACAACACCACTGCAAAATCGCAGAAAAGCAAAATACGCAATTCCGATTATCAAAGAATCATCTAAATAGTCAAATTCCAGGTATTTCGATTTAAAATCCAAAGTTCGCAACCGATTTTGATATGATTTAAATGGGACCAATCTGCAAGTATATCCTTTCAGATAAAACAAGAATTTTTCAAATCGGTTCATAATTGTCGGAGTTATGAGGTAACAAACATAAAAAAAAAAACATACAGCCGAATTGATAACCTCCTCCTTTTTGTGAAGTCGGTTAAAAATGAGATTTAGAGTGAAACTGCTAAAATTGTGGTGCATGTTTTGTACCAAACAGTTTCGGCAGATTTCAGGGGCCCAAACTGTAACTATTGTTTACGCCAGATAAACGTGGAATAAAGTACATTGACCCGCACACATTTATTGACTAATGACAGAAATAATGACATAAAGCTGTCCTGAATCGACTTCTATCGTGATCCTTTACGTTCTCTAGTAATGAAAAAAACTTTTTACAAAAAATACAACCGACTTCCAAAAAAAAAACACTACAAAGTAAAAAATAACTTTAATTTCGGAAGTCGGTGTTTTTGTTAGTTTCTTCGTATTTTGACACCGACTTCCGAAATTAAAGTTATTTTTTACTTTGTAGTGTTTTTTTTTTGGAAGTCGGTTGTATTTTTTGTAAAAAGTTTTTTATTTTTCACTTTTTAGTGGTGCCCTACACCTAACAACACCACTCCAAAATCGCAGAAAAGCAAAATACGCAATTTCGATCATCAAAGAATCATCTAAATAGTCAAATTCCAGCTATTTCGATTTAAAATCCAAAGTTCGTAACCGATTTTGATATGATTTAAATGGGACCAATCTGCAAGTATATCCTTTCAGATAAAACAAAAATTTTTCAAATCGGTTCATAATTGTCGGAGATATGAGGTAACAAACATAAAAAAAAAAAAAAAAAAAAAAAAAAAAAAACATACAACCGAATTGATAACCTCCTCCTTTTTGGGAAGTCGGTTAAAAACAGTTCTTAATTTATTGTTCTAGTATCTACGAAGAGATATTAGGGACAGGTCAATGTACTTTATTCCACGTTTATCTGGCGTAAACTATAGCTTTAGCGGGCAAGAGCTAGTTACACCCGAGTTAAAATAGATTTTCGCAAAAAAGTATTACCACAGCCGTTCGCAGTGTCCATAGAAATATTAAAAAAGTATTACCACAGCCGTTCGCAGTGTGCCCCGCTTGGGCGGCGCACCGCCGTGTCCTCGAAACGGCGATCGGCGGCGACCTCTCGCGTCCGGCCCTGGTCCAAGCCATGGTCCGGAGCGAGACGGAATGGGACGCCGTTGCCTCCTTTTGCGAAGCAGTCATGCTAGCGAAGGAGGTGGCGGAGAGGGAGAGGAGACCCTCTCGTCCCAGCCGCCGTGGTGGACGCCGCGGGCGTCAGAGGCCACCATCTGGTGACCTCCGGCCACGGTAGCCGCGGGCCTGTGGACGGCGAGCTATGGGTGGCTCGCCGTCCGTCCGTCTAGTGATGACAGGCCGTGTCGACGGCGCGTTAGTGTTCCACGCGCGCCTCAAAGAGAGTCAGCACACAGAGGGGGGCCCCTCTGTGTGCTGACTCTACTCTGAAAGGGCCGACGCTTGCCGGAGTCGCGGGATTATTCGCAAGAGACACCGTGGCTCCGGAACACAAAGGGCAATGAAGGAACATGGATGGGTTTTAGTCAGTAGAAGTCTGACACTTCCTCCCGCTACACCCAGAGCGGGCAAAAGCACTTCAGTAGCATGAACGCGAAATAAACAAACACACTCACTTTCGCATTTACATATAAAGTTAAAGTTACAATTGTCATCATCTGTCTAGCCATTTTCCAAATATATTGGGGTCGGCTTCCAGTCAAACCAGATCCAGCTGAATACCAGTATTTTACGTGGAGCGGCTGCCTACCAGACCTACACAACCCATTAACTGGGTAACACGGTACTCCTTGGCAAGACTGGATCAGATTTTCTGGCTTCAGACTATCCGTTAAGACTGCCAAAAATCTCCAAATGACAGCCGGGACCATTAGCTGAACTTGCTTTCCGAGGCACGGAGGAAACTCGATATGTTAAGATGGTTACCCATCCACAGACCAACCTTGGCAAGCGTTGCTAAACCTTGAGGATCGACCTGTGCGGCTGTTATTATTTAGCCACGAGCTACAATTGTAAAAGTACTTAAAAGACTAAATTCCAAAGACAAAAGCATAAATTAAAAGTAAACTCCATCGCCAGGCGTAGACAGTACCTAATAAATTATTATAAAAGGAAAATAGTAGCTCCAGCTTTACTTTGTTAAATTAAATATTCTCTATTAAACGTTATTTACGAGGGACGCTGGTTTACGAGCCGTAAAACCAGAGTAATCATAATTCGGACAGACCTTGTGTAATACGGTTTGGTAGAGAAACGTACAGCTGGAATAATTTACATCTTTTAAGTTCTAGAAAAACTGTGAAAATGAGAATTTGTAGGTTTACGTTTGGAGGGTATGCGGTACAGAGAGTAATGTCCCAGTGTGTGAGTTAAAGGGAGGATCCTCCGCCGAGACGGTTGTTGTGCCTGGGGGGCTACAGCCCAATGGTTGACATTTGAGCTTTGATTTGTTTTTCGTTAGTTTCTTTTTGCCTTTACATACGCATTTCTGTTACCAAGCAATATAGCTATTTTTTCTTGTTCCGGTAAGGTTATATTGCATAGGTTCCAATCCAGAACAGAATATAGTTTTCATCGAATATAGACCGTCACCCTTTCGAAATAGATTCCAGTGTGGCCCCCATCATGCCTTTCCTTTTGAAGTTCTTTCAATCCATCCAAAGTTTGTCTGGTAGTTATTGCTGTGAGCAAAAAAAAAACGCCATCGTACCCATGGAATTCAAGTTGTTCTATTTTGGTGTAACATAAAGTATTCTAAGTATCTTATTATAATCTGGAAGTCATGAAAATATTATTGTCTACTATCAAGAAGACATGTGCGTCGCAATGTATTCCATCAAGTGGATCTCATTTGTCACATATATACATATACAACCCCACATACACTCAGTACAATTCCTGAGATATATCTGCTCTTAAATTCACACATACATACATACAGACAGACACTCTCAGCACGTACACAGACCCTTTAAAAACAAGCGTCAATTTTTGACTCTATTATATTTTCACATAATTCAAAGACTCGGCAAATAACCCTTTCGTCCGGCAACGGTATAAAGGTGGCCCTGTTTAAAAACGGGGTATTACTGGCCGTGGAGGGTTAGACAAAAAGCCTGAGCAAATTAGAAGGACAAGCCAGGGTTGGGTCATACCCGGCTTTTTGTTGTAATGTAATATTTAGTGAGGTTTGTTGAATAGCTGAACCTGAGAGGTGCTCGTAGATGTTTGTGAGAGAGATTTGTTTCGTGAGGGTTCTTATTGTTTTCCTCTGTAGCTGTAACACGGTTAACAATAGTGATTAATTTTAAGAAAGAAAAAAAAGGCCAAGTGCGTGTCGGACTCTCACACAAAAATGTATGAATGAATGAATGAAATAGAAATATGGTAGGTGCCAGATAAATGTCAATAACGGTCATAGCCCATTTACATTTATGGACTTTCTAAATTTCAAAACAGAAATAAAGACCTTTCCTCAACTTCTATCATGATCTTTTAAGTTCTCTAGTAATTAAAAAACAGTGCATCATTAATGTTCGGGATGTTCGAAAAGGTCACTGTACTTTATTGCAAGTTTTTCTAACGGCTACCATAGTAATGGGTTAAAATATATTTGTTAATTGTTCTACGTTTGAAAAATTACAGTACAGATGATGCCCTCCACGAAAGACGGGTATGCAGGACGGATAGTGCCCACTATTTCCCAACGAAAACAAGCGCTAACACGTTTTCATGGGGCCCCAGACTTTGAAAATACACCAACCTTATAACCTATGAAAACACACCTCCTACAAACCCTTTGGGAAAACAGGTGTGAACTATAATTATTCAAATTAAACTACACCTAACTAACTAGCTCTATAACTATAGACCGACCGATTGCCAGACAATAATCATCTGTCGTAATTGTTCTCATTCCATCGCCGACTCGAGGACGCGTTCGAGGCTAGCAGTACAAGCGAGCGAGCAATGTACGTCAAATGCCTGTCTGATTTCGTATGTGGGTCAATGTGATGGTCGATGTTTGGTACAGGGGAGAGCCCAAGATTGTGGCGCCCTTATTAGATGGATTAATGTAGTCCTGTAGGGTAGGTATACGGGGGTGGAAAGGTCCCTTTGATCTTACGAAGGGTAGGGGACGTAGATATTATGTGTGTCAGATGCGACGCTTCCCATACATTTTGTTTGGTTCAGTTAAACAGGGTGGAAAATGTGTTCTTGGTCTTGTTGCTAACTATCTACCACTATGGCTTTGAATTTAAACAATGTTGTATGTCAATAGCACTATTTTATTTTTGTATATAATAAACTAGCTGACCCGCGCAACTTCGTCTGCGTCACATTTTCCATTACTATTCCGCTCCTATTTGTCTTAGCGTGATGATATATAGCCTATAACCTTCCTCGATAAATGGGCTATCTAAGACTGAAAGAATTTTTCAAATCGGACCAGTAGTTCCTGAGATTAGCGCGTTCAACCAAACAAACAAACAAACTCTTCTGCTTTATAATATTAGTATAGATAATAATGGTACATAGTGGTTTACTTAGATATTTTGATGTCTGTAAAATTACGAAATTTGTGCTGACGACGGTAACTAGTTTGTCATAGTCTTTTTGATAAGCAATATCTATACCGAGTGCTTTCGGTTTTTTTCTAATCAAGACCTTAATTCAAGTTTAGCTTAATTCAAACGGGTGATTTATTATTCGTGTGTTGTGTTTCCGCTTACAATCCTAATACTTTCAAAGTTAGAGTGAACAGGCTACTTCTGGGTAAGCTCGCTCCATCGTAGAATTTGTTCCTGTCATCTCTGACTTAGACTGGGGTCAAGAGCAAACCCATCTCAAATAAAAATAAAAACGTTTTAAAGCCATCATTGATCCAGTGTAAGAGGAAGACAGAGCTATAACTTTTTTTTTTACTACAGAAACATTAAAGCATGACATGATATGTCTCATCATGACATCATAGGACACGGTCTCTGGACTGACAATATTATTTACTATTAGCTTCTGCCAGCGGCTTCGCCCGGCGATCCCTAGGGAACATATTCCCGTAATGAAAAGTTGCTTATGTGCTATTCCAGACTATAATCTATCTTTTTTCTAAATTTCATTAAGATCCGTTAAGCCGTTCTGGCGTGATTGAGTAACAAACAACCAAACTTTCACATTTATAATATTACTCGTTTGGTGTAAAGCGAAATTATAACCATCTTCCCCTCGACATTATAATTATTAAAGGATATTGTAAACTGTCGTAAGCCGTTTTCCGAAGCTACTTGCTAGCCTCTAGGCGCCAAGCTAGCCGCCTGCTTGTGCGTTCGCGACCACAAAAATAATCCTTACAGCATGATTCAGTATTCACGCGCGATGGCTTATTATTAGCGTTTTTCATGTATAACTTTGGTGTTTCTATACCGATTTCTATGATTCTTTTTTTTGGAATAGTTGAAAATGTTAACTTTTTTAATTAGGGATGTCTGAGAGTGTTATAAACGTAAGAGTAGACAAACATAATCAGAAAGCTTCGAACTGCTAAGCTATCGGGAGTTACACGTGTTATTGTTCGTCAATCATAAAAGATAGACATATGCTGTCGTTGGATATTTTTTATATAATTTTAAGGAGAACATTTCCGTCATACATGATTTCTGTGTAGCTTTCACCATTAAGGTTGCACACGCGACGGAAGCTTAAAAAACTGAGTAACTTCTCCCGTTTTCCCAACATTTCCCTTCACTGCTCTGCTCCTATTGATTGTAGCGTGATGAAAAGTATACTATAACCTGCTCAGGAGTATGAATAATAATTGTGCCAAGTTTCATTAAAATCCGTCGAGTAGTTTTTGTTTCTATAACGGTTATACAGACAGACAGACAGACAGACAGACCGACAGACAGACAAAAAATGTACTGATTGCATTTTTGGCATCAGTATCGATCCCTAATCACCCCCTGATAGTTATTTTGGAAATATATTTCATGTACAGAATTGACCTCTCTACAGATTTATTATAAGTATAGATAGAAGATATAGATATAGATAGATTTGTTCATTACTGAACTTCAAAAAATCGCATAAATTTTAACGGACACCATTAACACTAAATCCTGCTAATAAAAATATAACGAGTTTATCCCACAGCACAACTGCATATCAGAAGTGGGATAGCCTCATTATAATTTAACGCGAGGGATGAAAGGAGTTTGGGTAGTAAATATTACGTGATGTTATGGCTGCTTGCGGTTATTACACTTGTAGCGTTTATTGCCCACCTGATGGACATAGGCCGTTGTTATCAGTTTTCTATGTTTAAGAAAGCAAACTTTTGCTACTTTCTACACCAAAATTTTAACGTATTCAATCACTTTTACATGATTTTTAATTGTTCAAACCATAGTTAGTATTAATTTTTAACGTACTAAATTGTAACTTGTACTGAAAGTCATTGGCTTCTGAAATACAGGTAATCTACCTTGCTCAAGATTTCGCTGTTCTGTAAACTGATTTGTACTTATAAATTATTTATTTATTAGAATTTATAGCCTCAAATGAGGGTTGCTCGCTCGGCGACGCCATGACTAAAATATTGTCTCCCTGTCTTCAGTCAGGGTTCACCAGTTTAGGGTTAAGTTGATAAATATATAAAGAAACTTTACTTACGTTTAAAGATAAAATATGTTAGTCCTCAGATATTCCATGCCAACAACATTTTATATATTTTGTTTTTTGGCTACTGCCCATGTAGGTTATATTATTCGTAGGTCGCTACAATTTTGAAGGAAATGCTTAATCCTTGTTAGGTTTGAATACACCAGCCAGATAATGTTTTACAACTCTATAAAATATGTTGAATTGGCAAATCAAAATGTTAAAAAATAAACGAACCTTTAAAATGTCTGTGTTCAAAAAGTTTGATTGAGAAAAAGAAAGTTCAAATTATTTAATACACACTGTATACAAAAAAAAAAACAGTTGTGAAAAAACAAAACTAAAGCCGCAGTCAATGGAGAAAGATTGTTTTCACATTTTTCCTCCTAACCAACATTACTGTTGATTTGATCGACTAGTAGAAACAGTGCCTAGCGGTTCCTCATCAGCCTTTC
Source organism: Ceramica pisi (assembly GCA_963859965.1). Classification (NCBI taxonomy): domain Eukaryota; kingdom Metazoa; phylum Arthropoda; class Insecta; order Lepidoptera; family Noctuidae; genus Ceramica; species Ceramica pisi. The sequence continues at coordinate 25,732,137 of OY982531.1, read as the reverse complement.
CAATCTACCATCGTACGTGACCGCTTCGGCTGACGTCGGCTGTTTCCGCAAGTCTTCGGTTTCTAATAAATGGTTATTGCTACTAGGTGGTAAGGGATGTTGTTCATTGTTCCCATTACCATTTGCTTGGTGCATGTCAGTCAGTCTAACTTAATGTCGCTAAAATGTTTTATAATGTTGCCTAGATGAGATCGCGAAATGCGATAAGTCCGCCCATTGTATGTGTTTTAGTTTTAAGTTTCCTCTTATGTTTAATTTTTGGTGTGCAATAAAGTATACAATACATAAATATATACATATATAAGGCAAACCTGACTCACTGATTTATATATCAACGCACAGCCGAAACCACTGGTCGTAGAAAGCTCAAATTTGGCATGTTGCTTCCTTACACTCCATAGGGTGCACTAGTTATAAGGATTTCCCGAAATTCCTACGGGAACTGGAAAACGGGATATGCGTGTACGAAGTCGCTGGCGAAAGCTAGTTCTTCTACAATTTTATATTGTTGGCCAATGAAAGAAACAAAAGAAATTAAATACTGATGAATTACTAGTGGAAAAAAATTTGAGCTTCAGTTCTAAGTATGGGGCCCCCAAAATTTATTGTTTTTTTTTCTATTTTCGTGTGAAAATCTTAATGCGGTTCACAGAATACATCTACTTACCAAGTTTCAGCAGCATAGTTCTTATAGTTTCGAAAAAGTGGCTGTGACATACGGACGGACAGACACGGAACTCTAAAAAGTATTAATACTTCACAAATAGAAAGTAACATACATAGTTAACTGTTACCAAAAAAAAAAGTGCATGCTACTAGAAGTGAAGCTACATAAAGGAACAAGTGAATAATAAAGACAAATCTCTTAATACAAAGGTTATTTTAATAAAAAATATAAAAAGCGACATTAATTTTTAACTTACGAACACATTTGTATTTCAAAATCATACATACAATAAAACTATTTATAGAAATAAAAAATAGGTCATGCTGAAACTAGAATATTGAGCACGACTCGGTTTTAAAACAAATGACAGCCCCTATCGCTGTCAGTATGCACTTTTATTTGTTCACTTGACCTAAATAAAAATACTGTTTACTATCAATTCTGCTTAAAGCAATACCTAGAATAAACCCTATATTGATACAAATGTACTTTTTAATTATATTCGCTTCACACGTGCGTCCTCACCGTATGAATCGAATAATTTTCAATCAAATAACTACTGTTTCAACAAAACATCGTTGTATATTGGAAACCTATTTTTATCCATGTCAATTATGTAGTTTCCAAACAATTACGAAACAGACAGTTCATTGTTCAAACAGAGTTTTACAATAAAGACATAATTGGTGACTGGGTTCATGGTAGGTGTGTCATTTTTCAATACATAATTCGCTTACATTTTGCGAATTGTGTTTGATAATAAACAAAAATGTGATGGTCAGCTTTTACTTTCAGATAGCCTGGCTACTTCTTCTTTCTTGCAGAAGAGCAGCAGAGTTTTGAAAAACTGGCCAAGTGCGTGTCAAACTCGCGTACAAAGGCTTCCGAAGGAATTTCATGCTTCTAACATGTTATTTTAATACTACAGACTTCTTATAGCTTTTTCTGTAATCTTTAGGTGTAGAACTATTATCTGTATTTTGTTCAAAATTTTAGGCTCAGTTGGTTCGGAGATAAGGAGGGAATGGTCATTATTGGTCTTATTTCTTGAATAACTTCAAAAATGTTTATTTTAAAATTATGAAAAAAATATAACTGAAACCTTTACAGTAAGCCCTTTTATTTGATATATCACGCGATACTGTATGATAACCTTCTTTTTTTCTAGTTTGACACCTAAAAGTGACCTCCACTAAAACAAAAAATAAACGTAAAACGTTCGTGTTTAGGTCACAGATGTCCCTATGTATACCAAATTTCAAATGAATTGGTCCAGTAGAACCGTAGAAAACTTAACTTATCTTGCTTTTACCTTTGCTATATTCATACATTTTTCCAGAATTATCATCATACAATTTAGATACGCCTTCATCCACTGGACTACCTAGATCTCAAAACTCATTTACCTACATAAATACATCGTAGCTTAAACGTATCTAAAGTTGTTTCCTATTCTATTTATCTCTGCGATAAAACGATATCTTTCAGAGTAAAATACTTCAATATTTGCTTAAACGCCGGATTCCCGAATCTCATGCATTTCTGTTTGATGTTCTCAAATTCAACGCTGGATCTGTTTGAATGCTATTCCTTTGAGCTGAATTCCTTGAGTTAAAACAGCTTCTCTATTTAATACTTGCTGAAATCTCAGTATATTACTCGCTTCTTGAGTGTCTCTATTTTCTTTTGAATATAGTTATTTCGTTTATTTCTTCCGATTTCAATTTTTCTTCAGGCACATCTTTAGCATTTATTCGGAATTCATTACAATTTTGTGTTCATATCCTACTCCTATTTCTTTAGCAAATTCTGTCTATTCATGAACCGTTTTACTCCAAAAAGCCATGCCTGCTCAAAATATTGCCAACACTCCAATGTTAAATTCTATCAAAAAGTCATGGCGTTCCGTTAATTCCCACAAGTACCCGTCAGTTTAATAGTAATGTTTATATATTGTGATAACTGAAGAATGAAACTGTACTGCGTTTACGATTCTGTTATCTTGTACTTTATCTTTCACACACTTTCGTTGTGATCTCACGAGTTTTATCTCTCTTATCTCCAAATTGGAGTTGATTATCGTGTGATATTTCTTTTCCTGGCTTTAGTGCTCTTCATTCCTGACTTTCTTCATCATTTGCCATTTCAAAATATAGTGGGACAGCATCGTCGTTTTCGTTGCTGTGCTCTTTTATAACAGCTTTAATCTTAGGTTCTAAATTACACTCATTTGCAGTCTTCATATTTGAATATGAACGTTTCTTTCTGCACTTAATAAATAAGTCATTCACACACACAAATACCTACCATAAAACACTTTTCTTTAACTTCAGCACTTTAATTTGTATACACTTCTATATTTCCATTACTATCCGTATGCACATTTACCACAAACTGTAATGAACCAGTTCCCACTCCAGTCCCTGCTATGGGGTCAGTAGGAACCTCCAGGCCAGTGGTCACTCCTGATACCATAGTTCTGAGGAGTCGGAAGGCCGGTGCTGATGATGAACTGGCTACCAGGACCAACAGCATCAGAACTATAGTGCAGTTGGACCTGGAATTGAAAGATTACAAAATCAAAGACTGACCAGAACGATTGATGATTTTTGTCGATAAAGATTTCTTGGGTTATAAGATGGACTACAAAACAACATTAAATTTATAATAAAACATCTGAAATAAAACAGCTCTACAATATAAACTGACAGACTTAACTCACATTATATCTACAGATGCAGACAAAAGTCTGCGCCTAGCACTTGTTCTCAACGCTTGGTAGCTTCCAGAGTACTGGCACGAAATCAAAAGATAAGCTGCCTCAGATATCTAATCTTTATCTCTTGAATAAGTATCTGAAACAAGATCAACGCGATTTTAAACCTTAAATAAGAAGAAGAGAGTTAAATATATATCGGGAATGGTGAAACAACGTGTGAAAGTATATCAACTTCGTCATAACATGAGATAAATAGAAATAATGTGCTAGTTCTTGATATAAATGATGAAGATTTATTAAGTTGTAGTATGGCTAAAAAAATATGCAATATCGCAAATTAATCGTAATTCGATAATTTTGATTTTAAAATATTTAATTTGCAATATTTAAAAATACAGTTCAAAAGCTACAACTTTAAAATTGTTTGTACTGATTCTATTGGCAGTCTTTAAATTGATTTTTTTTTCATCTCAACATCAGCACTGTGTTTTACGTACCTAGTAATTTTGAATTCGTCTTTCTCTATAGTTGTATCTAACCATAACGTTACCTAAATAGTATGCTTTGTAATTTACTTTACAAATACATAGCGTATTAAGTCTTGGGGTCCCCTGTCACCCTCCGGAGGGTAAGGTTAATCGAATGTCCGTCATTGCGGACTTTAGGTGAATGTTTGTCTTGCGTCCTCTCCTCCTCGTTCAGTTTGGCAGGGTAATAATTTATTGTCGTCTCGTCTCAAGACTACGTATCGATCGATGTTCAAGCTCTCTTGTATCATCGGCTTTATTTAGTAGATTAATGAGTTATTCGTCGTCTATTGTAGTGTCTTTCTTCACGTTGATATCAGGTCGAACGTTAATGTTATGTGTCCCAATTACTTGAGTTTTTACTTCAAAAGGTTTTTTTTTTATATTTTTTGCTTACTTTTGTTCTACTCTCTGCGTACTTGCCCAAACTCGCTGATAATGGCTATGCTAACCAAAATTTGGTTCAGTAAGATTTAAATTAACTACTGTTTTCAAGAACATTCTAACAATACATATTGATTGATCATCAATAGATTGATCTGTAAAAGAAAATGCCCCAATCTCTTTAATGTCTATTTGGTGGTATGCGGCACAGAGAGTAAAGTCTCGCAAACCCGCATTGACCAGGGAGGATCCTCCGTCCAGGCAGTAGTTTTGCCTGGGGGGCTACTGCCCGATATTTCATATTCTGTTCGTATGTATATGTTCAAATCGCATGGTTAACTCTGCTTCCGCGATTTAGGAGTTTCGCCACCAGTTGGTTGGATAGATAGAGACGCAGTTCTTTTTGTTGCGATGCAGATTTGTTTCGTTGGTTTTTTCTTGTGGCGCCATTGATGCCGCTACATCTATGTCAAAAACATTATCTCTTTTAATTCTTTGCTAATGTTAGTTTCCCTTGTCCACAGATTACATGGATTCCCTATGCAAGGACCACTTCTTACAACGTCAGTATCGCAAGGTGGACGGCGGCGTGCTCTGGTCCCGCAACGAACGCAACCTGGACTGCACGGTGACGTTTCAGACGCACAGCATCTTGCAGCGGTTTATGCTGCACTTTGACCTTCTGCAGCTCGACTGCAACGACCATCTGTATGTGTATGATGGGGCACATGCGACGGCACCGCCGAAGGTAAGAGCTGATTATTGTTTCCACCTGTTTCTGTTTATTTTTTTTTATTTTTGACGTGACAACGTCTAATAAATCGATGAACGCACGAAAAAGGATGACTCATTGTCCCGTAAAGGCTTGACCGCACTTGGCAACACTGCGCGGCAGCGGAAAGACGCGACACGCAACGGCAAAATATTCTTTGTAAGAAATTGTATGAGGTTTAACGCACTACGCAGCAGCATAACTACGCGCCGCGACACTTCAAGTTCGAACGTTGTTACGTGTCGTGTCGCTCCGCTGCCGCGAAGTGTCGCCAAGTGCGGTCAAGCCTTTACGCTCATTGTAAAGTTACGCTCAATGTAACGTTACACTCATTGTAACGTTACGCTCATTGTAACGTTATAAAGTGTTGTCACGCTAAGCTTTCGTCCATAAATACACATTAAACACATTTTAAGTTGATGCCAACATAAACTCATTAGAGTTTTACCATGCACCAAAATCATCGACTACATAATTCTATCAAATTCAAGTAGTTAGGTAAAAAAGTAAAATTAAAACAAAATAAGCTTGTGTCCTGAAAAAATCTAATTAGTCCGTCAGTTATATTATCAAAAAATATTTAACCCGTATTTTTTCTTTTGTGTACGGGAACCAAAATTGACGAAAATACGACGCCATTAAAATTCTCAATACGTCAAGCCGTGGCATAATTTTTAGCGGGTTGTGACGTCACGAGCCCCCACTCCCAAGTTTTGATGCGTTTTATCTTTGTCATTATTCATTGATTTACAAAAACAAAAAATACGTGTCCATTACTTTTCAATACTCTAACTGACGGACTAAATAGTTTTGCAATTTGTGGATGATGGAAACTAGACTATTACATCGGGTATATGCGAAAATATCACTTGAATACCGGTAGCGTCATCAGTTACCACATCCGGTCGTCCATCTTTTATACAAAACGTGCTGAACGTGTTTTTAAATTGATACAGGTTGTTCCTAAAAGTTCCTAGTAATGTTTTTAATCTACACTAATATTATAAAGAGGAAAACTTTGTTTGTTTGATTGATTGTAATGAATAGGCTCAAAAACTACTGGACCGATTTTAAAAATTCGCGAAAAAAGTCTACAAAAAAGTCCGCGACACACTATACCTATCTATGTCGAGTGAGGCACAACAACCATTTTTTTTATTTAAAAATCTTGATTTTTTTTGGACTACATTTAAACGCGTTTATTTTACTCATGCTATGAATCCTTATCAAAATAAACTATTTCATCACTAAGTACAGTTTATGTAGATAATATTTGGTCTTTTAATGATTAAAATCGGACGTTTGGTTTTGAAGTTATGGCGAAATTAAAATATTTCTGCTGCACGGCCCGTTGCGAAGTGGACGTCACCAAGGCGGGGGTGCGCGTGCGGGAGGGGAGTTTAGATCTATGAGTAAGGTAATACGGCTCCCTACGCAGCGGTCGTGCGCGAAGTCTAAATATTCTAAAGAGGACAACTTTGTTTGTATGTTTGTTTGTTTGATTGTAATGAATAGGCTCAAAAACTACTGGACCAATTTTAAAAATTCTTGAATCAGCTCATATACCCAGAATACCCATGATCCCTACTGATATGCCTATACCCTTCAAAAGGCTCCAATTTCCAGTAAAAATTTCTTTCGCACTAACGATAAACAAAGTCCAGGGCCAAACATTCAAATTAGTAGGAATTGATTTACGAAAAGAATGATTTAACGTCAATTAATGTTGTAGAGAAGCTCTACAATAATCGCTTTAGTTATCTATCCTAAAACAAAGGGTTGCACTCCTGGACTGCCGGCAGAAGTGAAAACTTAGTATTAATTATAAATATTTTCATCATTAACAAGTTTAACATCCACAGAAAGACAATCTGTGCAGCCTGCGGATAATGACTGCGTCGTAGATGTTAGTGTCGGTGTCTGTGATTTGACCTGGGAATCATTTTTCTGACCGTGTGTTTCCTGGGTAGGTTGCAGCGGTAACCAACATCCACGCGGGCGGAGCCGCGGCCGCTATTACTTATATTTCTTTTTTTAAAAGTGTGAGAAAGATTAAAAATGACATTCATAATCTCTGATATTATATTCGTACTATTTCATTAAGTAAGTTATCCTACTCCTGCTATATATTATTTAATATAATAAATGCGAGTTTGTGAGTGAGTTTGAGTATATTTTTGTTACTCAATCACGTCAAAACGGCTGAAGGGATCTGAGTGAAATTTGGAACAGGGATAGATTATGGTCTGAAATAACACATAGGCTATTTTTTATCCCACGGGAACGCGTACGAAGTCGCGGGCAGAAGCTAGTCTTTTATATATAAAAGAAAGTCGTGTTAGTTACACTATTTATAACTCAAGAACGGCTGAATCGATGTCACTGAAAATTGGTGGGGAGGTAGCTTAGAACCAGGAGACGGACATAGGATAGTTTTTATCCCGGAAATCCCACGGGAACGGGATGTGGGTAAAACGGGTGCAAAGCCGCGGGGGACAGCTAGTAATAGTTAATTTTCAACTGTAATTGTGATATGGTAATATTAATGTGTGGTGGTTGAAGAATTAACTAGCGTGTTCTTAGAAAATATTTAATTTATGTACACGTTACACACGAGAGAAAGGCACAATAAAGATAGAAGAGCACAAAGGTGCAGCTTATTTGAAGAAATATTCTAACAGATTTTTGACAGTAGATTTTTGACAGCATTGCCATACAACTTGGCAACGCCGCCTGTCTTTTGGGTACACTTCCAGTTGACAGCGATGTGGACGAATTTTTTGACGCCACATTTTAGTTAGGAGTTTTAATTTTAATGCATTTAACCCTTAGTTTGGTATTTAAAATAACAAAATTACATATTTTGAGCAATTGAAAATTCTATCAAATATTAACCTCGATGTATCATGTCATCAAAGCTATTTTTTTTTGTATTCACCATTATTTTTCAATCCACATTATTCGTCGATCCGCGAGTAGAATTACAACCCACCCTATCACACACCTTTAAATAAAACAGAGCATTATTAATTAACTTTTATTCCTTAAAGTCACTTATAAATAGTAGTGCATATATCACCGGAAAATGGCAAACTGTATAACCCTCTATAGACGAATGAACATTAATATTAAAAATTAGTTATACCTTCCTAAAATTACACACCCGAAGTACCTAAACCCAACCAACATCGGACAATTCGTAACGCTATAAGTTACATATTAAATGTACATGTGACATCACATCTGAACAGCCCAATAAGAACCTAGTTTCTTGTAGACTTGTGCTCTGATTGGTCGTCATTCCATTTCAGTTCACAATTTCGCGGAATAAATTCGAGAAATTATAAACTATTAAATTTCGATGCGTAAAAAAGTACTCCAAATATTCAGTTGCCAATTTATGGAGAATTTACAATCTCTCAGAATATTTTGTAATCTTACATACCTATTTTGAATGATCAGAGTATTTTGAAACTATTCGTTCGAATCTATCGTCTCGCTCCCACACTCGTGCCGTCGCATCACTTATTGATGCCACGGAATGGATGCCAAACGCTTCGGCGATTATCTAAATATGCGCCTGCTTCACTTAATCGAAAGCTTTTAGATAGGGCGTAAGTTTATTTTGATCTCTTTAAGTGCCTTATTTAGTGTGCAGAAGTTTTCCAAATAGGTTTCAGTTGACTGCGATGCGGACGAATTTTTTGACACCATATTATAGTTAGGAGTTTTGATTTCTATTTGAAGTGTATATGGTTTGTTATTATTAATAGGATCTAGTTAAAGAGTTTCTTCAATAGTATCATTTATGTAGGTAGTGTGAAGATTATGGTCTGGATACAAATATTTTTAAGCAATATTCGTATTCGTCAAAAATTTATGCAAATTGATTTTTGTGAGAATTTGTCTGAGATGCGAATGCTAACGCTTCTTAAAAAACCGGCCAAGTGCGAGTCGAACTCACACACACCATCACCATACAAGAGTTAGTACTATTTCGTCTTTAATTATTTTAATAATAATATCTAATCAAAAAAATATATATATATATATTATAATCATATATAATATAATTTAATATTGTCTACTTGACTGCGTGCAGTCGTATCCATCACCCCAAGATCCGAGAGTCCCACCTATCAGCAACGTCCTATGGATGATAGATTATGCATTAGCTGCCCGTGGCGTAGGTACCAATATCACATCTACATATTTTTCCATTTCTTTGTCATTTAGCAGAGTTGATTAAAGTAATTAGGATAATTCCAGTCAGTCCCCAAAGTCATTATAGATTCATGCAATGTCCCGCCCCGAAATGGAATTAAATGGAACTCCAATTTCCAGTCCCTATATTTTTTGACGTTTACAATACCTTCTCTAATAGGTTTTTAATATTTTCGACGGCATGGTTGGCGCAGTGGTTGAGCGATTGACTGCTGCGCCGCGTGTTGTGGGTTCGATCTTTGTCGTGGTTTCTCCATTTTGGAACACGGAGCAAATATTTGTATGGCCTACAGATACTTGTTCCGGGTCTGACTGTTTGTGTATGTCATTTTGTATGTTTGTAAACGCACCCACGATACAGGAGAAATTCCTAGTGTGGAGAAACGTTTTTAACAACAAAAAACAATAACAATATAAAATTCTATCAATAATCACTATCACTTAATATTATAAAACAAAGTCCGCCGCTGTCTGTCTGTTCGCGTTAAACTCAAAAACTACTGCACCGAATTTCATGCTGTTTTTACTAATGAATAGAGTGGATCTCGAAGAAGGTTTTAGTTTATAATTTGTCAAGCGGGCGAAGCCTCGGACATCAGCTAGTGTACTAATATTTTAAGTTGAAGAGTTTGTTAGGTTGTTTAAACGCGCGAATCTCAGGAAATACTGGTTCGAATTGAAAAAATATTTTAGTTTTAGATAGTCCGTTTATCGATTAAGGCTATAAGCTAAATAATATCACGCTACGATCAATAGGAGCGGAGCATTAATGAGAAACTGGCCAAGTGCGACACGGACTTGCAAACGAAGGGTTACGAACCACAAATCGAAGGAAAAGGTTCTTGTTTGTGAGTCCACTTTCATTTTTGATTTAGTTTAATTTTTATTATTTGTTGTTATAATGGCAATAGAAATACTGAATGTGTGAACATTTCAACTGTCTAGCTACTACGGTTCTTGAGATACATAACAGACGGACGAATGGACGGACAGTACAGGCTTATTACCGGAAAATGGCAGATTCCGTAAGATTGTAATAAATCTTGATCGAGAAATTGTAATCTATTATAATTTCTCGATAGATTCTGAAATAATAATCCCATGGAAATTTAGTAGTTTCCAATACATCCGTGTCTTATTTCGTAAAAATTGTTTACAATTTCACGCGATGTTTTATAATCTTACGGCGTTTGCCATGTTCCTAGGGATCCGTTGGTTACCCTTAGGTACGGAACTCTAAAAATGTGACGCAGGTGGCTTTGCGCGGGTCAGTTTGTCTATTATTATAATATTTTTATTGAAAAAGCCCTTCATAGATTCAGACAACCACATAAATCCGTTTTAGAGTCAAAAGACATCTTAAAAAGCTTGTGAGATTCCGTACAGATATTTTTATTTGAAATGCAATATTATAATAGGGTCAGTTGAGTTTATATAAATTCCGCGAACTTCATAAGAATTAATTCGTATTGAAATGTAAAAATACCGAAGACGCCAGGTGCTGAATGGAACCCAAATAATTAACAAAGGGATTGTAATGCAACTTTTGTCAATTTTAAATTTAAATTCGCCAAGTTTGGCTGGCAACGACTCTTGGAACAAAGGACGGCCAAGTTTTAGCTCTCATTGTAGACGTGCCAAGTTTTGTGCCAAGATGTTTATTTTGTTCTGCTTGGCTGTTTATACTTTGTGTAGATTGTGAATTAATATGATCAGTTAATGTTATGATTAGTCAGCTGTTTTGAATTGACAAGGAACTATCTAAGACAGTTCCGTACAACTTCGTCGACGTCACATTTTTCAATAATGCTCTGCTCCTGTTGGCCGTAGTGTGATGTTATGTAGCCTATAGCCTTTCTCGATAAATGGGCTATTCAACACTAAAATAATTTTCCAATTCGAACCAGAAGTTCCCGAGATTAGGACGTTCAACCAAACAAGCAAACTCGTTAGCAATATTGAAAAATGTTGTTTGAAAGAGCAGTAATGAAAAATGTTACGCAGACGACGTTGCACGGGTCAGCTAGTAATACATAAATAAATACAAATACAAAATCCTTTAGTTCAAACAGACCAGATTCAGGCACTTTTGAATAGTCAAGGTCTGTCAGTCAAATAGATGAAGCTAATTCTGCCGCGCTAGCGACAAGAGCAGCAAGTTATTCTGCAACAAAACACACTCAACGAACGCAACTCCAGCAAGGCAGTTGCCAGCTTAATTCAATTATTAAATAGACTTTATAAATGAGTTTGTGTCGTTGCATTTTGAATTTACGCCAATAATAATCTAATACTCGTTGTCAAAAGAGCGACACTCAAACTGCGCTCATCCCATCATATTTCAGCGAAGCAATTCCTGAAATTCAAACTTCACAATTCCAACTTTCATATGTAAAATATATCCCGTATTGTCGGACATTTGACAAAAGCCGAAGTTCCAACCTTCCAACTTGGATTACCAAGCTCGAACTTGTGGGCCAACCTGCAATGGCGAGCGCTATTCTTAGCAATATGTACTTGTCACAAAAACTTTGACGGTTACATTCAAGTGGAAGTTTTAATGAGGAAACTGAGCTCGACGTCGGATATGAAGCCGTGATAGGCTCCGATGTGTGTAATTAAATGCTAAATGAAATGTAAACAGCGGTTAATAGAATTTAAATATAAAGCAGGGATGGAAATGTTGGCAAATGTTCACTGCGCGGTGACAATGAGGTTTTGGAAAATGTTTATTCACGGATGAATTCAGATGAAGGGTTGGATGAGAATAAATCAATTGCTGTGCTCGCTAATTGTTATTCAGCGAGCTGCGTGTCCAATATGATAATACACTGAGGGTATTGTTGGGGCTGCCGTGACGGTGCAGGGATGTTTGCTGAGGCGCGAGTTGATGGCTTTGCCGCCATAATCAGGAAAAGATGCGTCTCCCTACTCACTCGCGTTCGTGGCTGCACCAACACTATATTACGTGTTTATGCTGATAGACAGGAGTCCCCCATGCTGCAGAGATGGGTGCGCCTTCATTTTGTAGTTAGGTTATAGTGTTGTCAATACAAACATTAGCTTTTAAGTAATTACTGATACTAACAAAATATAGACCTAGTCTTAAATAAATGTTTATATTATTATTATTAAAATCTGCATTCTGAAACTATAAGCATTCCATGATTGTTATGTTAATTACCAGAAAAGAGAATGCTTAAACCATTAAGTAAAAAAGGGAAACGCAAATTCCGAAATGGTTAATACACATAATGTATTAACAACAAACACCACATCACACGAAACATTTGAAACGCTGGCCAAACTTTAGAATTCCGTTCGGAATATTTCGTAAAAATTCACGCGAAGCCGCGAAACAATACGAAACATAACATAGTGGAACTTAAATGGAATAAATTTGTTCGTTGGTGGAACTATTTGTGGATGTATTACGCACAAAGGAACCCACCTGTGTGGCTGTGGAGTTGCCAACTATCCGAGACAGTTTGACACAATAAGTAACCAACACTTTGATGATCGTCCGCCATGTTTGGAATAGTTTCGGAGCTATGCGGGTGTCGACGTGCTCCGCTGACCACTACTGTGTAGGTAAAGGAATTAAAGTTTAGATTAGTTTAACAACATTTTTTAAATTCTTAACCGTACCTGAGAAATATGTGTTTGCATAAATAAGCTGCCGGAAATGAATTTTGTAACATTTCTCTTATGATCCAATGAAACTCATCTTACAAGAGAGTGTTTTTATATTTTTAGAGATATTTTTAGGGTGGTTCCGAACACGTTGCCAGTTTTTTTTTTTGACAAGTCGGAACTTTGAAACTTTTTGAGTGAAAAAAGCGGGATTCTGTCGTCGAAAGCAGGACATAGTAAAAAACGCAAATAATCAGAAGTTTTTAGCAAAAATAGCCATTGAAAATTATTTTTTATAAAACAAGGATATTTAAAGTAGATTTGCCCTATCCTTAGGTGGTTGAGTCTTCCTCGTCTTCTGAATAAAATTCGGTTGTATTTTTTATAATTCGAATGAATAAAACTTTTAAAATTTTATTCAGAAGACAAAGACCACTAAGAAAAACACCCCCAGTTGGTAGCTATCACAAAATACATAAATATCTCATGAAGATCCACTTTCTAAAAACATTAGACCTAAAGTTTCTGATTTGAAAAATCACACAAAATATAGTTAAAGTTAGAGTGAGTAGGTTCCTTCTGGGTAAGCTCGCTCTATCGTAGACTTTGTCTCTGTCATCTCTGACCAAGACTAGAGTCAAGAGCAAGTTTTTGGGGGCCGAGTCACCCGCGTCCGTAGGAGAATACCCTTCAACGAATCCCTACACGTGGTCCCCGGGTGGTGCTAAACAGGTGACACTAACCGCCTCCGTGGTCTAGTGGTTATACCATCTGATTCAGACCCAGAGGTCCCGGGTTCGATTCCCAGCGGGGGCAAATTTTTTGCTCGGTTTGGTTGGTGGTAGGACTTGTTCTAAGTCCGCCTGGCAAGCTACCACCATCATGTCTAAGTCTGTCGCCATAACAACAATGTTAACAGCATTGTTGTGTTCCGGCAGTTAGAGGTATGATAGCCAGTTCCTCTGTGTAAGAGGATTCCGGGTGAAACTCGCTTCCATCTTCGGCCTAATCATCACTTTCCATCAGGTGAGATTTAGGCCAAGAGTTTCCCCGTTTCGCATAAAAAAAAAAAAAAAAAAAAAATAGTGAAGCTGCTTGTATTTCGGAGCACGTAGAACGAAACGATTTAGAGAAATAAATGAGTTATGTCCTGGAGGGCGATGGGCCAGCAATCTATCAATACTTAAGCGATATTGCCGTCTTTCAGCACGTTATTGTTGCTAATGGCTACGAGTGTATCCTTTATATTAGGCCTTACAGAGCTGGGCTTATTTTCTTGTTTAGACTTTCACTAAATTATAATTGTTGTTTTTTGAAAGTTTTGTGTAACTAAGGGTTGATTTTTCAATAGACAGATAATTTTTAACTATGAAAAAGCTGTCAAAGCGGCATTTTACTCCTCTGATAAAATTAATCAGGCTATTGAAAAATCGGCCCTAACTAATGTCATGATTTATTTGTATATAACTAGATTTTAGAATGTACTCATCACATTATATAATTACACATCACACACACACACACACACCCTCACAATCACATTCACATACACACACACACACACACACACACACACACACACACACACACACATCACACACATCATCACATTCTAATTACTTATCTTGTTCTACTTGGAGTTGTCATTTTAAGTTTTTGCAATTCTACTGTAGTCAACTCATTTAGTATTTATAACAATTAAATAAAAATAAAGTGTCATATTTTTCTAGTCATTATAAAAAGGTACTATAAGGTTTAATAATGAACTTTAGAATGTACTTATATAGATTTTCGCTTAAAAATTGTCTCCTTACCGTCTGCAGGGTTTCGTCTCTGCACCAAAATTTATCAAAATTAGTTCAGAGATTTAGGCGTAAAAGCGAAACCAACGAGTAAACTTTCTTTCGCAATATTAAATACAAGTACACAAAATTATTCCATTACTGACTGACTGGGAGTCTGCAAAACAACGCACAAACGAGACTACTGGTTGTTAGAAGCTGAAATTTTGTACCTATGTTCTTGGAGGAGTGTAAGGGAGGGAGTAGTAAGAGAGAAAATTCCTGAAATTCCTACGGGAATGGGAGAAAACGGGATATGCGCGAACGAAGTCGAGGGCAAAAGCTATATGAGTCAGAATTAAATAAAAAACTTTTTACAAAAAAATACAACCGACTTCCAAAAAAAATACTAAAAGTAAAAATAACGTTAATTTCGGAAGTCGGTGTTTCTGTTACTTTCTTCGTATTTTGACACCGACTTCCGAAATTAAAGTTATTTTTTAGTTTGTAGTGTTTTTTTTTGGAAGTCGGTTGTATTTTTTTGTAAAAAGTTTTTTATTTTTCACTTTTTAGTGGTGCCCCACACATAACAATACCACTGCAAAATCGCAGAAAAGCAAAATACGCAATTTCGATTATCAAAGAATCATCTAAATAGTCAAATTCCAGGTATTTCGATTTAAAATCCAAAGTTCGTAACCGATTTTGATATGATTTAAGTGGGACCAATCTGCAAGTATATCCTTTCAGATAAAACAAGAATTTTTCAAATCGGTTCATAATTGTCGGAGTTATGAGGTAAGAAACATAAAAAAAAAACATACAACCGAATTGATAACCTCCTCCTTTTTGGGAAGTCGGTTAAAAATACTATAATGTCACAATAATGCGCATGCAATAAATCCAACCCATTAGCGAGATGTTTCATCATCTGTCTAGCCTTTTCCCAACTTAGGTATTGAGGTCGGCTTCTAGTCAAACCAGATTCAGCTGTATACCGGTATTTTACGTGGAGCGGCTGCCTACCAGACCTCCACAACCCGTTAACTGGGTAACACGGTACTTCATGGAAAGACTGGAGTCAGATAACTGGCTTCTGACTATCCGTAACGACTGCCAAAGATCTACAAATGACAGCCGAGACCAACAGCTTAACGTGCTTTCCGAGGCACGATGGAAACTCGGTATGTTAAGATTGGCCAGATGTATATGAGTAGAAAATTATATAACTCCGCAGAAAATAATCACCGCTTTTTCGATGCTCTAAATTTCTGTAGCAATTTGAAAGACAATCTGTTTCTTTGATGTTTCTTTTGTTACTTGACTAGTAACAAAAGAAACATCAAAGTAACAGATTCCTCAACATAACTCACACTTAACTAGTTTAAAGCCCCCTATTTAAGTCAGAGTGAGTGAGCTGTAAGACCTGAAAGCTTCAGCACGTACAGTTCCCGTCTCCCTGTGCCAGTGGCGTAGCTGTGGCGCGGCTCAGTGGCGCAAGCCCTGAATAGCAAGTAGGTGCAATCGTCGCTGCATTGTGAACTAAGAATACTAGTTTTGTACTACTTTTGTTGAGAAACGAGGGCGTAGTAAAGAGGTTGCTGGTGATTGTCATCTTCTATAATATTAAAATGAATCGCTAAATGTGTTGCTAAGCGCATATCTCGAGAACAGCTGAACCGATTTCGCTATTATTTTTTTTTGAATATTCCTTGAAGTACGAGGATGGAGAAAAAAATTAAAAAATTGCCTGGAAAAGTCTAAAAACAACACTTTTCCATACTCCCATGCAAACGATTTGTAATAATACTTGAAAGACAAAAATAAAAAAGTTGTCGGAAGCCGCGGGGGACAGCTAGTATTTCATCATTATGGATAAGAATTTGACACTTTCGTATAAGTTGGTGTGCTGGCTGATTCTAATAAAGACCCGCTGTTCTTAATTCAAAACATTTTCAAAAAACTCGAAAGAAACATCGCTGCTTCAAAACACAATCACTATTCATTTTCCGATTCACACGGAAACTGCAAAATCAATGTAAAAAGTCCTTTTGAGAGCGTTCTGTAATTGTTGAACTAACAAGACAGTCACAAGAACCGTTGCAAGTTGCAAACTTTGTAGTTCTGCTGAAAGAGAACTCGTTAACTCATTTTGCTCAAACTTCCAAGTGTTCCAACTGATTCTCTCCAAGCCGACTAATTAAAACCATGATTTAGACGAGCTATAGCTATTACCGTCTTAAATACAGCCGCCCGAGGCATATATAGTTAGCATAACAAAACCCTTCTTAATTCATTCCTCGCCGTAATCTGGAGCTAAGGAAGAATTTTTAATATCAACCCGGGAGCTTTATTAAACGCAGTATATAAGAATAAATGCAAGTCCACTAGTGCCTTTGAAATGCAAGGGGGTAGGGGGGTGGGTGTCCGGCGAGACGTGACGTATGAGACGGGGGAGGGGGCTGTTCAAATCCGGGGGTCGTCACGTCTTCGCTATCGTTCTCCCTGAAATATGACAGCGATATAGCCCGGACATCGTCAGTAAGCCCGTCTCGATGAAGAAAATATTGCTGGCGCATGAGCGATCAAGCGACTGCCAGCGATTTATATAGTCTCCCCTTAAGCTATGATTGAACACCGTGGGAACTGTTGTGCGATGCTATATTCGTATCGCCGTCGTGGAGTATAATGTATGAATGGTACTCTTTGGGATAGTATCAAGTGTATGTTGAAGAATGCTTAAAAACTTAAATTTTCTGTGATTGTTTTGGATAGTCAAATATCAGGCTGATCCAAAAGTAATGATAAATTGGTTCATATATATTTTTTTTATACTAATAATAAAGCTGAAGAGCTTTTTTTTATGTTTGAACGTGTAAATTTCTGAAACTACAAGTCGGATTTGAAAAAATCTTTTTGCATTTGATAGCCCAATTTGTGTGGACGGCTACAGACTGCATGCTGCATGCTGTTTAACATCACGCTAGGATTCATAGATGCCGAAAAATAACCGATAATCATAAGTTTTTAACCGATTTCCCAAAAAGGAGGAGGTTCTCAATTCGATTGTATTTTTTTTTGTTCTTTGTTATCTCATAACTCCGTCATTTATGAACCTATTCGAGAAATTCTTGTTTTATCTGAAAGGATATACTTGTGAATTGGTCCCATTTAAATTTGATCAAAATCGGTTAGGAAGTTTGTATTTTAAATCGAAATAGCTGAAATTCGTTTACTTGGATGATGGTTATTTTGTCATCCAAGTAATCAAAATTGCGTATTTTGCTTTCCTGCGATTTTGCAGTGATGTTGTTAGGTGTGGCGAACCAGTAAAAAGTGACCAGCAAAAAATACAACCGACTTCCAAGTATAAAAAAACACTGTACACAAAGTAAAAAATTACTTTAATTTCGGAAGTTAGTGTTAAAATACGAAGAAATTAACAAAACCACCGATTTGGAAGTCGCTTGTATTTTTAATCAGCCCTAGTGTCATGGCAAAATTTTTATTAGTAAGTAAGTAATGTATACTCGATTACTCGTACCATAATTTATTAGTTTATTTGTACGTCTTCATGTCAATTATCATCTAAACTTTATCGCTTATCTGATTAACACCTTATCTATATTGAAGTACGTACATAGTTTTGTATATTTTTGTTTAGATCGATTGATTAGATTTATGAAATTTATAAAACGGTATACGCATTAAACAAATTGATGTTAATGTTTTATTAATTGCTTCCGACGACGTTTGGTTCCATTTTTCTTTCAGTCGTAATTATTATAGATAAAAAAATACTCGGAAGCTAATGGTTTCAGTTTTGAAAGTATAATTATTCAGTTATTTAATTAATTGATTATTTTATCGTGCATGGTAGCTTGACAGGGGACGGTGGCCATATTGTAGGATGTGCTAAGTAATGTAGGTCAATCTTTGTTATTTTTTTACTAATTTATTTAATCAACATATGCCAACACTTGCTTGGGTGTGTAATTTGTTTTATAGTGTGCTAGCTGACAAGTGACAAATAATTTTCATGTATTAATTACTTAGGAATACTTATTATTGTATAAACTCTAGTTCCTAAAACGTAACAGATAGATGTGTTGCTGTGGAGTTTGTTAGCCACTCCTTCTCCACAGCTAAAACACGTGCGTTTTGGGGGACTTTCTTTTGTAAAACTTGACGTTCAAAAAGTGCTGGCTCTCAGCCTAATTTGAATAAATGACTTTTGAATTTTTTATTTTTAATTATGTGTAAAAGTGTACTTAAAAGTTTGTGCAATTGATTTAATAAAAAGAAAACGATAGTTACACTAAAACAGAAAAGCGGTAGCGTATTATTTATATGGACAATCTCAAATCTCAATATGTTTTATTGCAATCCATAATGTACACATAGTAGGTGGCAATAAAGAACAATGTAAAAAACAGTCCAAGTGCATGTCGGGCCACGCACAGTGTAGGGTTCTGTAGTTTTCTTTTAAACTATGACATAATAAATAAAAATAATAAAATGCCTTCTGATCATGAGCTTGATCCAGAAAGCAGTACTCTCGGACACGGCACGCATAGCTTGGACCCTGTTCCCGATACCGATGGACTACTATTGGTTATATTTTTTAGGATTTTTTAAAATGAAATATTCAAAAATGTAAAAATATAAATGTAAGTACATAATATGAATAAAGAAAATAATAAAAATCAAAAACATCAGCTGTCGAAAATATTCATATGATAGACGAGACGTGTTATCTGACTTCTGACATTTTTTTTTTACTCAGGAATCATCCATTTTGCAACAAACACAAACTCAAGTTAGATTTTAGAGACACTTGTTACTATCAAGTTAAGAAAAAACTACTAAACCATTTATTCACAACAAATAACAATGGACACAAACTCAAGTTTGATTTTAGACACTTATAACACTATCAGTAATAAACACAGCTGACTGCAATCCCAATCTAGTGTAATCCGCCAAGTGTCAGGGACGGGCAGTCCGGCCATTGCAGAATTGTAATGTATCATTAGTGTCACCACTGTCTAGCTCTCGACGTATGTGTGTAGTGTGTCTTGAAATACCAATAATAATACTTGTTATAAAATCCACTAAGCCATTTATGCATAAGAAATTGCATTGAACACAAACTCAAGTTTGATTTTAGAGACACTTGTAACAGTTGTAACTAACTGTCAGTATTAAATACAGCTGACTGCAATTCCAATGTAGTGTAATCCGCTAAGTGTCAGAGCAATCGCACAATTGTAATGTATCAATAGTGTCAGTAGTGTCTAGCTCTCGACGTATGAGTGTAGTGTGTGTCGAATTATTTAACAATTAACTACTTAATACATTAAAACACTCAACTATTTATTCACAACAAATTACAATGAACACAATCTGAAGTTCCATTTAAGAGACACAGTCATGTAAGTAACTGCCAGTTTTAAACACAGCAGACTGCAATCCTAATGTAGTGTAATCCGGAAAGTGTCAGAGCAATCGCACCATTGTAATGTACCTATCAATAGTTTCATGTTAGTGTCTCCCACAGAAATATAAAAAACTATATCTATGGTGTCTCCCAATGTCATGTCAGTACTCTCGACGTATGAGTGTAGTGTGTCTCTAAATACCAATAAACTAGTGTAACCCGGCAAGTGTCAGAGCTACTGTGTTGTGTGTGTGTACCATTGTAATGCGTTAATAGTGTTACCAGTGTCTCCCTGTGTCATGTGTAAAGTGTGTCGAAATACCAATATACTAATATAATTGTTAAAAAAGCACTAAATCATGCACAACAAAAGATTATGGACACAAACACAAGTTTGATTTTAGACACTTATAGCACTATCTGACTGCAATCCAGTTTAATCCGCCAAGTGTCAGAGCAATCGCGCCATTGTAATGTATCAATAGTGTCACTAGTGTCTAGCTCTCGACATATAAATGTCGTGTGTCTCGACAATAGCTCATGTCGACTGACAAATGGAGCAACAATTCGGGCTTGAGATATACAGAAGCGATTGTTGAGCTATCTGCGTATGTAAGGCTGTGGTGATGGCTTGGCTTTCAATACTAACTCTACTTGTAGTATTATTTCTTTTATTTTGTTAACAGTTCAACATACGTCAACTGCATAGCCTTTTTGCAACTAGATTAGGCTTATGCAGCTTAATCTTGATTTCCAATATTTTACAAGCACACTTTGTGAAGTTGTTTCCAGTTGTTGATTTTCAATCCAGAAGCCTTGGATATGTCGATATGAGTTTGACATTTTATAGAGAGTACACAATATATCTAGATATTTTATTTTAACTGCCTCCGTCGTCGAGTGGGTTAGGCGCTTGCCTTGTGACCCGGTGGTCGTGAGTTTGATTCCCACGGGAAGCATACTTTGTATAGTTGATTTAAGTTTGGCTAGGACATTGCAAGCTTGAACCACTTGATTGTCTGATAAAATAGATGATTCCGTGCTTCGGAAGGCACGTACTTACAATCTGGTGGTCCCGGCCGCGAAATGGCGATCGTCAAGCCATGAGGCGATTTAGAAACTCTGACACTAGGGAGTGTGGGGTCGCGTTAGACCTTACTACACACACGATAAGAAGTTTTTTAGACTATTTTACATGCAGCGACAGCTATTCAGACCTACTCAACCTAGTAACTACACACAACAGATTTACTGGCTTCTGACAATCCGTATCGTCGACGTTATACATAGGTGTTAATTAAATACAAACTTTTTTAATGTCTAAATTTGTATGGAAGGCACTGATGGCTGTGATACAATGATTTTCATTAGTTTTTTTTTTTTATTCGAAACGGGGAAACTCTTGGCCCAAATCTCACCTGTTGGAAAGTGATGATTAGGCCGAAGATGGAAGCGAGTTTCACCCGGAATCCTCTAACATAGAGGAACTGGCTATCATATTTCTAATTGCCGGAACACAACAATGCTGTTAACATTGTTGTTAGACATGATGGTGGTAGCTTGCCAGGCGGACTTAGAAGTCCTACCACCAACCAAACCGAGCAAAAAATTTGCCCCCACTGGGAATTGAACCCGGGACCTCTGGGTCTGAATCGAGTGGTATAACCACTAGACCACGGAGGCGGTTAGTGTCACCTGTTTAGCACCACCCGGGGACCACGTGTAGGGATTCGCTGAAGGGTATTCTCCTACGGACGCGGGTGACTCGGCCCCCAAAATACAGTAGTACAGGTACCAACGATACTTTTTTCTGTGGATACCACTTTTTACATGCAAAACTGCTTCGCGGGGCTCCGTCAACCGACCATTATTAATCAGCATTTTTGGAGATAACTCTAAGGCCTAATCTTTTCAAAGTTAGAGTGAACCGGCTACTTCTGGATAAGCTCGCTTCATCAAACCAATCACAAATAAAAATTAAAAAAAAAAAAACAATAATACAAAGACTTTCTCGCTTTTCGAAAAACTCTGGCGTTTGTTAACATTCACACAAACTGTTTTTTATTTTATCCTTGTAAAATGTGTATTTTTTCTGGAATAAAGTACACTATTTTTAATCATTAAAATATTTTACTTAAAAATATATTTCTAATGTAATTTTCCAGGCTGACCTCTCCTGCCGGAACACCAAGCAGCAGGTTGGCGCGCTGTTCACGCGCAGCAACTTCGTGACGCTGAAGTACGTCACCGACAACTGGGGTACCGACGCCAACGGCTTCCGCCTCGTCATCACCTCCGTCAAAGACCCCAGTGAGTACACTCATCTATTCGGCAACCCTTCCTTTTTCAAACTTAGGGACTACTCACAATTGTTCATCTCCATTCAGCTTATGCCCATAGAAAACAACGATTTCCGCATCTATTCAGCTTTCGCGGCAAACAAGTGTAAAATGAGGATAAATGTGTTGTTATCATGTGAGTGCTATACCGCGTGTATCTGACATCGACGCACAAACGATTTCCATGGGTCCAGGGCATGATTCTGGACTCCCCAGTGTTGGAATTTTTCGTCGGTTCTTTTCTCATTTTTTTCAAGAGTACCACAAATAGGTATCAGCTCAGCTGAGCTGATATCTATTTGTGGTTTTATTCAGATTGCTCTTTTTAGTGAAAGTAGTTAATTAAATTTATTTTTATTAAAAATCTCATTGGGTTAGGTCAGAATAACGATTATGAGCAGTCTAAAGTAAAAAAACCCTTGAAAAAATGAGAAAAAAGCCGACGAAAAATTCTAAGTGTAGGGTGTCCAGAATCATGCCCTGGACCCATGGAAATCGTTTGTGCGTCGATGTCAGATACACGCGGTAGATAGAGTTCAGCACTGTTCTGCCGCTGACGCCTTCTCATTCTTACGATGCTGTACACGGCTGATAGAAGCAGAACTGTATAAGTGTGACCAAAATCGTTCAGCAAAACTTGAATGGAGCTGAATAAGTGTAACTAGTCCCTTAATCCCCATTGTAAAATACCTTTAATAAAACTTGTATTTATGTTCACTTATTCGATAGAAAGTTTTCGAGATTTTTTAATGAGCTGTGTAGTCGATCGTTTATCGAATGGAGCTGAATAAGTTTAAGTAGTCCCTACTATTGACATCAACTCTACCAGAGGCTCTAGAAGAGGTGTCATTCTATTAGCGATGGCCGTTGTCGAAATATCAAAATTTAAAGGATTGATCATGTGACGTTCGACAGCGTTTATCAAAACCATACATTTTTGACGTTTTGACAATCGCCTTCGCAATTCGAATTAGAATGTCACTTGTCTTGAGCTTCTGAACCATGTAGGTTAGGACTCCCAGTGTATCCTAAACCTTAACCTGCTTGGTTTTCATATTGTTTGCCCAGTAGGGATTGATGGACTTTGAAACTTTGACTTCTGAGTTTGTTTCGGTGAAAGAAACACGGAACACACTCTCAGGGATAAAAATTCAGGGTTAGCTAAGAAACACCGGCCTCACCTAGTTTAAATGACCAAAAATATTTACATGTAAAAGTGTTACTTTTATTAAGACGGAATAAATATTATTAATTATTTCATCTTTTAAAGCACCTAACTATTTATAACTTCGATTCATCCATTCTGTGGCAAAGTTTTTGTAAAAAAAAGTGCAGCAACATGGATATGCTCCATGTTTTAACTTGTTCATTAACAGACCAATGTATCTTAATAGTCACCAAGCGTAAAACTATAAAAAGAACTCAAAATAATATTGAACTGCTACGCAATTATTGTTAAATCCAAGATTCCATCACAAAAACTCTTCAAATAAATAATCCTTATTAAAAGCACATAAAGGATAAAACTACACCGAAATGAAGCAATAACCATCTATTTGTCCCAATAAATACGGGTATCTAAGCGATTTTATATAAAAACTCGAAGCACGCCCGAGACCCTCCGCGCCGTCACCCTCTTTAATTTCACCAAATGTTTATTTATTTGAACAAACAGTCGACAGGGCAGTTCGTTTACACATTCCTCCTCTTTTATATATATATAAAGTGTGTGTATTGATATTTTTATTGTGTTCCCTAAGGTTTCTTCTAGGTTATAATATTAATGTTTACCTTTTGTCATCTCCACCAACTTCACTAACGCAGAAACTGGAGTAGGAGCTGCTATAGCAGCTGGTAATCAAGAACTAAAAGGAATTTGGCTACTTTTAGATAATGCAGCTATAATAATTACTTTACCAATAATATTTATTTCAAAATTATTATTATAAATTCCAATTCTTTTACATTACAAAACAAAATGATTTGCATCAAGTGTTTCATTTTCATCATCTCTATGCTGAAAATGATAATCTGTTTCTATACTTCAAAATAAAACACTGCCACACTTTCATACCCTCGATAACTCTCTTTTATTCGGTCACTTTTTACATCAAAACGATCGTTTAAGTCATTACGTGGCTCATAATGACCCACAAATGCTCACACTCACGTATGGACGGGTCAGCCGATTTTTTCATTATCATTACAATGTTCTGCCTCTCTAATGGTTGTAATCGTCATTATTGCTTTTCAATTTAACTTACGGCATTTGAAAATCGTTATTGTGGCTCAGTTTTCGATATTTTATTTTGTAGAAAACATAATTACTTCCACTAAGTACCTACATAAATTTATTCATACCAACGTAACGAAAAATTTTGTGTGTTGCCTCTCTAAGGCAAACCAACAATAAAAAGTCATACTAACGTTTGAGGCAGAAGTAGCAAAGCCCCACAATATAATTATAATCCAAGGAAACATCTCTTTCACTCAAGTATGCATATGAAATTACAATGAGCCTCACAAAGGAAGCAATTAAATTGTCCAAAAACATTACTGGAGCAGAACCGTTTGTTTCGTCTTCACCTTTGAGCCGTATATAACACCAATTAGATTTTCCGCTTGGCCGCGTGGAAAAACATACTCCAAAGGATTTAGGAACACACGACGGGGACTTGGAAGGATCAGAGAAAGAAACTGCGAACAAGAGCCACGGAGATACAACACGATAGAATTTTAATGGGAATTTCATTGCTTGTCGACATTTTTTGGACGATTTGCTGGATGAATGAGAGTCTTTGTAGTCCTATAAATAAGGAATGGTTACTTGTTTGATGTTAGGTGATAGAATGCCTTTACATAGAAATAGTTATTTCATTAATCAAGTTATATCATTGGTAACCGAAATAGACGTGGTCCAATATAGGTCCTTTAAGAACTCCTTTGTTCTTTGAACTATGTAGCGTGTCTTTTAACTGGGAATGTGGGTTGAATTTGTGCCTATTGATTCATATTTATTTATAAAGATACTTCTTGAATCATTTTGTTTGAATGTTTCAAGGATTCTTGCACTATATATCTCACCAAGCGCATTATTTCACCAAGCGGAATTCTGCAAGTTACGACTCACTCATTGAATGCTTTCGTAAAGGTGAAAAATCCCTTTTCTTTTTCCAGCGTATCTTCTATCGTCGGGAATTTCAGATTTTGTCAAAATATCTTTTGTCCGGTAGTCTGCGAACACGGCAACGATATAATAAAACTATATACTGAAAAGGCTTTAGACAAAAAATAGGACATTTAAACAGACATTTTATAAACATATAACATTATTGTTATATAAACTAATAACATTTTCAAGTATCAATTCATCAACTGCCTAGCCTTTTCCCAACTGCTGCCAATTTAGCTGAATACCAGTATTTTACGTAGAGCGGCTGTAACCGTTAGTTACTTAATATGATATTGAAGTTCTGAATAGCTTAAATTATCAAAAACACTAAAAACAATATGACTGTATTGAGTGGCATTTATCAAAGCCATAAAGTGCCACCATTAAGCTGATCCATCGTGGATGAGATCTCGTATCATTTTTATGTCTCGGACATTAAATCTGTAGATGCAGAGCCTTCTGTGCGAACATTGAAAAAGCTTGGTGCTCAAAGAAGTTATGGACCATTAATACAAGGGTTAACTGAAACGGTAACGGCCTTCTCGTAAAATCGACAAGATAGTTGAAAATGGCAGAACTAATTAAAACTTTGACAAATCTTAGGACGACAATAATATTTTAAACTTAAAAGTAGAGACAGAAGATCACGGCAAGCGCCATCGATACACTGAAACTTGTGCAAGTGTGTCGACTATCGATGCAACTTAGTTCTTCGTCGCTCGATAATGAAGTGTGGGAACTTCCCAACTTTGCCCCATTAAGACATAGTTGGTAAGCGACCCCCGGGGACCCCTCTGGACAGCGGCTGGGCGACTTTGCACCTCAACTTGCATACTTCCAAAGATTACGCGACCAGACTCTTTGGCAAAGTTTTAAGTACGATTCAGTAGTTGTTTTAAGATCTTCCGAGATGGGTTTTGTTACGATTATTTGCTTGTTTATGGGTTTTTTACTACGTACGGGACCATCTGTGCCTGTAGATCCAATAACATAGTTGTATCTTGAATCTATGAGCTCTTCTAGATATGTTTTCCATCTTAAATTTAACTCTAAATATACAAAATTTCAACAATCCTTGCCATTTGAACAGCGATCTCTCCTTTGTGCCCACAAACCGCTATTCCTGCACAAATTCTTCATTAAATATCATCTTTAACTCGCAAACAATGCGTTTGAAATTGTGCTGGGAGTTTTAAAATTCCAGTGAACGCAACCGACTGGTCTCACAAAGCAGGATATGTTAAGCGCTCATGCCATTGAATTATGCAACAAAAACGCGCTCGGCGACACGGCCTGAGACGCCGGAATAACATTTTAAACAATGCATTTCATACATGGAGCGACAGACACCCCCCTTATCACTACCTGTTCCGAGAGCGGAGTATACGCGGCAGGGAGGAACAATCCCCCTTTGCAGATCAAAAGCAATGTTTGGTGAGCATCTCCACCGCGACTCTGTTTTGCTTCGCTTTAAGTATTTTTTAGCTGTTTCATGAAGGACACAATTAAAGGTTGGTTGTGAGAAGCGATTAGCGTTTCCACCATATCGTTGTCTCTGGTTGGCGGCTCGTTAAGCTGGGGGTATTGTTCGAGTCCTTTGGCCGGATTTTTTCGACAGTGAATGCCCAATTTTCCCGGCACTACGTCAGCAGTTTGATTGTCCGGTTGTAAGAGACAGGGTTTTTCAATTGATAAGGGTTGTTTTTTTATGTTAACAGTTTTAAATGTTTTTTTTTCACTTTTAAGCGAACGAAATGATCTAGTTGTATTTTTATAAGAATATGGGGTCAAATTATTCATATAATAAACTTTTTCGTATTAAAGGATGATTTTCACGTGAAAGAAAAACTGTACCTATGTGTTTTTTTACTATTGATATGCACGCGTTTGACCTGCCTACCTACCTTACCTGATGGTAAGCGTTTCTATGGTCGAATGGTTTCTCTTTAGCAGATTATGAATGTATTGACATGGCATGACAGTGAAACTTATTTTTGTTTTTAGTTATTTTATAGGTTGTGTCCTTTTATTTTTGCATAGAGATGCAATTTTTTTTTGTGCGTCATTCCCAGACCAGAATTCTTTCTTTCTTTCTTCTATATTTTCATTGTTGGGTATAAATTGGAACCATTGGGTCCACCTCACGCAACTGATTTTAAACTTTAATTTCCAAACAATTCGAGCGTCGGGCGGAACGCAGAGACTCAGAGGTGAAAGTACTAGTAATGCAGATATCGTCAGGGCTCTTTTCTTGTTATACAGGTCACAATAATTAACTCTCTTTGCGATTGAAAGTCCACTAACTTTATCCGACACGAACGGAATTATATCCTTCCCATACTTGCAAGAACAAATCATATCGAAAATCTTATTCTAGATATTATCTACGTTCTCGGCGTACAATTTTCTCAAGGCACACCGCCATTTATAAAATGTATGTTTTCCTTTTTCAATCAGAGCCAAGATTTCGGGTCAGTTCGCTTGGTTGGCAACACCGGAGTACCGGTCTTGTATTTCATCGGTTACAAAGAAATACTGATGTATTTTTTCTCTCTTTATAATATTAAACGGATTTCTGGGTTCTTGCGTTTGATGACTGAACAAATATGTATCGGAGTTTGATCTGCGGCTGTGATTCAATGAATGCTATCTTACTTGTTTACTTATGGCATTTTATTTGCTTTAGAAGTGGCAGTGGCACGCTAAACCATAGCGTGATTTTTTCAGTAATTAGGTTTTAGTTTTTGAACTCACTATTAATATTCCTCATTTATGCTTTTCATGAAAGAGACAAATTTTAATGATTATCGCCAAAACTGTAACTTATAAATTATGAAATAAGAATATAATCACAATGATTTTATTATGTACAAACTATATTATTTTGGTTCCGTTGGTTACCCGTTGGGTACGGAACCCTAAATAGAGATTACTGCAAAGATCTCTCATAAACAATTAAGATACGGACAGTAAGATAAGCCTGCATTGTCACAGAAGCAAAATCAAATTATCATGATTCGGCTACTGAACGAATATAAAATCAAATCAATCATTAATTCAAGGAATGGAAATCTCTGCCTGCGTCTGTGTTTCCGAACGCTTACAACCCTAATCTCTTCAAAGTTAGAGTGAACAGGCTACTTCTGGGTAGGCGAGCTCCATCGTAGACTTTGTCTCTGTCATCTCTGACTAAGACTAGAGTTTGCTCTAGACTCTATAGTCTTAGTCCCTTCACAAAAATAAATAAAAAAACGTTTTTTATTTTTCATTCTAAACCTTTATCAACGTTTTATGTCAGTCCAAATGCTTGCACTGTCTGGAAAGGTCCACTCAAATCTGTGTGGTACTTTCCTGTAATGGCCATCTCACTCATTAATCTACATGGTTCTCATATCATGGTTTGACTAGTACAATTGTGTGGACTTCAAAAGACAGTTTGACCTCTGAGTTTTTTTTGCTGTTTCTTCTCAGGGTACTTAGTCAGATAGAAAAAGGCGGCCTCATGTGTAAAACTGTTTTGTACAACCTACTTCACTACATATTATTATAAAACAAAGTCATCCGCCACGTCTGTCAGTCTGTTCACGATAAACTCAAAAACTACTACACCGATTTTCATGCTGTTTTCACCGATAGACAGAGTGGTTCTCGAGATAGGTTTTAATATATAAAAATTTGTCAAGCGAGCAAAGCCAGTACCATATAAATATAATTTATCACATCCTACGTCACCTTCATATTCAACGAGTTCACTCTATTTTTGATATCTTTTCGCACCGTTGTTCCAGAACATGGCTGCAAAGAGTTCCGCTGTAAGCAGCGCGAGTTCTGCGTGAGCGCAGACCTCATGTGCGACGGCGTGGATCATTGCGCCGACGGCTCCGACGAGGACACCGCCGCGCTCTGTCCAGGTCAGGCCCAAGCTGACAGCCCGTACACAAACACCAGCACATCACGCTTCGAACGACAAACCATGGATGACATCACAGCAGGATTCGGGCAGAACGATGCTTTACAACTCTTACCATACTTATTCTTGATAATGTTGTGCCTCTTCCAACTGGCTTGGTGGTAGTAGATGGTCATGTCTTCAAGGTTGGACTGGACCGTACTACTGTAGATTAGAGAGCTATCTTTTTTGTGTGTTTTAATTTTTTTGCATCTTTGAGTAATTAAATGTGTTTTCTTTCTTTTTTGTTTTGTTTTATTTTTGTTTCCATTATGTTTTGTTTTGCCAATGAACCTAGTCCGATATCTGAAGAGGATCTCTTTGGGTAGAACCAAAGGCTTCAGAAAGCAAGTACTTCTGGGCGCGGTGCGTATTGTTAAATGGTTCCTCTCTCTGGAGTCCAGGGTTCCTTGGCGTTTAAACCCCGCTCCTGATGTCAGTGCGCTACTTACTAAGTTTTATTTTTTATTTATTTTTTTGTTCCTTTTTATTTTTTTTAAATTTATTTTTTTCGTTAATCTAGAATAAATTTTGGAATATACAAAAGCTTTCGTAATCATCGTCTCTCACTGTGACGAGTTTTTATTAAATATTTATCATTGCAATACTAAATGTTGACAAAGACATCCCGTTTATGTAATAAACTGTATTCAATTTTCCGAAGATGATGATTACCAAAGTCCTATTTTTTTGAGATATCAGAGGCCTTAGACACGGTGACATTCCATTACTAATGGCGACTTTTGAAAAGTAAAAAAATAAAAACATTTGTGTTTCCGAAACATAACTACCAAACTCTTTAGCATCATTGACGCCGATGCAAAGTCACTTTGTTTAGAGCTTCTGGTACTAAGATTGTTGATGAATAAAATAAAACGTTGATGTGAATGTATCAGAGAGCGGCGGGCCGGGCTCGGGCAGCGCGTGGCTGGCGGGCTGCGCCGGCGCAGTGGCGCTTGTGGCGACGGTGGCAGCAGCCATCACTTTCTGCGCCTGTCGCCGACGAGCTGCCAACCAGCGCACACGGCTACATAGTGAGTGTACCGCCTTACTGCTGTCAGTTCAGTCCATTGAACCTCTTTGAAAATTCTACTTTAAATATTTAATTGTCGTAGGTACAACTTTTTTTATTAATGATGGATTTGTTCTTGACTCTAGTCTAGGTCAAAGATGACAGAGACACGGTCAACGATAGAGCGAGCTTACCCAGAAGACCATAGTGTAGTCTTTTTAACCCAAAGGTTGACTGGTACAGAATGCCTCGTTGCATTGTCATGCTCATGTACCACTATTGTACATGAACTTTAAATAAATAATGAAACCTTTAGTTACGCTATAAACCAAGGATTACGAAAACTTAATCGAAGAAATCAAGAAAGCCTAGATTTGTGAAGCGTGACCCTTCCCATTTTTTCGGTTTTGGATCGGATGCTGGGCATATACTCTCTGAAGCTAAGGGTTTCAGATAATCAACAGTTTTACTCCATATAAATATGAGAAAGATTATGGCAACGCCCATTCCCTTGATATGATTCCACGGCAGTCACAATTTAATTGGCATTAATGTTTCCCAGCTGGATAGGTCCTGGTTCTACAAACCTGTGACTAAAAAACATTCAAAAGGGCTCTTTTCCTTTATTGAGAGTTATTTGATGACATTCGCATTTAAATACTTAATCACCTTAATCTACAATGCTAATGGATTCCTAGATGAGTTGCCATCCCTAAGTCAAATAAATTCAAATAATACTGTATTAACTAACAACAGAAAATGTTTATTCACCAAAAAGCAATGCTCAGTTTTACACTTAACACATTTCAACATCAGGGTTTATTTTGTGAGAAATAAAAGCTATAAGAACCTGAACTACAAGTCACCAGGTCCCCCCTCTGGCAAGACACTCGCCATGACCTACGTAGCAGTTTTCTTACCCCTGGATAGCCAGGGTTGCAGAATTTGTTCGAAACAGTCACCGCGGCTCAGGAATGCAATGGGGATTAGGAGGAACATGGATGTGTTTTAGCCAGTAAGAGTCTGACACTCCCTCGCTCCGCCCAAAGCAGAAAGAGTAATTTGATGTTTCCACCATTGCAGTATCTTATGTCTGTTTGTGTTTGGTTGCAGTGCAAGAGTTGGCGAGCAGTAACGGCGGCGGCGGCTGCGCGGGCGGCGAGGTGGGCGCGACGCGGCTGCCGGGAAACCCGCAGCCCCCTGCGGGCCCGTGCGGGGCGGCGCGGGCGGGCCGCCTGCGGCGGGCGGCCTGAGCGCCCCCCCGCACAAGGACGAGTGGTTCGTCTAGCGGCCCGGGGCCCGCAGGGGGGGGCCCGCCCGCCCCAGGCCAATGTTACGCGATGTAAATTTATCGATATGACATTAAACATTTTTGGCTTATCGTTCGTATGTTATTGGGTCGAACTCGCCGACTCCGATCCTCATCCTTTGTTTGTATACACGTTGTAATTCTGCGACTATTCATAGATATTATAGAATAATTGTAATCGTCAAATAAATAAGTTTTTTGGTATGAGTTTTGAAAATTGATGTTATTCCTACCCTTATTAGTCTTGTAGATAAATAATCACTGTGTGCTGTGCAGGTCACACCCGCACTGCACCTTGAATGCTCTAAGCACTGCAGCGACCTTCATGAACAGCTCTTCAGCGAGGCTACTGCAGCGCTAATCTGACACAAACAATACAAATTAGAAATCTACTGTAGGGGAATGAAATATCTCCAAAATGCATCACAGTATAAGGGACACTGCATTGTAGCGTTGGGTGTCGCGGGTTCGAATCCCACACGGAACAAATTAGCCTACAGATAGTTTTTCTGGGTCTGGCTGCTGTATGCGAGTTTATTTTACAAACACACCCATAATACTATAATAGAAGAAAAATTCCTAGCGAGTGGGGCAAAGTTTTTTTTCCTTTTGTAAGAAAATTAAATCAATCTAAAGTTATACCAACTCAGGGACCGAGTAGCAGACACTGCTTCCTCAAATCAGCAGTCTCGCCGTCTGGGATCCCAGCTGACGCCCGCCGCAAACTGTGGCAGGAGACTTCTCATGCACCCATGAACTATTCACAACCAAGCGAGTATCTTCAGCAACATGAAGAAGAAAAATACTACGATTATACCTCCAGATTTAAAATTGGTTATCTATATAATATGTCTCAAAAGATAATCTCTGGAAGCTCTGAAACGATTATGAAAATTCTTTCACTAATGGAGAGCCACACAATCGCCGAGTGTTGTGTAGGCAAGCCACACAATCGCCAGGCATAGGCTATAGGGATGGTTGGCCCTTATCAAGAAAGAATGGAAAGTTTCTTGGGATAGGTCAAAAATGCGTGGGAAAGGTACCAAACCTACTTTCTATAGGTACTCTTTACACTTTATCATCATCTGCCTAGCCTTTTCCCAACTATATTGAGGTCACCTTCCAGTCAAACCAGATTTAGCTGAGTACCAGTGTTTTGCGTGGAGCGGCTTAAGGCCGTACCCTGAGCAAATAACCTTGAGCATTTTTTCCCTCACTAACAGCGCAAGAGATACAATAGCGAATACGCTCAGAATGTTGAATAAAATCGTTATAAAATCTAATTTTGGTCGTTTGAAAAAAATACTTCTACCAAAATGTTCATAATTAAATTGCCTATCCATACACATAAAACTAACGATTATTTTGATTTTGTACTTACACTAGTAAGTACAAAATCAAAATAATCGTTAGTTTTCGAGAAGATGCATGTTTTCAGTAATTTTTTCTCATTTCTATGGTTTCGTTGTGAGGAGATTACTTAAACATTATACTTAGTAATAAAAAATAAATTCTACCATTTTGAAGCCAAAATTATGTAGAAATTTAATGTATTTTTTATTAGTTGATATTTCTTTTGGATAAAGAGTAGATAGCTCCAAAAAACTGCACAAAAAACGGCTAGCGCTGCGTTTTGCTCGGGGAGGCGCCTTAATATAGGTATATAATATAGGTATATAAAACTCTTCCATTACTGAGTGACTGAGTGACAGACAGACAACGCACAGCCGAAACTACTGGTCGTAGAAAGCTGACATTTGGCATGTAGGTTCCTTGGGGAGTGAAGGAGAGCACTAAGAGGATTTCCCAAAATTCCTACTATTTCACAAAAAAACAGGATATGTGCGTACGAAGTCCCGGACAAAAGCTAGTAAGATTTAAGTTGATAAGAATTCGAATTGCCTAACAATAGGACTAGTAGGAATATTAACAATAGAACTAGTAGGAATATTTACAATAGGACTAGTAGGAATATTAACAAAGGGACTAGTAGAAATATTAACAATAGGGCTAGTAGGAATGTTAACACTGAAACTAATGGGTGTTTCAGTGTTAATATATAATCCGTGGTACTTGGCAACTGGGCTTAACCCAGTTGTATATGTCCCTTGGTGCCTATTGGCCTAACTCAAATCTGTCTCCAGCTTGAGGAGGGAAGTGAAATTTTTTTTTTTTTCCTACTCCTCTGCTGTACTTTTGATGCGAGATCCAAGACCAAAGACTGTTAAACCACTGTCCGAGACAGTTTAATTGTTTCTCTGGGACTTGTCGGGCTTCATTAGCTCGGCGTTATTCTGGTGGTCGCCATTTCTGGCTTTCAGGAGTTGCAGTCGGGAATGAGCGGCCGGCTTGTCCCAAAAAAAAAACAAATGGGACTAGTAGAGGAGATCTGGAGTGGTGCCTTCGTACCGGAAGACGCAACGTTGGAAGGCCTCCCTCAAGTTGGACCGATGACCAGACCGGGGAAATCAGCTGGATGCACACACACAACATACAACTGGACAGAACCAGATGATGTGGCGACGCTTGGGGGAGGTACGTATGTCACGCTATGGACGTTTTGGCTGAAATGAAAATGATTGTTGAGTATTTGTAGATAGATGTTTGGAGGAGGATCTTGGAGTACCTCCGTGCTTGGTACTTTGGAAGTTTCGATGGTGGTGATGGATTGGTGTTTCATGTGGTATATTTATTTATTTTATTTTATTTCTTAAGAAAACTTACAGCTAGGATACAGATAGTTAACAGTTAGTGAAAGAAGGCCAATTAAAAGTTTTCACTGATAATAATTAGGGTATCAAAAGAGACAGTAGACTGGCAAGAGAAAGTAAGAACTAGAAAGCACTCGTAAATAACATTAAGAAAAAGGATGAAGGATGGAGGTACTACTTGGAGAAGACAAACGTAATACAACGTAGGTTATATCCCGAGTATTTTTGAGGTGTATTTGTAGGTCGGCCTGTGTATGTGTGACTTTAACATATCGAGTCTCCTCTGTGCCTCAAAAAGCAGGTAAAGCCATTGCTCCCGGTTCTTTGACGGTCGGTACGGATTGTCAGAAGCCAGAAAATCTGACACCAGTCTTGCCAACCAGTACCGTCTTACCCAGTTGCTGAGTTCTTTTGGGGTCTGATACGTAGTCTCTGCTCGTAAATTACTGGTATTCAGTTGTATCCGGAACCCTTAATGCACGAGTCTAACTCGTAACTGATCAGAATTTTATTAGTTCCGCAAATCCAATGTAGCTAAAACTTCACAAAACAAAACAGTAACATAGAGCGCCATCTGTTGCAGTTGTTCTAAACTAACTCTTCTAGCCAACTTATTAGTAAATTTTAAGATGGCGTTCATTTGGAAATTCATCTTGCTCGGTTTTAAAATTAACAAAACATTTTAACAATCATCATTCCATCTAATTATTGTTGTATACCGTTACAATGCAATTAGCGATTTCTCTAATTATTGTACGAAAGTGAGACCTGATCATTAGTATCAGCGCCATCTTGCGACGAGTAGCAATACTACATAGGCAAAATAGTTCTCTGTCTGATTCAGACACAACGCAAGAGCTTTGAACTTTGAACATTACATTTAGAAAAAGCTCGCTCCAATTATTTTCAATTTGATGAATTAAAACTGGCGTAGCGTTTGTTGCTGTAGCTTAATTCGGACTCAATTCAATTGATTAATCTCTATAAGCAGTTGTTTGGTATCTAAAAAGTATTTATTGTTTTTGTTTTGTGGGTTTCTTGGCGTGCCGCTGTTACCGGTTCGTGTGAAGAAGTCGGATTCGGTTCGGCCGTCTTTTCTCGGCGTCTCAGTCGTCAGTCGGCCACAAGCTTTCGGTGTTTGTGGTGTATCGCCTAAGCTTTTGCGCGTCCTCTCGTATTTTATATCGTGCGTGAACATAAAACTTTTGTGCTTTCTACAAAACTGTGTCTTACTGTGTTGTGTAGATTATGTAGAATTTGACAAAATACGTGTGTTCTTGTTAGAGTTTGAAGAAATGAGTGTTTGATCGTGAATTTAAGATAAAAAGTTGTTGTTCGAAACAAAATCTTCGTGTTCCGACTTCTGTTGTGAAGTGTGATGGTAGGGACTTAGGATGCGGTGGGCTTGGCTCCGGTTGGCGCTGCTGGTGGTGGCAGTCTCCGCCAAAGGGAAGAAACATCGACATCATAAACCAGGTAAGATGTGCTAAGTATTAATTTATAACTTTTCAAACAAGTTCAGAGTAGGTAGAGAGTGTTAACACGCAAGAGTTCTTTCCTACATTCCGAGTAAATGAGAAGATAAATGGGAAAAAAGTTCATGCGATTTTGCGTAATAGGAATCGGAGACAAGAATTAAAATTAAAATGTTATTTTATTTGCCGGTAGGTTTGTAACAGATGAGTATTTCAAGAACTGATAATGCTATCGGCGAACTTTGACATTGTAAAATAGTTAATAGAAACATACTATTATTACCTACTACCAAAGAACGGAACCCTCTTTAAACGAATCTTATCACGGATGATGAAAATAGAATCTAACAGCTTTATTCATAAAAGTTTTTAACCACAGGTCCATCACTACCTACTAATTTAATCCAGAAGTAAAGGGCAGTCTCCTATAAACTATTCTCTGTAACTACAAACACATTGGTTAACTTACCCTTGCTGCCCAAGGCACGTGGCTAAATAACAAGGGCTTAGGTACCTTCAAGGTACCTAAAGACACGCTAGCTGAGATGGGTGACCGTTTTAAGATTTATTGATAGTTAAGTAAGCCGTAGGTCCCGGCTATCATTAGTTGCCAGTCGTTACGGTTTGTAAGAAGCCAGAAAATCTGACTCCAGTCTTTTCAAGAATGAAGGAGTAATTGGTTACTCAGTTAATGGGTTCTGGACGTAAAGTAAGTGAAATACTGTTATTCATCTGAAACCGGTTTGACTGGAAGCCGACCCCAATATTGTTAGGAAAAGGATAGGCAGGATCGGAAATCATCAAATGACTGCATTCTTCATCAAATGACTTCTGGGTGAAGCAGAAGGGAGAGTCAGACTCTTACTGACTAAAACCCATCCGTGTTCCACCTAAAGCCCTTTACGTTCCCTGGGCCGCGGTGACTTTCGAACAAATTCCGCAACACTTGGTATGATTCTGCAACATACCCCCATAAAATTAAATCCTAATTCCCAACTGACAGTAATGACAGATTCTCGTAAACGTCAGATGTTCACTAATTAAACGTCAAATTAATTAGGGCTGCCGGCCGTGGTGTCAGTTTCACTGTCGGGTCGGGCGAACGAGACCTTCTCGGAAGCGATGCCTATCTGCCCATCCACAGATAAACAATGATTATTATACTATAAACTGAAGTTGTATTACCCGCAATAGATAACAAAAACCGGCCAAGTACGAGTTGGACTCCAACGCATAACAATAAAAAAAAACACGTTTCGAGTATGGTATTATTTGCTGATAGCGGCATTAGAAATACATGCACTCCGTGAAAATTTCGACCGTCTACGTTTACGGTTTTAGCTTGAGTTATTTTTTTCTAATTTGCCCTTAAACGCTAGACCCTAACTGACAGGCGGACAGAAAGACATACTGACAGCCGATTGATCCTACAAAGGCTCCGTTTTAGCAACAGTTCGGAAGCCTAACAGTAGAACTGGCACTTAGGTCATAATACTAAATACTTGATAGATCTTCATCTGCTCCATGCACGTAAAACCACGGCAATCTATGGTCTTCTTCACAGAAATATTATATACTAGCTGACTCGCGCATCTTCGTCTGCGTCACACTTTCCATAAATGCTCCGCTCCTATTTGTCTTAGCGTGATGATATATAGTCTATGGCCTTCCTCAATAAATGGGCCATCTAACACTGAAAGAATTTTTCAAATCGGACCAGTAGTTCTTGAGATTAGCGCGTTCAACCAAACAAACAAACTCTTCTTTATAACATTACTAGCTGACCCGCGCAACTTCGTCTGCGTCACATTTTCCATTAATGCTCCGCTCCTGTTTGGCTTAGCGTGATGATATATAGCCTATAACCTTTCTCGATAAATGGGCTATCTAACACTGAAATAATTTTTCAAAACGTACCAGTAGTTCCTGAGATTAGCGCGTTCAACCAAACAAACAAACAAACTCTTCTGCTTTATAATATTAGTATAGATAGTATAGATATGGTCTTCTTATCATGTCGGCATTAAGGTCTAACGACCCAACACACCCTAGTGTTAGAGTTTCTAAACCACCTCAAGGGCCTCTGACATGTTTAATTTGACGACCGCCATTTGAAGGCCGGGACCACCGGCTTATACGTGCCTTCCGAAGCACGTAATCATCATTTTATCAGACAATCAGGTGATTCTAGCCTGCAATGTCCTAGGCTATGTAACTGGAAACAACTTTACAAAGTATGCTTCCCGTGGGAGTCGAAGCCACGACCACCGGGTCACAAGACAAACGTCTAAACCATTCGACCACGACGGCAAGCTATCTATGGTAAATACGCAACATTGCTCTTGTTACAAATTCTAGCTAGAATTAAAATGGGTAATTTAAGGCCGTGCCCTGACCAAATAACCTTGAGCATTTTTTCCCTCAATAACAGCGCAAGAGATACAATACGCTCAGAATGTTGAATAAAATCGTTATTAAATCTAATTTTGGTCGTTTGAAAAAAATATGTCTACCAAAATGTTTATAATTAAATTGCCTATCCATTAATGTAAGTACAAAATCAAACTAATCGATAGTTTTCGAGAAGATGCATGTTTTCAATAATTATGTCTCATTTCTGTAGTTTCGTTGTGAGGAGATTACTTAAACATTATACTTAGTAATAAAAAATAAAAATCTACCATTTTGAAGCCAAGATGATGTAGAAATTTAATGTATTTTTTAAAAGTTGATATTTCTTTTGGATAAAGAGTATAGTATATAGCTACAAAAAAATGCACAAAAAACGGCTAGCGCTGCGTTTTGCACGGGGACGCGCCTTAATAGCTACTACTCACAAAGCCCAAATTTAAATCACAAAGAGAATAGTTGTCTCAGTAATAAAATAAAGTCCACGATAGATCGGTCTTTGTTCGGTTGAACAGAAAGGCTCTGTCCGAAGAAAGTTCTGCGCCATTGACTTTGATGGCTACTTAACATGTGCCCCTGTCCTGTGTCCACTTTAGATTTTATCCGACATCGTAAATTGTAGTATGTAAAATAATATCTGTGCTTTGCTTTTCTTCTCTACGTTACGCTTCAAAGAGCTCCATCAATTAACAATCGCTACAGGTAGGTAGAAGTCTGAAAGAGGCGCCGTGATATGGTTTCCGGATAAGGAATTCGGATTTGGAGACCTAAATACTTGCTTTCCATACAAAATAGAGCAAACAGGCCTTCTGGGTAAGCTTGCTCCATCGTAGACTTTGTCTCTGTCATCCTTGACCAAGACTAGAGTCAAGAGCAAACCCAACTCATAAAAAGAAAATGATCATACGTTTGTTTATTTTTTTTTTTTAATGGGAAAAAACTGAACGCTCTTTTTGAAAACAAGCCGTGTGTCAGTTCAGGTCTGAAGAACACAACATCGTAGGTACGTCTCAAGGAATTCCGAATCACGGAACTACTCTCTAAGCCTGAAGTTCGTCGTTTTGGGCATAGGTGGGACTCTCCCAAAGACTATTAAGGGCGGGTTGTATCAAACAGTTGGTTATCGTAACATACGTACGTCAAAAAGTTACGATTACGGACCATGTTTGACGTTCGTTAAATTAGAAGCGTTGTTTCAAAACATTCTGGTATAAATTCCTGCTCATCCCAATAGCTAAGTTATTGACACGGGTCCTACCTAAATAGCCTTTTTTGCATTGCACCACACATATTTGTGTCATCAGAAGAACTGGTATTGAGGAATTCAAAAGAAATTTCACAATATTGTTCTATTTGACGCAACTAAAGTTACGTTAATCAGTGCTCAGAACATCTGTTAACGTAAACGTTATATTTTACGTGCGTTAACGCTGACATTTTGTGAAACAACCCAATTTTTTGATTTGACGATAGTTAGCACCATTTTTAACGTTTACGCGTGCGTTAAGTGTAGTTGAAACAACCCGCCCTAAATGGACTCTCCCCTTTTGCGATGGTGGATAAGAGTCCAAACACACTTGTCCGGGTGAACTGGATGGTGCACCGGTTTATTTGGATGAGTGTGTTTATTATTACTAATTTTATTTTCTTACTAACATTAGATTAAGTCATACATCTACTAACATTAAGTAGGTATATGGATTTTATTTTATTTGAAACTAGCTGTCCCCCGCGGCTTCGCTCCCGTCAACTGGCAACTTTTTTTTTACATAAAAACCTTCTCCTGATAATAACAAACACAACAAAAAAAGAATTGACCAAATTGGTCCAGGCGTTGTTGAGTTATGCGCTTACCAACACATTTAGCGATTCATTTTTATATAATAAGATAAGATAAGATAAAATGATTGAAATTGAAATTGAATTGATAGTTGTGGGCGTATTATACTAATTATCACCTTACCACTTAGAATTAATGACAACACGATTCGACAGTGACTGTGAAGTGTCTGTAGGTGATGCGGAATAGAATACCTACGCCCGAAACTATGGAAAATATTTTTTAGTGTTGGATAGCCCATTTACCGAGGAAGGCTATATAACATCACGCTACAAATAATAGGAGCGGATCATTAATTAAAAAGCTGGCCAAGTGCGAGTCGGACTCGCGCACGAAGGGTTCCGTACCATTATCTATAAAAACGGCAAAAAAAATCAAGTTTGTTGTATGGGAGCCCCCTTAATATATTATATATTATTCTGTTTTTTAGTATTTGTTGTTATAGCGGCAACAGAAATACAACATCTGTGAAAATTTCAACTGTCTAGCTATCGCGGTTCTTGAGATACAACCTGGTGTCAGACAGACAGACAGCGAAATCTTAGTAAAAGGGTAAATCGTTTTTACCCTTTGGGTACGGAACCCTAAAAACAGACAAACTTGTTTATTATATCTATGATCATCATCACATTAGTTACAGGTAGGGAATAAACAAAGGCGATGATCTGCCCCAAGTATAGTCAGCAAAACAGTTAGCTATCCGTACGGGTGGGTCATTTTTGATCTAGTTTCTTGAATAGCTTCAAAACTTTAAATAGTCTTAGTAATACGGTCCCGTTTTTACCCTTTGTGTACGGAACCCTAAAAATGTGACGCAGACGAAGTTGCGGGGGTCAGATAGTTGATGATAAAACTCTTCACTTTGTCTAGATCTTTACGTATGTGAAAGATAAAATAAGCATTTAAGAAGACTGCAAAGAGTGATACTGACTTCAATTAAAACGTGCTCAGAATATAATATATAACCACCTAACGATGGGAAATTAATGGGAAGAAACAAGATGATCAACTCTTTCCATGCACAAAAACTTCAAACATTTCTATTAAGTGCGTCCTATGGCATCAGCTAGTACATTCATTAATCTTTAGCAGCTAGGTGAGCCAATGTATCTACAAGATCATGTCATAACCACTCGGAGAGAACCCTGCCGACCAAACAGGTTGGCACAAACATAAATGGCCCTAGTATGAAGTAAGTACGCACCCAGATTCTAGAGATTAAATCATTTTGTATCGTAATATCATGTTGAGTTAGACAAGATGTGCGTAAGCATCATAGATATAATCAATTTTCTATGGTAAGCATTAAAGGGCACAAACATGAATTGAAAGTAGGGATGGCGATCTGAGATCGATTAATCGGAGAATCAATTTTTCAGTCCAAATGATTGATTTTTTAAATCGTTAAAATCGCCATTCGATTTTCTGATAGTATCTAATGTTGGTTTATAGTTATAATAAATGATCTCTTATCAGTAAAATCAGTTGTTTATATTTATACTAGCTGACCCGCGCAACTTCGTCTGCGTCACATTGTCCATTATTGCTCCGCTCCTATTTGGCTTAGCGTGATGATAACCTTCCCCGATAAATGGGCTATCTAACACTGAAATATTTTTTCAAATCGGACCAGTAGTTCCTGAGATTAGCGCGTTCAACCAAACAAACAAACAAACAAACAAACTCTTCTGCTTTATAATATTAGTACCTACTAGCTGACTCGTGCCCACTTCGTTGGGCGGTAAACATTTTAAATTGTGATGAAATTATGAGTGTGGTTCGGTTAGTACTGAGTGCTATGATTTATTTCCTGACTGCCAAAAGGAGGGTTTCGTTTTTATTGATATGACATGTAGCTAAGGCTAGCGAGCCTCTGCGAGCGCTCAGCGCACGTTCAGCGCTAGATTCCCGAGCACGGACCTGCGATGTTCTCCAGCTTTGGTTAGTAAGCCGCTGTGAACGCTCGGAGCTATATATAGATTCTCCAGCGCATGCTTGCGAAATATTTTCTCTATTCCTCGAGAGGCGCTGATGATTTTCAATAGCAGACTCTTCCGTACGGCGTACTCGAGCTGCTCTTGTCTGGGATGTCTGACGGGAAAGTTGTGATTTCCTTTTAGGCATGATAAACATTCGCTGAAACTGTCTGATATCCCAAAAACAGAAATACCACAGCTTCAAACTCGAAGAATGAGAACGAAGTAGTATTTGTGTTTTAAGAAACCGAGCAACCAAACAATTTTAAAGACCAACAACTTCCAACCAACTGTGTACAACTCACCTACCTAACGACGAAAGTTAAATAATAACTGGAGAGGGTCATTAATCCGAACCAGAAAAATGACGTAATTGCACAACGCCATCTATGGGTAAATGGATGGAATGTTATCCGTGCTTTGGAAAGCACGTTAAGCTGTTGGTCCCGGCTGTCATTTGGAGATCTTTGGCAGTCGTTACGGATAGTCAGAAGCCAGAAAATCTGACACCAGTCTTGCCAAGGAGTACCGTGTAACCCAGTTATTGGGCTGTGAAGGTCTGGTAGGCAGCCGCTCCACGTAAAATACTGGTATTCAGCTGAATCCGGTTTGACTGGAAGCCAACCCCAATATATAGTTGGGAAAAGGCTAAGCAGATGATCTATGGGTAAATGGATAAAACGTCCGTACAAAGTATGTTCTAATGCGGTTCGTGAATGGACGGCGACATTTTGCGATTTGGTAATTTTATATTGTCTTCGAAACTATTTAACCAATTGACATACAAATCGTATCTCTATGATGTTTTTGTGATCATCATAATAATATTTTTTTCGATAAGGTTTAATATTTTGTTGTTTAAAAAATCTTCCAAAGGTAAGTACGTCGACTACGTACGGTAAATACTTTTTTTAACACATAAAAGCTACTATATCTGCTAAAATATAAAAGATAGAAATATGGTGTCGCGGATTTTTTTGTAGAACTATTCAAAGCGGACAAGGTTGCCATACATTGTTTTCAATTATATACGACTGTTAAGGCAGCGCATGCAAATAACTCTGTTGTAAGAGCTATTTTTTTCCGCCTGGATAGACAAAAATTGAGATAGTTCGGCTAATATGCATGATATCTTTATAATTTATAGCCTATAGCATTCCTCGATAAAAGGGCTATCTAACACTGAAATAATTTTTCAAATCGGACCAGTAGTTCCTGAGATTACCCCCTACATACAAACTTACAAACAAATTTTACCTCTTTATAATATTAGTATAGATAGATAAAAAATGCACATAGAGGTATTTAAAAAATAATGACGAGAGGTCTCTCCCTCTCTCATTCCGCCACCGCCTTCGCTAGCATGACTGCAATGCTGTAATGTCCTGTTTTATATTTATCTAAATTTAATTTTGTTAGTTGTTCAAAATTCTTGTGCTGTAGTCTCCTGGCTATAAGTGAAGGGGTATACTGTCTAAATACCCAACTGCTGCTGCTGCCAAACATTGTGTGTGTACCCTTTGTTAAAATCCTTAAAAAAATAACTAAATATCTCTCATAGTTTTTACATACAAGATCAAATCCTCTGCCAACAACATTTGAAGCTACTCGAGTACTTTACAACACAACAATCGTATCTTATCGCGAAACGCATTCATACACTAACTATAACACTGTCTGTCGATACATCACCAATGTACGATTATTATTTTACGGCCACATCGTCTCGTCACTATCTCCGAGTCCGCACTATAAATATGCGCGCGCGCAGACTCGCCCACTGCATGAACGGCTGGAGCGTCTCCATTTTATGACCCAATTAATTAAATAAACTGCTCCGACGTGCAATATTGACAAAATATGAATGATGTTCTTCCATTTCCGCGTTGAAATGTAACTAATTATTCCGTTTTGGTTTTAGAAGAGCTAATTAAGCGGCGACAAGTGGGTTTGAGCGGAAAGAATTAAGTAGCAAAGGGGTTCTGTAGTCAGAAATTTTACTATATGTAGCGCAAAAGTTTTATTTACCTACTTGGTTATAATTTTAACCGACTTTAAAAAACGGACGCCTAGACCGTATTGGAAATTTCTTCGTTGTTTGAAAGAGTATAACTTCCCAGGTGGTCCATGGTCATCAAGTCAGTATGGGATCCTGGAGAAATCGGAAGCATACTTGAAG
This sequence comes from Ceramica pisi, assembly GCA_963859965.1. Taxonomy (NCBI): domain Eukaryota; kingdom Metazoa; phylum Arthropoda; class Insecta; order Lepidoptera; family Noctuidae; genus Ceramica; species Ceramica pisi. The sequence continues at coordinate 25,687,619 of OY982531.1, read as the reverse complement.
TGATTTTGGTAGGTACTCTTTGTTCGAAAGGGGTTGTTTTGGGTACGGTACCCAACATTCCAACCAGTACCTACCCGGGGTAACAGTACTAAAAAGTAAATAATGAATAATTATCACTACTTGTCAGGCACTACCTACCTACTTATCTGCACTTCTGCAGCCTATACCTGGAGGCTATGCTTCACTACCATATTAATACCAATTAAAAGCAAAGCCTTTCATAAACGGATGACAAAGATCAATCAATCAATGAAATCAAATCGTTTATTGCATTCTCAGACCATTAAAAAAGTACTTTTTTATTGGTCTGAGATTGCATTCTATAATGTACCTACACATACAGGTGGTAAAATAAAAATCGAAACAATTATAGACCCTGTCGGGCACAGCAAAACTTTAAAATAATTAGGAGAGAGGAAGAGCCCTTTAAATTATTTTCTTGTAAAATAAATGTTCTTTTTATTGCAACTGTTTTCTAATGTATAATTAGATTGTAAGATCTTGCAATTATTGTTGTGAGCTAGGTACCTACTCATAAATGTACTGTGTTAACATAAACACGACCAAATCTCTGTAGTCCATAATTTTAACACCATACTCCAAAAACTAAAAGTTTTTAACGGCATTTCACACTTGGCTGTACCCGTGACTATTCAAACGTATTGTTGGGTGCGCAGCGCAGGTAGTTCCTTCGGGGAAGGGCTATTGTCTTGTGTGATTAGGCTCCATTATGCGGCCGACTAGCCAGGCCGGTAATTATTTACCTACCGTGCGACTAGGACCTTTTGGAAGCTCAACTGAAGTGGTTCTTAATTAGTTTTGTTGATACAACTGATTTTTTTTGGTCTTCGGAGACGGACTCAATGCGAGTCAATTGTTGAAACACACGAGTCTTCTGCAGCCTCTGCAGGCAACTAATGCGAACCTGGTCACAAGAAGCAAGTCAGTATTGGACTGTTTGAGCGATTGACTGCTGCGCAGCATGTCGCAGGTTCGATTCCCGCACGGAACAAATGTTTGTACGACCTACAAGTATTTGTTCCGAGTCTGGGTGTTTTTCTATCTATAATATGTTGTATGTATTTACAAAAAAAAAAAATGTATACATGTAGTTTATCAGCCATCTCGTTACCATAACACAAGCATTAGGTAGCTTAGCTTGGGACTATATGGCGTTGTGTGAAATGTCCAAGGATATTATTATTATTATTATTTTTTTACTTTCTCAGGCCCCTGGAGACCCGGTCCTTTGGTAGGCGTACGAGGGGCCGAAACCAACTCGCAGAGGCCCCGTTAGACATTTCAAATGTAATGGGGCACCAACCGGCGATTATCCCTGTATGCACTGAAAGTATTCCCAAGGACAATCCCCGGTTGGAGCAGTACTATTGCAGAATATGGAAACAAAAAATGAAACGCTATGGGTTTGGGTGGCTTAGTGGAATGATAATCGTTTATTATAGAACTATTGGCCCCTGCCTGACCACTAACAATATACACGGCTTTTAAATGGCAGGGGGTGACTTGCACACTCAATGAATGGGCCCCCGAAAACGGTCGCTAGCACAAAGTGACGTAGCGCCAAGGGGGCAACATGGCCTGAGGTGCTAGAGGAGTGGAGAGGTATACCACGGCTATCAGGACAATCCCGGAAGTGCGGTCAAGATCCCTACCAGCATCTTACTGGATTATACATCCTTCTCCCGAGCACGTTTGCTCTAGCGAATCTCTACTCAGACCGGCCAATTAAGGCAAGAAAGAGGTGGGAGCTCTGTTCCTCGTCAGTTTTCACTCTGGCCAGCCAATAAAGGCAAGCCGTAGATGAGGAACGAGACTTCTCCCGGGAGATAAGGTTCGTGGGGTCGCTACTGCCCAACAGTTCGCCACAAAACTGCCTTGCGGATTGTATCTCTCTTTGTCTGGCCCCTCACCCTAGGTATGACCTAAGGTCCATCGGGACGCGCAAGCCCCACCACGACGTCAACGTAGAGATACTGCGGTAGGGTTAGTTATTATTATTATTATTAGTGCGAGTCTGTAAACTTCTCATCGATAGCTCAGGTGAAGTGACCATGAAGTGAGCTCTCAATACAGACAAGATGGACCCCAATATGCAAAAGCTTCTACGTACGTCCGGCTGTCTGTGTTTTGGTATTTTACACATAGTCAAATTTTCATTCTATCACCGATGGCGGTTTTCGAGATGCCAAAATAAAAGAGATTGACCTCGTGACCATTTGGCAGCGCCCTTAGGGTAAAACCAGGATAGTTGACATACATTTTGAAATTACTTTATATATATCTCATAGTACAAATAGCAAAATACTTTATTTTTAAAATGGGTAAGTGTTTTGGTTTATAATCTTCAAATTTGTGAAAGGAAAAAACATTATCTTTGATAATTCAAGAGTAGGTGATTTTTTTGGCCCTCTATATTTTGTGACAGTATATATTACATACATAAGTACAGGATTGATGCCCCACTGAGAGAAAATACTTATCCCGCAAAAACTTTGATCGGACTTTGCTTTGCCCTGCAATCGCTCAGACACATGCAACGTGGTCAACTTAGTCGTGGTTGTAGTCTCTGGATTGATAAATAAAATAACATGTAATCAATGATATATAAAACTATAAGTAGATACGTTGTCCGAACTCTAAAATGACAACATGAAATAAAGCCAATTGGCCACATCGCGCTTAGTTACGCACCAACCTGTCGCGCGACACTACGTTTGTTTTAATGTCAATTTGACTATTACTTATTCTGTGACGTAACTGAAGATGTATATTTATCTCCCTCTAGCAACAGGCATCCCGCCTTACGGTGACATATTTTCTTTCCCATTCTTCATGCGTATTAGTAGCTATCTAGTATTTTCGCCGTTTTTAAGCGCCGCGATGTTGGTTTATGACGTGTCTATATATAATACGTCATTGCATGTAATACATTCGTGAAACTAGTCATTAAAATCGAGGCAACTGTACGCCTGGGGCAACTATTTTGGTTTTACATGGGTTTTCTACACTAATATTATAAAGAGGAAAGATTTGTTTGTTTGTTTGATTTGAATAGGCTCCGAAACTACTGGACCGATTTGGATGAAATTTTGTACAAAGATATTTTGAGACTCGAGGAAGGACATAGGATAGTTTTTATCCCGGAAATCCCACGGGAACAGGAACTGTGCGGGTAAAACGGGAGTGAAGCCGCGGGAGACAGCTAGTACCCTATATAATTTTCTTCAATCGTTATTGCTGATGTAAGACTTCCAAGCAATTATTACCGACTTCACAACTAGAAAACCACCACCACCGATGCTGCAATCAACGTAGCCATCTGGGCACAGTTGAAAACCCAACAGAACTCTAGAACAGCTTTAGATTCCCATGTGAATCAACAATGCGTCCAAACCGTGCCAGGCTTTTAAGCATTTAAGCAGTCGTTTATTTCAATGATTTCAACGGGACCAATGTCCGGTTTGGACGCATTGTTGATTCACATGGGAATCTAAAGCTGTTCTAGAGTTCTGTTGGGTTTTCAACTGTGCCCAGATGGCTACGTTGATTGCAGCATCGGTGGTGGTGGTTTTCTAGTTGTGAAGTCGGTAATAATTGCTTGGAAGTCTTACATCAGCAATAACGATTGAAGAAAATTATATAGGGTACTAGCTGTCTCCCGCGGCTTCACTCCCGTTTTACCCGCACAGTTCCTGTTCCCGTGGGATTTCCGGGATAAAAACTATCCTATGTCCTTCCTCGAGTCTCAAAATATCTTTGTACAAAATTTCATCCAAATCGGTCCAGTAGTTTCGGAGCCTATTCAAATCAAACAAACAAACAAATCTTTCCTCTTTATAATATTAGTGTAGAAAACCCATGTAAAACCAAAATAGTTGCCCCAGGCGTACAGTTGCCTCGATTTTAATGACTAGTTTCACGAATGTATTACATGCAATGACGTATTATATATAGACACGTCATAAACCAACATCGCGGCGCTTAAAAACGGCGAAAATACTAGATAGCTACTAATACGCATGAAGAATGGGAAAGAAAATATGTCACCGTAAGGCGGGATGCCTGTTGCTAGAGGGAGATAAATATACATCTTCAGTTACGTCACAGAATAAGTAATAGTCAAATTGACATTAAAACAAACGTAGTGTCGCGCGACAGGTTGGTGCGTAACTAAGCGCGATGTGGCCAATTGGCTTTATTTCATGTTGTCATTTTAGAGTGCGGACAACGTATCTACTTATAGTTTTATATATCATTGATTACATGTTATTTTATTTATCAATCCAGAGACTACAACCACGACTAAGTTGACCACGTTGCATGTGTCTGAGCGATTGCAGGGCAAAGCAAAGTCCGATCAAAGTTTTTGCGGGATAAGTATTTTCTCTCAGTGGGGCATCAATGCTGTACTTATGTATGTAATATATACTGTCACAAAATATAGAGGGCCAAAAAAATCACCTACTCTTGAATTATTATCTCTCACCAACGATTACCGGAGACTAGAACGACGTCTATGGGACCGATTTTGGAGGATATAAACCAAAAAAAAAAAGCATTTTATTGCTGTCTCTTTTACCCGCCTTTGCATCTTCCAAGTAAGACAACGACACGAGAAAAAAATTGAGCTTTGGTTCCGTCCCAAAAGGTAAAACGGGACCCTATTACTAAGACTCCGCTGTCCGTCTGTCTGTCACCAGGCTGTATCTCATGAACCGTGATAGTTAGACAGTTGAAAATAACACAAATGCTGTATTTCTGTTGCCGCTATAACAACAAATACTAAAAAACAAAATAAAATAAATATTTAAGGGGGCTCCCATACAACAAACATGTTATTTATGCCGTTTTTATAGATAATGGTAAGGAACCCTTCGTTCACGAGTCCGCCTAGCACTGGACCTCCGTAGGTATTGTCACTTTAAGGTGGAAGCCCCAGGGTAGCCTGCGAAATTCAAATATATTTATGTTTTTTCCAATTTGCCGGTCAGTGTGAAGCTGTATGTTAAACAAAATACGGTTCGCGATCGTAAAGAGCATTTATCTAAAGGATTATAACCATTTGAATCATCAATCTAACCCTCTAAGTTCATAGAACTCGATTGAGTGTTATTTCGTGAAAAAGTCATTCATTCGAGTTGTATCAACTTAGAGGGTTATATTGATCATTAAAATGGGTATAATTCTTTAGATAAATATGCGTTACGACCGCGATTTGTATTTTGTTCAACATACAGCTTCACACTGACCGGTAAATTGCAAAAAACATGATAACATTTGAATTTCGCGGGCTACCCTGGCGCTTCCACCTTAATGGTTGGAGGTTATACTATGCTGCAGGGAAGAAGTTACGTCATGCTCTCAAACTACACTAATGACGTTTTGGAACAATTTTACTTGTCATTGTCACCGGAAAGTGGCAAACGCTGTAAGATTGTAAAATATCGCGTGAAATTGTAAACTTTTTTTTTTTTTTGTAAATGAGACGCATAGATTGGAATCTATTGAATTTGGATGGGATTTATTGCATTAACGATTTTTTCATCATAAATAGAGAAAATATAATATAATCAAGACTATTACAATCTTACGGAGTCTGCAATTTTCCGGTGACATCATCAAACAAAAAAATCAGGTCAGCCCAAGGTACATTTGGCAAAATCTTGTAGCAAATCCCGTCGAGGGATTTCCCAGCTGTTGCCAGCTCCCAATGACTACAATAAACCAAAAATAAAATCGGCACGCAATATCACAAATCGGAAACATAAACAATGTCACTACAAAACAGTTTTATCTAGAAAATATATTTTCTAACTACGCGGGGGTAAGTGACCGATGATTCAGCTCGAACTATTCAGAACCCCGTCATATGTCACAAAATTCTGCCAAATGAATTTGAATCGTATATCTTTGTTGTTACAGTTGACTGTCATTGAAGTGTTGTGAGGAGTAGGATGTTTTCGTGATGGGTCAGTCAGTCTATATCGGTAGTGAGTCCCCCCTCTCATGTCGTTGGGTATATTTATTCTGCGCCCTTAGTTTTAGCAGCCCATTGAGCAAATCTGCGTGGAAATCATAACTCAGGTATTTACGTCCGAGTTCTATGAAGGCATAAACGAAACGAATGTAACTGTCACCGGAAAATTGCAGACTCCGTAAGATTGTAATAAATCTTGATCAGATTAAAATATCTCGATATATCATGAAAAAATCCTTTTGTTTATAATAAATCCCATCCAAATTCCATAGGGTCGTCTGTACAAGCCTGGAGGGCTACTCTCTAAGCCCGAAGTGCTTAATTTCGGGCTTAGTTGCGGGCGTATCTACTCCGTATCACCTACGTACTTACGATTAGTCGCGAACCCGAACTAAGCATGAATGACAACATAATTACAACGACACAATTAATGTCATTAATTTTTAGTGGTTAGGTAATACGGAGCAGATACGCCCGCAGGCCTCAACTGAGCCTAAAACTACGGACTTATGGCTTAAAGAATGGCCCCCCTGTAAACGTACCTACCTACCCGTCAATTATTGTCTGCCCAGCCTATTATCTTTATTGGGTTTGGCTTTCGGTCTAATCAGCTGATTAACAGTACCCATTAGACATAGAGCGATTGCCTATCTCATCATCTGCCTAGCCTTTTCCCAACTATATTGGGGTCGGCTTCCAGTCAAACCGGATTCAGCTGAATACCAGTATTTTACGTAGAGCGGCTGCCTACCAGACCGCCACAACCCAAGGTACGCCTTGTCAAGACTGGTGTCAGATTTTCTGGCTTCTGACTATCCGTAACGACTGCCAAAGGTCTCCAAATGACAGCTGGGACCAACAGCTTAACGTGCTTTGCGGAGGAAACTCGGTATGTTAAGATTGTCGCCCATCCACAGACCAACCTCGGCAAGTGTTGCTTAACCTTGAAGATCGACCAGTGCGGCTGTTATAATTTAGCCACGAGCTCCTCGGGTCTAAAAAGGCCACTGTAGCAGAATCATATTAGAATCAGCAACCACACAACAATCTTTGAATATTTGATAGTGTAGCGTGATGTGCTCTTATTCTGCTTTAAAAGTGGCCTTTTTAGACTCCCTGGCCCTGACCTCTACAACTTAATTTACTTACCATCCTCCTGTTAAATTGTAGTCCATAGTCTAAATCAGGTCATCCACCTCGAGTCCACCTCGAATCATCAAATTGGCAGTTCTGTCTTGTTATTTATCGACAACTAGCTTTTGGCCGCGACTTCGGACGCGCATATCCCGTATTTTTTTTCCTCGGCTGGCTGAGTCACTTGAAGGTCCTTCAAACTGATACGAAAAACGGGCCTTTTTTTGGGAGGTTAATCATCCAATAACTCCTCCCGCTCTGGGTGGGGCAGACGGGAGTGTCAGACTCGTAGCACACTGTGCTCTTACTGATTTAAAACCCATCCCTGTTCCTTCTGCGTTCCAGCGCTGCTTTCACTCTTTCTAACAATTTCGCAACTGGAAAATGGGCCTAACACTATATATTGGAAATTCCCCGGAAGTTGCATAAAAGTCCAAAAGCTCTGAATCTAAATGTTTGCATTGATCAAGGAAATGATGCATCACAAAATAACTTGTTACAAACATCATGTATATGTATCAATCAATCAATAGAGGAACCTATCAATAAACAAACAGCTCAATTTCGAGCCATTGTTAAATGCGAATCGAGCACAGTTTTCAGTCGAGACTATTCATTCACTGGTTGCTGTAATTACCAGTAGGTAATATCGTATTGTCTTGAGAATGTTTCCAAGATGAACCTTGTCGCGGTCTATTGTATACTAATATTATAAAGAGGTAGTTAATAATTTTAGTAAAGATGAAGTTTGTGTGATTGTAGGGGGTAATCTCTGGACCTACTGAACCAATTTAGAAAATTCTTTTACCAATAGAAAGCTACGTTATTTATGAGTATCATAGGCTATACCAGACGGATGGAGTAGACATGTGTTAGAGAGGAGACCGCGTATCGGCAAACGTAGTGTGGGATGCCCTGCAGCATGTATGATTTAGAGAAGGTGGCTGGAAGCAGATGGATGCGGACTGCTCAAGACCGGGATGGTTGGCGCTCTTTGGGGGAGGCTTCCGTTCAGCAACAATTAGCAAAATATAATATGTAATCATTAAAAGTCATTATTAGTTATTTTAAACCATACAATAACACTTATTTCACTCAATATTTGTAAATAATAATTAAAAAATAATAATCTTGCTTTGCTCACTCTACCTAATTGGTTTGAATTGACAGCTATGACGTCACAATATGGGGCTAAGTCGATCCTATTCTTATTTGAACCGCATTGTAAGACCTAACATGCATATTTATGGGTAGAGGAAGGATGCTTCAACCCATGATGTTACCCTGGTGGACAAACAACGGAACTTGCGTATATTTCGGTACGTAGACGACGAGGATCCGTCTCGCGGTCGGACAGTCGTGTGCCAATCTATATTTATCTGAAACCGGGGCAATATGAGTCACTGTCACCACGCGAATGTGACTAAGTGTACGTCATTGTTGGCTCCAGCTGCGAGATGGAGAGGTTGGGTCAAACATTGACTGAATTGGACCAAGTGTAGTCTTTTTGATTCAAAGGTTGACTGGTGGAGAACCTACCCATCAATCCTAATCCTTATGTGTAAAAATAGCTGACCCGTGCAACGTCGTCTGCGTCACATATTTCATTAGTGCTCCGCTCCTGTTCGTCTTAGCGTGATGATATATAGCTTATAGCCTTCCTCGATATATCTATCTAACACTGAAAGATTTTTCCAAATCGGACCACGAGTTCCTGAGATTAGCGCGTTCAAGCAAACAAACAAACAAAATCTTCAGCTTTATAATATTTAAAAAAAAACTTTTTACAAAAAAATACAACCGACTTCCAAAAAAAAAACACTACAAAGTAAAAAATAACTTTAATTTCGGAAGTCGGTGTTTTTGTTAGTTTCTTCGTATTTTGACATTATCAAAGAATCATCTAAATTTTGGATTTTAAATCGAAATAGCTGGAATTCAAATTCCAGCTAATTTCGATTTAAAATCCAAAGTTCGAAACCGATTTTGATATAATTTAAATGGGACCAATCTGCACGTATATCCTTTCAGATAAAACAAATTTTTTTCAAATCGGTTCATAATTGTCGGAGTTATGAAGTAACAAACATTTAAAAAAAAAAAGGTTAAAAAGTATATTAAGTATAGATTCTTCCGTTACTGAGTGGGTGACAGACAACGCACAGCCGAAACTTCTGGTCGTAGAAAGTTAAAATTTGGCTTGTAGCTTCCTTGGGGAGTGTAGGGGAGCATTAAGGACTTACAGAAATTCCTATGGGATTGGGAACAAAATGGGATATGCACGGTCAAAAGCTAGTCCTACTAAGTATACTAATATTATAAACTAGCTGACCCGCGCAACTTCGTCTGCGTCACATTTTCCATTACTGCTCCGCTGCTATTTGCTTTAGCGTGATGATATATAGCCTATATCCTTCCTCGATAAATGGGCTATCTAACACTGAAATAATTTTTCAAATCGGATCAGTAGTTCCTGAGACTAGCGCGTTCACCAACCAAACAAACAAACAAACACTTCTGCTTTATAATATTAGTATAGAAGATGCGAAAGTTTATGAGTATGTATGGATGTTTGTTATTCTTTCACGCAAATACTTCTGAACCGATTACGATGAAATTTGGTATGTAGGTAGCTGAACACCCAGAATAACTCATAGTTAAGATTTAATCTTTTTAGACTATTTTTTTAAGACCCAGAATTTTTATCCCGGAGTTCCCGAGGGATCGGGATTTACACGGGAATAACGAGAATTTATACGCGGACGAAGTCGCGGGCGGCCTCTTGTTATTTAATAAAGTTTTTATAGTGGAGACTCTCCCCTCACTTTTTGCCTTGAATTTTATGAAAAGTTTTGCTCATTTGTAATTTTAAACATACATACATACATACATTGGGCTGAGATCATAAACTGGAAACTACATATATCGGATCGAATGAGCTAATTGAAGTTTATTCTTCAATTAAACGAGGGTCCTAGCAGTAAGTGTTTACCGCTGGTCCAATGATATATCTCTATACACTCTACACCAAACCGAAACAAGTACAAACAAATAGATATATATGCAGCGGTGTATCTTCACATTATCAAAATACTTGACACGAGTACTTTAGAGTTCTCTAGAGAAAAACTGGTAACGCTTGTGAGCTAGTATCCCGAACACGCCCATCTCACATTACACAGCTTTCCTATTAACACTCAATTATACATACAAATTCCATTGAGTGTACCCGAGAGTACGGGCGCAGCTATGGACCCGGGCCTCGAGTAAACCGACCTTAGAACCGGTTCTACCCCAATTACCTCCTCCCTCCCAACACTAATTGGATTGCTGTTGAACCTGCCGTGTTCCATGTATGAACACTGTGTCGCTTCTCAGAACATCGTACGTTCGGGAGGCGACACTGTGTTTGCACTCTCGAAGGGTTGATTAGCCCGCTACTGCGAGCTCTTCGTTTTCCATTTACAGCCACCGTGTGAACTTTATTGAGTAATTTTTGTCCGGGAGTCGCACACAGTGTCTCGATTCTGTAGTGGTGGACTGCGAATGTGAGGTCGCTGTTTTCCAACTACGTATACGGTGTGATTATTGTATCAGGAATATGTCACGGTGTAGAGTTTTTTACGCGCGCGTTTCTTTCCGTGTGTGCTTTGGGGACATTAGAGATTCCTTGAATGCTTAAGTTCTAAGATTCTTTAAAAGACTGGCTTGCCTAGTTTTTGTTTGGTAATACTCGGGATAGTTTGGGGCGAGCGTTTAGTGCATATTTTGGAAAAGATCAAGCCATTTTTGGCCGCACCAAGCCGGTTGCAGACTGGTATACTCAACCCCGGCCTCTAACTCAAATTTGAAGACTATTGATTTCAGATTAGGCACTGTCTGGCTGTAATAACTTATGTCATATATGAGGAGCTCGTGGCTAAATAATAACAGCCGCACGGGTCGATCTTCAAGGTTAAGCAACGCTTGTCTAGGTTGATCTGTGGATGGGTGACCATCTTAACATATCGAGTTTCCTTCATGCTTCGGAAAGCACATTAATCCGTTGGTCTGTCATTTGTGGATCTTTGGCAGTCGTTACGGATTGTCAGAAGCCAGTAAATCTGACTCCAGTCTTGCCATGAAATACTGTGTTACCCAGTTAATGGGTTATGGTGGTCTGGTGGGCAGCCGCTCCACGTAAAACAGTGGTATTCAGCCAACCCCAATGTTCTTGGAAAAGGGCTGGGCAGATGATGTATGAAACTTGGCAATCGCGTTCAGTACCTACTCATTCTTCCTTTGTGACGATATCAGGTTTGTTTAAGTACTGGGAAGCACCATAACAATGAGGCATTAGAGGCAGCCTGGCCACACGCATCGTTAATTAGTGAAGTGCAGGCGTCGCGGCGTCGATACCGTCACGAAAGCATCGCAGTTTGTTTACTTAACAAACACTAGCCGGTTACTAGCGAGTGTCCGAACTCATAAGCTGCGGCGATGTTATCACGTCGGCCTTTGGTGTATAACTGAGGGACATCATCATCTGCCTAGCCTTTTCCCAACTAATTCGCATCGTTGAAACGTTCAAATTAAAATCGCAATTTTAAAGTGTCAAACAACGTAAAAAAAAGTACTATAAACCGAAAAGTACAAGATAATTGTATGGGCCAAAATTATAGGGGCCTCCCCAATGATATTATAAGTAAAAAGGTGTAGATAGGTTACCTTCATAACATTCGATCTTCAAAAACGTGAAACCTACGTGGCGTGTGTCCGTTGACGGCGCAACGCGACACTGAGGTAAAGTGTGGCTAGTTAGCCACATTTTAACGTGTCGCTTGCTGAGCGCTTATAACCTATCTACACCTTTTTAGGGTTCCGTACCTCAAAAGGTAAAAACGGAACCCTTATAGGATCACTTTGTTGTCCGTCTGTCTGTCTGTCTGTCTGTCTGTCAAGACCTTTTTTCTCAGGAACGCGTGGAGGTATCAAGCTGAAATTCATATCAAATACTCAAGTATATGGTCTCTTGGAGCTGTGAAAAAATCAAACTTCTAAGTCAACGCGATCAAAAGATACTCCCGTTTATGCCGCAAATTTTCGACACTCGCAAGGGAATCAAAACCTACAGGGTACTTCCCGTGAACTCAGAATCTTGAAATTTGGTACGAAGCAACGTCTTATAACACAGATAAAGGAAAAATTGCGAAAAGCATAAATTTTTAGTTACATCATATAATAAAAATATTTTTAATAATTTTAAACTTATTACCCCTTTACTCATGAACGCGTAGTGGTATTATATTGAAATTCTTAACAAATACTCAAGTCTATAATATCTTTAAGCTGTAACAAAATCAAACTTCTACGTCAACGCAATCAAAAGATACAGCAATTAAAGCCGCATATTTTGAAACTCGCAACTACTCGCAAGGGAATCAAAACCTAAAGGATACTTCCAGACGACCTGGAATCTTGAAATTTGGCATGAAGCAACGTTATAAAGTACACATATAGGAAAAATTCCGAAAATCTTAAATTTTTAGTTACATCATATAGTATATTTTTTTTAATAATCATAAACTTACTAGCTGACCCAGCAAACTTTGTTCAGCGATTAAAAAAAAAAATAGATGTTGGCCGATTCTCAGACCTACCCGATATGCACACAAAATTTCATGCAAATCGGTTCAGCCGTTTCGGAGGAGTTTGGAAACAAACACCGCAACACGAGAATTTTATATATTAGACTTGCTGACCCAGCAAACGTTGTTATGCGATTAACAAAAAAAAATAAAAAAATAGATTTTGGCCGATTCTCAGACCTACCCGATATGCACACAAAATTTCATGCAAATTGGTTCAGCCATTTCGGAGGAGTTTGGAAACAAACACCGCGACACGAGAATTTTGCTTCCCATTCCCTCTCGCTCCACACCATGGTCTGAACCAGGGGCCCGGCCCTACGAGCTCCCGAACATACATAATGTTTTCATATATGTATTGACAAGGTACCGTCAGCTTTCCACATTGTTATATTATGGATTTCATTTAGCAATAAAAATACCATAACTTTTACTTATATACCTACAGGTTTGTACGGAACCCTCGGTGCGCGAGTCTGACTCGCACTTGGCCGGTTTTTTACTTATAATATCATTGGGCCTCCCCCTACTTTTCAAAATTCAAAATTTAAATGACTATTGAATCTTGAATTTTTATTCTATTTTTATAATTATTTGTTGTTATAGCGGCAAAGATAATACACACTTAAAATTTCATCTACCTATTATGGTTCTTGAGATTCAACCTGCTGACAGGCAGTCGGACGGACAGCGAATATTAGTAATAGAGCTCCGTTATAATGGGGATAGCGGAAATGTGCTGTTGATTCTGTTATTAATATGTTCTTAATTGCTAATTTAATCTAGACATTTTATTCGATTCGTCAAAAACAATTTACTTATTTCTAACAACGATAGTCCCAGTGTGTAGCTGTGGCCTCATCTGGTTTACATTTAGAAAAAATAATGAAATGAAAAAGTTTTACAATTTGAAAATCCTTTCATACAAAAAATCTAACAATACATGCATGAAAAAAAAAAAAACAATTTGCAAAATAAAAATTATTTTGAACGATCGAAGACCAAAGAGCCGCGTTCACCATCAACTCGCTTGCGCTTATGATGTAAACCACTCATCACCATTGGTATGCTACGGAGAGTGAACCGACTGCGTTTGACAACGGGGAAGTTGTGTGTTTCCTGCGATATTGCCCAATGCAAGATACGTCGTGAGAACCGCACTTCCACTTCTATACGTTGTTATTTCGGTAACCGAAACAGTTAAGATGGTAAATTGTACAACAGACTGAACGAGGGGTGATCCAAAAGTGAAACAAACAGATAAAATGATCACTTTATTAGAATCAGAAAGCACACGAGTCATTAAGCTCCTTATTGGTTCTAAGTTGAGCTAATCGACTACTGAACAAGGCTTGCATTGACTGGACAGGTCCACTCAAATCTGTGGTTCTTTCCTCAAAAGACCATTTCAGACACTGATCTGCATGGTCCTCATATAACGTATTGTGAATATGAGGACCATGTAGATTGCTGTTAGGGGTTTATTTCACTTAATGTTAGTCTGGCGGTTTGAGTTCTTTATTCGGCCTACACAAATGTCCTTACTTTGTCAGTTGGTTGAGCTCCTTTAAGCTCTAAGTTTGAGCTACACGATAACTGGCAAATGCTAGCACTGTCTGGACAGGTCCACTCAAATCTGTGTGGTACTTTTCTCAAAATACTACTTCAGACATTAACCTACATGGTTCTCATATGATTTGACCAGTACGATTGTATGGACTTTAAAAGAGACTTTGACCTCTGAGTTTGTTTCGATGTGTCTTCTCAGAGCAGTCAGCTAGGAAACGCCGGCCTCATCTAGTTTAAAATGCCAAAAAAGATTGACGTGTAAAAGTGTTATTTACAAACTACTTACAAAATAATATCAATTATCATTTTATCACATCACACATCACGCTACCCGTTATAATTAAATTGTCCCAATCAACCGTAAACCTAAAATGTTAGCGATAAAGATAATAATGACATTTGACAGATTGTTGTGTGATTCCTACCAAAGTGGCCTTTTTAGCTGATAGGATCACTTGTCTGTCGGACGGAAGCGTTTACGCAATAACGCTTCCGTCTGCGTCCGCTTCACACTTTAAGGCTAAAGAAAAAAAACCGGCCAAGTGCGAGTCGGACTCGCGCACCGAGGGTTCCGTACAAACCTGTAGGTATGTATATCACTACATATTATAAAATAAAGTCTGTTTGTGTGTCTGTTCGCGATAAACTCAAAACCTATTGCACCGCTTTTCATGCTGTTTGAATCAGCAATGGATAGAGTGGTTCTCGAGGAAGGTTTTAGTATATACTTTGTCAAGCGGGCGAAGCCGCGGGCATCAGCCATCAGCTAGTAATATTAAAAGCAAAAGTTGCGATTTACGATTTATGACGTATTAAAATAAAAAGTACTTACTATATCATGTTCAAACCAATTTTCGCTGGTAGTTTACATGGTAATATAAGTCATAAATTTTTTTTTAGATTTATCATTGTCTTATTTTAGAAGTTACGGGGGGGGGGACACATTTTACCACTTTGGAAGTATCTCTCTCGCAAACTGTTCAGTTTAGAAAAAAATCATATTAGAAACCTCAATATCATTTTTCAAGACCTATCCATAGATACCCCACACGTATGGGTTCGACGATAAAAAAAAAATTGAGTTTCAGTTCTAAGTATGGGGACCCCCAAAATTTATTGTTTTTTTTTCTATTTTTGTGTAAAAATCTTAATGAGGTTCACAGAATACATCTACTTACCAAGTTTCAACAGCATAGCTCGTATAGTTTCGGAGAAAAGTGGCTGTGACATACGGACGGACGGACAGACAGACAGACAGACATGACGAATCTATAAGGGTTCCGTTTTTGCCATTTGGCTACGGAACCCTAAAAAAAATGAGACGAGAAAAGTAATTCTAAATAACTATACCCCGCTCCTAAACTTCGAAACTGAGTCTAAAATTATGACGTCACTCTATTATAAAGGGGTGTTTAAACTAAAGGGGGTTTTCAAGTAGGTACTCGATACCAGGATTATTACTTACTGCGTCGTCTGCGGTGTGCAAGGATGGCTTACAATTTGAAGTCCTGTGACTATGTCTTAATATGATGATTCATAGCCAAAACTGATATGAGGTAGTGACTTGTTTGTTTTTCATTTAATAAATGAAAAACAAACAAGTCACTACCTCATATCAGTTTTGGCTATGTATCATCATGTGTTTTTTTTTTGTGAGAAAAAAATTTGAATAGTAGGTAGGTAGGTTGTAAAGAAAATATTTATTTCTTGCAGTTTAACCCAACGTACTTCGATTTAATAATATAATAATATCTATAAATTAATAATATCCATTAATCGCGTGATATTTTTAGCAATTTTTATGCCCCTCTCCCCCCTGGTCCCCCTACGTGGTGATGTTTTACATTATTTCCCACCTCTACCCACAAAATCACTTGAATTTTTGGTATAAATTATCAAAAAAAAACATATATTATCTTAAAATTGAATCTTAATTTAATTCAGTAACCTAATTCCTGCTATATCAGAAACCGCGCTTTCACTGAAACAATAAATAGGTACCTACTCGTGATATCTACTAGACTACATCCCTCCCTGAGAATTTTTGTGATTTGTTCCTATCCCCTCCCCCTTTTGAGCCTCACGTGACTAATGAACGACCCAAACCATAGAATATATCTATACTAATATTAAAAAGAGGTAACATTTGTTTGTAAGTTTGTATGTAGGGGGTAATCTCAGGAACTAATGGTCCGATTTGAAAAATTATTTTAGTGTTAGATAGCTCATTTATCGAGGAAGGCTATAGGCTACATATAATCACGCTAAGACTAAAAGGAGGCGAGCATTCATGGAAAATGTGACGCAGACGAAGTTGCGTGGGTCAGCTAGTAATAAATAAACATGGACGACTTTTAAAGACGGAGTTTTTTTTTCTTCTTTCGTAACTGAGCCGATGACGACTATTCTGCCAGTGTCATGTGGTGTCGGCAGCGCGGTGAGATGAGCCGTCGAACTTAGCACTTTGTGGTAGATCTACAATGTTAGTAGCTGTAAGCTTCACATAAAAATAGAAAAAACAAGAAATTTTGGGGGTCCTCATACTTAGAACTGAAAATCACCCTATGTAATGTTTACTTAATTTATTTTTTCTGTAACTTATATGGTGTACATAATAAAGAGTATTCTATTCTATTCTATCAAAAGATTTTTTTTTATAAAACCCATACGTGTGGGGTATCAATGGATAGGTCTTTGAAAATAATATAGAGGTTTCTAATATATTTTTTTTCTAAACTGAACATTTTGTGAGAGAGACACTTCCAAAGTGGTAAAATGTGTGCCCCCCCTGTAACTTCTAAAATTAGAGAATGATACAACTAAAAGAATTATATGATTTATATTACCATGTAAACTACCAGCGAAAATTGGTTTGAACGAGATCTAGTAGGTAGTTTTTTCAATACGTCATAAATCGTAAATCGCAACTTTTGCATATAATAATTATAGTACCAGGTAATTATAGTACTTACAGGTTTGTACGGAACCATCGGTGCGCGAGTACGACTCGCACTTGGCCGGATTTTGATTATAACATGTACATAATCAACGACGGAGATGTTTAGAATGAAGATGACATTAGTTGTGGCTGATGGATTATCAGTGACATACACACGATTACTAACTGTTGTGCATGGGTGAGCAATGACAATGGTAATCAGTGGCGGATCCAGGATGGTTGTCTGGACGGCGCTCGAGCGGCTTGACCCTGCTGAGGATAGGTAAATTATAATTGACAATGACATTTCTGTATATTACCCATATTTCCGGCACGTTCCCTATTTTTTGTGAAGTGAGAGCTTCTTCGGCATTGAGCACTTTTCTTGGTATGGGCATAAAATGTTAAACTCGCGTCAGGACACGTGACCTAATTGAAAATTCGTAAGACCAACTCGAGTCAGGACACGTGAGCTGTTCGGATGATTCAAAAATGCAGAACATTCAACATGTTCAAGTTTTCACTTCTGCCGGCACTCCCGGAGTGCAACCCGTTGTTTTTTTTTTACTTTAGATAGGCACGCATTTGACCACTATCTCACCTAATGGTAAGCGATGATGTGGTCTAAGATGGAGCACGCTTGCCTAGAAGTAACCTATTCATTCTTGACTTGACTTGATCTATCTATAATATGTATGTATTTACAAAAAAAAAAAAAAAGTATATAAGTAGTTTATCAGCCATCTCGTTTCCATAACACAAGCATTAGGTTGCTTAGCTTGGGACTATATGGCGTTGTGTGAAATGTCCAAGGATATTATTATTATTTATTTGTTTTCTTTCTCGGGTCTCTGGAGACCCGGTCCTTTGGTAGGCGTACGAGGGGCCGAAACCAACTCGCAGAGGCCCCGTTAGAAATTTCAAATGTAATGGGGCACCAACCGGCGATTATCCCTGTATGCACTGTGAAAGTATTCCCAAGGACAATCCCCGGTTGGAGCAAGAATATTGCAGAATATGGAAAAAAAAAGATGAAACGCTATGGGTTTGGGCGGTTTAGTGGACTGATAATCGTTTTTATTATTACTACTTAAAGACTCACAGGTTGTAGATATCAGGAAACACAGACTCCGGCAGGAAATTACACAACTCCTTAGCTGTACGCACTATGAATGTGTTCCCAAATGTTTCCTATCACATCTTCAGAAGTGGGATAACGATTTCCATACCTTTATTTCTGACCTACCTACTTTATCGCGGACATAAGGACCACACCACACCATAACCAATTCTTAGTTTACGATGGTTACCACAAAGCAATGTCGTAAATTTCTCTTATTAGATATTCTTGAAAACACCTTGATAACTCGCCTCTCCATTTAATCCACCTTAACTGTTTCGAAATAAGGTTGAAATTCGTTGTGTTCCCAAGTTACGTATGAATCACATTTTTTTTTTGGAATGGGACAGGATTGGTATGGGACTGACAAGAATGTCTCTAGAAACATTTTAATGGCTAACATGGATTCCTACTTTCTACTCGTTAGTTTTAATTTGTAAATAAACTGAATGTAGTTATTGTCTAAGATCTATTCGACCTTCAGTAGGTTGCCGTAATCTACACTAATATTAACAAAGAGGAAAGATTAGTTTGTTTGAATTGAATAGGCTCCGAAACTACTGGACCGATTTATATATATATATCATCACGCTAAGACAAGAGCGGAAAAATAATGGAAAATGTGACGCAGACGAAGTTGCACGGGTCAGCTAGTGATATTATTTTGTAAAATACATAGGTAATTGTTCATCATCTGCCTAGCCTTTTCCAAACTACATTGGGGTCGGCTTCCAGTCAAACCGGATTCAGCTGAATACGTGGAGCGGCTGCCTGCCAGACCTCCACAACCCATAAACTGGGTAACACGGTACTTCTTGGCAAGTCTGCAGTCAGATTACTGGCTTCTGACAATCCGTAACGACTGCCAAAGATCTACAAATGACAGCCGGGACCAACGGCTTAACGTGCTTTCCGAGAAAAATAAATTAAATTAAACATTATAAGGGGCGTAATGCTTATCTAGTATTTTTATCGATTTTCAACATGGCGTCTGATTTAGTTACTCTACGCAACAGTGTCACTTCATTCACTGTCCAAGAGTAAAGCAAAGAGTAGTATTATGAGTAAAGTAACAATGTTATTATCAAACCTTCAACTTCCGCAGAAATAAACATGTCAAACGTCAAAATGACATCTTACCGCCATGACGGGTCTTTGTTCTGTGTTGCACTTGCAATTTCAAACGTAATTAATTTCTAGTTTTTTACCAACAAACAAAGCCATATAAAGAAATGACAGTTGAGATATGTTTTTAATGTATTTTCCTGTGTTTAAGTATAGTGTACAAGGACCTGGCCCATGCTACATACATTTTGGAAGTACTACAATCACCAAAATTGGACTGGCTCCGATTGAGATTCAACGGCTAATGTGGCTCAACATTTTAATTTTTTTGATGAAATAAACATTTTATTTTTTATGGGTTTGCTCTTAACTCTAGTCTAGGTAAGAGATGACGGAGACAAAGTCTACGATGAAGCGATCTTACCCAGAAGTATAGGTCGCGTCACATAAAAAGAACGTTGTATGAATATGAATGTGGAGCTCGCGCACGAAAGTACTAGGCCTATTGTTTTATTTTTGAACTAGACTTTCGCTCGCGGCGTCGTATATTGGTTATTAGTAGATAAATTAAAAAAAAAATATATGCTCCCGCGCCCCACCTCATACCAAATAGATCGATAAATCGCCTAATGCGCAGCTTGACCGCCAGCGTTCTTTTTACATGACGCGACCTGTAGCCTGTTCACTCAAACTTTGAAAATGTTAGGGTTGTAAGCGTTCGGAAACACAGACGCAGGCATAGAGTTCCAATCCTTTGCTGTGCGCATAATAAAAGACGCTTGGAAACGCTTAGAGCGGATTGGTGGAATAGCAGCAACGTAGGGATCACAGATATAGCTAGACCTACGAGTAGATAACACAAGTATCACGATCTGTATGAAAACCAAGCGTGCCATTTTTGGCTACCTTACTATAAGACGTCACAAGCACTTTTTAGTGTTGGGAAAATCAAATCGATTCAAAGACGCCGCCAACCTGGCTCCAGCGCTCACCCAGCCGACGTCTGACTAGCGCTATACACCGATGCAGACTGAGCGCGAAAGTGGCCACTTATGATTTTTGTGCGTAACTTACGTACAAAAATCGGCACGTGAAGTAGTTGCTCTTGCACTATGCAAGTTCAATTACATTACGGGGCACGATCGAGCCAATGATCATACTGTACCTCGGTAACCAGCAATATATTACAACTTGCATTCGAGCTGGTTGCTATTAGAAACGTGGCCTTAGAACAAGCGCGGCCTCCTGCCAGTGTTGCGGAATTTGTTGAGAAGTCCATCGTGGCCCTGGAACGTAAAGGGTAGTCGGAGGAACACGGATGGGTTCTAGACAGTAAGAGTCTGATACCCCGTCGCAAAACCCACTCCGCCTAGAGCGGGAGGAGTCATTTGATGATTTCCCATCCCTGAATAGAAAATAACCCCAAGAACGGCCTTGCGGCTAAAGTGGCTCATCTAGCAAACGCAATCCGGAAGCGTAGCGTTGTACCACTTTCATTCTCCACAGCGCCTAAATGAGCTTTCAACGTCCCGACATTATTATTTACGATCCCCAAACCCATTGATTTATAATACCACAGGGTATTAGTCAGTCGGCGTTTTCAAATACACGACCCATCGTAAAATAATCGTAAAAGTCGGACAAAGAACTGTGCACCACAGATTGTAGAGCTGCTTGAGTATGTTGTGTGTTGCCACCCCAAAATACTTGTTAATGTGCCGTCATTAATTTTATATTTTAGTCTGCATACTTGGTGACATAAAGGAACTACTTGTGCGTTCCTTTTTCAAGTGGCTCTCACAATTTGATCATGAGTGGAATCGATGCCGCGATGTAGCGTTTTACGACTGCCAGATATAATTTAGACTAGCTTCTGCCCGCGAATTCGTTCGCCTGAAGTTTTGATATCGCAACGCATCACCTGCTCGTGCTGTGATGATTAACGTATTTATTTGGATAAGGATTAATACCATGTTAATAAAAACTTCCTCTCAAATAATGCATTATTTTAGAACAAATTTGATTTCTTTAAAAAGGGTTAAAGTGAGTTAACCTTAAGGGATAGACATATGTTATTGATGACTTTTTTTTAGAACTTATAAATAGAAATAATTTTGTAATACTTGATTTTTGCGTAACTTAAACCGTTTACGCAGCGCACGCAACGGAAGCTTTTTTCCCGCTTGCAACGTTTCTTATTGCTGCTCCGCTCCTATTGGTCGTAGCGTGATGTTATATAGTCAATAGCCTTCCTCGATAAATGGACTATCTAACAAGAGCAAATAGAATTTTTCGAATCGAGCCGGTCGTCTGAGATTAGCGCGTTCATCCAACCAAACAAACTCTTCTGCTTTATAATATTAGTACCTATACATACTATTAGAACAGAATTTGTTGACTTGTCATTTTATAATTAAACACTAGCTTTTACTCGTGACTTCGTACGCAAATTCCGATCCCGTAGGAATTTCAAGTAATCTCTCAGTGCTGCCCTACGGAGCGTAGGGAAGCTTCACGCCAAATTTCAGTTTTCTATAACTAGTAGTTTCGGCTGTGCATTGTCTGTTAGACTCACAGTAACTGAAGAATTTTACATAATAAATTGATGTAGGTATAATGCCAGATTATGTAAACCGGTGCCCTTAGTGCGAGTTTTGCTTTCGACTAGCGTTGGCCTTAATGTCAATTTTGATTGAATTTAAAACTGAATAAGCGCCGTCAGGTGTCAGTAACGGAAAAACTTTTTTTCTTAACATTTTCACATACTACAGCAGTAAAGTAAAAAAAAAAAAAACAAATAAATATATCTTCACTAAGCCATCTGAACTTTTAAAGGAGGTGAAACAAGCCATTAGTTGCACCGAATAACAAGGAAAGCAGTAAAAAGGTCGGAGGTTTCAATCAACGCCATTACAAGTTGTTTTATTATTTAAAAACTGGTATATTGTGAGCTATGAAGACATTATTCCCGCTCTTTATAAAAGCCCCAACGTTTCATATTGACGTTTACAAGTAACGATACGGATACGATTTAGAATCGTTTTACCGCTGCTTCGATACAGACTTTTGTCTGCGCAGACTGAACTCTGAATAAGGAAGGCTATAAAAGATCTCGATAGTACGACTAATAGGAGCCGAGCATTATGCGAAAATAGGCGAAATGTGACGCAGATGAAGTTGTGCGGGTCAGCTCAGGTTACTCATTTTCAGGGCGAGCAAAATATTATAGGTACTGACCAATTTTCAAAGAAAACTATAACAAATACAAATATTTTCAATAGGCGCACTAACAATTAAATCTAGGTTTTCTGAACATGACGTCGTCATCATCGTCATGAATATAGATAATGTCGTATATCGTCATAGATGATATTAATTGATGTTATTTTCCTTTTCATAATGCATTTTATGATTGCTTTTCAGGTTATTTTTTTTTTTTTAATTCGAATGTTATAACTAATCTAATCTGAAGAACAAAACCAACCTAAATCTTTGTTAAAATAATTCATTTTGTATATTGAAGCCGATTACTGTGCATGCGGTGTTAGCCTATAAGTGATTGTTACACTTGTTTTTTTTTTATTTTTTATTTGAGATGGGTTGGCTCTTGACCTTAGTCTTGGTCAGAAATGACAGAGACAAAGTCTACAATGGAGCGAGCTTACCCAGAAAGAGCCTGTTTACTCTAACTTTGAAGAGATTAGGGTTGTAAGCGTTCGGAAACACAGACGCAGGCAGAGAATTCCACTCCTTTGCTGTCCGCATTATAAAAGACATTTGAAATCCCTTATCTTCTCTAATCTATCGCTTCTTTGTTATCTATTGAAAGATACATTTGCAATGCATTTTTTTATGTGTAAACAATTGTTGGAAAACCTAATAAATAAATATCAGTACTCTGCTGGACATGGGCCTCACCCAAGTGTCGCCAACCCTCACCAGTTCATCAGTCCACCTGGTGAGAGGCTTTCCAACGCGGCGTCTTCCGATACGCGGTTGCCACTCCAGAACTTTTGACCGAAAAGTTTCGTGTCTGATCAAAATACCGAAAACTCGTTGCAAACTTCAATGTCGTATCGCCATCGTTTCGCTGTGACTAAATACTTAACACATCCTTCATTGAACAGAGCCATAGAGGGCGTATCGTATTTATGCATATAAGTATAATTTTATTTATATGTACAGTGTGGGAAATGAATGGCAGGAGCCGCCAACATGAGGGGCTGTCCGTCAACGCTTCTCTTCATCAGACCTATTTCATTCGCACCCGGCTTTGGGTTTTGTTCTTTTCATTCCGTGGGAGCCAATTATGTTGGTTAATGACCGCTTTTTAAATGATGTTAAGTGGATTTCCTTATACTACATATTGTACTTCAAATGGCGTCTGATGCCCTTGGTTATTGAAAAGGCCACTTCAGATGCTGTATTCTCCCTGGCCTGGGTTGCGGAATTTGTTAAAAAAAGCCTTCGCGGCCTTGCGACGCAAAGGGACTTAGGAGGAACACGGGTGGATCTTAGTAGTCAGTAAGAGTCTGACACTCCCTTCTGCTCCACCCAGAGCAGGAGTAATTTTGATGACAGGATACATACTGTAGCTGTATGCTAGGTGAGAGCGGATTTTACCAATGACACTAATCGCGATCAAGCTGCGTTCAAGAGTTGTCAATGTCAGTATTCCATAGAAAAGAATGACACTGACAGCCCGTAAACGTGATTCATATGTTGATCGCGTTCAGTTTCAGATTGATGAAATCTGTCTTAGTGTATTGTTACCGAAGAGCCTGAACTTTAAGGTGGAAGCTCCAGGGTAGCCCGCGAAATTCAAATATCTTTGTTTTTTTGCAATTTGTCGGTCAGTGTGAAGCTGTATGTTGAACAGAATACGATTCGCGATCGTAAAGAGCATTTATAAGTTCATAGAACTCGATTGAATGTTATTTCGTGAAAAAGTTATTCGATCGAGTTGGATGAACTTAGAGGGTTATATTGATAATTAAAATGGGTATAATTCTTTAGATAAATATGCGTTACCAGAATTTTTTTCAACTCGTAAGTTGATAAACAATTCTCTTTTTTCTGTTTTGAAAATCTGCGTCTACATTAATTTTATTTACTTTTACTGTTAGTTATCGCCATTTAAAACAAATGTTATATTATTTCTTAGATTTAATCTGTTTTTTTATCCGTATCGACAATTTATTAGTATTTGGTTCATTTTTGGGGGTCAATCTAGAAAATAAACTGATTGAGCTGGATGTTGTAGATTGTAGGCGCACGTGTCATGTTTGTGAACGGACGTCGTTAGTTGAGAGTTTGAGACTGCATGGTCTGCCACTGGCTTTTTAATCCGTCTTTTTGAATTGTTTTAAATACTTTCTTGTTCTTTGCATTGTCGTCACATATAGAAGCAATCAAAGATAATGTTAAGTGCCATGATTTTGTAATACCTACATCACATCAAATCACATGGTTTTAAAGAGTGTCAGTGTAGTTTCTTGCGCGTTCTTCTCCATAGAGATCTGCGCTTTGGAACGTGCAATCATGTTTTTGTTTCTGACTGACCGAACTTGGCAGTGCAAAAGTGCCTGTGTGTGACGCTAGAAAAAAAAAGTATCGTGTGGGATAAATAAATTTCAAAAAAGATAGATTTGAAGTTATTTAAGAAATTAGACCAAAAATGACCATTACTGCTCTTAATTACAAAACTACTGAGCCTACTACTAAATTTTGAAGAAAAAAAATACGGATAATAGTTCTATACCTAAAGATTACAGGAAAGCATATTAAACGTGAATTTATGACTTTTTTGAGAATAAATATCTTTAAACCTAAGTCTGCAGTATAAAATCACATGTTGAAAAAATATTTTGTTCGGAACCCTTTAGACGCGAGTCCGACTTGCACTTGGCCAGTTTAATTTTTAAGATGGGGAATCATCAAATGACTCCATCCTCTCTGGGCGGAGCGAAAGGGAGTGTCAGACTCTTACTGACTAAAATCCACCCGTGTTCCTCCGAATGACCTTTGCGTTCCAGAGCCGCGGAAATTCTTTCAAACAAAATCTGCAACACATCTTAGATCAGCCTTGAATTTCGAACCACTATCTTCTAATTCGAATGGGTAGATTTTTTACCGAAATCGTTACGAAAATTCTATTTTAACTAGAATGATTCAACGGTAAGCGTATAAGTGAGACGGCAGGTCCCGGCCGTGTATGGGCCGCTCGTTACCGCCGCCATATTAGGAGCCGGCGCAAGCGCAGGGCCCATTTACACCACGCGATGTTTTTGTTCAAACGAATTAAGTGGTTAGTTTTTGTAGCGAAGTGTGAAGTAAAATATACAGTCATTTACCGTTGACGTGTTAGGATGGGGCGGTGTCGGTGTATTGTTTTTCACAGCATTCATAAAAAAAAACTTAAAATTAACTAAATTGTACTGCTTTATTTTGAGGAGCTCGTGGCTACTAACAGCCGCACAGGTCGATCTTCAAGGTTAAGCAACGCTTACCGAGGTTGTTCTGTTGATGGGTGACCATCTTAACATACCGAGTTTCCTCCGTGCCTCGGAAAGCACGTGAAGCTGTTGGTCCCGGCTGTCATTTGGAGATCTTTGATAGTCGTTACGGATAGTCAGAAGCCAGAAAATCTAACACCAGTCTTGCCAAGGAGTACCGTGTTAACCCAGTTAATGAGTTGTGGAGGTCTGGTAGGCAGCCGCTCCACGCAAAATACTGGTATTCAGCTGAATCCGGTTTGACTGGAAGCCGACCCCAATATAGTTGGGAAAAGGCTAGGCAGATGGTAGTGCTTTATATTGATAGATTCGTCTTCCAAGTCATTGTTAAAAGCAAATAATAAAATTGCGCTTTTTAATATTTTGCACAATTCTGTGAAAATAAAATTGGCCAAAATTTAATCGATAACAATACCTAACATTATACACGAAGAGGTCTGTATTCTTTCCTTCAGTTATCCAAAGTTTGCCTGTAAGACGGTCCATGTTCTGTTCTTTACATGAGGTGTACAATAAAACATAAAATAAAAAGACCTGGCCAAATGCGAGCTGGACTCGTGTGCAAAAGATTCCGAACGAATGTCATTTTTGTAGGTAAATTATTTTAACACTAAACTTATAGGTCTCCTGTTTTCTATAGGTGATTTTTTTCTTCAAAATTTTAAACTCTGTAATTTTGTTAGATTATACCCTATCTCGTAGACTAATCGACACTTTGCGTGACCAGAGGGCTGGCTCGTTCTTTGCTCAAAGAATTAGGATTGCCATTCGACGTGGCAATGCTGCCAGTCTTCTGCTTACGTTTCCGGATGACAGCGATGCGGAGGAATTCTTCGGCGCCTATACTCCATTTACTATAGCATTAGACAGAAGTTAAAAAAGGCTCTTTTAGGTGCACACTTTGCAATAAAATTACAACAAACTTTATTACAGTCAAGATTGATGTGGAGTTTATTATAATCAATTTATATAATAGCTGTCACACTTAATTGTACTTAATTAACCTATCTACCTTCTGAAATTACAAGGCTTTTATTTAATATTGTTTAGATTTAACATTCTATATTGTCGTGTTGATGTTTAAAATCTAAAAGAAGCAGAGGTGGACAGACCGGGAACGTTTTTTACGTCACTATAATTCTACCAAATCTAAAATGTTACGTATTCCCTTCATAAGTTATGGAAGCACGTGTTTTGTTTATTTTGTCGGTTTATGCTATCAACCATCCGTCAATTTGCGTAAATTTTCTGCAGTTGTCAATTGTGTTGTCGCTTGTGAATACTTGTGAATGCTACGCCTTTTCTCGTTGTTATTGCTGAATTTTCGTGATTTTGTTGTTAGTTGTTACTGTTTTTCTTTTGTTACCTATTTGTTTTGTTATCTTTTTAATTGTTAGTTTTGTGTTGTTTGTACAAACTGGTACGTTTTGTGGAACTATGGATCCCGATGCAGGCCCGAGTGGCATGCAAGCGCAACATGCACACTCTGAAACTGCTGGTAGCGCTGATCAATGTCAACAGCGAAAAAGACGTGGCCCCAACGTTGACCATGAGGATAAAATATTGTCTCCCAAGAAAAGTAGAATTAAACAAACACCGCTTCGTTCTACAGAAAAAAGAACAGTGATTAATATTTACAAAGATGTTAAGGAGTCCTTGCCCGAAGGTGCTGCTGCTTATAAAACGCAGTTAGTTAAAAAAACTGCAGAAATTGCAGGTAAGGATTTAAATTACTAGAAAGGTACCATCATCATCATCATCATCTTCCTGCCTTTATCCTAAGTTACTTGGGGTCGGCGCAACACGTTTTTTTTTATTCCACTTCGTCCTGTCACTTGTCTCACTATCATTTACCCCCTTTTCTTTCATATTCACTCCTCACACAATCCATCCATCTATTTTTTTGCATTGTGAGATAATAAATATACATTACTAATCTTATTTTGTAGGCATATCTCGTGCAACAGTCTATAATATACTCAAAGAGTATAATAAAGAAGGTCGCCTGCAATCACCCCCTCCTCGCCAACAGAAACATTCAAAATTCGAAGAGTATGATGATATTACATTTAGTGGAATACGAAGAAAAATTCATTCTTTTTTCTTTGATAATGAGTTACCAACGTTGAACAAGATTCTGGAAGCTGTTAATAGCGATGAGTCTCTACCTGATTTTAAAAGAAGCACTTTATACAAATTAATAAAAAACAAATTAAAATTTACTTACATTAAAAGAAGTAGAAAAAGTGCCCTAATTGATAAACAAGAGATTGTATTATGGAGGGTGAAATATCTCCATGAAATTAAGAGATTAAGGAACGAAGGGAAAAAAATATATTATTTAGATGAGACTTGGCTAAATGAAGGTACAGTTCTGCTAATATTTTTAAGTCATTTTGCACGAAGTCGAAGATAGTTGTTCCGGATATGGCTGTTTGTGTGTGTGATAATGTGTGTTTGTAAAACGCTCCCACAATACAAGACAAATCTTAGTGTGGGGGCATGCTTGCCTTTACATAAATTCGTAAACCTCCTTTATGTTACATTGATACAGTGAATTAGTATTTTTAGTTGAACATAAGTCGATGTAATATTGTATTAACATCTATAACTTTTTTATACGTACAGGACACACCAAAAGCAAGGTATGGCAAGATAGTACTATAAAGTCTTCAAAGGAAGCACACCGGGCAGGTTTATCTACTGGTTTAAAGAACCCAACTGGAAAAGGAAAACGGCTTATCATTGGCCATATTGGTAAGACATGATTTAAATGTATTTTTTTATTTTTTTATTTATCACTATGGATGACTTACAGCTAATACAAACAAAATAAATAATGGCATGTGAGACTGGAAGCCAATTCTCTTTCACCAGTACACCAGTACAGAATAAATTCATTTCCTTTTATTTTATTTCACAGGATCAACAGATGGGTTTTTAATGGATGGCGAATTAATATTTGAAGCCAAAAAGGGTGATGGAGACTACCCTTCTGAAATGGATGCACACAATTTTGAAAAGTGGTTCAAATTAATACTAACAAAAATTGAAAGTGATGCTGTTATTGTTATGGATAATGCGCCATATCATTCGAGGAAAGTGGAGAAGTTGCCAACTACAGCCACACGAAAGGCAGATATTCAGGAGTGGCTTAAAACCAAAAATATTCATTTTGATGAAAAAGACTTAAGGGCCACTTTATTAGAAAAAGTTAAACAAGTACGACATTTGTACCAAAAGTTTGCTGTAGATGAGATGGCTAAAGAAAAAGATATATTAGTATTGCGCCTCCCACCTTACCACTGTGAGCTCAACCCAATAGAATTAGTTTGGGCTCAAATGAAGGGGTATGTAGCCCAAAACAACAAAACTTTTAAATTAAAGGAAGTGAAGCGGTTGCTCCCTCAAGCACTAATAAATATTACTGCAGAGAAATGGCAATCTTGCATTGCTCATACAATTAAAGAAGAGGAAAGGTTTTGCCAACTTGATGGTATAATGGATAATGTTGTAGAAAGGTTCATTATTAACGTTGGTGAAACTTCATCAACATCATCATCATCAGAGGATGATGAATAACAGAATAATAAAATTCATAAATTCTCAATTTACGCTTTTGTCTCTAGAAAATGTTTTTACTGTTGGTAGTGTATTTTTTTAATCCTCTGACATTCTAAATTATTATATTTGTTTTGTGAAGTTTGTGAAAACAATAATGAACGTCATGCCATTGTGATAGTTGTTTTTTAATAAACTGATTGTTACTAAAAATTGTTTCATTTCATGTACCTATTCAAGCCTTGTGACGAGTAGATCGATAGTAAATGCTTTATTATATGCATGCCATACATTGTTACAAAAAGCTCACATTATTTATGAAAATTGTTTGAACTCAACTTGAAATAAAAGGTTTCGTACTCCTGCTTCTGCGAGCCTCTTTTTTCTAATGTTATAATAAACAGAGTATAAGCGTATATTGTTTTTGTATATTCACATGAATATAGTGTTTAAAATAATAAAGTACTTCTGAGAATATAGAATATGTTCGTCTAATTTCTTCAATTTCTTCAATAACTTCAATATTGTTTATTTTAAAATTAAATAGAATTTGTACCTCGTACGGTGTAAAACGAGTCAAAGGGTCGCCATCGTCACACATGAAAGGGCTGCGCATTACAGTGCATTGATCAGCACCAGTTTGGAACTTATAATGAGAGGAGTGCACAAAAGGAGACCCTTACGTGTACCGCCATATACAGATGTAGGAATAAACTTATTGTTACCGCGCTCTGTTGCAGCAGCGGTAGTAAAGGATTTGATAACGAGAAAGCTAGACAGACCAAAACTGTATGTAAGTATATATGTCACCGAAAAGTGGCAGACTCCGTAAAATTGTAATAAATCTTGATTAGATTGCAATTTCTCGATATATCATGAAAAAATCGTTTTGTAAATAATATACCTATCCCATCCTAATTCAATAGTTTCCAAGACATCCGTGCCTTAATTAGAAAAAATATATTACGATTTTATGCGAAATTTTACTGTTCCTATGCTTGACATTATAAATAAGAAAAAATAAGTAGCAACTAGTACTTACTACAGTAAATACTTACATAGTTGATAATATACCATAAGTACTAGCATTGGCTTTATTCCCAGGTACTAGCTAGTAATATTATCTCAAGTGCTCCTAGACAAGTATCTAGTGTCACCCCTGACAGTCGTATGTATGTGAGTATGTGACTAAGCATGATGCCACTTCCTACTTTGAATAGAATAGAATAAATACTATCATTTTCACGACTAGAATGAGTGAAAGTCATCTCAAATAGTGTATTGCAATAGGTACATAATGTTCATAATGCATACATACCTACAGGTGATATAATTAATAATAAGAAACAATTATGAACCCTGTCGGGCACAGCAAAACTTGAAATAATTAAGAGAGAGGAAGAGCGCTTTTAATAATAATAATTATTTTTATTTGTAAAATAAATGTCAGTATTATAATGTTCGTCGCACGTTAAGCCCGGTTCCTGCTGTAATTTTTAGATCATTGGCAGCCGTTACGGATTGACAGAAGCCAAAATATCTGACTCCAGTCTTGCCAAAAAGAACCGTGTTACCCCGTTAAGGTCAGGTATTCCCAATTTTCCCAGTGTTTATCACTTTTATTGAATCAATAATAAGCAAACAAATAGTGATTGTTTAAAGCCTAAATAAATACATATTGAAGTTTACTACGTATAATTTCTCAATTTCTGGTTCTTAACATAATACCGAAAACTTCACTCGATCAAAAACAAAAAACCGAAGAGGAGTAGCCTCCTCTCAATTCGACAATTTTTTCATATATTTCTTATTGTTCTTGAAGTTTATAGAAGTTATACTTCCAAAAACCATATCTAATAGAGGTTTATAACATATATACCTAGAAGAATATTTTCTTGTTACATTTTGCATAGGATTGTTTAATTCTTTTAATAATAATTTAACAAATAATACAGCGGCTCCACGCCGAGGTGAGCGCATGGTTCTTTGCGCGTAAAGTATGGAAACATATCTAAAGTTTCCAAACTTTAAGCGCAACGAACCGTGCTCCTACTTCGCTCGTTCTACCTAGCCTTAATGGGTTGTGGAGGTCTGTGGGCCAATAGGGTAGATGACTAAAAAAATCTAATTAGTCCGTCAGCTAGATTATCATAAAATATTTGACCAGTGTTTTTTCTTTTGTTACGGAAACAAAAATTGACCAAGTTACGACGCTTTTAAAATTCCCAATACGTCACACGTTCGCATAATTTTTACTGAGTCGTGACGTCACGAGCCCCCACTCCCGAGTTTTGATGCGTTTTATCTTTGTCAATATTCATTTTTTCAATACTCTAACTGACGGACTGAATAGTTTTGCAATTTGTGGATGATGGAATCTAGCCTATTCAACTAATTCTCACATTCGCATCTCAATCGAAATCTGTCAAAAATATATGAAAATTAAGGCTTTTTTGTCAGTTTGCGATTGACACGCGAATGCGAAAGTAATTTGTAGAATTGGCCCTCCGGTAGGCAGCCGCTCCACGTAAAATAATAATGGTAATTTTTGAATGGAAGCTGACCGCCATATAGTTTGATTAACTGTTGGAAACATGCTAGGCAGATGATGAACTCTGAGCTGCTACTGAAAAATCCCAGATGGAGAAAGACCAATAACACTGCCTGAAGTATGTCCTAGCTAATATTATCAATGCGAATGTGAGTTTGTTTGTTTACTTCGCTTTAACGCTTAAATCGCTGAACCGATATTGATGAATATTGTTAAGTACAGAGACAAATGTGGCCCAGGAGACAAAAATCTATACAAATTAAGCGAAGCTGCGGACAAAAGATAACAAACTGCCTGCGTCTGTGTTTTCGAACGCATAAAACCCTTATCTCTTAAAAGTTAGAGTGAACAGGCTACTTCTGGGTAAGCTCGCCATCGTAGACTTTGTCTCTGTCATCTCTGACCTAGATTACAGTCAAGAGAAAACCCACCTCAAACAACGTGCATTTTTTAATATAGTCCAAACGTCTTACGAATTTTCGATCAGGTCACGTGTCCTGACGCGAGTTAAATATTTTATATACCCGTCCCAAGAAAAGGGCTAAAGAAGTTTTCACTTAAATAAAAACACAATAATTCTTGAACTGACAATAAAACCGTTTGCTATAACGATTATTCATTGGAGGAAGGAGTTCTCACGCTGCGACCACCGTAGCTCCTAATATCTCATGACGTCACAGACTCACAGCTGATTGAGAACGTACTTTATCAAATACTGCGTCGTTTGTCGCGCCGACAACACTTGGGCACTTTATATTTTATCACTAAGTGGGGTCCCTAGTCAAGGGGTGGAAAGTTTTATTTACAACGAGGCCTAATTAGTTTTTCTTCGAAACAAAAAAAAACCGGAAATGTGCGACCCTACTAATTTTTAAACAACTTTCGCAATCGCAAACTGTAAAAGAAGGCTTAACTGTCATACATTTTTGACAGATTGCGATTGAGATGCGAATGTGAAAATAGGGAATATGCATGAATATTTTTATTTGCAAAATGAATACTTTTAAGCTCTAAAAAACAATCATAAAATTGTTTTTTAAATATCTTCATCACTGATGAAGTTATAAAGCTTCAAAGATTACAATTAGAAAGAGAAGTCTGATATGAAATTTGACGTCAGATTCCATGACGCCTATACAGATGCCATACATTACTGCAGTGTTTTCGCGAGAGGGACAGATATATTTGTTTAAATTAAAATAGTGATAACTCGTTTGTTTTTCGAGTGATTTTGATTCTATTTTCACTGTTAGTATTACAATATTTTATATTTTTAGATTAACCTGTGTAGATAATAAATATTTTTTTCATGCGTATTCCCTATTTGTAGAATTGGAACCCAGAACAAAGCACTAGGAAGTGGTGACGGGCGGGCGTTTTGGGGGACTGTCTTTTGTAAAAACTTGACGTTAAAAAAGTGCTGGCTCTCAGCCTTATTTGAATAAATTACTTTTGAATTTTGTTTTTGGACTTGCACCGTAATTAATTGAATTTTTATTAAGTACTTGTTGTTAAATCGGCAATGGAAATACACAATTACCTTTTGTAATACCAATTGTCTACCCATTACGGTTCTTGAGATACAGGTCGCTGACAGACGGACGGACGGATAGCGGAGGTTTAGTAATAGGGTTCCGTTAGTTACGTTTTGGGTACGGAACCCTAGAAATTACGAACTTCCACGGTGCCACACAAGGATTCCAGGAATATTATCGCTTGGTATAATTTTCGACTTTCAGGCGCGAATTAAGTAAGCGACAACGGAAGTGTTAAAAAATAACTTTATTCCGACAGAGTTACAGCGAAACAGTAATTGAATTCATCTAACAAGATATTGATCTTATATACTAACTTAATTGCTAACGTAGTACATCCACAGCGTGATCAGATTGACGCATGTTCTAGATAATTATAAATGCTGATCGCGCAGTGGGGAAATTGAGAAATAATAATCTAGTAAATACTGTCTGACAAAGCTAATATTGGTAGGTTGGGGTTCCTTAGAGCTGAGAGGAAGGTGAAAAAGATTTACTCACAATTCCGCAGCTAGCTCCATGCTCCCTGAATTACTGCTGTGGCTGGTCCTCTTCCGTAACTCGAAGTGGCTCCTTAATGAATTTATTTGTTCGGCTATCTCTGCTAAACCGTAGACACGGACGTCGGCTACTCCACGTAGAATTGTATACACGGCAAACTGACTACGGAGATCCTACCGGCTGCGCCAATTAAGTAAGCGACAACGGAAGTGTTAAAAAATAACTTTATTCCGACAGAGTTACAGCGAAACAGTAATTGAATTCATCTAACAAGATATTGATCTTATATACTAACTTAATTGCTAACGTAGTACATCCACAGCGTGATCAGATTGACGCATGTTCTAGATAATTATAAATGCTGATCGCGCAGTGGGGAAATTGAGAAATAATAATCTAGTAAATACTTATTGTCTGACAAAGCTAATATTGGTAGGTTGGGGTTCCTTAACTCGCGCGTGCAATGGCAAAAACTAGGGTTTAATTAACATTGAGAAGTAACAGCCTTTGATTCGTCCTCGTTCGTTCCCAGCCATAGAAGAAACACCTCGACTATCTTAACGTTTAGTGGCAAATAATAACAGTCGCCCGGGTCGATCTTCAAGGTTAAGCAACACTTGCCAAGGTTGGTCTGTGGATGGGTCACCATCAGAACGTACCCAGTTTCCTCCGTGCATCGGAAAGCACGTTTAGTCGTTGGTGCCGGCTGTCATTTGTAGATCTTTGGCAGTCGTTACGGATTGTCAGAAGCCAGTAAATCTGACTCCAGTCTTGCAAAGAAGTACCGTGTTACTCAGCTAATGGGTAGTGCAGTCTGGTAGACAGCCGCTCTACGTCAAATACTGGTATTCAGCTAAATCTGGTTTGACTGGAAGCCAACCCCAATATAGTTGTGAAAAGGCTAGGCAGATGATGAACTTGAAAAGCAGTCCTCTGCTGCGTCAGAGCCACATAAGAACCACCTCGTCGATCTTTACGTTCCATGCCAAGCACCTATAGAAATCAGAAACAATTTAAGGAGTTACACGTTTGTCACATGACAACAAAAGCAACTGTATAATTTTAATGAAGTGTCTTTTAGGGACGCATTTTATTGCCCAAACGCAGCGGGGTTCTGCCCCGAGAGACAAGGCCGGCACCGCAAGCAAAGGCTGTAATGAATGATGGCTGAATGCCAGCGTGAAGTAGCAGAACAATTCTTAAATCTGTGAGTACAACATAACGGCATAAAGGTGCCCAAGACAGGCGCGATGCGACATTGCGTGTTTAGAATTGTTAGTTTTGACTCCAGAAGCTCTGAGTCTCTGACTCGCGTCTTGGTTGGAAGTTCAGCCGTTCATCATCTGGTTATTGGTTTACCAAAGCTTGTTCTATCGTGTCTCAGCCTCCCAGCATCCATTTAGTTGCACAAGTTTGATGCTATGTTGACAACAACAACAACATTTAGTTTATTTCTCTCATAAAGGTACATTGTATCAGTGGGTAATTTATTTATAACATACATTTTTGCCATACACTAAGAACCTCTGTGAGAGCTGGAGTCTGAATTATTCACATCAATGGTAATAAATACATAATATAAACATGTACTATTCAAGTATATTGTTATCCAGGGGTGAAAGTAACTGATTACCAGCGGGCCAATTTTACTAATTTTTAAACAACTTTCGCATTCGCATGTCAAACTCAAACTGTCAAAAAAGCCTTAATTTTCATACATTTTGGACAGTTTGCGAGATGCGAATACGATGCGAATGTGAAAATTAGTAGAATTGGCGAACAGGTTGAAAGTCTTTCACCCGAGGTGAACACTCTGCTTTTCATTACGAATACAAGGAAAATAGAAATAAAAAAACGAATCTGAATCTGATGAACTCGACGTGTTTAGGTATACAAATCTCTGCTATACGTTTTTCATACTAACATAATTATGAACAAAGCTCCAAAAAAACAAATGAAGGTCGGATTGGCGCTTTTCCGAATATTGTGTTTTTTTTTCTGTAACCGGCCAGTTATTCAGCCATAACATTTTCATCATTGTCTTTTTATGATTTGAAGGCTGTCAGTTGAAAACGATTCTCCCTAGGGCTGCAAAGTAACACTTTCATCCCGCTCCTCTGGCAGCTTCAGGCCTACTTTCCGAGCAAGAGTAATGAAAAAGCTTTTTCCGTTTAATAATATTACGTCCAAAACCTAGTTGTGTTATTCGACTCTCATTACTGTCCGTATCTTACCCAACTCACATTGAAAAGTAAAAAACCATCACATTCACTAATAGTACCATCCCTTTGTTCAATTTCACCCTTGTCGGCGCAGGCCGCCGGCGCCGGCGCTCGCGGCGATGTATGCGCGCGCGCAGGTAAGGCCGGACACACACTGAGAGCGGCGCCCGATCTATTGTCCGAGTTGGTCGATTAACATAATATATTTTGTGCTTAGACAAGCGTTGCTGTTGAAAATTTTGGGATGTAGGTATTGTACTTTGGAATTTATAATTTACTAGCTAACCCGCGCAACTTCGTCTGCGTCACATTTTCTATTATTGCTCCGCTCGTATTTGTCTTATAACCTTCCTCACTACATGGGCTATCTAACACAAACA
The DNA here is from genome assembly GCA_963859965.1 of Ceramica pisi. Lineage (NCBI taxonomy): Eukaryota > Metazoa > Arthropoda > Insecta > Lepidoptera > Noctuidae > Ceramica > Ceramica pisi. The sequence continues at coordinate 25,650,903 of OY982531.1, read as the reverse complement.
TTTTTCAAATCGAACCCGTAGTTCCTGAGATTACCCCCTACATACAAACTTACAAACAAATGTTACCTCTTTATAATATTAGTATAGATATCTCCACGCGTTCCCGAGATAAAAGATCTTGACAGAAATACGGACAGACGGACTGACAACAAAGTTATCCTAAAAGTGTTCCGTTTTGTCCTTTTTAAGTACGGAACCCTAAAAAATGCTCAGTGTATTCGGGCCGTAAGAAGCATTCATTTGTTCCGCTCCATCGGACGCGTGGTCGCACAGACTGTCTACGTTCGATGATCCTGGGCCAACGTGTTCTTTTCCACGCCAATTACATCCGCTGACTCACCATTTTATTATTTAACTCTTGGCTAAATAATAACAGCGGCATAGGTCGACCTTCAAGGTTAAGCATCGCTTACCTAGGTTGGTCTGTGGATGGGTGACCATCTTAACATACCTATGACCCTAGCCTATGACACACGTGCCTAGAAGTAACGGTATTTGGAAATGATGACCTATCCGAAGAATCACACTGGCTTATACTCGCATGAACGCCAATCGGACGGCACGGTGGGCGCAGTGGTTGAGCGATCGACTGCTGCGTCGCGTGTCGTGGGTTCGAAATATTTGTATGGCCTACAGATAGTTGTTCCGGGTCTGGCTGTTTGTGTATGTGACTTTGTATGTTTGTAAAAGCTCCCACTCATGCAGGATAAATTCCTACTGGGGCAACGTTTCTTCTTAAAAAAAAAAACTCGTTGCTATTACCAATTTGATCAGCTACTTGGCTAAATTATCAAGAAAGATTAAAAATACATCCACACTGCAGTTACTTTTTCTTACTTTACAATTAGTTATTTGTTGTTTAAATTCAAAATTAAAAACCTTTATTCAAATTAGGCTGAGAGTCAGCACTTTTTGAACGTCATTTTTTACAAAATACAGTCCCCCAAAACGCCCGCCTGTCACCACTTCCTAGTTTTTTAGCTTTGGATAAGAAGTGGCCAACAAACTCCCCAGCAACACATCTGTCTGTTATGTTTTAAGAACTTGAATTTATATAATAAGTAGTATGCAAAGTAACATAATAGTAATAAATAATACATGGCACAAAATATCACTTGTTGGCTAGCACACTATGATACCTACTATAAAACAAAAAAAAAAACACTCAAGCAATTGTTGACGTATGTAGATTAGCTCGCCCAGCACGTTTTTGTGAGACAAATATATTTTGTATATCAGCAGCTTTTCCCCACAATAAAATACCATAGGACATAACACTATGAAAATTAAGTAAAATAGACTTACCGAGCTGTGTCAACGTCAGTAATTTGTCTTAACTTTCCTAACGGCGCGCGGCGTATGCGGCAGAGCTGAGTTAGTAAAAAGTTAGTCATAAGTTGAAAAATGTTAACTTATGTTATCGTATTGGATTTTGTTTGCTCCACAAAAAGTAACTGCGGTGTGGATGCTCCTTAAATAATCATCGACTAGAGAAGAATTAGAAAGTAATCCGCATTAATATTACAAAGCTGTTAAGAGCGCGCAAATCTCAGGAACTGGTTTTAATTGACAATTTATTTTAGTGTCGGTTAGCCCATGTATCGAGGAAGGCTATAGATAGGCTGTATGACATCACGCTTCGACCGACAGGAGCAGAGCATTAATAAACAAAGGGTCGCAGACGAAGTTGCGCTGGTCAGTTCATCCCTAATATGTTACCAAGTCATGAGCTTCCAATTGGACTCCACCTCGAATCCACACTTCACACTCCATCAAAGTGACAAATTCCTACACCTTCATTAATATCAATCGAGGGTTTTGTCGTAACCACGTCGAGTGGAAGTCCTCCAAACTGCTTTGGCATAAGCAGAAGGGAGTTTCAGTCTCTTACTGACTAAATTCCATCCATGTTCCTCCTAATGCCCTTCGCGTTCCAGGGCCGCGGTGACTCTTTCGAACTAATTCCGCAACCCTGGCTGGAATGTAAGCCTGAATCTCACATTACCCTAGAAATACTTCAATTAAACCCGGACACAAGTAACCCCGATTGTGCGTGATTTATCACCTGAGTGGCTAGCCTTATACGAGTGAATAGATGCGCAAGAGTCGACCGCTTGTATGGAATTAGATCTAAAACAGGATAAGGGGAAGCCGTTGATCCTTCGTGAGTAGGGTTGTGGGTACACGGATACATTTATTTGACTAGCTTTTTCCCGTGACATCGTACGAGTATATCCCGTTTTTTTCCGTTCTTTTAAGAATGTACCCTCTCATAGTACTCCCTTACACTGCCCAAGGAACCTACATGCTAAACAGCTTATAAATGGCCAGTAGTTTCGGCTGTGCGTTGTCTGTCTGTCAGCCACTCAGTAACGAAAGAATTTTATATATTAGGATTGATGATATTGGAGGAGCTCGTGGCTAAATAATAACAGCTGCACAGGTCGATCTTCAAAGTTAAGCAACCCTTGCCGAGGTTGGTCTGTGGATGGGTGACCATCTAAACATACCGAGTTTCCTCCATGCCTCGGAAAGCACGTTAAGCTGTTGGTCCCGGCTGTCATTTGGAGATCTTTGGCAGTCGTTACAGATAGTCAGAAGCCAGAAAATCTGACACCAGTCTTGCCAAGGCGTACCATGTTACCCAGTTAATGGGTTGTGAAGGTCTGGTAGGCCGCCGCTCTACGTAAAATGCTGGTATTCAGCTGAATCCGGTTTGACTGGAAGCCGACCCTAATATAGTTGGGAAAAGGCTCGGCAGATGATGATGATAGGTTCCGATGTTGTTGATAGAGCTTTCATTCCTCGGTGATGAAAAACTTGCAAGTCTTGGAAAAGTAAGTGAAACACTTTTTCCAAAATGTAGTTAAAGAATAATGAGAGAGCAATGTAAAGTTTTCTAAAGAAAGTGAACAGTTAGTTTGTATTTCCTTCTGAACTTTTATCGATTATCTTTGTTCTCCTTTTGCGGTTGGCCATTAGGGGCTCACTGCATCCACCAGCTGTTGGAATGGATACGTGGACTCTCGCTCCTAAACCTCGATAAGGTTTCATATCTCTATTGGATTGCGTGTTCTCCAATGGAGATGTCCTTTAGAGAATACGTCTATGACAACAATAATGACTGTCATTATTCATAATTCTTTTCAATCATGCTGTATGTAAGCGCAGCAGCGTAACGAACAAACTAACTTTTGCATTTATAATACAATTAGCTGACCCGCGCAACTTCGTCTGCGTCACAATTTCCTTTAATGCTCCGCTCAAAATTGACTTAGCGTAATGATATATAGCCTATGGGCTATCTAACATTGAGATAATTTTTCAAATCGGTCCAGTAGTTTCTGAGATTAGCGCGTTCAACCAAACAAACAAACAAACTCTTTTGCTTTAAAATATTAGTAAAGATATTACTTAGGCTTAGAATAGTCATGTCACCGGAAATGGCAGACTCCGTAAGATAGTCATAAATTTTGATTTGATTATATTTGCTCGATATAGAAACAATCGTTTTATAAAAAATCAGTCCCATCTAAATTCAATAGTTTCCAATGTATCCGTGCCTTACTTAGAAAAAAAAAAAAATATACAAATTAAACGCGATATTTTACAATATTACGGCTTTTGCCATTTGCCGGTCACAGTCACAAACTCATCGCACATAACATCAGTAGCTAGACATTTCTCAGTATCGAGTTAATACCGGCATTCTATCGCACCGTTTCAACATCGGTAGTCAGCATCAGTCGGTCTGGAGTGTCCCCACAAAAACGCGTCCCCTGCCCATATTAGGAGAGGCCTAATGAGCTCAATGGACCTCGGAGGGCCGGAGGACATCGCGCTCCCACGACCAGTCGCCTTTTTACATTGCACTCCTTTTTTGAGGATAACTATCCCTTTTGTGGACGATTTCTTGTAATATGCCGTTGTTTTTTAGAGTTCCGTACCTCAAAAGGAAATAACAGAAGTCTTTTAGGATCACTTTGTTGTCCGTCCGTCCGTCCATCCGGCTGTCAAGACCCTTTATATCGGAAACGGGTGGAGGTATCGAGTTGAAATTAAAACCGTATAGGTACTCAGATCTACAGTCCCTTGAAGCTACGGCTTATGGTGGTTAAAGAAAAAAAAACCCGCAAAAAAACGTAGGTATATTTCGACACTCTCAAAGGACCCAAAATTTATAGGACACTTTCGGTTGAGTATAAGACGGTATTACTTGCCAAATTTCATTGTTCTACAATGAAATTTGGCAAGTAATACCGTCTTATACTACAAAGTCTAGAGAAAAATCTGAAAACTGTACATTCGTAATTAGATTTAAAAAATATAAAGACCTAAGTACAAATTTTAACGGAACCCTCGGTGGGCGAGTCCAACTCGCACCTGTACGGTTCTTTTTTTCTTTGTAACCTATGTTGGTTGTAAGTTCTGACTATCTGTTGTAATGTTCGATGTGTCAAGAAACTTGTCCAATCTATTGAATCTATACTTCATAATCTATACTAATATCATAAAGCTGAAGAGTTTGTTTGTTTGCTTGAACGCGCTAATTTCAGGAACTACTGATTTGAAAAAATCTTTCAGTGTTAGATAGCCCATTTATCGAGGAAGGCTTTAGGCTATATATCATCACGCTAAGATAAATAGGAGCTGAGTATTAATGGAAAATGTGAAGCAGACGAAGTTGCACGGGTCAGCTAGTCATGAATAATCGTATTTAGGAAAAACAAGCGCGGAGGTTCTAACATTTCTCCATCATAAACAATATTACGACACATAATATAATTACACTTCGTGCCTATCCATGAGAATGAGAATTAATAACGAGCTATAAATCTGTGGAACAATGGGGTAGGCAGTAAAGGTAGTGTATGCGTGCGCAGGCGTCGCGGCGCGGTCAGAGATGCGCATACGCATGTATTAGTGCCCATTCATTTAAACAGCTTATTTTCATTATTTAAAATTACATAAAAACATAATATCCGAAATTCCAACTAGTTTCTGTACGTACTTATGCGAAACGGAAACTTTGTAGGATCAGCAAAAAAAAAAGAAATATTTCTTTATATGTAGAGACTTCAGTAATATATTAGTAAATTACTAGCTGTCCCGCGCAACTTCGTCTGCGTCACATTTTCCGCTCCTAAATAATATTGCAACAAAAAATTGAGATTTAAACTATCCTATCTCTCAAGTTGGATCGAACTGCACATGGTGTGCGAATTTTATTATAATCGGTTAAGTGGTTAAGGAGTCCATTGAGGACAAACATTGTGACACGAGATTTATATATATATTATTAAGATTTATTCATACTACATGTATATACAATTAAATAAAAATAAACTTGTAACTAACCAAAACTAAAGATAAATCTAACATAATTGGCGTCGAAAAATTCGTCCGCATCGCTAGCCACTGGTAAGGCTGCGTTTCCACCAGAGATGTGCGAGGATGCGTAGCGAGGGATGTGGTTGTTAAGGACCAATAGAATCTTTTCATTTACCTAGCCTCGCTCAGTGTAACCGATTCTCTAGTGGAAACGCAGCCTAATGAGCCCAAAAGGCTGGCAGCATTGCCACGTTGTATGGCAATGCTGCCGTCCTTTTGGGCTTAGTTATCATTAACTAGCTGACTCGCGCAACTTCGTCTGCGTCACATTTTCCATTACTGCTCCGCTCCTATTTGTCTTAGCGTGATGATATAAAGCCTATAACCTTCCTTGATAAATGGGCTATCTAACACTGAAAGAATTTTTCAAATCGAACCAGTAGTTCCTGAGATTAGCGCGTTCAACCAAACAAACAAACAAACAAACAAACAAACTCTTCTGCTTTATAATATTAGTATAGATTGTAGAGACTAGCTTATGCCTGCGAGTTCGTACGCGCATATCACCATTTTTGCCGTTCCCGTAGGAATTTCGGGAAATCCACTCTTAGTGCTCCCTACAATCTTCAAGTTACCTACATGACATGGCAAAGTCCAGCTTCCTAAGACCAGTAGGTTCAGCTATGCGTTGTCCATCAGTCACTCACTTTGTAACGAAGCACCAAAGGAAAACCTGTGAGAAGTAGGTATTTCAAAACACATGAAAATAAAAAAAATACAACCGACTTCCAAAAAAAAAAAAAACACCAAAGTAAAAATAACTTTAATTTCGGAAGTCGGTGTCAAAATACGAAGAAACTAACAAAAACACCGACTTCGAAAAGTTTTTTATTTTTCACTTTTTAGTGGTACCCCACACCTAACAACACCACTGCAAAATCGCAGAAAAGCAGAGTTCCTGCTATTTTGATTTAAAATCCAAAGTTCATAACCGATTTTGATAAAATTTAAATGGAACTTAAATTTAAATTGAAATCTGCAAGTATCATATCCTTTCAGATACAACAAGAACTTTTCAAATCGGTTCATAATTGTCGGAGTTATTAACAAACATAAAAAAAAACATACAACCGAATTGATAACCTCCTCCTTTTTGGAAAGTCGGTTAAAAAAGGTTTGTTCGGAACCCTTTGCGCCCGATTCGATTTACTACAATATATGTATATGGTGTATGGTATCTTTTTTTTTTAGGGATGGGAAATCATCAAATGCCTTCCCCCGCTCTGGGCGGAGCGGGAGGGAGTGTCAGACTTCTACTGACTAAATAAAACCCATCCATGTTCCTTCATTGCCCTTTGTGTTCCGGAGCCGCGGTATCTCTTTCGAATAGTCCCGCAACTCCGGCAGGGTGGTATGTGGTATCTGAGGTACTCTTTAATGTATATGGTATTTGAAGGACTATTTATTATTGTGCAAACACTTGTATTTTTGGTGCCGAAATTGTTCACTCACTAAGTGCCTTTGTTCCAAAAGTATTGTAGGTACTAGGTACTGGCTTTGACTGAGACTTGAGACTACCAAATATATCGGTATTTTTTATCGGTATTACAAATCGACCGTGTAGGTACCTACTTACCTATCGACCGTGTCGAGACTGCAGGTTGGTACCTAGAATAAGTAGGTGCCTGTTTGATCTGAGGGCCTATTCTACTGTTCATTTTCCAAACCTTTTTGTCAGATTGCGATCGTTGCTTGAAAATTAGTAGAATATTGGTTAATTGGCGGGACCCTGCCAAACAAATTACGAAACTAGTTGGTATGCAAATAATTCCTAAAGTGGGTGATAGGCGGGCGAGCAAGTACACGTACTTATGGCTCGACGACCTTTTTCGCTCCTGTGTCACCGTAAGTACCCGTACCTACATTTTAAACAAGACGCGTAGAAAGAAAGGTCGTCTTGATAGTCCGCGTACATTTACGTTACAATTATTTGTGAAGAGTTTATTTGCTAATAATAATTTGCCAAATTAAATTATGCGGAAAATTGTTTGGGAAGTGAAAATTTGTCAATTTCTTTACGATGAAACAAGGATAACCCAGAAATGGTACTCAGATTTCAAGTCGCTACAACAAACTAATTTAAAAATAAGATCATAAGGAAAACGACTACGCAGCCTTTATTTAAATTCCTAGTAACTTTGAAAAGCCTGGCGAAAAAGCGCGATTGGTGGAGTCAGAGGCGGCAGCGCCAGCTACTATCTCTATCGCCACACTTGTCATGCCAATTAGTCGCTCGAGTGTCTGTCCCAACGCTTCTAGAATGCTAATACACCGTCTGTGGCAGATATCAGCACTCATTTGAATAAAAGCACCTTCTACAGGCTTATCTGACGGAAAAAAAATACTGACACTCGATTTAACGCAGCACTCCGATGTTTTTAGTGGATGCATTTATTTGTTCTCAAATACTATTAACTAGTTCTTAACCAAACGACGAGAATCGAAGTATTTTCGATGTCGGACAAAGAATTATTTAACTGAAATGCAGGTAGGCACAGGTTGTGATACGTGGAGTTAGGTGGCGACCACAGACCACACCACTTGAACACCTTTACAGTTTAAAATCAAATATTTTGGGGGTATGCGTATGCGGTACAGAGAATAACACATACACACACACACCACAAAAGAGCACGCTGCATTATTTTAATTGTTATTTTTCTTTTTTAATTTTCGATGCAAAATGATATGAACCCCAGTACCAAATAACGGGTGAAGACACTGACTCCTGTAACACAGGTCTCACCTAGCACAGGAGTCAGGGTTTCAAATGAAAATGTATAACTTTTCTTTGTGTCAAAAAAAAAAATATGTTATAGGATAAGGTCCCGCTAACCCCATTGAAAAGGGTGGATCCTTTTTTTTTAGGGATGGGAAATCATCAAATGACTTCTCCCGCTCTGGGCGGAGCGGGAAGGAGTGTCAGACTCTTACTGACTAAATCCCATCCATGTTCCTTCATTGCCCTTTGTGTTCCGGAGCCGCGGTATCTCTTTCGAATAGTCCCGCAACTCCGGCAGGCGTAGGCCCTTTCGGGCCCCTCTGTGTGCTGACTACGGCGCGGTCGTCATGAGACGGACGGACGGCGAGCCACCCATAGCTCACCGTCCACAGGCCCGCGCCTACGGTGGCCGGAGGTCACTAGGTGGCCTCCGACGCCCGCGGCGTCTACCACGGCGGCCGGGACGAGAGGATCTGTCCCTCTCCCACTCCGCCACCTCCTTCGCCAGCATGACTGCTTCGCAGAAGGAGGTGGAAAAGGGTGGATCCTTCGCCCAGGCGCTTGTTGTGCCTGGGGGGCTACTGCCCGATAGTTCATATTTGGGCAGAATGTTTAATGTTCAAATCGCATCGTAAAGTCTGCTTGCGCGATTTAGGATTCAGCCAGTTGGATAGATGGCGTCGCGGTTCTTTTTGTTGCGATGCAGATTTGTTTCGTTGGTTTTTCTTGTGGCAACATTGATGCCGCTACAATATTATAGTGACTCTTGCTGTCCATTCGCAAAAATAGATTCTTATACAGAAGAACAGACAAGAAACTCCATAGGAGATATTATATCGTCTGCTCCGAAATAGAATCTGCATTCCTTACGTAGTACTTGTTATAAACATACTCGTTAGCGAGTCTGCATTTGATGGCAACCATACTGCGCTTGATGGCAACCAAACTGCACTTGATGACATTCCTGTTGGACTTGGCTATTTCGAGAATAATTCTAATGTCCCTAGTACAGTCGCCACCACATCAAACTATCCAAAACTGTCAAATTTTCCCAATCATTAAAAAATTCAAAAGTCATTTATTCAAATTAGGCTAAGAGCCAGCACTTTTTGAACGTCAAGCTAACAAAAAACAGTCCCTCAAAACGCCCGCCCGTCACCACTTCCTAGTGTTTTAGCTGTGGAGAAGAATTGGCCAACAAACTCCCCAGCAACACGTCTGTCTGTAACGTATAAGGAACTAAAATTTATACAACAAATAGTATCCAAAGTAATTAATACATGACACAGAAAAAAATAATTAAATATTATTTATCACTTGTCAGCTGGCACAGTTTAACAATACAAAAAACAAAATACATAAAAATAAAACAAAATACACACTCAAGCAAGTGTTGACGTTTGTGGATTACAAAATAAGTAAAAAAAGATAAGGATTGACCTACATAGTCAGACAAGTAAATAATAAAAAATAAATTAAAAATAAAAACAATATTATGAACACATAATATTAACCTGTCAGCCTTCAACCTTGAACCTATAATGCATCAGCGATAAAGTAGAAAATCTATTGAAGAAATTTGACAGATTGTTGTAGCTTGATGTGTTGGCGACTGTACCAGGACTACGATAGTCATAATGACTAGTAAATTAATTAAGTTAATTTCAACTGATATGCGAATGGAAATGCTTAAAAAATTGTAGAGTTGGCCTTCTGAGGGTCAGTCCGGTGACTGACACGGACGGACGATAGGACAGCGGAGATTTATTACGCCAAGAACTCACGGAGCGATTTTCACCCGCGTCCGCCGCGGTTGCGGGCCCGCAGCTTCTGTAGAAAGCAGATATATATGATAAAAATTAAAGCACAACTCACGACGCGATTTACGCCCGCGGTGTGCGCGGTTGTTTGCGGTTCCCGCTGCACCGGCGGGCAACTAGTAGAATCGCGCAGGCCGCGGTTACCCGCAGCCTAGGCGGGTGGCACCCGCGCGCTCTGCGATCGGTTGGCGGGCGACCGCGGTGGCCAGCGGGGGGCGGTGGGTACAGAAATCATAATGTTATTTTGCACCAGTGACTTGTGGCAAAATGACATGTTTGTGCATGTTTAAAATTAAATTAAACAAACATTATAAAAAATGGATATTAAAATCGAACTACTGATTACTTTGGTCCATGGCGGTCTGGATCTCAACTGATCGTTTTACTGCCCGTTTTGCAACCGCCCGTCTTGCGATCATCGCCCTCCACGTCTGCGGGCGATGATCGCAACCGCGACGGCTGTGTAACCGCGCAAATAACCGGTCGTGAGTTTAGAAATAAAGCCGCAGTTCCACCACCGCGGCGGTCGCGGGTGAAAATTGCTCCCTTAGTTCTTAGCCATAGCAGTTGAGTCAATTATACCACGGCGTTACGTATTGAGAATTTTAAAAGCGTCGTTTCTTCGACAATTTTGGTTTGCGCAACAAAAGAACAAAGTCGTGTCAAATATTTTTTGTAAATCTAACTGACGGCCTAATTAGATTATTTTTCAGTGGACAAGCCTATTACATAATTGCCCTGACTGTACCTGTCTGTATCGCTAATATAAAACAAGTGATGTACCTAATTTAACCCGACTATTGCACCGCAAAAAGGAGAGATTATAATTTAGCTGTCTTTTTACCCGACTATGTAGGAATGGTAATGTTTTTCGCGCGTTTCTTGTAAGTAGGTACCTATACCTATGTATGTTTGTTTGTAAATTTCTTTAAGTATTATGTTCCAAAGGGCTGGATGCATTTCGACTATTACGTAAGGTGTGGTTAAGGAGTGGAATTCCCTGCCGGAGTCTGTGTTTCCTGATAGGTACAACCTGGCAGTCTTTAAGTCAAGAGTGAATGGGTTACTTCTAGGCTAGCGTGCTCCATCTTAGACCGCATCATCGCTTAACATCAGGTGATATGGTGGTCAAACGCGTGCCTATAAAAAAAATCGTCACAAAAAGCCAAGTGTCCCTAAATAAGTGTCTAATACTCAATATGGGGTATTGTTCTGTACTGTATAATTGAAGGTAGCTAGAGCTACCATGACATTGAAGGATGACTCTTTGCGTGTGGTCTGAGGTTCCAGCTTCGACCGCAGACTGCGGTGAGACTTGGGACAAACTCTACCATATTTTTAAGTTTCCAATGACCATTGTGTACCTAGGACGTAGGTGTAAAGTCCATTAATGCATTATTATGTATAGCATTTTTAATCTGTCGTTAAGGGGCAGATATATGACTTTTAATTAATGACTATTCTGTTTTTTAGTATCGTCATAGCGGGCAGCGGCAACAGAAATACATCATCTGTGAAAATTTCAACTGTCTAGCTATCGCGGTTCTTGAGATACAGCTTGGTGAAGTGGTGACAGACAGACAAACAGACAGCAAAGTCTTAGTAATAGGGTCCCGTTTTTGCCACTTGGCTACGGAACCCTAAAAACAGACAAACTTGTTTATTATATCTATGATCATCACCACAGTAGCTGCAGGCAGCAAATAATAAACAAAGGGGATGTACTGCCCAAGTACAGTCTGCAAAACAGTTAGCTGTCCGCACGGGTAATTTTTGATCTAGTTTCTTGAATAGCTTCAAAACTGTTCATTTTAAAATATTATGATAAAAATATATTTAAAACACAGTAAGGGCTTTAAATTAAAATAAATCAAACTGTATCATGTGACATATCAAATGAAAGGGCTTTCATTTGATATGTCACACAATACAGTTTGAATTTTTTTTTTTGACCCCCAAAAGTTACCACAACACAAAATATTATTTATTTACTTAAAACATCCGTGTTTGGGTCACACAAGTCCATTATGTATACCAACATTTCAAAAGAATTGGTCTAGTAGATCCGGAGAAAACTGGCAGTGACAGACGGACGGACAGACATACACACAAGTGATGATGGCTAGATATATACAGGGCGTATTTGACATCGTAACGCAAACTTCGGGAAAAGGCTACACCTCATGCCACTAACCAAATTGTGGAAGTCATTAATCTCGCTAATGAACGGTTACAGAAATTGACATTTTCGAGCGCGCAATGTATTGTGAACAACGCGATCTAAACGCGTGAGAGCGTTGCACGCAATACATACCTCACGTCTTGCACACACACAGCGGTACACAGGTCTGGGACGCCGCGGCCGGCGACGCGCATGTACTAACGCGCCTAATAGGTACCACATAAAATTATTTAATCACTAGAAATAACTACGGTGCCTACCTGCTGATGGTAGGAACATGTTTATGCAGAATTTAAGAGAAAAAAGCTGACCTTGGTCGGAGCTTGCTTTCTATCCGCGAATTGTGTTCGAATTTTTATTGCATCTAGGTAGGTTCCTACCGTCTAGCTAGATGGATGGCAACAAGCAAGGTCACCTTGAATAGAACACTGCATTACATCCTTCTGGAACATGCTTAAGATCTTGTTTTTGAAAAGCTTAAGAGAAAAGGAGCCATAAGCTTAGTCTTATAATTAAAATCACGATTCCGATAAGGATTAATTACAAAAAATAAGCTTGTAAGTACATCGAAATCCGAGTACGCAGGTAGCTAATGAACTACGAACTACCTAACTCTCTTTGAATGTACCTACCTCAATACCTACGAATATCAAACCCTCCGCCGACGGCAATACTTTCACATAAAATAATTTTAGTCACTCAAAAATACCTACCTACTATCATGTTTATGCAGAAGTCAAGGAGCCACAAGCTTACGTCTCTTAAATTCACGAACACAATTCCGATAAGGATTGACAACAAAGCCGGCGATGTGCGAGTCAGACTCTCACACAAAGGGTTCCGTACCATAACCATACACAAAAAACACGTTTCTTGTATGCGAGCTCTCTGTAAATTTTATTTTATTATTTGTTGTTATAGCAGAAATAGGGATACCATGCCTGAGATACAGCCCACTGACAGACAGACGGACAGTCGGCTGGACAGCAAAGGCTTAGTAATAGGGTTCCATTGGTTACTCTTCGGGTACGGAATCCAAAAAAGAAGCTTGCAAGTACCTACTTTGAGAACTGATTATGTAAGTATTAACTAGTAACTACCTAACTCACCTTAAGCTCGCTCACCCCTAACCAGATAGGGTTCGAAGTGGCCGCCGCCAGCATGCTCGCAGAGTTTCAGCGTGGTCACGGGGCAGAAACGTTGGGTCCTGGGCACACTCCTCACGCAAAAGAGGCAAACAAATTCACGATGCGATTCCTCATCTCGGCTGCGGAACACTGCGCACTCGGACACAAACACCTTGTCTTTTGTCTTTGACGTACCTAACCCCAAAGAAAAAACCTAATGGGGTCAAGTCTGGTGAGCGAGCTGGCCATGGCTCCCAGCCGAATCTCCCAATCCACCGATTCCCTAATGATTCTGTAAGGCAGCGTCTCACGTGAGGGGGAGCACCATGACGAGCTCCTCACAGTTCCCACGTACATGTTACCGTATTCTTGGGCACTGAAGTTCTCTTTAAGTCCAGATGACATTTTTCAATGAAACACAAAGACACACAAAAACACGCAAGTTCACAGAAAGAAACCAAAACTTGTCTTCTCTAACGTTTCGAAAAATGATTTTTGCAAAAAAAAGCACTCGTTCGCGATCAGCGTCAACAAGGAACTGACAAAAATCCATCACTAAAAATGTTCTTTCGATCTATCCTTTGAGGTCGCCGACAGATGCCTACATTGGACCTACAGTGCCAGGGCCGCGCTTGCGATGATAATAGTATGAAAATTCCTTTTTTTGCTTTTAATTTATTAATGTTTTTTTATCGAATAATTTTGGTATTGTAAAACTGAACTTTTTTTTTAAACCAAACAGAAACAAATTAGGGTCATCAATCGTCATGATTAAGTTTCAACACCCGTGTTGATAGAATTTTGCCGTATTTAAAATTCTATCACATTAATTGTTTCAAAGCGATAAATGGGTATAGCAAGATCCAATTGTAATAAGCATCACATTACTTATTGTAAATTTTATTTATTTAACAATTTATGTACAAACATTGTATCAGAACATAAGAAGGAAACAGAAAACAAAGCATTATTATGGATTGTGAAACGCGCTACTATTAATAGTAAGAAAAAAAAAGATTATTTTCTCGGTCGAGTATGATCATGACTCCACGCTCCAATAAACGCTTATTAAAAAGCGTTTTACCGGTTACACCCAAATACGGCCCTGGTTTCGTCGGCGTTTGTCAAAGGTCAAAGAGCGCGCACTACGCGTTGCCGCCGCAATAAGAAAATGGGTTTTATCGACACCAAACGAAGTAACCGATTTTCAACCTTAGCCTATTACGTTAATGTTGGAAATCGGCTACTTCGTTTTGCTATGATACGTTTCATTTTCTTTGGAATGCAGTCTTAGGCGGCATGCTTTTAACAAATCATACACGCGTGACACACATGCATACTTGTTAGTGTGTGGGCAGCTACTATGCATTGCGTTGACCTTTCGTTTGTACTTTAGCACAGCTGAGCTGATACCTATTTGTGGTTTTATTTACATTGCTCTTTTTAGTGAAACTAGTTAATTAATTATTTTTTTATTAAAAATCTCATTGCGTTAGGTCAGAATAACGATTATGAGTAGTCTAAAGTAAAAAAAACTCTTGAAAAAACTGGAAAAATGAGAAAAAAGCCGATGAAAATTTCCAACTCTGGGGTGTCCAGAATCATGCCCTGGACCCATGGAAATCGTTTGTGCGTCGATGTCAGATACACCGTGTATACCTATACCGCGTGTATCTGACATCGACGCACAAAAGATTTCCATGGGTCCAGGGCATGATTCTGGACACCCCAGTGTTGGAATTTTTCGTCGGTTTTTTATTAAAAATCTCATTGCGTTAGGTCAGAATAACGATTATGAGTAGTCTAAAGTAAAAAAAACTCTTGAAAAAACTGGAAAAATGAGAAAAAAGCCGATGAAAATTTCCAACTCTGGGGTGTCCAGAATCATGCCCTGGACCCATGGAAATCGTTTGTGCGTCGATGTCAGATACACCGTGTATACCTATACCGCGTGTATCTGACATCGACGCACAAAAGATTTCCATGGGTCCAGGGCATGATTCTGGACACCCCAGTGTTGGAATTTTTCGTCGGTTCTTTTCTCATTTTTTTCAAGAGTACTACAAAGTATCAGCTCAGCTGAGCTGATATCTATTTATGGCTTTATTCAGATTGCTCTTTTTAGTGAAAGTAGTTAAATAAATTATTTTTTTACTAAAAATCTCATTGGGTTAGGTCAGAATAACGATTATGAGCAGTCTAAAGTAAAAAAACCCATGAAAAAAATAAAAAAATGAGAAAAAAGCCGACGAAAAATTCTAAGTCTAGGGTGTCCAGAATCATGCCCCGGACCCATGGAAATCGTTTGTGCGTCGATGTCAGATACACGCGGTATATGATATGATAAGGGTTCCGCTTTTTACGGATGTTCGGAACCCTGAAAAACAAAAAAAAAAAAAATGTAATAAAGGTATTAGGGAAAGGTCAATTATTGCAAGTTTATATGGCGTTTAATCATGGATGTTTTCTAACCAAAATCAAATATTTCAAAAAAAAAAACAAAATAAATTGATGCAAAATAAGCCAGTGACAGTGAAAAGATGACCAGTCTCAAACACCGTACTTAGTTACTTTTTGTTGAGCAATGTTTCCAAGTGTTAGTGGGCAACATCCGATAACAAATAGTTGTTTGTTGTTAATATAAAGTTAGTCATAAGTTGAAGAATGTTATCTAATGTTATCGTGTTGCGTTCTGTTGCTCCACAAATTTACTATGGTGTGGATGCACCTTTGTATTGATTATTTTTTATATATTGAACTTTGAGGTTGGCCACCAATCCTGTTCTATGTTAGTACCTAGCGCATAAACAATTTTGTTTTAGTTATGTTAAACAAGGTGAGTGATTATTTATTTATTTATTAACCTGAAGGGCATGTTTGCCTGATACCTGAGGTTATTGCTACATAATTACATATACATCACATGTGGTCTCTTTCCGATGTAGCTTCCGGTACACACCCCTGGGGCCCAATTCTGCTAATTTTATTTAACTCACATGCTATTGATATTCAATTGAGAGTCAATCACGACTCCATTACGATTAGAACAAATTTGGTATTCTGCAAAAACTTGTATGTAAGCTCAATAGAGTCGTAATGGAATCGTAGTGTAATTGTAATTGACTCTCAGTTGAACAGTTGTAGGTGTTGCCATTCAAAATCTACCAAGAAAATGAATGAACTATTGGTTTGATATAAATATACGATTTATCCATTTCTGTGATTCAATTACGAACTAAATTGTCTGCAATGAATCGCCTTGTCGATAAAACATGACTTTAACGATGTTAGAAAGAGTTTATTTCAAATACGGTGGCTAGGTACGAACTTTGGATTTTAAATCGAAATAGCTGGAATTCGTCTACTTACTTGGATGATGGTTTTATGCCATCCAAGTGATCGAAATTGCGTATTTTGCTTTTCTGCGATTTTGCATGGTGTTGTTAGGTGTGGGGTACCTACCACTAAAAAGTGAAAAATAAAAAACTTTTTACAAAAAAAATACATCAGACTTCCAAAAAAAAACAGTACATACTAAAAATAACGTTAATTTCGGAAGTCGGTGTCAAAATACGAAGAAACTAAAAAAAACACCGACTTCCGAAAATAAAGTTATTTTTTACTGTGTAGTGTTTTTTTTTGGAAGTCGGTTGTATTTTTTTGTAAAGTTTTATTGTATGAGTATTGTATACTGCGCTGTAATATTACAGCATATTAACTGTTTTCTTCTATATTTTAGGCTAATAATATGAGCGTCCAACAAATTGAAGCTCTGATAGAGTATTTAGAAGGGCAGCAGGAGCTAGCCCTTGGACGCTGCTCACGGTCCAAAGAAGGGCGCAGTCTGTCGAAAAGGCTTTGGCAAGAGTGCGCCGGAGTTCTTAACAGCATATCGTCAGACTGCGTCCAAAAGACAGGAGAGCAATGGCCTCTCTCCTCTCTCCTTTCCATTCCATGCCTATAATAATTGTCAGGGCTCTCACTTCCACTTTTCCAACGTGGAATTCCGCATTGGGTAAATCTTCCACGGCATCCACCGTTGCCCTCATCGAGGCCCGCTTTTTACGGCGCTGAGCCAAAAGATGACGACGCCGACGGCGATCTTGCGCATTAGCTAATGCTAGAATACGCCATCGTAACAATAACCGCAGCATCTTTTCAGTATTTTTTTTAATATTTTTCGTTGAGTGGCTTGTAAAATCCTAAGATTATCTATTGTTGCACAATCGTACTTCAATCGTAAAATTGACACTCAGATTCAATTGAGTGTCCATTGATATAAATGTCAAATAAGAGTAGAATACCGATAAAGTCCACAATCGATTTACAATTGTAACACGATTGAAGAGCAGACTAGCAAATATTCCAATAGCAGTTCAATGGAATGTCAATGGAAAACCATTGGTCTTAAATGAGTAGCGGAATACCAAATTTAGTTAAAACTGCTACTGAGATCCAATTGATATTCAATTGAACCATTCTTAAATTAGCAGAATTGGGGCCCTGGGCCCCAATTCTGCTAATTTAAGAATGGTTCTGGTATCTGAATTGAGATTTTGAAAAAGCAGTATCATTATCAGCTTCTTGTTCTTCTTTTTAACCGACTTCCCAAAAAGGAGGAGGTTATCAATTCGGTTGTGTGTTTTTTTTATTTTTTTTTATGTTTGTTACCTCTTATGCCTCATAACTCCGACAATTATGAACCGATTTGAAAAATTCTTGTATTATCTGAGAGGATATACTTGCAGATTGGTCCCATTTAAATTTTATGAAAATTGGTTACGAACTTTGGATTTTAAATCCAAATAGCTGGAATTCGTCTACTTGGATGATAGTTTTATGTCATCCAAGTAGGTAATCGAAATTGCGTATTTTGCTTTTCTGCGATTTTGCAGTGGTGTTGTTAGGTGTGGGGGTACCACTAAAAACTGAAAAAAACTTTTTACATATATATTTTTTTGTAAAAAGTTTATTATTTTTCACTTTTTAGTGGTACCCCACACCTAACAAAACCACTGCAAAATCGATACCATACGATTTTCGAAAGTTCCCCTCGACTTCTCTGGGATTCCCTCATCAGATCCTGGTTTCCTTATCATGGGACCATTTGGGAAGTATACCCTTTCTAACAAAAAAAACATTTTTAAAATCGGTTGGCAAGCGACGAAGTTATGCCCGAACAAACATAAAAAATAAAAAAAAATACAAACATCCGAATTGAGAACCTCCTCCTTTTTAGCAAGTCGGTTAAAAATAAAAAACTTTTTACAAAAAAATACAACTGACTTCAAAAAAAAAACACTTCAAAGTAAAAAATAACTTTTATTTCGGATGTTTTTTTTACGTTGTTTTTTTTTCACTGGCGTATTGTAAAATAAATTTGTTTTCGTAAAACACACACAGCGTCCACTGTTTGTGCGTGGGTAAGTTGTACGGTGCATGGTAAATACACGCTGTTGAAACGATTGGTTAAGGTTTACAATTGATCGTATAGTACCATTAATATGTAAAAAACATCAATGTATAGTACGTTCTGTTTTGAGAAATGCGGGTGTGTGCGCGACTGCGTATCTATTGCTTTTACTGAAGTGCATGTGTAGTAGTTAACGTTTGGAGGGTGTATACTGGACACTAGATTCCGATACTTACATTTTCGTCCAGCGGGAATTTCTCCTTATTTTTTTTTTAAAACGTTGCCCCATACTAGGAATTTCTCCTGCATCGTGGGTGCGTTTACAAACATACACAGACAGCCAGACCCAGAACAACTATCTGTAGGCCATACAAG
Organism: Ceramica pisi; assembly: GCA_963859965.1. Taxonomy (NCBI): domain Eukaryota; kingdom Metazoa; phylum Arthropoda; class Insecta; order Lepidoptera; family Noctuidae; genus Ceramica; species Ceramica pisi. Next base: position 25,631,873 of record OY982531.1, on the reverse strand, counting down.
TATTTGTTCCGTGCGGGAATCGAACCCACGACACGCGACGCAGCAGTCGATCGCTCAACCACTGCGCCAACCGTGCTGTCTAATCTATGGGGACTATACACCTTCGCGGACGCAAACCTCCATTGAAAAGATAGGATCGGGAGGATCCTCCGACCAGATGGGTGTTGTGTTTGTCTGTTGGGCACCTGTCCTATTATGGTTCATATAAATGGACTGTTGTGTATGTTCCAATCGTGCGGAAAATTTTGATACCACGACTTGTGTGACGTCAAGTATTTAGTTCGTAAGTTGCGGCCATAGATGCCGCTACCGCCGTACTACCTAACTCGGATATCTGTGAATAACAGAAGGTATTGTTTGAGGATAAAAATTGAACATTTTTATATTGCGACTTCTTCTCTCAGAGCTGCTTCTTTCAATGACGTGACCTTCCATTTAAGAAGCTACATCTCATCATCTGCCTGGACGTTTCCCAACTACTTTGGGGTCGGCTTCCAGTCAAACCAGATTCAGCTGAATACCAGTGTTTTAAGAGTAGCGGATGTCTACCAGACCTCCTTGGCAAGACTGGAGTCAGATTATCTAACAATCCATAACGACTGCCAAAGATCTAATAGCCGGGACCAACGGCTTAACGTGCTTGCCGAGGCACGGAGGAACCTCGATATTTTAAGATGGTCACCCATCCACAGACCAACCTTGGCAAACTTTGCTTAACCGTAAAGATCGACTCATGCGGCTGTTTTTATTTTGCCACGAGCTCCTCAATAATTTAAGTACCCACATCTACTTACTTACTATGGTAAATTGACAAAGAAATACTAAATCAACGTTACGATTTGTTGCCAGGTCGAGCGCTCCTAGACCGCCTGACAAGTTCGACGATAAGCGAGGTCCTCATGAGCGAAGCGACGAGCGGAGCGACGGGCGGACTGTTACCCGCTCCGCTGGATGTCGCGCCGTACTCCACAGTGCTCGCCAACGCCAGCTGCGGTGACGCTGGCTCCGAGGAATACTGCCGCGATACTCCAGGAAAGTAAGTCTTGATTATCATTTCGAAAGTCGTTCACAGCCGGACATAAGGTTGTCCTAAGCGTCGCCATCTCGCTTAAATAGATCGAAATTTAAAATTGACCTACACCACTATTTTTCAATTAGTACAAAAAAAATTGGGGCTGTTTCCGTACCCGTTACTGATCATAATTTTGCAGTCAAAAGTAAAAAAACGAAATCCCAAAATTGTCCTCGAAAATTTGTCATAATTGGTAAACTCATATCTGGTATATTAAAAAAAACTTATTGTAAAAAGTTGATAATTTTGTTGGTCCTAAGCCCAATTAAAGTACGAAGGAAAAGTATGAATTGCTTATTTTTTCGTTTACCATAAATTGAGTGACATTTTGGGATATAAACAAACGTTAATAACTTTGCTGTTTATTAATATTATTTACTAGCTTCCTCCCGCGACTTCGTCTGCGTAGACTTTAGAACTGCCGCGCAACTTTTTGCCTCATTGTCTCATCCTTGGAATTGCATTTTCATGATTCAGGTATCCAGACATTGTGAGTCTTTGCGGTGCCGCTAAAAGTAAGATTTCAGCCCCGAAATTACTTCGACATGTTTGTGATCTCCTGGTAGACCCTTGTGAATAAGCGCTCATATTTGCAGCCTCGAAAATACTCCGACATGTTTTTGTTCTCCTGGTATTATTGATCCATGCCACTCATAATTCCTGCACGGAAAAAACTACATGTTTTTGGTCCCCTGGTACTTTTGAATCGCTTGCAATGAAAGCCATCTTCTTTCCAGTAAAAAAACCTACCCTAAATATTTTGACTTGTTTCTGTTCCCTGGCTGGTACTCGAGAATCTATGGCACTCACAAATTCAGCCCCGAAAACACTTCGACATGTTTCTGCTCTCCTGGTACTTGTGAATTTTTAGCGCTCATATTTCCAGCCTCGAAAGTACTTCGACATGTTTTTTCTCCTGCCACTCATAACTCCTGCATGGAAAAACAATGACATGTTTTTGATCGAACTAAAGCCCCAGAAAAACTTTGACATGTTTCTGATCTCCAAGTTATTTTGATTCTTTAGCGCTCATAATTCGGGCCCCGAAAATACCTCGACATGTTTCTGCTCTCCGGACACTTGTGAAGTTTCCAGCCCTGAAAAAACTTCGGCATGTTTCTGGTCTCCTGGTACTTGTGAATCTATAGCGCTCGTAATTCCGGCCCCGGAATGCCTCGACATGTTTTTTGCTGTCCTGGTACTTGTGAATCTATAGCGATCTCAATTTCCAGCCCTGAAAAACTTTGGCATGTTCCTGGTCTCCTGATACTTGTGAATCTATAGCGCCCATAATTCCAGTCCCAAAGAAACCTCGAGATGATTCTGCTCTCCTGGTACTTCTGAATCAGTAACGCTCGTTATTCCGGCCCCGGAATGCCTTCTCTTAGTACTTGTAAATATATAGCGTTCTCAATTTCCAGCCCTGAAACACTTGTTCCTGGTCTCCTGGTACTTGTGAATCAATAGCACTCATAATTATAGCAACGGAATACCTCGACATGTTTCTGCTCTCCTGGTACTTCTGAATCTGTAACGTTCGTTATTCCGGCCCCGGAATGCCTCAACATGTTTCTGCTCCCCTGGTACTTGTGAATCTATAGCGTTCTCAATTTTCAGCCCTGAAATCTTCGGCATGTTCCTGGCCTCCTGGTGCTTGTAAATTAATAGCGCTCATAATTCCAACACCAAAGAACTTCGACATGTTCCTGCTCTCCTGGTATTTGTGAATCTGTCGCGCTCGTAATTATAGCCACGGAATACCTCGACATGTTTCTGCTCTCCTGGCACTTCTGAATCTGTAACGCTCGTTATTCCGGCCCCGGATTGCTTCGACATTTCCTGGTCTCCTGGTACTAAAAAACCTACCCTAGATATTTTGACTTGTTTCTGTTCCCTGGCTGGTACTCGAGAATCTATGGCACTCACAAATTCAGCCCCGAAAACACTTCGACATGTTCCTGCTATCCTGGTATTTGTGAATCTGTAGTGCTCGTAAATATGGCCGCGGTGTACCTCGACATGTTTCTGCTCTCCTGGTACTTAAAAATCTATAGCGTTCTCAATTTCCAGCCCTGAAACACTTGTTCCTGGTCTCCTGGTACTTGTGAATCAATAGCACTCATAATTATGGCAACGGAATACCTCGACATGTTTCTGCTCTCCTGGTACTTCTGAATCTGTAACGTTCGGAATTCTAGTCCCGAAAATACTTCGACACGTTTCTGCGCCGCTAATAAAAAAAAATCTTGCCCAAAAATAATTTGACATGTTGCTGTGGTCTCCTGGTTCTTGTGAATCTTTTAGGACTCGTAATAAAATACTAGCCGGGAAAAAAAAAATTGTCAAGTTTCTGTTCTCCTGGTACTTTTGAATCTGAAGTAGGTACTAACGCAGCAGCAACTTTGGACCTCCACTTCTTCCTCTGTCTCCATGAAGTCTTGTATGTTACCGGGATAAAAAGTAGCCTTTGTGTTGTTCCAGGATGTGACCTACATATGTGCCAAATTTCATCTAAATCCCTTCAGCCGTTTTTGCGTGATTGACGGACAAACATCCAAACATACAAACATGAACGCTTGTAATGGAAGCCAATCTATATTCCAGCAAAAAACAAAAACCTGACCAAAAATACTTTGACATATGTCTGCTCTCCTGGTACTCGAGAATCTTTGGCGCTCACAAATTCGGACCCGAAAATATTTCGACATGTTTATGCTCTCCTGGTACTTGTGAATCTGAAGTACTAAGGCAGCAGAAACGTCTGATTTCCACTTCCTCCTCCGCCGCCATTAAGCTATACCTTTTATCGGGATAAAAAGTAGCCTATGTGTTATTCCAGGATGTGAACTATATGTGTGCCAAATTTCATTCAAATCCCATCAGCCATTTTTGCGTGATTGACGAACAAACATACAAACATACAAACATACAAACTTTCACATTTATAATATTAGTAGGATTGAGACTTTTTTTTCTTTTTTTTTACATATATATATATAATAACAAGACCTTTTCTAATAAGCCCTTTAAGTATTTGTACTAGGTTATTAAAATTAGTGGTGTATATCAGATTGACAATTCAACGAAAGGCAGATAATGCCCGGATTTCTTCAGCTGGAACTGGTGCCCCCAGATAATTCTCAAGAACAAAGAATATTATAGCTTACACTAAAAATAACGTCGTCAAAGTTACATAATTTATACTTTTTCTTCAATTAAAAAAAACCGGAACTAATAAAATCTAACCATTGCAGAACCCAGTTGGTCTGAGGTATAAGCATAGACTTTTATATTACCGCGTACTTTTTATATCAATGGGTATTTAAGTCTAATTGCACTGAAGTAAGTCGACATGAAAAATGTTTTCTATTGACATTTTTTCTTTCGACATATGTGCCAATTCTAGTAATTTTCACATTTTTCTCAATCGCAAACTGTCAAAAATGTATGAAAAACTAGCTGACCCACGCAACTTCGTCTGCGTCACATTTTCCATTAATGTTCGGCTCCTTTTAGTCTTAGCGTGATATATAGCCTATCTAACACTGAAAGAATTTTTCAAATCGGACCAGTAGTTCCTGAGATTACCCCCTACATACAAACTTACAAACTAACAAACTTAAAAACAAATGTTACCTCTTTATAAATATTAGTATAGAAGTATAGATTATAATATTAGTATAGATAAGGCTTTATTGACAGTTTGCGATTGACATGCGAATGCGAAAGTTGTTTAAAAATTAGTAGAATTGGCCCTCTTCTTTTCTTTCTATATTTATTTTTGTTTGTCAGGCGAGGCGTGGCGTGTGACGTGTGCGAGGGGGAGGGCGGGTCGGTGCGGCGGCGCCACCCCCCTGCGCACGCGCTGGACGACGACCCCGCCACCTGGTGGCAGAGCCCCTCGCTCGCGGCCGGCGACTTCCAGCACGTGGCGCTGCTCATCACGCTACCACACGTAAGTACATCTTACCAGAGCTGTGGAATTTGTTCGAAAGAGTCACCGCGCCCCTGCGGGGCTGCTTTCTAAGCCCGAAGTCCGTAGTTTCGGGCTTAGTTGCGGGCGTATTCTACTCCGTATCACCTACGGACTTCCGATTAGTCCCGAACCCGAACTAAGAATGAATGACAACACGATTTGACAGTCCCTGTCAATCGTGTTGTCATTCATTCTTGTTTGAAACAATTTCGGAAGCCGCGAAGGTGTTTATGGTTCTGATTCTTTGTTTTTTTTTGAGTATTACCGACTTCCGAAATTAAGGTTATTTTATACTTTGTAGTGTTTTGTTTGGAAATCGATTATATTATTTTTTGTAAAAAACACAAGTTTAAAATTTAAATATAAAAAATGCTCATAAAATAAAAACTATCAGCCAAATTGAATTACATTTTTACGGGACTAGGTGGCAAGTATGCCACCATCGAACTAAAAAAGAATAACAGATTTCGGATCAGAAATCTAGGAGTAATTGGTGTACATACATAAAAAAAACCCACATACCCACCGAATTGAGAACCTCCTCCTTTTTGGAAGTCGGTTAAAACGGAAAAATATTATAATAAATCAAAAAGAAAAAAAAACACGGTAGGTACCTAATTACTTAAAAAAAACAAGTGACACAATGTTAGTTTAAAATATAATGAAACAATTCATTTAGGAAATTTTAGAGTTAAAATAAAAATACTAGGAATGCAACAAATTCTGATAAAGAAATTTTATACAAAATATCTACCTTTATAAATAGGAGTAAAATCTTATTTGTCTTATACAGAGTTATTTTTTTTATTATTCCGTTTATTAATTTTTAGACATATACATTACATTTAATTACTACACAAAACATTAAAAAATGTAAAGAATCAACATTTTATTAATTTGTTCATGAGATACAGCCTGGTGACAGTCGGACGGACTGAGGATTCTTAGTAATAGGGTCCCGTTTTACCCTCTAGGTACCTTAAAAAGAGGAATGCATTTTACATTTACATGCAATTTTTGGCTTTTGGTTGAGTTAACTACGGATAAAAAATCGCCTCAGTTTGACACAAGCTTTTACAAATTATCGATGCGCCTGGAGGACAGTACAACCCTTCAGTCCTATAAGCAATCCGTCGAGACTGGCATGGGGCCCTGCCCGACTATACATATACAATCAGCAATTGAGAACTAGCAGAGAAAAAATACAGAAGGTACGACATTCATCTTCGCCGCTACCAACCTTTCAAGGAGGTTTTCGTCTCGTACTTTATTGGAAAAAAACTAGTCTACTCTAAAAAAAACGGAATTAGTAATTAATTATCTACGAAAATGACCGTCCCTAACTATGGTAGAATTTCCAACGCATAGTAGAGTTAGAGCTCGTTCACTGTGAAAGGGCGAAGCGGTCGCGCTAGCAGATGCGAGAGCGGGCGCTGCGTTTTTCAGACTGCTCAATATTGCATTTGGTGTTTTAATATTCTAACTAGAATTTGTGCACGAATTGAACTTAAACAGAGAACGGTGTGGTAATTTTTTAAGGTTCCGAACATACGTAAGAAACGGAACTCTTAGGGCGGGTTGTATCAAACAGTTGGTTAACGTAACATACGTACGTCAAAAAGTTACGATTACGGACGATGTTTGACGTTCGTTAAATTAGAAGCGTTGTTTCAAAACATTCTGGTAAAAATTCCTGCTCATTCCAATAGCTAAGTTATTGACACGGGTCCTACCTAAATAGCCTTTTTTGCATTCCACCACTTATTTGTGTCATCAAAAGAACTGGTTATATTGAGGAATTCAAAAGAAATGTCACAATATTGTTCTATTTCATTCAACTAAAGTTACGTTAACCAGTGCTCAGACCATCTGTTAACGTAAACGTTATATTTTACGTGCGTTAACGCTGACATTTTGTGAAACAACCCAATTTTTTGATTTGACGATAGTTAGCACCATTTTTAACGTTTACGCGTGCGTTAAGTGTAGTTAAAACAACCCGCCCTTATAGGACCTCTCGGGTGTCCGTCTGTCTGTCCGTATTTATTTTTTATTTTATTTTATTTAAAAGGAACAACAAACAGCTACAATATAAATCATAAAACACAACATTTTACAAAAAAAAAAAACAGTATTGTAGCCCACAACACTGTTCACAGATAAGCGGTAGGATACAAAGAAAAAAAATCACTAGGATGACAGATACCTATAACATAAATCTTAATCAAAGCCACTCAACTATCATGCTTACAATTAAAAAATAATAAATAAACCAAATTTGAATAGAGAGATGGAGAACAAACATTTTGATGGAGAAGAAAAAAGACTTTTGAACTTACTGACAGAACATGTAAAAATGTCTAAATGTTCAAAAGTCCCAATATAGGACTCGAACATTCTGCGGATAGGCGAACGCAAACCAGAGTCTGTCCGTATATCACAGCCAGTTTTCTTCAGATCTGCTGAACCGATTCTGTTGAAATTTAGTACACACAAATGGCCTTTTATGACCCAATCACGGACGCGTTATGAATATAAATACATATTGAATATAGGGGTCATATTTGGGGCTCTATTGAAAGCAAGAAATAAAAATGTTTATATGTTAGCACTCGCACAATAAACCAAAAAAAAGTAAAATGAAATAAAACTATACTCAATTTGTTATTCTCGGAGACTAAATTGACAAGAGCAAATGGCAAACTGACATATATTAGGAAACGGTAACGTGTGACATATCAAATGAAAGGACTAACTGTGAGGGTTTTCATTATTTTTTTAAAATTATTCTAACATAAATAGTCATTCTATTGCTGCCGCTTGTCGCGCCCTCTATGGCTACAAACAGTAATTTCTAACGTTTCATACTTCACACCCGCGCCCGCCACCGCTCTAGCTCTTTACTATGTTTGCGGCCTTAAGTGATCTAACAAAAGAGGCCGTATTGTGTGACATATCAAATGATATGCCTAACTGTGAGGGTTTTAATTATATTTTTTCATAATTTTAACATAAATAGTTTTGAAGTCATTCTATTGCCGCCGCCCTCTTTGGCTACAAACAGCAATTTCTTTGATACTTCGCGCCCGCGCCCGCCGCCGCTCTAGCTCTTCACTCTGTTTGCGGCCTTAAGTGGTCTAACAAAAGAGGCGAATAGCCCGCATAATGGTTGAGATTGGTATCTACAAGTTTATCGTATGGTCGACGACATAATGGAGGAATGGGGCGCCGCGGCATAACACGAACATAAATCAGCTATATACAAAGCCTCAACATAGGAAAAAACCGGCCAAGTGCGAGTCGGACTTGCGCACCGAGGGTTCCGTACAAACCTGTAGGTATATAAGTAAAAGTTCACCCATCACGACAATCGAGTAACTAAAATTTAAGGTATTCGGAATTTTTCCTTCATATGTGCTATAAAATATTGCTTCATGCGAAATTTCAAGATTCTAAGTCGACTGGAATACCCATAGACTCAGACCAATTACTTTTTTATTGGTCTGAGCCCATAGATTTATAATATATTTCTGTTGGAGTACCCTAGTTTTGATTCCCTGGCCTTGCGAGTAGTTGCGAGTTTGAAAATATGCGGTTTAAACTGCTGTTTCTTTTGATTGCGTATCATAGTCCTGAGTATTTGATATGAATTTCAATTTAATACCTCTACGCGTTCATGAGGAAAGGGGTAGTAAGTTTTAAATTATTAAAAAATTTTTTATTTTATGATGTAACTAAAAAGGAGATGTTTCAAAATGGGCCAGGTCTATGTACACTACCTTAAATAAAAGAGAAAAATCCGTAGAATTCGGGAAAAATACAGATAATTCATTTGAGTGTTTACTGTAGTGGTAGTTAATTGATGTTTATAAATTATTTTTATCGATTTTCAATATGGCGTCGCACTGATTTAAACCATTGATCATAGAAAAATAACTGTCAGCTGTCACAACAATGTCACTTCAGACACTTAGGTCTCGTTGTCAGTAAATAAATATGTCAGAAATAATGTCAAACGTCATTAATCAATCAAAATGACAGCTTACCGCCATTAAGGGTTTTGTTGTGTGTTGCAATTTCAAGTGTAATTTTTTGTGCTTTACCAGCAAACAACGCTATTTTAAAGAAATTGGACGGTTGAGAACTGTTTTAAATGTATTTCCCTATTTTTTAGTATAGTGTACAAGGACCTGGCCCAGGCTCCATACATTTTGGAACATCTCTTTTACAGTTTACGCATTTTTTCCCTTATCTGATTGCGTTGGCTAAGAAGTTTGATTTTTTCACTGCTCCAAGGGACAGTAGACTTGAGTATTTAATATAAATTCCAGCTTCATACCTACGCGTTCTTGAGAAAAAGGGTCTTGACAGACAGATGGACGGACGGACGGACAATAAAGTGATCCTATAAGGGTTCCGCTTTTTCCTTGAGAGGTACGGAACGCTAAAAACCGGCCAAGTGCGAGTTGGGTTCGCGCAAGAAGGGTCCTGTACCATTGCCGAAAAAACACATCTCGTGACTATGTACCAAGCTAATTTTATTTTTTAGTGACTATGTGATCAATACAAACTCTGTGAGTCATTTCAGTATCATTGTTTGTTGACATTGTTTTTCAATTTGAATTTGAAGTGCTCTTTCAATTGCTGGTCTGACTGCTTCTATATTCATAGGACGAGTGATTTTACAATATATAACTGCGGACGGGGAACAAAACTTAAAATTTACACTTTTCGAGAAAAAATTGCCATCTTTGTAGGGCCGTACCTTGGTCCTTGTATGGTTCATAGAGGTGCGATTGGACATAAACTGTTTCAATTTTAGATGTCTAAATGAATGTTATTTGTCGAAAAGCGACAAATAAAAAAGCGAAAATATTGCTGAACAATTTTCATGGGATCTCATCATCAGATCCTAACTTAGGTATACCTTCCACCATCTGCTCAACAACATGAGATGATAATTAAGAGGCACAAATATCCGAATCGCGTTAGAAAGTTTATGTAAAACATTGTATGTGCTTATAAAATTTGAGGGTTTCCCTCGATTTTCATGGGATCCCATCAGCAGATTCTGACTTGGCGATAATGGGATCACCTCAGGAGTATAGGCTTAGGAACACAAAAAGAATTTTCAAAATCGGTCCACAATCAGCGGAGATATCGGTGAACATACATTTAAAAAAATACACACAGGCGAACATAGAACCTCCTCCGTTTTGAAGAAGTCGGTTTAAAGGAGGATATAAGTCTCTAATTTGCTCATCAAAAAACTCTGTGTAAACTTATCACAGATAAAAAATATCGATAGAATACAAGCTTCTGCCAGCTTATTCACTATTATTCAGATACCTTACTTGTACGCGCAAGCGTGTACCTACAACAAGCATTGTATCTATTGCATATCATACCTAAACGCTCTACCAGTAGCGCCTACCAAAATATGGATAGCACAAAGCCACACAATTGAAACACAATTGAACCCACTACACCCTGGGCCCCAATTCTGCTAATTTAAGAATGGCTCAATTGAATATCAATTGGATCTCAGTAGCAGTTTTAACTAAATTTGGTATTCCGCTACTAATTTAAGACCAATGGTTTTCCATTGACATTCCATTGAACTGCTATTGGAATATTTGCTAGTCTGCTCTTCAATCGTGTTACAATTGTAAATCGATTGTGGACTTTATCGGTATTCTACTCTTATTTGACATTTATATCAATGGACACTCAATTGAATCTGAGTGTCAATTTTACGATTGAAGTACGATTGTGCAACAATAGATAATCTTAGGATTTTACAAGCCACTCAACGAAAAATATTAAAAAAAATACTGAAAAGATGCTGCGGTTATTGTTACGATGGCGTATTCTAGCATTAGCTAATGCGCAAGATCGCCGTCGGCGTCGTCATCTTTTGGCTCAGCGCCGTAAAAAGCGGGCCTCGATGAGGGCAACGGTGGATGCCGTGGAAGATTTACCCAATGCGGAATTCCACGTTGGAAAAGTGGAAGTGAGAGCCCTGGCAATTATTATAGGCATGGAATGGAAAGGAGAGAGGAGAGAGGCCATTGCTCTCCTGTCTTTTGGACGCAGTCTGACGATATGCTATTAAGAACTCCGGCGCACTCTTGCCAAAGCCTTTTCGACAGACTGCGCCCTTCTTTGGACCGTGAGCAGCGTCCAAGGGCTAGCTCCTGCTGCCCTTCTAAATACTCTATCAGAGCTTCAATTTGTTGGACGCTCATATTATTAGCCTAAAATATATAAGAAAACAGTTAATATGCTGTAATATTACAGCGCAGTATACAATACTCATACAATAAAACTTTACAAAAAAATACAACCGACTTCCAAAAATAAAAAATAACGTTAATTTCGGAAGTCGGTGTTTTTGTTAGTTTCTTCGTATTTTGACACCGACTTCCGAAATTAACGTTATTTTTAGTATGTACTGTTTTTTTTGGAAGTCTGATGTATTTTTTTGTAAAAAGTTTTTTTATCAAAATACGCAATTTCGATTACTTGGATGGCATAAAACCATCATCCAAGTAGACGAATTCCAGCTATTTCGATTTAAAATCCAAAGTTCGTACCTAGCCACCGTATTTGAAATAAACTCTTTCTAACATCGTTAAAGTCATGTTTTATCGACAAGGCGATTCATTGCAGACAATTTAGTTCGTAATTGAATCACAGAAATGGATAAATCGTATATTTAAATCAAACCAATAGTTCATTCATTTTCTTGGTAGATTTTGAATGGCAACACCTATAACTGTTCAACTGAGAGTCAATTACAATTACACTACGATTCCATTACGACTCTATTGAGCTTACATACAAGTTTTTGCAGAATACCAAATTTGTTCTAATCGTAATGGAGTCGTGATTGACTCTCAATTGAATATCAATAGCATGTGAGTTAAATAAAATTAGCAGAATTGGGCCCCAGGCGCAAATTCATTTAAGATTAGGTCAACTTGACGAACCTTATATAAGTATAGCCCAGTGGAAATTAACAATATTAACATTAAAATTACAAAGCACGAAGTAATTTTGCACTTTTGATATGTTAGACCAGTTAGGGTGATGTGAATACAAATTTGCAAAGGACATTGCTCTGTGCCCATACATTGTTCGCCCTGGAACCAAGAGCATCGGAAGAATTTTTCAAATCGGACCAGTAGTTCCTGGGATTAGCGCGTTCAACCAAACAAACAAACAAATTCTTCTGCTTTATAATATTAGTATAAATAACGTAACAAGGTTTAATCTTCAAGGTTAAGCAAAGTGCTCGAGGTCCATGCAAGGATAAATACACAAAATGCTTGAAAACTATTTATTTACAAAAAATATACACAGTTTTATAAAATGTTTATAATTATTTTATTTAAGCCTATTTGGCCCCACTGCAGTGCAAAGACCTATCTTTCATCCTTCAATTCTACTGGCATTGGGCCGGGTTAATGTTAATTAAGGGAATATTAATAATATTCTTAAAGCTGGTTTCAGACTACGCTATAATATATAGCATAGAGTATATAGCTCATAGCACAACAATATCGCGCTCCATACGTTGTCAATAATATATAGTACAGTACAGTGTGAACGTGTCCATAACAACGTATGGTGCGCGATATCGATGTGCTATGAGCTCCATACTATATGCTATTATATTATAACGTAGTCTGAAAGCAGCTTAATAATAGTGTGCTGTGGCACTAAGTCATATACATTTTGATGAAAAATTAAATAAGCCAAGCGGCTACTCAATAAGCCCGAAGTCTGTAGTTTCGGGCGCATTCTACTCCGTATCACCTAACCACTTAAAATGAATGTCAACACGATTTAAAAGTTACTGTCAAATCGATTTGACTCTTGGAGGTGGGCGCTTACAACCGCGACACAGTATTCCTTACAAATGAGGTTGTTAACGAACACAATCGTTTGTAAATTGTTTTCTTGTACAATATTTTTTTTTTGTATTTATCTCAGTTCGGGTTCGAGAGGTAAGTCCGTAGTACGGAGTAGAATCCGCCCGCAACTAAGCCCGAAACTATGGACTTCGGGCTTAGAGAGTAGCCCCCAAGTAACGGTTTATGGTAGCGTGCATGAAGTATTATTATAGATGGCAGCACAGAAGCGTCTAATCTCCATTACCAATAGGCTTGTTTACTGAAAAAATCTAATTAGTCCGTCAGTTAGATTATCAAAAAATATTCGACCCTTATTTTTTCTTTTGTTACGGGAACCAAAATTGACGAAGTTACGACGCTTTTAAAATTCTCAATATGTCACGCCGTGGCATAATTTTTAGCGGGTCGTGACGTCACGAGCCCTCACTCCCGAGTTTTGATGCGTTTTATCTTTGTCAATATTCATTGATTTACAAAAACAAAAAATACGTGTCCCTTATTTTTCATTACTGTAACTGATGGACTAAATTGTTTTGCAATTTGTGGATGATGGAAACTAGCCTATTAGAATAGAATAGAATAGAATAGAACACTCGTTATTGTGTACACCATATAAGTTACTGAAAAAATAGACGAACAAAACATTACTTAGGGTGACACAATGGGCGGCTTTATCGCTAAGAGCGATCTCCAAATCCAATTCTGCGAAAATTTAAGACTTTATCCTGAATTTTGGCAGAATTGGTTAAACAATATAATTAAAATGTCGCCAGCGACAGAATCAGGGATAACCACACCAAATAAGTGCTTAAAACTTAGAGCAGATTTTTCAATAACCCAATAAATATTAACTGAAGAATAAAAATGGCCGTCTGATAGCTTTTGTATGGAAAATATGTCAATATGACGTATTTATTATTCCAATAAACGTTATTTGACTATTGAAAAATCAGCCTTAAATCTACTAATTAATTTAAACTGAAGTTTTTAAATACATGCGTACATTTTCAAGACAAGATATAAGAATCGCCTCTATTTTCCCAGGAAAACAAGGAAAATTGCTGATATTTTAAAATTGGGGCGAAACTTCTGACAACTCGTGAGAAGTTTTTTTTAAAGTCGCTCAGTCGTTTAGAAGTGAACAACAAACATCCAGACATATTATAACAAATTAATTTAGCTCTTTCGTAAATTTATTGTTGACGTTTCTTTGTGTTTGTTAATTTATTTCGTGTAAATACAAATTATTTCTATTGAAAACATACACTGCCCTGACTTAATTCGGCTCTACGTTTTGTTCATAGGCATAAGAAAAAAACTTAATTGAATGAATTACCTAATTACTTAGTATTATTTCAAACACCACCATACTCTTGCCAACGTATCGTCACGGAGTCTTTGAAGTTTTTTTTACTCTTCATCTAATGTTCAATTGGGAGTTATATATTTGAGCCTTTTGGCGTTGAAACACTAGGCCCATGGGGTCCGAGTGCACATAGAGTCTTTCGGGACATCAGCAAACAACTTGTCGACGGTTCACGTGACCAGAGGGCTGGGCTTTTCTTCGGCCAAAGAATGAGCATTGCCATTCAACGCGGCAATACTGCCGGTATTCTGGGCACTTCAGCCATTGACAGCGATGGGATTATTTTTTTGATGCCCAATGATATTTTGTTTTTATACGCGTTTGTAGATAATGTAGATACTGTAAATTTATCTTTAGTTTATGTAAGTATATTAAATTATTGCTTAACACAAAAAAAAAACGATGATTGGAAATCTCTATTTCTATGGATAAAATCGTAAGACCTATCGTATAGACGATACATCGTAGTGTATGACGACCTTTGAAGTTTCTGTCAGTCTAAAAGACGTCATTACAATATTCTTTGACTTTTCTAGAAAAAGTGAAAGCATTCGTTTTGGTAAGTCTTACTAGATAACTAAAATGTAAAACTTACAGCTCGGGAACTTGATCGTTGAGCGGATTAGATATGTATAATTCATGAAGCCGTTCATGTATTTGACTGACAAAGAAGATTGATTGATTGAAAAATGTGTAGAAATCTATTGTGAAACAAATGTCTATGGTACAGGGCACCAGATAAATGTGTAATAACGGTCATTGACCCATATACATTTACTGACTGTCTTTATATCAACAGCAGAAATAGAATATCAAGCTGTCGTGAATCGACTTCTATCGTGATCCTTAAAATTCTCTGGTAATAAAAACGGTTCATAATATTAGGGAAAGGTCAATGTAATTTATTGCAAGTTTATCTGGCGCCTGCCATACAGCATAATATACAGCTAAACGGCCATTAACATTGTTCAAATATAAGCACAGTGATTTGGGTACTCTTAACTCTCCCCCAAAGACTCCCACAAATGCCCACAATAGATTTGCTTAACGATCAAGTTCCTTGACTTTACCCATAATTCGCTTAGAAGTAAGAACACTATAACTGTACATAATCTCTATCACAAATGAAAAAGTTCGTATTCAAACTTAGCACCAAGCTACGTCAGTATTAAGTCCATTTTTCGTTACAAGATCATTGTATTATCCACACGGCTGGAAGCTCGCAAGGCACGATCAAAAGTTGCCAGTTCGCTTCTTTAGTCTGGAGCTGGGGCTGAAGCTTGAAAGATGCCACCAATGACTTCATCAGCGTCTTTTCCAGTGACGACCAGGATAACAGCCAGGCCAATCCCAGCTCCCAGGGCTACTCCTACAGCTATGGCCAGGACTTTTTTCGCGAAAGACCACTTCGAACACGCCCAGTACTGCTCGCGGTATACACTGAAAAGTATAAATAATTCGGGTTAGTAACAGGATAGATCAAGGCACAGAGCAGTCCCTCTTGCTTTGCACAGAACGGGAGGAGTCATTTGATGATTTCCCATCTTTAAAAAAAAAGGTGCACAGCAGTGCTCCAGGCCAAGTTCCGGCCTAACGAACGCAGTGTGTAAATTAACACGAATAACTTAGCTTGTCATAATCGCAACTGGATGAAACTTGGACCATATTTTATTACTCTAACCTATTTGAAGAATACTGGACACTCGAAAAATCGTTTTCTTAAAAATAAGAGGTTTCTTTTTTAAAATGATCGTTAAATCGACGTTGAGTACCTACGTACAACTTGCCAAACTGATAATAAGAAAAATCTTATTTTTAACCGACTCCCCAAAAACTCCTCCTTTTTGGGGAGTCGTAGTCGGTTAAAAATAAGATTTCAATTCGGTGGTATGGTTTTTTTTTCTTATATTTGTTACCTCATAACTCCGTCAATTATGAAACGATTTGAAAAAAATCTTGTTTTATCTGAAAGAATATATTTTTAGATTGGTCCCATTTAAATTTTATCAAAAACGGTTACGAAGTTTGGATTTTAAATCGAAATAGCTGGAATTCGTTTACTTGGATGATGGTTTTTTGTCATCCAAGTAATCGAAATTGCGTATTTTGCTTTTCTGCGATTTTCAGTGGTGTTGTTAGGTGTGGGGTACCACTAAAAAGTGAAAAATATAAATTTTTTTACAAAAAAATACAACCGACTTCCAAGTAAAGAAGTAAAAAGTTTTTAAGAACCTATATATCGAGTGTTTCATTATTTTTTTACGGTCAGGAAAGATGCAAGCTAGCAAGCTAGTATTATATAAGAGAAAGTTTGTGGGGATGGATGGATGTTTGTTACTCTTTCACGTTAGAACGCCTGAAAGGAATTTTACTTATAGTATTAGTATGTTTTTTACTTGGTATGGGTTTGCTCTTGAGTCTAGTCTTGGTCAGAGATGACAGAGACAAAGTCTACGATGGAGCGAGCTTACCCAGAAGTAGCCTGTTCACTCTAACTTTGAAAAGATTAGGGTTGTAAGCGTTCGGAAACACAGACGCAGGCAAAGAGTTCCACTCCTTTGCTGTGCGCATTATGAAAGACATGTATGTGCACATGTTGCGATGTATACCTACTCATTTTTCACAATAAAAATATATTCTATTATATTCTAACTTGATGGCTTCCTGGCTTGCTCTTGACCACAATCACGCCTTATGGATGGATAATATAATTATGATGTCTATGATGGTGCGAGTTTGCCCAGAAGTAAGTTCACTCTTGCTTTGAAGGCAGACGGGTTAATATGTGGACGGGAACACAGACTTTGGAAGAGTGTTCCACACTTTGGCTTTGCGCAGATTAAATGTGGAGAAGAAGCGCAGGGTACATCATGAAATTAGGCACAGAGGTACATGCAGTACCTACATATAACACATGGATATTCTTTTTCGTAATTCACGCGGGAAGGGTCGCGGGGAACAAAGGAAAGTCATCTGCCTAGCCTTTTCCCAACTATATTGGTGTAGGCTTCCAGTCAAACCGGATTCAGCCAAATACCAGTATTTTACGTGGAGCGGCTGCCTACCAGACCTCCACTACCCACTAACTGGGTAATACGGCACTCCTTGGCAAGACTGGTGTCAGCAGATTCTGGCTTCTGACAATCCGTACCGACTGCCAAATATCTCCGAATGACAGGCGGGACCAACAACTTAACGTGCTTTCCGAGGCACGGAGGAAACTCGGCATGTTAAGATGGTCACCCATCCACAGACCAACCTCGGCAAGCGTTGCTTAACCTCGAAGATCGACCTGTGTGGCTGTTATTATTTAGCCACGAGCTCCTCTAGTAGCCAGTAAACAAAGGAAAGTGCTCCTTAGTAGACGATAACAGGTAGGTAACGTTATCGGTCTACCTATAGTAGGTATCTATACTTTTATTAGAAACTAGCTGACCCACGCAACTTCGTCTGCGTCACATTTTCCATTAATACACAGCTCCTTTTAGTCTTAGCGTGATGATATGTATGCTTCCTCGATACATGGGCTATCTAATACTGAAAGAATTTTTCAAATCGGACCAGTAGTTCCTGAGATTACCCCCTACATACAAACTTACAAACAAATGTTACTTCTTTATAATATTAGTATAGATAAATAATGCTGAAGAGTTTGTTTGGAAACACGCTAATCTCAGGAACTACTGGTTCGAATTTAAAAATTCTTTGCGTTGAGAAGAAATACACAATCTGTTTAAATTTCAAAAAAAATCCTGAGATACTGCCCGCTGACAGACAGACGGACGGAAGCAGAAGCTTAGTAATAGGGTTCCGTTGGTAACCCTTTTGGTGCTGAACCCTAAAAATTAACTCGAAGATTTTTTTACATCAAGATACATTATTATGCCTAAATTGGCCGAGGTTCTATTAGATATTAATAATGCTGAAGAGTTTGTTTGGAAACACGCTAATCTCAGGAACTACTGGTTCGAATTTAAAAATTCTTTCCGTTGAGTTGTTGAATACACACAATCTGTCAAAATTTTTAAAAAGTTTCTGAGATACAGCCCGCTGACGGGTTCCGTTGGTAACACTTTTAGTGCTGAAGCCAGAAAACTAACTCGAAGATAAAAAACCAAACACTTTTTTTTTACGTCAAGATACATTATTATTCTTAAATTGGCCGAGGTTCTATTAATATTAATAATGCTGAAGAGTTAGTTTGAAAACACGCTAATCTCAGGAACTACTAGTTGGATTTTAAAAATTCTTTGCGTTGAATATTACACAATCTGTCAAAATTTCAAATAAGTTCCTGAGAAACAGCCCGCTGACTAGCACTGACCCTTGGTAACCCTTTTAGTGCTGAAGCCAGAAAACTAACTAGAAGATAAAAAACCAAACAGTTTTTTTTACATCAAGATACATTATTATGCCTAAATTGGCCGAGGTTTATGTAAAACGCAAACTGTTATGAAAGCTCTTATCTTATCTGACATCCATGGTTAATGTTTTAGTCGGTGATCTGCAAATATTGGAGCGTTTTCATCCTTTTCTGATATAGAGGTTTAGAACGCATGTATTTTATTTTATTTATTTGGGAAGTCAAACAATTGTACTATGAGGATTAAGGCCGTACCCTGAGCAAATAACCTTGAGCATTTTTTCCCTCAATAACAGCGCAAGAGATACAATAGCGAAAACGCTCAGAATGTTGAATAAAATCTAATTTTGGTCGTTTGAAAAAAATACTTCTACCAAAATGTTCATAATTAAATTGCCTATCCATTAGTGTAAGTACAAAATCAAAATAATCGTTAGTTTTCGAGAAGATGCATGTTTTCAGTATTTTTTTCTCATTTCTGTAGTTTCGTTGTGAGGAGATTACTTAAACATTATACTTAGTAATAAAAAATAAAATCTACCATTTTGAAGCCAAGACTAGGTATGTAGAAATTTAATGTTTTTTTTATTAGTTGATATTTCTTTTGGATAAAGAGTAGATAGCTTCAAAAAACTGCACAAAAAACGGCTAGCGCTGCGTTTTGCTCGGGGACGCGCCTTAAATAAATATAAAATTAGTTTAAGTCCAATGATGGTTACAGTACAATCCACTACGTGTCCACGGATAACAAAGATAATAAAATTATGGTACCTACAGTGAAGATACAATATTGAGTTAATCGAACGAAAATTAAATTAATAAAGACAAATACAATATTTTTAATTATAGAAATAAAAAAAAAACTTACAGTAGATATTATAATTTGCATTAAATAAAATAAAAATGTTTCAATATTATTAATTACAACAAATTATAATGATTAAACATACACAAAAAGAAAGTAGAGGCTATCTATGCAGTAACATACGGACTACAAAAAGAAAGTAGAGGCTATCTATGCAGTAACATACGGACTACAAAAAGAAAGTAGAGGCTATCTATGCAGTAACATACGGACTACAAAAAGAAAGTAGAGGCTATCTATGCAGTAACATACGGACTACAAAAAGAAAGTAGAGGCTATCTATGCAGTAACATACGGACTACAAAAAGAAAGTAGAGGCTATCTATGCAGTAACATACGGACTACAAAAAGAAAGTAGAGGCTATCTATGCAGTAACATACGGACTACAAAAACCCGCCAATTGCGAGTCAGACTGTCTCAGGAAGGGTTCTGGTACGATAAACCGAAAAAAAAATACGTTCTTGTATGGGAACCTGCTTAGTTTTTAATGTAACTATTATTAATTGTCGTTATAGCGGCAATAGAAATGCACACTGTGAAAATTTCAACTGTGTGCCTATTACGGTTCTTGAGATAAAGTTGACTGACCGACTGACTGCGGAGGCTTAGGGCGGGTTGTTTCAACTAAACTTAACGCACGCGTAAACGTTAAAAATGGTGCTAACTATCGTCAAATCAAGAAATTGGGTTGACACAAAATATCGGCATTAACGCACGTAAAATATAACGTTTACGTTAACAGATGGTCTGAGCACTGGTTAACGTAACTTTAGTTGCGTCGAATAGAACAATATTGTGAAATTTCTTTTGAATTCCTCAATACCAGATGACACAAATAAGTGGTGGAATGCAAAAAAAGCTATTTCGGTAAGACCCGTGTCAATAACTTAGCTTTGAAACAACGCTTCTAATTTAACGAACGTCAAACATCGTCCGTAATCGTAACTTTTTGACGTACGTATGTTACGTTAACCAACTGTTTGATAAAGCCCGCCCTTAGTGATAGGTTTCTTTTGGGTACGGAAACCCTAAATACAGATGTAACGTCACACGAATCCTACATCGCGCTTGCAAAGTGTTTCGCGCCATTTGAGTATCCTTCAAGTTATTGCTGAGAAATATGACTCAGCAGTCATGAAGTCTTTCGTTCGGATTCTGGTCGGATAGCGATACAGTCTGGGCTGAACTCAAGCGAAAGATTTCTTGACAATATTGCATACCAAATGTTATGAACTCATCCCTTTTGTAATGTCTACCTACTAACTTAAGTTTGTTAAGTTAATTGATAAGTTAACATATTTTTGTTACTAAAAAATTGACTATTTGACTGATTAAATAAATTGATTGATTGAAAACATCAACCAGCAAGCAGTTGCCCACAACACCCGTCTGGTCGCTCTGCGTAAAATTGTGGCTCTCAGCTGAACCCAGTTTAATTGGAAGCCGAACCCAATATAGTTGGAAAAGGCTAGGCAGTTGATGAAATTCAATAAATCTGCGTAAGAACCCTTTTCCCAGCTGTATAGGTCTCATCTTCCATTCCATATAAAAGTTATGTGCATTAACTGACTTTTTAACCGACTTCCAAAAAAGGAGGAGGTTCTCAATTCGGCGGGTTTTTTTTTGTTTTATGTACCTATGTACACGGATTACTCAGAGGATTCTGATGCGATTTGTGTGATTATTTTTTACTTTTGATAGGCACGCGTTTGACCACTATCTCACCTAATGGTAAGCGATCATGTGGTCTAAGATGGAGCACGCTTGGCTTGCCTAGAAGTAACCTATTCACTCTTGACTTAAAACTCGCAGGTTGCGATCGATCGGTATACTTGCCATTTGGTACCGTAAAAATTTAATTCAGTTTCGCATTTTTTCGCACAGCATTTTTGCTTACTTCTATTTCTGTGTAGGCCAAGTATCACCACCTTAGAATAATATGTAATTATTCTAAGATCCCCACTGAAAACTGAAAAATAAAAACTTAAAAAAAATATATATATAACCGACCTTTTTTGTAAAAAACTTTTTTTTTCTTTATTTTCCTTAATAAGTTTACAACTATTTTGTGTATTAGGCGAATAAAGCGGGTATCTTATCAACCATCGCTCAGGTACCTTGGTACTTACAGCTGAGTGAGATAGACAATAACATGGCCACCGACTTTACATTGTCTTTTGATCGATATTACAAACACTGCAGTCAGGTTGCAAATCCCGCCTGACCGATATCTTATCATTTGGCGAGGAAAGTTCACCCTTATGAGACAAGGAGGATAACTGTTAATATGCTGGAGGTAAAGTGAGTAGGGTCTCCGTTATCCGCATTATTTTTAGATGTCTTGAGCATCGACGCCGAGTTGCTGGCCTGTCGGTTTTCTATCACTTACATTTTGGGGAGTGTGCGACGGAATTGCATAATTTAATTCCGCCAAACCCGATCCACCATCGGACCACAAAACGTACGGCGATGTGCCACCGGTACATGATGGACATCCCACCTATACACACAAAACGTTTTGGGAATACATTCATTGTGCGTACAGCTAAGGAATGGAATTCCCTGCCTGAGTCTGTGTTTCCTGATAGCTACAACCTGGGAGTCTTTAAGTCCAGAGTGAATAGGTTACTTCTAGGCAAGCGTGCTCCACCTTAGACCGCATCATCGCTTAACATCAGGTGAGAAAGCGGTCAAACGTAAGCCTATCAATAGAAAAAAAAAAAAAAAATGTTAAGTCATCAAATCACTCCTTTCACTCTGGACGGATGAAAGATGATTCCGTGCTTCGGAAGGTACGTATAACCCGGTGGTCCCGGCCGCCAAATGGCGGTCGTTTAACCATGTCAGAAGCCCTTGAGGCAGTTTAAAAACTCTGACACTAGGGTGTGTGGGATCGTTAGACCTTACTGCACACATGATGAGAAGAAGGCTCTGGGTGGAGCAAATGCCCTTATCGCTCCAGAGAAGCGGTAACTCGGTGCAACAATTCTTGGGGGCCGAGTCACCCGCGTCCGTAGTCTAATACCCTTCAGCGAATCCCTACACGTGGTCCCCGGGTGGTGCTAAGCAGGTGACACTAACCGCCTCCGTGGTCTAGTGGTTATACCACCTGATTCAGACCCAGAGGTCCCGGGTTCGATTCCCAGCGAGGGCAAATTTTTTGCTCGGTTTGGTTGGTGGTAGGACTTGTTCTAAGTCCGACTGGCAAGCTACCACCATCATGTCTAAGTCTGTCGCCAGAACAACAATGTTAACAGCATTGTTGTGTTCCGGCAGTTAGAGGTATGATAGCCAGTTCCTCTGTGTAAGAGGATTCCGGGTGAAACTCGCTTTCATCTTCGGCCTAATGATCACTTTCCATCAGGTGAGATTTGGGCCAAGAGCTTCCCCGTTTCACATAAAAAAAACCGCATCCAGATAACCGCTCTTAGACTCCCTTTCAGTCCGTTGTGCACAGAAGCCCCCTGGGGATTTCGCAGTCCCGAAGATTTGATTTTATGATTAAGTTTTACGATTTTGTAGGCGTTCATCAAGCATCTGCATTCAAGTCAATAGGCTAGATTCCATCATCCACAAATTGCAAAACTATTTCGTCCGTCAGTTAGAGTATTGAAAATTAATGGACACTTGTTTTGTAAATCAATGAATAGTGACAAAGATAAAACGCATCAAAACTAGGGAGTGGGGGCTCGTGACGTCACGACTCACTAAAAATTATGCGAAGGTGTGACGTATTAAGAATTTTAAAAGCATCGTAACTTCGTCAATTTTGGTTCCCGTAACAAAAGAAAAAGCACGGGTCAAATATTTTTTGATAATCTAACTGACGGAGTAATTAGATTTTTCAGGACACAAGCCCATTTATAGCTGTCCAGGAAAAGACGCGCCATACTCTCGGGTCTTATGTGAAAGGGGCGGTGGGCATCTCTGAGTCCAGCGTCTCTGGACTCAACCCTTACGGCCCTGTGCCAACATCGCCCAGGTTCTTCCCACCGTGGCAAAAAACACCAGATTTTAAGTGTCTTCGCTTTGTGATGAGGGATGAGGAAGAAGGAATGGTGACTAAAGCTGCAGACTTGTTGTTTTGCAGAGCTGCTATCTCGCACTAATCGATAAGATAAATACATGTTACCTACGCATGAGTCATCCGTGTTCGTTATCACAAAATATTGATCGCAATTTTTTTTAAACTAGCTTGTTGGTACCTGCATAGATACACCTTATCCCCAAGGGCGCAGGCAGGCGGGATTTGCTCGGAAGAGTCACCGCGGCCCTGGGGGCTACTCTCTAGATATTCTCTTATTTGCCACTGAATGAATGACAATACGATTTGATAGTTACTGTCAAATTATGTTGTCATTCATTTTTGGTTCGGGTTCGGGACTAATCGTCCGTAAGAGGTGCAGAGTAGAATCCGTCCGCAACTTAGCCTGAAACTACGGACTTCGGGCTTAGTGAGTAGCCCCTGGAACGCAAAGGGCATTTGGAGGAATACGAGTGGGTTTTAGTCAGTCTGACACTCCCTTCTGCTTCGCCCAAAGTGGGAAGAATCATTTGATGATTTCCCATCCATAAAATATGGGCCCAATGACCTTTCATGTACCTACCTAATGCGTTTATTTTGTTACACGTTGAATAAGCTGCAGCATATTATTATGCACCTATCACTGAAATCGTGAAATGTTTTTAAAATTTTCATCAGCCTAATATAGGCTGATGAAAATTTCGTCGGAGAATTTTAACACACACAAGCTTGGGAGACAAGGGGGCGGGGCACGGTATTTTTTTTAAATTCTTCAAAAGGTTTTCGAAACCTTACGGCCTGAATAATTAAAAATAAAAGTTTGATATGATATCAAACATTTCACTCACATGCCCTAGCAGCCTCACTTCGAATTTTTTTAACAACATTTCTTTCTTTGTTGCTAAAAAAAGTATATATTTATATTTCATAATGATTTACAAAATAGTTTTTTTTTTCGGTTTAACACTATGTTAGTCTTGTATGAGTGAAGTTCTCTATAAGTTTCGAAGCTTCAGGTACTTATGCTTCACTTATTAAAAAAAAATAGATAAACAAAACTATCATCAGTCAAGTTCATTGCAACGTTTTAACAAAAAAATCCTAATCTTATTATAATAATCGACACAGATTATTACAATAAGAATAAAAGTAATTATTTATTAATATTGTACCTAGTCTTTAGATACTAACGCCCAATCATATAATAGTTACGTCACAGCAGATAAGCGTATTTATCTAATAACTATCGCATAATACCTATTGGTCATCGATATTTGGTACGGACACAAATAGTAAGCGGATCCGGAACTTCACGCTTACCAAACGACGCATCGAACTGGCATACCAGTGTCATAATGTTTTGTCATACAGATGCCAGTAACTTGCATGAAGTTTCGCTTAAAGTAGCTTGCAAACCTTTGTGTGTTTTGTTACGTTATCTACACTATATCTACACTATAATATTATAAAGAGGAAAGATTTTTTTGTTTGAACTGAATAGGCTCCGAAACTACTGGACCGATTTGGATGAAATTTTGTACAAAGATAGTTTGAGACCCGAGGAAGGACATAGGATAGATTTTTATCCCGGAAATCCCACGGGAAGGGGAACTGTGCGGGTAAAACGGGAGCGAAGCCGCGGGGGACAGCTAGTAGGTAATATCACCAATAAAGAATATCATTTCACTATGGTATGTGTCATTCTTCCCTGTCTCAAAATTGGAACACAAAATCCCTCATTTTGCCAGCTGTCCAGCTGGCAAAATGAGGGATTTTTTCGCTTCAGGCCGTCGATTCTATAATCCTCACACCGTGAAAACTAAGGCGGATTGAGCGCGCAGTGAACTGTCATTCATCTTGATTACTTGGACACCAGGCTTTACAGATTCGTACTGTTGTCTACCCCACCGGGAAGGATACTAGTCGTAATGTTAAGTTGTTTACAGAATTTCCCCAAATAAACGTGGGAATCCCCACACTTGCTGACGCGAACGTAGCTAAGCCGATCAAAAAATATCAAGAAGATAAGAGTGGTAAACTATGTCGTCCGACATAGAAATTGAGAGCACTCATCGTGCAAAACGAAAAATACGAGTATAATCTACCAAACGCCTTATTGTCAACAGGTTCTAATGTCTTCGGGAAAACATACTCTAAGCTAACAATAGTATTAATGTGTATGAAAGAATTTGCGCGAAGAGGTATTCTTCTTATTAAATCACTTCGTGAACATATGTCACCTACCTAGCCTTTTCCCAACTATATTGGGGTCGGCTTCCAGTCAAACCGAATTCAGCTGAATACCAGTATTTTACGTGGAGCGGCTGCCTACCAGACCTCCACAACACATTAACTGGGTAACACGGTACTCCTTGGCAAGACTGGTGTCAGATTTACTGGCTTCTGACAATCCGTAACGACTGCCAAAGATCTACAAATGACAGCCGGGACCAACGGCTTAACGTGCTTTCCGAGGCACGGAGGAAACTCGGTATGTTAAGATGGTCACCCATCCACAGACCAACCTCGGCAAGCGTTGCTTAACCTTGAAGAGCGACCTGTGCGGCTGTTATTATTTAGCCACGAACTTCGTGAACTCAAAAAATTGTATACTATAAACGAATCACAACCGCTTACTTGAGATTCGATTGCAGTTAGCCAATCAAGATCGATATAATTTACAAGAGAATAAGCAAATGATTGTACAAACCTTGTAGGTGGCTCGAGTATCCTCTCATTCCTGGCTTCGTTCACATTATTCAAGCTTCCGACATAAGCTTTGTTGTCGTATACAAAGTCATTGGATTTGCTTGATACTTTGGCTATGCCTCTTCTTCCTTCATCGTAGGAAGCACCGTCCGCTGCAGAATGTGTGTTGCGTCGCTGTTTCTGTCTACCCCCTTCTACTTTTACGTCATTAGATTCAGCTTCGCGTCTCTTGTGCCTAACTTCACCGAACTCAGCGTCCCGGCGTTCCTTGTGTCTGTGCGTTCTCACTTCACTAGAATCAGCTTCCCTACGTGGCTTGCGTTTAACACCATCCACTTTTACATCACTAAGCTCCACATCCCTCCGATGTTTATGTCTAACCACCTCACTACCATCTGCTTCCCTTCTGTGCTTCTTCTGTCGCGGTATTTCCACTGTCACGTCACTTAGCTCTTCGTCGCTTGGGACTTTTTTCTTCGACATCATCGAGCACGGGCGCTAATGTGCGCTGGCATCGAGTCACTGAGCGTACTTTGTTATCGTTCGTGATAGTGTTATCATTTAGGTAGACAGGTGTGTTCCGATATTTTTATTGGATAATTTTTAGACTGTTTTGCGATTTATAAAATAAAGGTTTTGTCTTTTCCTGTTTTCAGTGTGGCGATAGTGGTAGTTTACCTATTGTGGTATTTCCCTCTATATTATCGGCTCTTAGACGCGCGTGCCCTCTCACTTCCGCCGCTTACAGCTGACTGGCTGCTTCACGGCCGCACGTGCGCTAGAGATGACATAATGCTTCCTTCTCTTTCAGTCACAGACACTACATCCCTTCCTTATTTTAATATTTTTGTTTAATGAGACAATTCTAAGATACTTACTTAATCAATTTATTTTCACCATAACTTCAGATTACATGATTGGAAATAAACTATAATTTGATATATTTCTTAAATATCCTGATTATCTTAAATCTCCTCTTCTGAACTTTCTTCTACTGCCATTTCTAAATTCTTTCCATCGATTTCTTTGTTCACGGGCTTCCATTCTCCCTCCACTTTTTTTAAATGCAATATGTTGCGTCTTAACTGCTGTCCTGTTTCGTCGTTCCGTACCTCCACATCTCCCCCGTTTCTTGACTTAACCGTATGCGTGGCGGTATCAAAATTAAGACAAAGTTTATTCGTTTTATTGGCATTCTTCACATACACTTTATCTCCCACTTGTAAGTCAACATCACGGGCTCTTCGTCTTTTATCTGTATACTCTCTCCCTTTTTCTTTTTGTTCTTTGTCTTTATCTCTTACATCCATGTCTCCAAAACTTTGTTCTGCAATGTCTATCATCGGAATCTTGTCCCTAAATTTCCTTTGAAAGAATAGTTCTGCTGGTGTTTTCCCAGTCACACTATGTGGGGTACTATTGTACATTGTCAAATACTCCGTCAATGCTTCTTTCCAGCTTTTTCTCTCCACCTGGCATATTTTGAGGCGTTTAATGATATCCCTGTTCTGTCTTTCCACTTCTCCATTCTGTTGCGGCCAGTAAGGTATTGAATTAAATAGTTTGATATCATTTTCATGGCAATAAGTCTTGAACTCTGTACTAATGAATTGTTTGCCGTTATCGGAAGTTATGGAAACCGGATGTCCTAAACGGCTAAAAATCTCTTTAAGTAAGCGAATCATTTCCTTACTGCTTATGTCTCGACACGCTTTGATCTCCTTGTACCTAGAGTAGTAATCGATCACAACCAAAAGGTAGTCACCACTTGGTAACGGACCTAGAAGGTCTATGGCGATATCAACCCAGGATTGGGTAGGTAACTCTCTCCTCTTCAGTGGATGTGGTGGATTTGGTGCCGATACCAGTGTGCATCCTTTACAGGACCGTACTAAATTTTCCACGTCCTTATCATAGTTAGGCCACCAAACCTTCGCTCTGAGTCTCAACTTCATCGCGACCATTCCTGGATGGCCCTCGTGAGCTGCATCTAAAACAAGTCTTCGTAATTGTGTTGGGATAACTATTTTGGTCCCTCTTAACAATATGTCACCAAAGAAACATAGCTCGTTCTCAAATAGCTTATAACCCTTTACTACGTCATCCCACTTTTTGTTAAATATGCCCTGTTTTACTTTTTGTATGCCAATGTCAGTCTTTGAATGTTCTTCAATATCTTTTAGTGATACAGCTATTGGTCTAGCATGGTCAATAACATCCTGAACGTAATCTCTGTAATGAGTCTTAACGTGGTTATAGGTACATAATCTAGACAAGGGATCGGCTATATTATTTTTTCCAGGACGATAAATGACATTATATTTATAAGATTGAAGTCTCAGTATCCAACGCTCAATCCGTGCACAGGGTTTGGACTTTGGACCGAATATGACTTCAAGAGGTTTATGGTCGGTAATTAAGTCGAATTCCTTGCCGTACAGAAACATGTGAAAGTGCTCCACAGCCCACACTAGAGCCAAAGCCTCCTTTTCAGTTTGGCAATACCGACGTTCACAATCACTGAGAGTTTTGTTTCCAAACCCAATAATGCGTGGACCGCTTTCATTTGTCTGTACTAAGATTGCTCCGAGTCCGACCGGGCTTGCGTCTGCAAATACCATCGTTTTATCGTCCACATTGTAGTACCCCAAATTTGGTATGTCACTCAATGCAGCCTTTAAAGTGCAAAAGGCTGTTTGTTGACTTTTCCCCCAAGAATCCCTAATATCTGCATTTCTGGCTGATTTTTGACGAAGCAATTGCTTCAATGGTTCTGTGAGGGTGGCCATATTAGGAATCCATTTCCCAATATAGTTAATAAGCCCTAAAAAGCTTTGTAGTTCCGAAATGTTAATCGGGGTCCTAAAATCTTTTATGGCTGATACATATTTGTCTAGTGGTCGAATTCCTTGATCTGACAACTCATGTCCTAGAAATTGAACTTTGGTTGTTCCGTAGATACATTTATCTTCTCTTAACATGATGTCATTCTTCCTTAATGTTTCTAATACTTTTTGTAACCGTTTGTCATGTTCCTGCTTGTCCAATCCATATACTAAAATGTCATCGATAAAATTGACTACCCCTTCGCATTCAATTAACACCCTTTCGAGTGTTTTCTGAAACATTTCCGGCGCACAGGTGATTCCAAACATTAATCTCTTGAAACGATATAATCCTTTACCAGATATGAATGTTGTAATATGTCTTGAGTCGTTTACAAGCTCCAGTTGATGGAAGGCGTCTTTTATATCCAATTTACTAAACATTTTAGCATTTTGGATCTTTGGTAGTAGCTGTTCCATCGTCGGTAGTGGGTGATTTTCTCGCTTGATGGCCAAATTTGCACGCCTCATATCAATACAGAGACGAACATCCCCGTCTGCTTTCAGAATCGGTACTACCGGCGATATCCAGTCAGACGGTCCTTCTACTTTTTCTATAATATCTTTTTGCAGTAGTTCGTCTATTTTGGAATTGATTTTTTCTTCCAGTGGAATCGGTATTCGTCTGTAAGGTTGTGCAACCGGTTTTACCTCAGTATTAACTGGTATTTGTATTTGAGTGTTTCTGAATTTAGGGAAAGGTGTCATCTCGACTTGATTTATGTCTAATCCAAGTTTTAGTACGCCCAACGCTATTGCCGTTTTTTTGCCTAGTAGATTACGGGTCCCTTTGTCTATTACATAAAATGTGTCGTTTTGCGTCTTAGATCCCACACGGATATCTGCATTAAAAGACGTTAATAACTTGAGAGGGATTTCACTTCCATAAGCAACAAATGTTTTTCCTGGATTTTTTACTTCTTTTCCTGTCTTCAAAATTTTTTCTCTAGTTTCTAACCATGTCTTATCTGTTATTAAGTTGTGTTGACATCCTGAATCAATCAGCATCTCTATTTGAGTTCCACCTACTAAACAAGCGAGTGTATCACTATGGAGAACATTGAATACATAATCAATTTTATCTTCTATCGCGTTAGCCTGCTTTATATTTTCAACTCTTTGGCTCGACTTCTTAGATCTTTTCGCGTCTTCACCCCTTTCCGTTTTGTTATCTTCATTGCTTCGTTTTAGGCTTGTTCCTCTGCACTGAGCTTGAAAATGCCCCACTTTCTTGCATTTGTTACATATTTTTCCTTTAGCTGGACACTTCTCATCATGAGCTAGATGATTCCAGCTACCACATCTAAAACACGCCCTTTTACTATTATTTATGGATGTCTTTTCCTTCACTTGTGTATTGATTTTATTAACAGTTTGATCTTTTCCTTTCTGACTGAAATCACTTAATTGACGTTCCACCACCTCTAGAGTATTAGCTTCGGTTATTACTTCAGTTAAGGTAATTTTTTCACCTGCGCAAAGTAATTTCTTCCTGAGTTCCTCTGACGAACACTTTTCAATTATCTGGTCAATCAAACTGTCGTCCACATCCGTAAATTGGCATTTCAAAGCTTGTTGTCTTAGTCGAACTAAATATTTTTCAAACTTCTCGTTTTCTTCTTGTTTCATTTGTCTGAATATGTGTCTCTCATACCGTTTGTTTTGCTTAGGTGCAAAATATTCATCTAACTTCTTTATTGCTACCTCAAATACGTCTATGTCTCGATCATCTCCTTCAGTCGCCTTAACGAAGCCACCCGGTATATTAAACAGTATTTCTTGAAGTTCTTGTCCTCCCCAATGTAACAAACTTGCTCGTTTTTTAGAACTAATATTAACATCAGCAGCTTCCAAGTAAATATATAAACTCCTTTTCCAACGTTCCCATCTAGCTCCAACAGATCCTGCTTCACCATCGCACTCAAATTTCTCTAAGGTAAAACTTGACATCATATTTTAATCTGTGGACAATGAAACAAATAAAGAATGGCTAATTTAGGTCACCAAATGGGCATCATCCTTTGAACAACCTGACACATTCATTATTTATTTCATACAGCATTCCATATTCCAAATTTAACTAACAATGTGGTTTGAATTGTCTTCAAACTTCAGTAAACGGAAGTTATCCGTACACCAAGCTTCATATTACGGGCGTCACCCGTATAAAACTTCAATGTTTCATACTCTGACATTGCTACCTACGTCGCATCGCATCATGTACTTGCAGGCATCACCTGTACTAAATAACATTACGAAGTCCTTCAGGCGTCACCTGTTCCGGACTACCAGGCATCATCTGGTAACATCTGTACCTGCAGGCATCACCTGCACTAAATAACATTACGAAGTCCTTCAGGCGTCACCTGTTCCGGACTACCAGGCATCATCTGGTAACATCTGTACCTGCAGGCATCACCTGCACTAAATAACATTACGAAGTCCTTCAGGCGTCACCTGTTCCGGACTACCAGGCATCATCTGGTAACATCACATCTTAACACAAACGTCACTCGTTCGTATCCAACTCATCAGGCTGATATTGTACATCGCATTACATTGACTGTTATGTAACAGGCGACACCTGTGATTTAGTCCATACAGGAGAAGACTCATGTTCTCTCTTATATGAGTACCATTACTTGATACAATAATCTAATATTGGTCCAATCTATAGTACTAAATAACGAAGTCAATCATGCAACTTCAAAGTATGTACGCATTTTGTTTATAATCTGCAAAATATAATCAATTCTGAGCCGACCGAGAATCGAACCCGGCCGGCACATTTCCGTTCTATAAATAAATCATACATAATAAGTGACCCCATAAGTGGGTACTTATTAAAAAAATATTTTAGTTAACAATGAGAAATGTAAACAACCGGCCCGCTTGATAATAACAACCTACAACACCAACAAAACAACACTGTCGTCTCGCTTCATAGGTAACTAGATAAATATGATACCTAAACGAATAGAATGTTTACTTCACGGGGCCTCACCGTAATTCAAACTGTGAGTATTATAAGTTTGAGCAATCTTAGTCTCAAATCTAAAACACCGCACATTTTTTTTTTTTTAATTTTAATAATCTTAATTTAACTCACAGTAGTCCTGTTAATCCTCGTCGCCAAAATGTGGTATTTCCCTCTATATTATCGGCTCTTAGACGCGCGTGCCCTCTCACTTCCGCCGCTTACAGCTGACTGGCTGCTTCACGGCCGCACGTGCGCTAGAGATGACATAATGCTTCCTTCTCTTTCAGTCACAGACACTACACCTATGTAGATGTTGGATCCTGTACGTTTGGGATACATTACGAATTAGCAAGAGTACACACCTTTCAACACCGAATCCTGTATTATTTTTTTTATATATATATATAATTATTTTTTTTATGCAAAACTGGGAAACTCTTGGCCCAAATCTCACCTGATGAAAAGTGATGATTAGGCCGAAGATGGAAGCGAGTTTCACCCGGAATCCTCTTACACAGAGGAACTGGCTATCATACCTCTAACTGCCGGAACACAACAATGCTGTTAACATTGTTGTTATGGCGACAGACTTAGACATGACGGTGGTAGCTTGCCAGGCGGACTTAGAAAAAGTCCTACCACCAACCAAACCGAGCAAAACATTTGCCCCCGCTGGGAATCGAACACGGGACCGCAGACCAGATCAGATCTCAGCAACTGAGAAGCTAAAAAAGCTTTCACATCAGGCAAGGTGCTCAGCAAGGTGACTAATTGGCATCAGGCTTTGCAAGGATTGCTGTGAGTCAGCACGCATCGCGTCGTGACTTGATGTGAGTCACCCGTATCTGCTGAGATACTCAGGGTTTCAGGGTCGAAAGGGAATGAATTAAGGGTTGGTGGAAGTTCAGACGCGTCCCTCCGTCAGTCTCCTGTATCATTGCAGGAGTGGCATCAAATCTAATGCTGATAATAACGTTAGATATAAGTAGATAAAATTATCAATACAAATATTAAAGGAGAATTTGTGACTCACTCGCTGACTCATCAACGCCAAGTCTTGTCTCTAGAAATCTAAAGTTTTGCATAGAGCTGCTATTTATGGTAGAGTTAAGGAAGAAAGTTTGATTTTGCAAATTTTTTTTTACACAAGAATTTTTCAAATCGGTTCTTAATTGTCGGAGTTATGAGGTAACAAACATAAAAAAAAGAACATACAACCGAATTGATAAACTCCTCCTTTTTGGGAAGTCGGTTAAAAATTCTTGTTTTATCTGAAAGGATATACTTGCAGATTGGTCCCATTTAAATTTTATCAAAATCGGTTACGAACTTTGGATTTTAAATCGAAACAGCTGGAATTCGTCTACTTTGGATGATGACTTTATGTCATCCAAGTAATAGAAATTGCGTATTTTGCTTTTCTGCGATTTTGCAGTGGTGTTGTTAGGTGTGGGCTACCACTAAAAAGTGAAAAATAAAAAAAACTTTTTACAAAAAAATACAACCGACTTCCAAAAAAAAAACAGTAAGTACAAAGTAAAAAACAACTGCCGCGCTGGAGATAAGTAGGGTCGGTGAGTTTGTTTTGTTGCAGAATAACTTGCTACTCTTGTGGCTAGCGCGGCAGAATTAGCTTCATTCATACCTTGACTATTCAAAAGTGCCTGTAAACTGGTCTATTTGAAATAAAGGATTTTTGTATTTTAAGAAATAACATTTCGGAAATCGGTGTCAAAATACGAAGAAACTAACAAAAACACAGACTTCCGAAATTAAAGTTATTTTTTACTTTGTAGTGTTTTTTTTTTGGAAGTCGGTTGTATTTTTTTTGTTAAAAATTTTTATTTTTCCGTTTAAGGTTTCCTTTATGAATTTTTAATTTGGTGTACAATAAAGTATATATAAATAAATATAAGTTGACACAGTTGAGCTACATCCTGAAATACTAATAGTAGGGTCCCTGATATAAATTACTAGTATAAGAATAAAAAAGTCCAATGTTCTGTTCAAAACCAAACCTGCCTGTGTATGTGGTTAAGACAAACAAAAATCTTTTTAAAATAATCTATAGAGAAGCATTTTATCAGTGTGTTATCTCGTCGCAAATCGTTCAACAAACATCGAGAACCAGGTCACTACTGCACGTACTTCTGGTGATTAGACGTAGGTGCTTGGCACGGAAAGAAAAGGCTAGTGCCCACAGTCGAGCTGTCGATGATGATGAGGGATTATATAGATTTGAAGCAATGGTAGTGAGAGAAATGAGGATAAAACAGCCGCACGGGCCGATCTTTAAGGTTAAGCAACGCTTGCCAAGGTGGATGGGTGACCATCTTAACATACCGAGTTTCCTCCGTGCCTCGGAAAGCATGTTAAGCCGTTGGTCCCGGCTGTCATTTGTAGATCTTTGGCAGTCGTTACGGATTGTCAGAAGCCAGTAAGGCTAATAACTCACGGAGCTATTTTCACCCGCGTCCGCCGCGGTTGCGGGCCCGCAGCTTCTGTAGAATGCAGATATACCGCGTGTATCCTGACATCGACACACATACGATTTCCATGGGTCCAGGGCATGATTCTGGACACCCCAGTGTTGGAATATTTCGTCGGTTCTTTTCTCATTTTTTTATTTTTTTCAAGGTTTTTTTTTACTAAAGTAAAGTAAAGTCTAGGGTGTCCAGAATCATGCCCTGGACCCATGGAAATCGTTTGTGCGTCGATGTCAGATACACGCGGTATATATGTAAGATATTAAAGCACAACTCACGACGCGTTTTACGCCCGCGGTGTGCGGAGAGGCTGCGGGCCCGCAACCGCGGCGGTCGCGGGTGAAAATCGCTCCGTGAGTTCTTAGCCTTAATCTGACTCCAGTTTTACCGAGAAGTACCGTGTTACCCAGTTAATGGGTTGTGGAGGTCTGGTAGGCAGCCGCTCCACGTAAAACACTGGTATTTAACTGAATCCGGTTTGACTGGAAGCCGACCCCAGTATTGTTGGGAAAAGGCTAGATTTATGATGGTAGTGAGAGATACAAAGAAATGAACCATGTTTATTTGGCCCAGACAGATACACAAAATGTAAGAACAAAATTAAGGAGACTTAATTTAAATACTACATCTTGCTATGCTATCGACTAGGGTGAACCAAGCCAGGGTTGCGGAATTTGTGCAAAAGAGTCACCGCGGCCCTGGAACGCAAAAGGCGTTAGGAGGAACACGGATGGGTTTTAGTCAGTAAGAGTCTGACACTCTCTTCCTCACCCGGAGGAGTCAATTTTCCATCATAAAAAATAATAGTAGTGCAACACAACATCTTGAACTTTTATGACATCATCATGATCTTTGGAACGTGATGTCAATGGGTGGTTCACAATTTTCATCTTCCATGGAGGTTCTAGCTAGTTTAAAATTCAAAAGTGACATTAAGAAGAACATACATCCTTTCCGCATGGTGTTAGTTTGAAGATTACTTGACTCGATGGAACACAGAGCTAAGACGCTCATTGGCGACGTAAAACTGGTAGATGCCAAGCTACACCGCTTGGCTCCTCGCCGCAAGGTTGCCTGCTTGTTGGTCTTCTACAGATTGTACTTGGGGAGTGTGCCCAAGATTTCCTCAAGCTCATCCACCAGCCCTTTCTTCCATTGAACATCCAGACGCACTGTAACTTACCATCCCTACCTTGTTGCTATTCCACCAATTCGCACTAAGCTTTTCCAAGCGTCTATCATAATGCGCACAGCAAAGGAGTGGAACTCACCATCCCAGCCCAAATTAAGAAAAAAATTGTTCATGTTATTTTTCAAACAGTATATTTTGTCCTCTCAGCTCCGTGTATAAAAGAAACATTTTTTGTAGAATTCCAAAAGAAAAGCTACTCTCCAATATGTTGCAAAATAAGCAAAGTATTTCTAAACTCGTCTTCCACTAAAGGCGAAACAGGTCCATAAAAGACCTTTGTATTATTATACCTGGATGCCATAAGGGCTAATTAGAAAAACGTCTCGTTAATTGCACAATGACGCAACCGGTAGCGTTGGCGGTCGCCTTGTATGGGGGCACTAATGAGCCGCAAGCGCGACCATCCCGCCGAGATGTTTTTTTTTCACTTTGTTGCCATGGAAGTCGTCAAAAATGCTGCTGGCTTACCGTATTTTTCCTTGAAGGGATTGAAAGCCTTGTTTGAGCCGTGCTCTTACTTAGCCTCTGTTTACGGAAAAACCCTGTTATAAAGTCTAGAGGCGGTAGAAGTCATTGACTGATGGTTCTGACTAACATCCCCTCGTTAACTTAAAATAGGATGTTCCCTGGGTAATGTTGCCAGGCAGCGGGATAGTCAGGTTTTTAGGATGCTTTTCCATGTCCGGCCTGTCCGGGTTTTAATATTGAACTTACCAGATTTTCACTGAAAATTATAAACTTACCTACTTAAGGTGAATGCTCCAACCAGCCTGCGAAATTCAAATTTTCTAACGTTTTTTGCAATTTGCAGGCCAGTGCTAGGTTGTATGTTGATTCTAAGGATGCTCTAGGAATGACTTTTTCTGTTTTTTTTTTATTCCTAGGCCTTTATGAACTTGGAGGGTTGTATTGGTGATTTTGATGATTATAATTCTGTAACTACAGCCGCGAATAATATTAGCTATGGCCTGCAAATTGCAAAAAACGCAAGAAATTTTGAATTTCGCGGACTGGTTGGAGCATTCACCTTAATAAAGATTGGTAGTTGGTACATCTAATTTTGTTTTTTCATTATAACAAAAGCGGTTCTATAGCTGCATTCACACTGCAGTTACTTTTTGTGGAGTAACGTTTCCAAGTTGTTAGTTGGCAACAAAAAGTTATTTGTTGTTAGTATTTAAGTTAGCCATAACTTGCAGAATGCTACCTAATGCTATCGTGTTGCATTATGTTGCTCCAAAACTTTTTCCAAAAAAAATACAAGCGACTTCCAAAAAAAAAACACTACAAAGTAAAAAATAACTTTAATTTCGGAAGTCGGTGTCAAAATACGAAAAAACTAACAAAAACACCGACTGCCGAAATTAAAGTTATTTTTAACTTTGTAGTGTTTTTTTTTTTGAAGTCGCTTGTTTTTTTTAACCGACTTCCCAAAAAGGAGGAGGTTATCAATTCGGTTGTGTTTTTTTTATTATTTTTATGTTTGTTACCTCATAACTCCGACAGTTATGAACCGATTTGAAAAATTCTTGTTTTATCTGAAAGGATATACTTGCAGATTGGTCCCATTTAAATCATATCAAAATCGGTTACGAACTTTGGATTTTAAATCGAAATACCTGGAATTTGACTATTTAGATGATTCTTTGAAAATCGAAATTGCGTATTTTGCTTTTCTGCGATTTTGCAGTGGTGTTGTTAGGTGTGAGGCACCACTAAAAAGTGAAAAATAAAAAACTTTTAGTCGGTGTTTTTGTAACTTTCTTCGTGTTTTGACACCGACTTCCGAAATTAAAGTTATTTTTTACTTTGTAGTGTTTTTTTTTGGATGTCGGTTGTATTTTTTTGTAAAAAGTTTTCTTTTTTGTAAAAAGTGTTTTGGAGCAACATAATGCAACACGATAGCAGTAATTTTTTGTGTAATTTTTTTTTATTTTTCACTTTTTAGTGGTACCCCACACCTAACATTACCACTGCAAAACGCAGAAAAGCAAAGTACGCAATTTCAATTACTTGGATGACATAAAACCATCATCCAAGTAGACGAATTCAAGCTATTTCGATTTAAAATCCAAGGTTCGTAACCGATTTTGATAAAATTTTAATAGGACCAATCTGCAAATATATCCTTTCAGATAAATAAAGAATTTTTAAAATCGGTTCACAATTGTCGGAGTTATAAGGTAACAAACATAAAAAAAAAATACAACCGAATTGAGAACCTCCTCATTTTTGGGAAGTCGGTTAAAAAGTTATTTATTGTTACTATATAATTTTGCCATAACTAGCAGAATGCTACCTAATGTTATAGTGTTGCATTATGTTTCTCCAAAAAAACTTTTTACAAAAAAATACAACCGACTTCCAAAAAAAAACACTACAAAGTAAAAAATAACTTTAATTTCGGAAGTCGGTGTTTTTGTTACTTTCTTCGTATTTTGACACCGACTTCCGAAATTAAAGTTATTTTTTACTTTGTAGTGTTTTTTTTTGGAAGTCGGTTGTATTTTTTTGTAAAAAGTTTTTTATTTTTCACTTTTTAGTGGTGCCCCACACCGAGCAACACCACTGCAAAATCGCAGAAAAGCAAAATACGCAATTTCGATTATCAAAGAATCATCTAAATAGTCAAATTCCAGCTATTTCGATTTAAAATCCAAAGTTCGTAACCGATTATGATATGATTTAAATAGGACCAATCTGCAAGTATATCCTTTCAGATAAAACAAGAATTTTTCAAATCGGTACATGATTGTCGGAGTTATGAGGTAACAAACATAAAAAAAAAAAAAAACATACAACCGAATTGATAACCTCCTCCTTTTTGGGAAGTCGGTTAAAAAGTAACTGCGGTGTTGTTCATGCACCTTATGTATTTTGACGAGTCAAAAAGCCTAGATTTACGTACTAACAATAATGCAACTGAATACTATTTTAATGACAGAATCCGCATTAGGATAAGTTGTCCGGCCTTTTCATTAAATTTTATTTATAAATAAAAAAAAAAAACAAATAATAATAATATTTTTTCCTTTTTATTTCTCACGTATTAGAAAAGAAACGAAAAATTACATTATTTTTTATCTTATTCTATCTTATTATTTCCAAATAGTTAATTTTTACTGCAATGATAATTTGAATTTAAGTACATAAAATATTACTTATGTAGATATCTATATGTAGGTATATCTTGTTAAATTCAAATTAAATTAGTAACAAATTACAACAAATAGTAACAAAATCCGGCTAAATTAGCTGGTCTGTTCGGCCTGGACTTTTACCTCGGTACCTGACACTCGGTATGTTAAGATGGTCACCCATCCACAGACCAGCCTCGGCAAGCGTTGCTTAACCTTGAAGATCGACCTGTGCGGTTGTTATTATTTAGCCACGAGCTCCTCCCCATTACTTAATAAATAATTTAAAAAACTAAGTAAATAGTAAATAATATATTTTACCGTATAATATCTAACTAATTAAGATAATAAGTGTCATACTAAGGCGATAGTTATTGAAAGTAAGAGTACCTACCTACGTTCTACAAACGTCAGCCATCGCAGTTATCTAACAGATTAGATTATGAGAATACCGCACTCTGTATCTTTGACAATATCACAAAGGACTGTACATACAAATGATTAAATGATAGCTACATTTATACAAATAGCTACAATTTATTTATTATTGTTACAAGAATGATTCAGTCTAATAAATATTGGTACTATAGGTAAGTACTTGATGAGTGCTTGGAAGGACTTGGAGAAGCGTTTGGCCAGAATGGGAATGCGAGGCATAGATAACAAAATACATACACCCGAACTTAGAACCTCCTTCTTTTTGGAGAAGTCGGTTAAAGAACCGGCCAAGTGCGTGTCGGACTTTCACACATTTAGGGTTCTGTATCTACCAAATGTAGGTAGATGATGAAGAGGCGTTTGCAAAAATATCTATTTATACAAACTATTTTTTTCTAAATAAGACAAGAAGAGGATGTTTTGGAAGCTATTGAACTTGGATGGCATAATATATTATAATTATGCAAAACGATTTTTTCACAAAATTTCGAGTAATTACAATCTGATCAAGATTCATTACAATCTTACGGAGTCTGCCATTTTCCGGTGAAATAGGCATTTCAAAGAAAACATCTGATTTATCAACATGCAAGTTCACAGGTTCATGGGAAGTTAAACATTCTTGAGAACATAATATTTTTGTACAAATGAAAGCCGGGAGCAACGGCTTAACATACTTTCCGAGGTACGGAGGAATCTTGGTATGTTAACACATGATTGGTGATGATTACCCATCCAGAGTAAGCAACTCTTGCCATGGTCAGGGCAAGAGTTGCTTAACCTTAAAGATCAACCTATGCGGCTGTTATTCTTTAACCACGAGCTCCTACAACTAAGTACTCAACAGAACCCAATTGTTACAGAGGATGGAGTTGCTGCACGTGATCATCAAGTCCGGTCCATCCCCCCGTCCTCTGGCCTGGTCGCTGGAGGTCTCATCCTCCGAGGACGGCGAGGACTGGAGGATGGTGAGGGCATTCGGCGACAGAGACCACTGCCGCAAGCTGTGGGACCTGAGACCAGAACGAAGGCGACGCAAGGCCAGGGCAGTGAAGAGGATGAACAGAGCTGATAAGCCAGCTTGTTCCACACAGTTTGCTAGCCCAAGACCGCTGGAAAATGGAGAGGTATGACCAGGTGTTTTAATAAAAAGCTTTTAGTAATAAGGCTGCGTTTCGACGAGGAATGTGTTTGTTAAGAACCAAGAGAATCGCTTCATTTATTGAAGCTAGGTAAATCCTCGCACATCGCTGGTGGCAACGCAGTCTCATTATCGACTTTCAAATAAAAAAGCGCTGCTGGCAATGCATGAGTCTTTCAGGGCGGGCTATGAAGGCCATTTTAGGAGAATCATATTAGAATCATAATATAAATCACGCAGCAATCTGTCAAATTACATTTTCATTAAAATTCACAAATTCTCAAATCATTTATTCAAATTAAGTTGAGAGCCAGCACTTTTTGAACGTCATGTTTTTACAAGAGACAGTCCCCCAAAACGCCCGCCCGTCACCACTTCCTATAATTGTTTCAACTGTGGAGAAACAATGGCCAACAAACTCCCCAGCAACACACCTGGTTGTTACGTTTTAAGAACTTGAATGTAAATAATACTTAGTATGCAAATCAATTAAAACACAAACATCATCAAATCGTCTTTATAGCTAACTCATTAGGTTCACGGTTGATTGGGAAATTTTGACAGTGATGCGTAGCGTGAATTACTTTCTGATTCTGCTAAAGTGACCTTTTTAGACCTGCAGTTGTGAGCGGAGCTGAGGGCCTAGCACGAATATTTTGACTTATAGTAACGTTAGCGTAAGTGAATTTTGAATGTGAAAGACCACAACCCCAGTTATTTTGGTTTAATTTTACGGGACATACACAATTTCATTCAAAAATATGAATTTAGTTTCTAATTCAAATAAATACTATGTACAAAACGAGTATTGTAGCTGTAGTAAAATTTTACGTAACGTTACTATACGTCAAAAATATTCGTGCTAAGCCCTCAGATCTAGCTTCACTAGCTTGCCATCGACACGATAAGAAGCAGTACAAAAAATGCTGAGGCAGTAGCTTGGAGAAAACGCTGTCGTAATGTCACGTAATCAATTTTTTGCACGGTTTGGTTGGTGGTAGGACTTGTTCTAAGTCCGCCTGGCAAGCTACCACCATCATGTCTAAGTCTATCGCCATAACAACAATGTTAACAGCATTGTTGTGTTCCGGCAGTTAGAGGTATGATAGCCAGTTCCTCTGTTTATGAGGATTCCGGGTGAAACTCGCTTCCATCTTCGGCCTAATTATCACTTTCCATCAGGTGAGATTTGGGGCAAGAGTTTCCCCGTTTCGCATAC
The DNA here is from genome assembly GCA_963859965.1 of Ceramica pisi. Taxonomy (NCBI): domain Eukaryota; kingdom Metazoa; phylum Arthropoda; class Insecta; order Lepidoptera; family Noctuidae; genus Ceramica; species Ceramica pisi. The sequence continues at coordinate 25,590,100 of OY982531.1, read as the reverse complement.
AAAAAAAAAAAGTAATTATTGGATAAAACAGGCTGGTTCAAACCGTTTACGCGTTTTATCAAATTGGTATGAATATCTGTGGGAAAATTTACTAAAAATGAGTCGCCAAGTCTGTTTGAACCAGCCTGTTTGATCATATTACTTGAACCTGTTGGCTCGCATTATAGAATGGCACTTGGCCTAGTGTCTCTGGTCTCCAAAACTTTGGTTCAAAATTTTGCTTGTTGATTTGGTCTCCTGTAAATGTTTGTATTTTCTATGTCAGATGCACGTGGGTATCGGCGAGGGCGTGGCGGCGCGGCGCGTGCGCGTGGCGTTCCGTGCGCCGCATGCGGCCCCCGCACGCCATCAGTACTACACCGTGCGGGCGCTCACCCTGGCCGCGCGCTGTCTGTGCCACGGACACGCTGACAAGTGCCATGTTGATACTCAGGTTTGTAATACTTTTTTTTTTTTTTTTTTTGAGATGAGTTTGCTCTTGACTCTAGTGTAGGTCAGAGATTACAGAGACAAAATTTACGATGGAGCGAGCTTACCTACAAGTAGCCTGTTCACTCTAACTTTGAAAAGATTAGGATTGTAACTGTTGTAAGCGTTCGGAAACACAGACGCAGACAAAGAGTTCCACTCCTTTGCTGTGAGCATTATGAAAGACGCTTCATATATACAATTAAAGAATCCATATTATGCATGTTCCAGGGTGCAAAATGCGAGTGTGAGCACGGTACCTGCGGGGCCCACTGCCAGCGCTGCTGTGCCGGGAGCCCCTGGGCCCCTCAGCAGCCGTGTGATGAGCTGGACAGAACCGAGTGCTCCTGTGGAGAACGAGGCGCATGCTCTTATGATGACACCGGCGCCATATTGTGCGTCAATTGCACGGTTTGTACACAGGAACTATTTTAAGACTTAATCTAAGAATTGTCTTAGTAACAAAAAAAAAACCAGCCAGATATGTGTCGTATCCGCGCATGAAGGATTCTGTTCCATCGTATTTTTATTATTTGTTGTTATAGCGGCAGAAATATACTCTGTGAAAATTTCCTATTACTGTACAGCCCGCTAACAGACTGACGGAGGCATTAGTAATAGGGTCCCGTTGGCCTTTGGGTATGGAACCCTAAAAAGATAAAGAATACTGGAACACCACTTTTTTATGTGGGTTTCAAGCAGTACAATAGTAATAGGAAAGTTCTTTTGCTCTCTTCTGTAAGGTTAATTGGTCGACCGGCAACTTTCGAGAGTGTAACTATTTCTAGAGGCAGGTTGAAGGATGAACATCTACAGAATAGGTTCATGGATACAAGCTTAATATCTGTTAAGTAGCTTTGCAAATGTACAGTCAGTCTATTCTGCCGACACCTTACCGTGTTCACTTAGGTGGAGTGAACGACAAGTGCGCTGTCATGCCATCTTGTTTGTTTGGTTTGACAGCTCACTTGTCGTTCACTTCGCCTAAGTGTTCACTTCGACATGTTTACAGCCGGTCGATTCTGTCGACATCACACTGTGATCACTTATGTAGAGTGAACGACAAGTGAGATTTCATGCATCTTGTTTGTTTGGTTTGACAGCTCACTTGTCGTTCACATCGCTTAAGTGTTCACTTCGACATGTTTACAGCCGGTCGATTCTGTCGACATCTCACCGTGATCACTTAGGTGGAGCCAACGACAAGTGAGATTTCATGCATCTTGTTTGTTTGGTTTGACAGCTCACTTGTCGTTCACTTCGCTTAAGTGTTCACTTCGACATGTTTATAGAATCGCACTGCTGACATGTCGAAGTAAAGACTTGGGTGAAGTGATCACGAAGTGAACCGTTATTCCATTTTGATTACATGGGATACGAGCTCACTTCACCCAAGCCTTCACAGCGACTGTCGGCTGACAACACGAGCAGCGACACTGACTCGTGTTGTCAGCCGACAATAAGTTGGAAATTACCTTTAGATAGAACACACATATCACATGTTCCATAGCGATTATCTTTAGTACCTAGGTTGATAATACCTGATTGCAACTGTAAAATATTTACAAAATAATCGTAAATTATAATATTAAGTAGGTACAGACGGCAGCACTTCAAGTTACAAGTTACAACAATCTGTCAAATTTCTTGAATAGATTTTCAACTTTATCGCTGAAGTTTTAGGTTCAAGGTTGATTGGGAAATATCAGTTTCGGATAGCTTGCTCTGCTGACAGTGTACAGTCACTGTACAAATGTGTTTAGTTTCTGTTATCAAACTCATCATATAGATCGATACATTTAGGAGCAAATCGTTTAATAGGATTGCTGGATAGTTGTAGATATCTAATACTTAGGGCCAGTTTCACCGGTTACGGATAAAGTGTCGGTTAGCCTATTAGGAACTTATCTGGCAGATGAACTAAAACTTTTGGTTTCACAGGTGTCGGATAGCGATATCTGGCAGATTTATTAAGTATTGTAAAGTATTATAGTATTATACGTAACCGTACACTTTATCCGTAACCGGTGAAACTGGCCCTTAATCTATACTAACATTATAAAGCAGAAGAGTTTGTTTGTTTGTTTGTTTGGTTGAACGCGCTAATCTCAGGAAATACTGGTCCGATTTGAAAAATTATTTCAGGGTTAGGTAGCCCATTTATCGAGGAAGGTTATAGGCTATATATCATCACGCTAATACCTATAGGAGCGGAGCAGTAATGAAAGATGTAACGCAGATGACGTTGCACGGGTCAGCTAGTTTATAAATACACGGATTCTAGATTGTGTTAGAACAGTATTTCTGTCTCCTGCTGGATAAGGGGCTCGACCTTCCAGATACCCAGATGTCTTTGGTAGTAGACTACCAACCAAAATGAGTTCGTTAGGTGGTAGACCACCTGGAGTCGCGGGACTATTTGAAAGAGATACCGCGGCTCCGGAACACAAAGGACAATGAAGAACCATGGATGGGTTTTAGTCAGTAGAAGTCTGACACTCCCTCTCGCTCCGCCCAGAGTGGGAGAAGTCATTGGATGATTTCCAATCCCTAAAAAAAAAAAAACAAAGGTGGTAGACCACCTAACAAAGGACCACCTCAGGTTTTTACGAAAAGCTATCCAAGGAAGCTCGTTACGCGTGCGAGCTCGTGGCTAAATAATAACAGCCGCACAGGTCTATCTTCAAGGTTAAGCAACGCTTGCCGAGGTTGGTCTGTGGATGGGTGACCATCTTAACATACCGAGTTTCCTTCGTGCCTCAGAGAAAGCACGTTAAGCTGTTGGTTCCGGCTGTCATTTGTAAATCTTTGGCAGTCGTTACGGATAGTCAGAAGCCAGAAAATCTGACACCAGTATTGCCAAGGAGTACCGTGTTACCCAGTTAATGGGTTGTGGAGGTCTGGTAGGCAGCCGCTCCACGTAAAATACTGGAATTCAGCTGAATCTGGTTTGACTGGAAGCCGACCCCAATATAGTTGGGAAAACGCTAGACAGATGATGATCTCCAAGGAGGCACGTTAAGCGTATAGCAAAAAACAATGTTAAATGCTTTTTAGGGTTTCGTACCCAAAAAACAACCAACGGAACCCTATTACTTAGCCTCCGCTGTCCGTAAGTCAATCCGTCTGTCTGTATCTCAAGGTCCGTAATAGGCAGACCATTGAAATTTTCATTTTGTATATTTCTTTTGCCGCCGTTTATGCAAGGCATATCCAACCCAGTCTCCCGCTTCGAGCTTGGCGTCACTTCACATTTTACCTCGACGAAGACACTACGAGCTTTTCTTTAAAACTCGTATTCACGTAACAGACCAGAGTACCAATTCTACAAAATGTGATGCGATTTTGAAAATTAGTAGTAATTTTCACATTCGCATGTCAATCGCAATCTGTCAATAATGAGTGAAAAATAAGGCTTTTTTGACAGTTTGCGATTGACATGCGAATGCGAAAGTTGTTTAAAAAATAATAGAGTTGGCCCTCTGGTCATTACAGTCCACGTATTTTTATTTAATCGCTCTCGTATCTGGGCAGTAGTCGACGCAGCATCGTCAACAGCCGCCATAACAGCAAAAACAACAAAAATTAAGGTGAAAACCGAAAAAAAAACATGTTTCATTTAAGGGAGGGTTTAAAAGAAAAGTGTTTTTTTTTTCGGTCTATGGTACGGAACCCTTCTTGAGAAAGCCCGACTCGCACTTGGTCGGTTCTTTATTGTTTACTTTGCTTCAATTTACCGTCAGCGGGGTCAAACCCCCCACCAAACGACATTGCTAAATCCGCCACTGAAATAAATTTTTGTTGCAGGAGAATCGAGCAGGACCACTATGTGACCGTTGCCTGTTTGGGTTCTACAACGCACTGCCCGACGGGCCTTGCGTGCCTTGCGACTGTGACCCTCAGGGCTCTGATGGTAGGTTAAACCCAAGGCTTTGTTTTTGGATGGATAATCTAATGACTCCTCAAGCTCTGGACGGAGTGGAAGAGAGTGTCAGACTCTCGCTGACGAAAACTCACCCGTGTTCCTCCTAATGCCCTCTGTGTTCCGAGGCCGCGGTGACTGTGTCGAATATTTGCAGCTCTGACCGAAACTTCCTGAGCTTTGACCATCCCCAGGTTTGGTACTTTCCACCGGGAATGAGTCCGTGCATCCTGAAGGATTTAACACAAACAATACATAAAAACGCTAGTTTGACCCGACTTCTAGGCAAGCTACCATCGTCGACTTCGGTAAGCTTTGCTTAACCTTGGAGTTGGAGATCAACCCTTGAGTTTGCCTTAACAGACGCACGAGTTCATCTTGTTTCAAAAGCCTCAAAACAGAATCCTACAACAGATTTCAGAAGCCTGATCTACCCCGTTTGAAAAATTCCAGGCTCTTGCAAATGGGATAAGAAAGAGCACCAGATTACCTGCGCCTGTTTCCCTGGTTTCGCGGGTCACTTGTGTGACTCCTGCGAGGACCCTGCCGCCGTGTTCCCCAACTGCCAGGCGCCCGTCACGCCCGCCTGCAAGTGTGACCCGCGCGGCGTGTTGGACCCGGACCGGGTCTGCGATGACGTCTGCGAATGTAAAGTGAGTGAATATTTTGAAACTAGTACCTCCTCCTTTTCACTCTCGAGGAAGGAAGGAGGGAAGCAGAACTTTTGTGTATTTTTTCCTACTCCTCCGCTGTGCTTCTCTGATTAATTTCGTTGCGTGATCCAAGATAGTTGAATCGTTTCTCCGGGACTCGTCGGGCTTCATTAGCTCGGCGTTTTTCTGATGGTCGCCTTTTTTTTTTTTTCTAAAGAAACGTTGCCCCACGCTAGGAATTTCTCCTGTATCGTGGGTGCGTTTATAAACATACAAAGTCACATACACAAACAGTCAGACCCGGAACAACTATCAGTAGGCCATTCAAATATTTGTTCCGTGCGGGAATCGAACCCACGACACGTGGCGCAGCAGTCGATAGCTCAACCACTGCGCCGACCGTGCCGTCAAAAACAAGAACGGTTGATTCTGGCTTTCAGGAGTTGCAGTGGGAATGTGTAGCGGTTTTGTCACGAGGACATATATGATGCCAACGTTAGATCCCTTCTCGTCTCCAAAGTTTTATTATGCTGCATGCAACGAAGAGATGGTCCTTCGTCTGGTAGTATCATCCCCTCGTGGTCGATGGGGCTGAAACGTTCTGAAGTGGTGACAGCGTACCGGAAGACCGATGACCTGAGATGACCTCCATGTCATTGTTGTGGCGACACGCGCAGGAAGGCCTATGTCCAGCAGTACGCTGTACGTCTTTCGGCTGATTGATGATGATGATGTTGTTTCCCTCTTTTCACTCAAAAGGACATAACATGGCAACGCTAGATCCCTTCTTGTTTCTAAACTTTTAAAGAAGAAGAAAAAGAAAGAAAGAAAGAAAGAGACCTCACTATGCCCATAAATTCCCAAAACTAACAAGGTTTGATATATCACGAGATAGCCAAATAATAGGGACATGAAATTTGACAAGGCTTCCTTTTATGATGTACATAGGTGAGAGCTAAGAAGGAATTTTTGGAAATTTAACCTTTAAGGGGGTTACTAGGAAGAAAATCGTTCAGGCATACGATTTTTTCATTCTTCAACCCCTTAAAGATTTTTTTTTTACATGACATGGGCTTGCTCTTGACTCTATAAGTCCTTGTCAGAGATGACAGAGACAAAGTCTACGATAGAGCGAGCTTACACAGAAGTAGCGTTCACTCTAACTTTGAAAAGATTAGCGTTGTAAGCATTTGGAAATAGACGCAGGCACACACACACCCCCTTAAAGGGAGAGAATCGTTTGTATAAAACCTGCACAGACGAAAAGGCAGGTAAAGTGCCAATAATGAATAAGAAGTAACCAATATTTGTGGATAATTCGCAGAGTAACGTGGTGGGTGAGCGTTGCGACACGTGCGCGTCGGGCCACTTCGGGCTCAGCGCGGAGCAACCCGAAGGCTGCCGACCCTGCTACTGCTCGCACATCACCACCTCCTGCAGCCTGGCCGCCCCCGAGGACTTGGAGCCGCCCAGGGATGTAAGTGGAACCCGATTTAACCGATACTATATTCCTTAGTCTCGCTAAAACTCGAGAACGGCTGGACTGATTTCGGTAATTCTTTTTTTGTTTAGTTCGCCAGAATACAGAGAAGGTTTGAAAAAAAAAAACAAATGGGTTGGTAAGGTAGCTAGTAATAATATTATAAAGAGGTAACATTTGTTTGTAAGTTTGTATGTAGGGGGTAATCTCAGGAACTACTGGTCCGATTTGAAAAATTATTTCAGTGTTAGATAGCCCATTTATCGAGGACGGCTATAGGCTATCATCACGCTAAGACTAAAAGGAGCCGAGCATTAATGGAAAATGTGACGCAGACGAAGTTGCGTGGGTCAGCTAGTCTAAAGTAAAGTGACAAATGTGATTAGTCTTCCTGTAATTTTTTATCATAGTTTCTGCCATCCGTACGCGAAGGGTACCAACGGAACCCTATTACTAATCCGCACTGTCCGTCTGTCCGTCAGCGGGCTGTATCTTAAGAGCCGTAAGGTAGACGGTTGAAATCACAGATTGTTTATTTATTTATTTAACTATATTGGGGTCGGCTTGCAGTCAAACCGGATTCAGCCGAATACCATTATTTTACGTGGAGCGGTTGCCTATCAGACCTCTACAACCACAACAGCTTAACGTTCTTTCCGAGGCACGGAGGAAACTCGCTGGCAGCCGTTACGGATAGTCAAAAGCCAGAAAATCTGACACCAGTCTTGCCAAGGAGTACCGTGTTACCCAGTTAATGGGTTGTGGAGGTCTGGTAGGCAGCCGCTCAACGTAAAATACTGCTTAATCCGGTTTGACTGGAAGCCAACCTCATTGTAGTTTGGAAAAGGCTAGGCAGATGATATGTGAGAGTCCCTCTCAATTGGCTCTCAATATTCATAAAACATCTTAAAGTACTTGAGGAGATATTTCTATCAGTGTAAGAATTTTTGCAATCGGATTAATATTTCCATAGATCTTACAAACAAATAAGCAATGTTACTTGTTTTGATTAAAAGCAAATTTAGATTAGATTAAGTAGGTATTTTTTTTTGCTTTTGTATAATCATGATGACACGAACACAAATTATATTAACTTACATATTACATGAAAATAGGGTGTAGGTATAAAGACTCTTAAAGGTAAAGATAACGTAAACGACAAAATATTGTAGCCAAAATTAGGTTTTTTTTTCATTCAGAACTCGGGAACTTGAGATAATGAGAAATTGAGATATTGAAAGTACTTAAGTATAATTTTTTTACTAAAATCCATTCCAAATGTCACTACATATTATAAAACAAAGTCCTCCACCGCGTTTGTCTGTCTGTCGGTTCGCGATAAACTCAAAAACTACTGCACCGATTTTCATGCTGTTTTCACCAATGGATAGAGTGGTCTCGAGGAAGGTTTTAGTATACATCAGCTAGTTGAAAATATAACGAGGCATTGAAAAGTATCAGTGGCGAAGCGTGAATTTTCTTAAAAGGGAAGCCGAAACCAAAGAAAAATGCTTACCTTGCTCAAGTGTTATGAGGGTTTTTTAGAAAGCCACAACTTTCAAAAAGAAAAATAAAGTGCAACTATAATTTTTACAACTTAAACAAACAAAACCATGCATGCATGCAAGTATTAATATGATTTGATGCGAAAATCGAACTCGCAATATTTCACGCAACGGCGAATTGTGACACTCAGGTCGTTAAAATTATAAGAAAAAAAAAAAGAAATAAAATATGTATCTACTTTACTGTTACACACTTCTTGACTAACTACTTTTCTACTATACTCTAAAACTATTCGTCTATTCTTTTTTACAAAATGTCCTAAATGTAAAAAAATAAAAATCAACCCAGCTTTTATGATAATGTTATCATAAAGCTGGGTTGATTTTTAATTTTGAAAAGGATATTTCCTCAGTCAACAATAATCTTTCAGACAGCAGTCTACTTTCACTAATGCCGCCCTGCTATCGAATTTACTCAATAATAACAAAATCACTACTGAAATAACTACTTTCTTATAAAACAACAAACTAAAAAAGCTATCTCAGTAATCCTTACTTACCTAGGTAAACACCTATTTAAATAGACGATCACCAAATAATACAACGCCACTAACCTTGTTTTCACTGCACTATTACTAGTTTACACAAATAAATCAATTTCAACAATAATACATGAATAATGCTATAATATTCTAGATTATGTTAGGTACGAATATATCAAATCAAATGAAATTGAACAATTAGTGCAAACAATAAATATGACACATAAATAAGCGCGAAAGAAATCTGTTGTAAATGTGTCAAGTGTCATCCAAATATTACTCTCTGAACAAATTCAATATACAACTTCAGTATCATTCCATCTCGTTCTGGCGTACGCATTTCCTATCTCTGCCCGTATTGTAACTCGAAAAATCGCGGCTTGCCACCTTTCTATATCTGGCGGTATAATGTCGCCTCAAGGTCACGATCGCTACAAGAGAAACATGTACTAGGATTCCTAAAACGCCGGCCGGCTTATTTAAACTTAATGTCGGCGTTGATTTATTTCTTTGATTGTAACTTTCATAAGCAAATGTTATACCTGCAATGTAACTTCGTAAATAATTATTTGTTTAAATGATAATTGAAAACAATAGATGCTAGTATTTGCCATATTTCGAAAGGGAAGCCGATAGGAATCGAGTTGTATGGAGCCTTCGCCACTGAAAAGTATATTGTACGAGTTAAGTTTCTGAACTTTTCATATGTGAATGCTTTTTACAACATGTATAATTGTTTGTTTTTGCAGGTTATATTACCGCTGGGCGAAGCATGGCTGATCTCGGATTCTCAAGGAAACGCAACGCTGGAGCCCTCTATCGACGAGCAAGGGAAACCTTTTGTTATAAGTTATGAGGTGAGTTTATTCTATATGTTCCTTACGATATACATAAACTTTAGCAAAAGCTTCTATAGCTTTAACAAATCAATCCAAAGGAAGTAGTACTTAAAAAGGCTTCGGTACAAAGATATTTGTAAGTTCACTTAATTGTGCTATGCAGTATGAAAGGGTCTTAGTACAATTAGCATGAAAATTTATCAAATGCTATTTGAATTTCATTTGTTTTTTGTTGCCAATTTGAATAAAGAGGCGTGCATATCGGGTGATTTACGTCAAGGTATTTAGTTTGTATGAAAATTAAGAATTAGAATTGATTAATGTGACCATAATGTAAAATGCTTTTTTACATTTTCTGAACACCCGGTTGAAGTTCATGTATATCGTCCGGAGCACGGTGTATATTCATTCATACTGCTATAGTCAGGGCCATACTCGTACAAGTAACTTCATCATACAGGCTGGTTCAAACTGTTTTTATCCGACTTCCAAAAAAGGAAGAGGTTCTTAATACGGCGGGTATTTTTTTTTCATGTGGCACAGATAACTCTTAGGTTTCTGATTCGATTTTTGTTATTCGATGCGGCATACTGGCCATTTGGTCCCGTAAAAATTGTATCCAGTTTGGATCAGTAGTTTTTATTTAATGAGCATCGTTCCTTATTTCAATTTCTGAGCATACAAAGACGTCGTCCAAGTATCGCAAAAAGATACTTTTTAGTGTTTTTTGGAAGTCGGACATATTTTTTTGTAAAAAAGTTTTAGCGAATAGATATACTTAAGAAATTTTGCATTGCTTTATGCCATTTGACGATTGATTTTTGATCAAATTTTTTCACAGACGTTCACGCTAATTTGATCAAACAGCTTTTTTGATCAAATTATTGGGACGTGTATGGCCCATAATATTATATTAGAGAACGCGATTGTCGAAATGCCAAAGTATAAGGGATTATCACGTTCAACCTCTTCTTTTTCCACAGTTGACCGACACATTATATTATTGAGGTAGTAAGTGTCGCAAAAGTGAAACTCTACTTAACTACTAACAATCCCCTTGGCAGAGGCCCGTGGCAGGGTCGCCATGTAATGTTGGGGTCCCTAAAGGGTGGTTTCAAGGAAACAACCACATCTGTTGAGTACTATTTAATGAATGCAATGAACAATTATAAAATAAGTGCTTATGAGGTATAGTGCAAACTCAGCATACATAGTCAGTTATAAAGGAGTGTGCTTACTTACTGAAGTAAAGGAGCATACATATTATTATTACACTTCAACGTGACATTTCGAAAGCGTTTGTCAATCCCATGCCTTTTTGACGTTTTGACAGTCGCTTTCGCCACGCTACCGCGATGTCAGAATGTTACTTGCACAGCTATGTCTTATGCTAAGCCCCAGAGTCTCAACAAAGTAACATTCTGTCTTCAATGACGATTGTCGAAAAGTCAAAATTGTGAAAATGTCAAATGAATACTTATTTCAAGTATTAAAAGAATAGGATATAGATCTGCGGGTCTAAAGGCCATTTTAGTATCATCTGACAACATCATCAATCTGTTAAATTTCATTTTCACCTTTATCGCTAACACATTAGGTTCAGAGTTGATTGGAAAAATTTGACAGTAACTGGGAGCGTGATGAGCTCTCTGATTCTGCTGAAGTGGCATTTTTGGACCCTCTGCTGTGTTGATTGCCAAATATATTGACATTTCGCAACAGTCGCAGTTAGTTTATTCAAAACGGACTTTATTTCAATAGCAAGAAAGTCTATTTTGTAATACCCGAATCACAAGAACATACGTTAAAAATGGAGTGTGCCATAATACATGTGTTCCAGGTAGAAGGGTGGGAGCACTTCTACTGGATGACGCGCGCGTTCAGCGGCGAGCAGCTGGCGGCGTACGGCGGTCACGTGCGCGCCGCGCTGTACTGGGGCATCGTGCGCGGGGACACCGGCGGCAACCCCACCGTGGGGCCCGATGTGCTGCTCGTGGGGGCAGGTCAGTGAGACTGTACTTAGTGAGGGCCTGATGTGCTGCTCGGTGAGGCTGTACTTAGTGAGGGCCCGATGTGCTGCTCGTGGGGGCAGGTCAGTGAGACTGTACTTAGTGAGGGCCTGATGTGCTGCTCGGTGAGGCTGTACTTAGTGAGGGCCCGATGTGCTGCTCGTGGGGGCAGGTCAGTGAGACTGTACTTAGTGAGGGCCTGATGTGCTGCTCGGTGAGGCTGTACTTAGTGAGGGCCCGATGTGCTGCTCGTGGGGGCAGGTCAGTGAGACTGTACTTAGTGAGGGCCTGATGTGCTGCTCGGTGAGGCTGTACTTAGTGAGGGCCCGATGTGCTGCTCGTGGGGGCAGGTCAGTGAGACTGTACTTAGTGAGGGCCTGATGTGCTGCTCGTTGAGGCTGTACTTAGTGAGGGCCCGATGTGCTGCTCGTGGGGGCAGGTCAGTGAGACTGTACTTAGTGAGGGCCTGATGTGCTGCTCGGTGAGGCTGTACTTAGTGAGGGCCCGATGTGCTGCTCGTGGGGGCAGGTCAGTGAGACTGTACTTAGTGAGGGCCTGATGTGCTGCTCGGTGAGGCTGTACTTAGTGAGGGCCCGATGTGCTGCTCGTGGGGGCAGGTCAGTGAGACTGTACTTAGTGAGGGCCTGATGTGCTGCTCGGTGAGGCTGTACTTAGTGAGGGCCCGATGTGCTGCTCGTGGGGGCAGGTCAGTGAGACTGTACTTAGTGAGGGCCTGATGTGCTGCTCGGTGAGGCTGTACTTAGTGAGGGCCCGATGTGCTGCTCGTGGGGGCAGGTCAGTGAGACTGTACTTAGTGAGGGCCTGATGTGCTGCTCGGTGAGGCTGTACTTAGTGAGGGCCCGATGTGCTGCTCGTGGGGGCAGGTCAGTGAGACTGTACTTAGTGAGGGCCTGATGTGCTGCTCGTTGAGGCTGTACTTAGTGAGGGCCCGATGTGCTGCTCGTGGGGGCAGGTCAGTGAGACTGTACTTAGTGAGGGCCTGATGTGCTGCTCGGTGAGGCTGTACTTAGTGAGGGCCCGATGTGCTGCTCGTGGGGGCAGGTCAGTGAGACTGTACTTAGTGAGGGCCTGATGTGCTGCTCGGTGAGGCTGTACTTAGTGAGGGCCCGATGTGCTGCTCGTGGGGGCAGGTCAGTGAGACTGTACTTAGTGAGGGCCTGATGTGCTGCTCGGTGAGGCTGTACTTAGTGAGGGCCCGATGTGCTGCTCGTGGGGGCAGGTCAGTGAGACTGTACTTAGTGAGGGCCTGATGTGCTGCTCGGTGAGGCTGTACTTAGTGAGGGCTTGATGTGCTGCTCGATGAGGCTGTACTTAATGAGGGCCTGATGTGGTGCTCGGTGAGGCTGTACTTAGTGAGGGCCAGATGTGCAGCTCGTGGGGGCAGGTCAGTGAGGCTGTACTTAGTGAGGCCTTGATGTGTTGCTCGATGAGGCTGTATAACTTAGTGAGGGCCTGATGTGGTGCTCGGTGAGGCTGTACTTAGTGACCATGTTTCATCTATACTTATAGGTATATTAGCTGACCCGCGCAACTTCTTCTGCGTCCATTTTCCATAAATGCCCCGCTTCTGTTTATATTAGCGTGATGATAATATATTGGTTATATTTTTTTGTAAAAGAGCTTTTCATTACTCATGCTCGGAAAGTAGGCCTGAAGTAGCCTGAGGAGCGGGTTGAAATTATTACTTTGTAGCCCTAGGGAGAATCGTTTTCAACTGACAGCCGTCAAACCATAAAAAAAACAATAATGAAAATGTTATGGCTGAATAGCTGTACGGTCACAGAAAAAAAAATCAAAATAGTCGGGAAAGCTGCAATCCGATCTTCATTTGAATTTTCGAGCTTTGTTCGTACTTTCCTATAGCAGAGATTTGTATCAACATGATGAGTTCATCAGATTAAGATTCGTGTTTTGATTTTACTTTCCTTGTATTCGTAATGAAAAGCACAGTTTTCACCTCGGATCAAAGGCTTATTTAGTCCCGCGAACTATTGGCGCCCTTGCAACATTCGGGCGTCAAACGCAGTCTCGGGATTAAATCAGTTACTTTCACCCCTGGATAACAATGTACTATATAAATACTATGTAAAAATAATGCTTGATTTATGGTATCAACAGACGGCACCATGCTAGCATACACGAACACCAGTCACGAGACGCCGGGACAGCTGCAACTGTCCGTGCCGCTGCTGGAGGGGGGCTGGCGCGTCGTGGCGGATGACCAGCTCGCCACCAGGACGCAGCTCATGGACGTGCTGCGAGACCTCAAGGGCATCATGCTGAAGGCGCACTATCATTTCGATCAGGATGAGGTATGAGCATCAACTTGCAGTTATTATGATTCCCTGTCTGTGTTTCCTGATAGCTACACTAAGTAACTACACCTGAGAGTCTTTAAGTCAAGAGTTAATAGGTTGCTTCTAGGCAAGCGTGCTCCGTTTTCGACCGCATCATCGGTTACCATCAGATGAGGTAGTGGTAAACGAGTGGCTATTTTTTTTGAATAACACTTGTAACAGTAAAAAAAAAATAGATGAACATTTTTGAGTCGAACTGAGCCGTTTGGGGTGCCTTGTGTTCGCATTTCGCAGTATTTTCAAATAAATTTCGAAACGGCTGGTTGACACTTCTCGTGACCCAAGACCTGGCTTTTACTTTGGCCGGAGCCATTCCCATTCATCATGGCCATTCTGCCAGTCTTGAGCAAGTTACCAACTGACAGAATTGGGAACGAATGTTTTTTATGCTATATTTCAGTTTTTTGTAAGTTTACATCATTTTTTAAATTTTAGTTGTTATTGTTTATCTGTTTTAACACAAGGAAAAATAAAAGTATTTCTGCTTTCTGTAAATTGGGAAAATATTCTGAACGACGTGGCATGGCGACGTGGAGCTGGCAGAATCAAGTCCCACATAGAAAGTAAGAAAAAGAATTGATTTGCGCCCAGCATGACGCTATTATGCGGCACATTCGCGCAAAGCGACTACCGCTCAACATAATGCTGGAACTCGTGAGCGAGACAGCATTCGACATTTTAACATTTCTATAATCGCATTCGCTAATAGAATGGCACTTTTATCGCCACTAACATAAACTGTATCCGCCAGGTCCGGTTAGAAGGCGCGGGCGTGCGGGGGGGCACGGTGGCACGCGAGCAGTGCCTGTGCCCGCGCGGACACACGGGCGCGCACTGCCAGCGCTGCGCCTGGCACCACGCGCGCCCCGAGCCGGGCCTGCAGTGCCTGCCCTGCGCCTGCAATGAGCACGCCTCCTGCGAAACCGGTCAGTACATGTGTAACCATAGAATTTGGTCATGGTGATGATAATTTCATGACGTGGCGGGCCATAGAAATTTCTGGCTGCTACTTAAATGGCAACTTCAATCCTAAAGTTAGGATTGAAGTCAAGAGTGAATAGGTTACTTCTAGGCGAGCGTGCTCCAACTTAGACCGCATCAACGCGCAACATCAGGTGAGATAGTGGTCAAACGTAAGCCTATCAATAGAAAAAAACAAAAAAAACTTCGACGACGCACTCCGTTGCGCAAGGCTCTTATTTCTATCTGCAGGGTTTCAAGGAACCTAAAATGAAATGTATGACGGGAGCTAATAAGTTCGCTCCGTTATCCCATTCGAACCTAATCTATACGAGTCGGGGTGCCCTAAGTTACATTAAACCTTGCCTAAAGTAACGTGGGGTACATCATAAAATGGCCAATTCTAAGACATGGCCACAACGCATACATCACATTGGGATACCGCCAGCTATAGAGTACTCAAACGACAACGAGACGATGATAGAATTTGAGGCTATTCTGTCAACACCTCTCCATACTCTTAGGTGGAGTGAACTTAGGTGAACTGTCATTCCATCTTGTTTGTATGGATTAACAGCTCACTTCATGGTGACTTCACCTAAATTAACACGGTGAGATGTTAACAGAATCACACTGGTGACCACTTTCAAATATTGCGCATCTATTAAATCACTAGGTATAGGTATAATTAGGTAGATATATGACAACGCTTGACTGTCGTCAGCACATTATTTTCAGCATTAACTGATAAGGGTTCGGATAACGCTTCGAATCGATTGCCTTTTACTCGATAGCACACTATGATGGATACAAACATAGATATAATAAAATACAAAAAGTTAACCGTGGCAATGACTTACGTTTCGCGACCTCTATTTAATTCAATTAATGCAACCAGGTTTCAGACTTGCTAAAGTAGCAACATCTTTCATGGGATATTGTTTAAAGTGTTAAAACAAAATATAGCCACAAATATTAGAACTGAATGAGAAGAAATTTAAAAAATTGTAATAAACGCACACTATGCAAACAAGCATATTATAAACTAGGGGAGTACATTGATGATAAAAATGCTTGGCTCAATGCTGGTCCGCTCCACAGCAACTAAAGTGGCCGAACTTTGATAAAGAGGTGAACACACTGTTGGACCTGCTGAAGATTGTAAGATTCCCGTTGCATTGTATAGACTCATTCAACGTCACCGAAAAGTATCGTTTATCGGGATATCGTATTGTTTTACTATTGTTCTTTTATTTACTATTTATAGAAAATACTCTTACACTGGTATTCAGCTGAATCCGATCCCAATGTAGTTGGGAAAAGGTTAGGCAGATGATGATTATAGAAAATATTCTTCATCAAATTGAGGTTACCTATCCCCACTATACAGCTTGGCCTATGACCCTGCAAGGAGTGATTTTATGTAGATATGAGATACTAATATGATATTCTTTCTACAGTGGACGGACCGTGTGGGCCCTGTCAGCACAACACGACGGGGCCGCACTGCGAGCGCTGCCTGCCCGGACACTACGGAAACCCTGTTCAGGTAAATCACGTACAAATTTATTATTCTGTCTCAGGGTTTAGTGCGAATTTTTAAATGTACTCGAACGTGCTAACGTAGAAGTTCGCTTATGTCAAATTGTATAGAAAAAAAAAATAAAATACTCGCACTCTACACATAGCTACAAACAACCTTGGGGTCTTTAAGCCAAGAGTGAATAGGTTACTTCTAGGTAAGCATGCGTCATCGTTGAAAAAATCTTCGCTTTCCATCAGGTGAGATTGTGATCAAACCTGTGAGCCTATCCACCATAAAGGTCAAATTGGAAGAACTAAAATCATTTTATTTATTTATTTATTTATTTGCCCTCATGCACACTATATACTTTACAATTACATTTATTGTCACTTTTTTTTGTTGTGTATTTATTATTTTTGTGTATTGTCATTTATTTTCAGCTTTTACAATGTGACCGAACCGAAAAATGCGAAAATAAGTTCTATTCATATTAGTTATAGTCAGTCCGAATATCAGCTATCGGGCAGTTGCCCACCGGACAGAAAAGCCGTCCGGTCGGAAGATCCTCCGTTTCCAATGGAGATTTGCCCTCAGCTGTTAAAATCAGCTGATAGTGCGCAACTGAAGTTATCTTTTTCGTGAATATACAAATAAATAAAAAACTTTTTACAAAAAAAAATAAAACCGACTTCCAAAAAAAAACACTACAAAGTAAAACATTACTTTAATTTCGGAAGTCGGTGTTTTTGTTAGTTTCTTAGTATTTTGACGCCATACGCAATTTCGATAACTTGGATGACATAAAACCATCATCCAAGTAGACGAATTCCAGCTATTTCGATTTAAAATCCAAAGTTCGTAACCGATTTTGATAAAATTGAAACGGGACCAATCTGCAAGTATATCATTTCAGATAAAACGAGAATTTTTCAAATCTGTTCATAATTGTCAGAGTTATGAGGTAACAAACATAAAAAAACAACCAAATTGAAACTTCTCCTTTTTGGAAAGTCGGTTAAAATGCGATCTTAACAGAGAACATTTCGATGAATTTTACAGAAGAAAAGACTATATACGTATCTCACAATTCGCTGAAGCTTTTAACCTGACGCTCACGCTCATATACGGAGAATCGGAGACTACTTTGCGTTTGGTTTATCAACCTTCGATAGAAATTAGTGTAGCTTTTTTATGTGTAATGAACAAATAAGTCCTCCCGCTCTGGGTGGAGCGGAACGTAGTGTCAGACTGTTACTGACCACAACCTACCCGTGTTTCCCCAAATGCTCTTTTCAATCCAGGGCCGCGATAACTATTTCGATCAATACTGCAACCCTGGCAGGACATGAGTACAGTGTGGTTTTATTTGCAGGGTGCGTGCAAGCCGTGTGCGTGTCCACTTTTCGAGGCCAGCAACAACTTCAGCCCCAACTGCGCGCTGGCCAGTGCCCAGGGCGACGAGTACGTGTGCACGCAGTGCCCGGACGGGTACACTGGGGACCACTGCGAGAAGTAAGTCTGATCCTTTTGCTGCAACTACCTTTATCCCCTATCTGGAGACACCGCAGTACCTACGTCTTTTTAGGTATCATTTTCGTTTCAGTAGTCACCTTAATTTTTAAAATCATCATCTTTACCACAGGTCCTCTACTTTTTCTTTGCTTTTGTAATACTTCTGTAGCGGGATCAATGTCGCCACAAGAAAAACTAACGAAGCGATTGTATGACAACGAAAATAACCGTAGCGCCATCTATACCGCTAGCAGCTAATCTAAAGCTCAGCTAAATAAAGCATGAACTATCAAAAATCCTGCATCGCGTAATCAAAGTTCTCCGTTTAATTTGAACATAAATATGTTATAATATGTACAATAGTCCGACTGTCAACTATCGGGCAGTTGCTGACCGGACACAATAACCGTCCAATCGGAGGATCCTCCCTTTTCAATTGAGTTTTCCGGGACTTCACTAGAGAGTGAAGTCTCGGAAAACTAAAAATACGCATCTATACATTTTAATTACGTGGATTTTCGCATGTCTTTCGAGTATAAATTGTCCTATTTCATTCGATCCTACCTAAAATACAATGTTTTGTGTACAGCTGTGATTTCGGGTACTGGGGCTCCCCCACGACCCCCGGGGGGCAGTGCCTAGCGTGCCAGTGCGGCGGCTCGCCCTGCCACCCCGGTACGGGCCGCTGCCTCACCTGTCCCCCGCACAGCGAAGGCGCGCGCTGCGACCTGTGCAAGGTAGGTAGCTGTGACGTGTACTGGGACTCCCCCACGACCCTCGGGGTGTAGTCTTGTGTACTGGGGCACGAGTCTTGTGTACTGGGGCTTCAAAGGAGGTTGGTTACAAAAACGGTCTCATCTCCCATAAAGGTGAGAAGACTTTGTAATTACTCATAATAACTGAGTATGTCACATATAGGAAGGCTACTGGTTCGGTGTGGACTCTGCGGGCGTGGCGGGCGGCTGCGTGGCGTGCGCGTGCGGCGCGGGCGCGCTGTCGGCGGCGTGCGACGCGCGCTCGGGGCAGTGCGCGTGCCGCGTCGGCTGGGCGGGCCGCGCCTGCGACCAGTGCAGCGAAAGACATGGAGGTAAACAGACCCAGTACTGTGCCATGCACTACAAATGACATTTTGAGAGGCTAGGATAAAACAATAAATAAATCTAAAAGAGTGTAACTTCTGTACATTTTTTTCTGAACATTACGGGTGACTCCAGGATTGTTTGCAATCCTGGGAGGGGAAGGGGAGGGGTTTACTTCTAAGGATGGGTAGTAGATAAAAAATAAACCACAACATTATTATAAATAAATATATTATTATATGTAAATTACTCAAGTAGTACGTTAGGTTGTAGACTACCAAAGAAATGTAGGTATATTGGGGGTGCCTTGAGCCCATTAGCTCTACACCCCTGGATCCGCCAATGCAGGGAAGGATGTTGGTTGTCAAGGCAGCAATATGTTTAACGATAATATCCGGCCCAGGCGTGTCAGCCGGGTGTCCTGCTTGCCGCTGCGGCACGGCTGCGCTTAATTCGACGTGCGACGCGGAGTCGGGTGCGTGCGCATGCGCGGCAGGCGCGGCGCCGCCATCTTGTGACTCCTGTCTGGACGAGCACTACGGGCTCAGCGCGGCCGGCTGCATGGGTGAGTCTCTTTGTAGTTCACGGCTCTTGTCATAGATGGCGCTTTTATCAATTTTTTCAGTAAATTTTTTAACAAGTGTTTTATTTATTTACGGTGTCGTATTTTAGGAGGATTTTTTCATTCGGATTAAACTTTATTTTTCTTTTATATTAATTTACGTTTAATTTAAACATATCATTAATATTTTTAACGTGAGTACTTGCATCGTAGAATTGTGAATTTATGTTTCACGTCTTATAGATCCTAAGGGACCGGACTAAAAAAATCTAATTAGTCCATCAGATTATGTATTATTTCCAAAAAGATATCCGACACGTCGTGTTTCTTTTTTCACGTAGGTACCTAAACAAAAAATTAAGACAATACAGTTTGCTAAAAGCTCTTGTAACGTTTTTTTTTTAGTCCGGTCCCCTATTACTTACTTTCAAGGAAGGGAAACACTTAAATATACTTGTCATTTACATACAAATAGCACAACATGCTATCAGGACTTGCACTTAGCATGTTACCTAAGGCTAGACACAGACTTCACAAACTTGTGGTAGTGTGGGCTAGGTACCCGCGCACTACAATTTGCGTAATTTGAAAACTGCTTCGTACATGCCCTTAGAACAGATGGCAGTGGTGCTCAACATTTTGTACTTTGAGCAGTTTTATTTGGTATTCTGATTAATTTTATGTCTACCTTAGGTTATTTAATAACATTGTTTATTTATTACTAGCTGACCGGCGCGGGGCGCGGGGCGACTTGCGCGGGTCAGCTAGTTTAAAATACAGGGAAATTGAAAAAATACCCGAAACCTCTTAGGCAGTGAAAGTACACATGATTATAAGCAACTTTTGTTTTGGTAAAACTGTTTCATACATTTTCATTGGCAAAATACTGCATTTTGTATGAAACAGCTGATATTTTTTCGAGATTTCGGAGTTTTACCAAAACAAAAGTTGCTTATAATCATGTGTACTTTCACTGCCTAAGAGGTTTCGGGTATTTTTTCAATTTCCCTGTATAAGTATCAATTCTAAAATTATTAAAAAAAAGGTCAGCTGATGCGAACTATAGGCGCCGCCATATTGGCTTCGGCTGCTCTGATGAGCGCCTTTCACTTTATCCCTACTCCGCGGCCGACCGTCACGCGACATGCAACCCACAGACGAAAAAGTTTGAGACGATGTAATAAAAGTTTCATCGCGATTTCCTACACACATATCCCATTTTTCTCGTTCCCGTAGGAATTTTGGGACAAAAATACTTATGAAAATCTTTCTCATGAATAACTCTGTCTATTTAAAGTTTCTCGTTAAAAGTGACTTTGTTTTTTACTAAGTAAAGATTTTGAAGGGCGTGGTTAATATCGTTAACCATGCTAAATTGCAGCTTCACTTCATCGATAGTCGATGAATTAAACCGCAGACGGATGCACGGACTTTGCGAAATTATAAGGGTTCCTTGCGTATTTTCTATGGAAGCCTAAAAACGAAATTCTAACTAGCTTTCACTTTTCATGTATTCCATTAGCTGATGCTCGCGGCTTCGCCCGCTTGACAAATTATATACTAAAACCTTCCTCGAGAACCACTCTATCTATTAGTGAAAACAGCATGAAAATCGGTGCAGTAGTTATTGAGTTTATCGCGAACAGACAGACAGGCGCAGTGAAGGACTTTGTTTTATAATATGTAGCGATAGTGATTTTATCTATTTAAAACGATTGTTTTTGGATTTATTTATTGTAACTAAAAGTTTGAAAAGTTTGAGAAGCTCGCTAGACCCACCGCATAGATCGGCCACCTCCAGCTATTTGTGGATACTACATAAACGCACCGAATACATTGCGCGTTTACTTCAGCCATATTCATTTGTTACAGGACCAACCGGCAATGTATGCGTCGTAACATGATATAGTATTGTAGCCATTATCTTGGCGTTTAGGGCTGTCAAGCGATTCTATTTGAAATGATGTATTTTTTGGCTACCTCGCTATAGCTAAAACATATGTTATGACTTAATACTTTTAAGCACCATAGACAAAGATATTCGTAAATTTTGCTGTACTTATTCGTTTTAGGATTCCGTGCCAAAATGGTGAAAAAGGATCCTTCAAGGTACGATTTGGTCTGTCTGTCACAACTGTTTAGAAGTCTATGTCCGCCAAGTAAGTTAGGTGTCTCTGCCACTTTAAAGTCTCGTATCTGCTAGACAACATTTGACGCGCAGCACTGACGCTCAACATGATCAGGTACGTTGCACAATAATGCGCGTTGTTGCCAGCAGGCGCGCAACATTACTGAAAAAAAGCTTCTCGTTGCCGTTCATCATGATGAGCAACATGTTGTACATCATAATGTCACGCGTATCACTGGTGTGCGTTTCCATTTCGGAGACAGTGATAAAATACCTTTAATTATTCCTGGGGTCTAAAAATACCACTTTAGCAGAATCAGAAACAAATTATGCTACCCGTCATTGTGAAATTTTCCCAATCAACCTTGAAACTAATGCGTTAGCGATAAAGATGAAAATTAAATTTGACAAATGGTTGTTCGGTTAATTTTATGATTCTACTAAAGTGGCCTTTTTGGACCGGCTGATGTCCTCATAGTTATCACTTTCTTGCGGCAAATTTTTCTGAGTTCGGTTCTTAATTCTGACAGTTGAGCTTGAAATTTGACAATTTTTTGTGTGGTTAATTTTATGATTCTACTAAAGCGACCTTTTTGGACCGGCTGATGTTCTCATAGTTATCACTTTCTAGCTCCAAATTTTTCTGAGTTCGGTTCTTAAAACAGACAGTTGAGCTTTTTTGAGGGACGTCAAACTGATTTTTAGGCTGACGCGATCTAGAAAGTTAAAAACTCGCACTAAGAGCGGATTTCACCAATGAAACTGATCGCGATCAAGCTGCGTTCACGAGTTCTCAGTGTCAATATTCCATAGAAAATAATGACACAATCATTTATGTTGATCGCGTTCGGTTTCAGATTGATGAAATCCGCCCTAAGTCCACAGAGAGCGCGTCATTGGCGTGGCAACCCTACGCGGAAATGTTGCAGCCCGTAAATAGTGACGTCACGACGCACGCAGTCATTTGTTTTGATTACTCTCAATTGTCGGGTTTTGTGTGTTTTGCGCTGAAT
Organism: Ceramica pisi; assembly: GCA_963859965.1. Classification (NCBI taxonomy): domain Eukaryota; kingdom Metazoa; phylum Arthropoda; class Insecta; order Lepidoptera; family Noctuidae; genus Ceramica; species Ceramica pisi. The sequence continues at coordinate 25,567,525 of OY982531.1, read as the reverse complement.
CATGGTTATATTTTTTTATTGTGTTTTACGACCTTGCAGTTTAAAAAGAAAAATTAAATTGAACGCGATCAATATAAATGCTAGTAGTACCTACCTAATCGCCTCTGTGGCGTAGGCCTCTCCTATGGCTATAACAGTTCCAGCACACATCTCTCACCAAATAAAAGATGGAGGATGCCGAGAAGATGTGTGACATTATTAATAGCGTATATCAATCCCATAAATTTTATACTTTTGATAATCGCCCATGCAACGCCATCGCTATAAGAATATCTCCTGTCGAAAGCCTCAGTTACGTTCAGTAAGAAGGCTGGCCTTCAAAGCAAGAGTGAACAGGCATATTCTGGGCAGGCTTGCTCCATAAGGCATGATCGAGGTCAAATGAAATGGGTTTGCTTTGAATAAAAATAATAAAAGAATAAGGCCGAAATAAATCCGAGTCTGATTTATTTAACCAATTTGTTTTTGCTTTTCTCATGGCTAGCCAACACCTTTTTAATCCTGGTAAAAATTACCTAAAACCTAAACCAAACTGTATTTTAAAACGTGCTATAAACCTAAAAAACAATAAAAACGTTATTTATTCCGTTAATCCATTAAAACGTTCGCTACCAATAAATCTGTGTTGACATAAAAGCACCAAAACTAGGCGTAGTTTGCGCCTCATGAATCATTGGTACACTGGCGAGCAATAAAGTGCACGGCTCTAACCACCGGTGTCGGTGCGCCAATAAACAGGCCACGAACTGTATCCAACGCTGTGCGCACCTCGTGCGTTATATTAATAGGTTTTACACTGTTGGACAACATTATTAACCCATGATTAAAGAGATAAATAATAAGCTCGTTGCTAAATAATTACAGCTGTCCTCGGCGAGTGTCGCTTTACCTCAAAGATCGACTTTGAAGTACAGCGACACTTGCTGAGGTCTGTCCCTCGATGGATAAGCGCCTACTTTATATAGAGAGTCCTCCATGCCTTGGAAAGCGCTGGTAAGTTAGACAAGGTTACTAGACCAATTGTGTCCAAAACTGCAATTAAAATAAGATTTATAAAGCTATTTGATACGAAAATGTAGGTATCAAACCTAATTTCGGTATCACTTCAGGATTTTCTAGAGTTGGTAGTGGTTTTGTCACAGAAATTATTAATTTATTACTAATAACGAAGATCTACACATTCAAAATCAAAGTACAAAAAGTAACAAAAAAACCGTTAAGTTTGCTGTTCAAATGTCCGCCAGTGTACAGAAGCGTTGCCGTTTATTTTGAATCGCTTGATGCCGAATAAGCGAAGCAAGTAACTTCGTTGTGCGAACTTCAAAGTATACATATTAGAAATAGTAAAACATATTTCTTATTGAAACTAAACAACAGCGCGATTTTTAGGGTTCCGTAGCCAAATGCCAAAACGGAACCCTTATAGATTCGTCATGTCTGTCTGTTGTAACGTTACGTTTTACAGGGGGAGCCTGTAAAATGTGAGGTCACATATAGCACTCACCTACCTAGGAGGGGAATGCGTACTAAAAGGGAAAAGGACAAATAAATAGTATAAAGATTTAATGATTACAAAACTTAAGAACGGATGATGAAAGAAAAGGATGAGTGGACGTGAGATGGAAATGAAATCTTCGTTGAAGATCCGGAGGACTGGAGGGTCCGTTGAAGAACCGGAGGACCAGCAGGGTCCGTTGAAGAACCGGAGGACTGGAGGGTCGTCACTCTTCAATGGGCTGGAGAGAATGGGCCGAGTAATGTCTTCCTCCCAGGCTCGTTCAGCCCAGGCATCAAGGTGTCCTTTAAAGGCGGCAAGGAGAGAGACCGACTTATAAGGTTCGAGGAGGTAAACTTGGAAACGTCCTCCTCTAAGTCTACTCTCAGTATAGGAGGGAGGGCGACTTCTCTGGTTCTCAGGAGGCAAACTGTCCTCTCAGTCACTCTTAAGAAACTTTTCCGAGTTGTTGCTTATCTCAGCTCCAAACGTAGACTGACCATTTGTTTACGACGGCTCTAAAATGAAGGCTCGCTTTTATTTTGAATTTGATATGAGTTTCTAGAATTTGATGGAAAAGGAAAAATTGACTTTATGAAGGTCTGATGACAGTTTCATATGCGACCTAAAACTCCTAGCTAACTTCAGAACACAAATAAAAAGAAAACTAGGTCTGTCTAAATGACAATGTCATAAAACAAGAAATGTAAACAAAGCATTGAAGATAGCTAATTTGCAGAAAAACTTAGAAAATACAAATTAAAAAGAATCTAGGAATCAAGTTATGGCTATGCAGCTATGTATTAATTTATCTAGGAAGTTTATAGAGAGCGTAAGTACAAAACAATAAGACACACACTACATTACCCCGAAAACCCCGGAAAAATTTTGAATGCAATGAAAAATTTTTTCTTGTTTAGTAATTCAAGAGAGCAACAATAGAAGAACAGTAACTAGGTAGTTAAAATTAAATTAAATGAGTATTTACAATGATACAGTAAGTAAAAAAAAAATACTACATTACCCAAAACCCCAGAAAGTTAAACAACTAGGAAAATTTAGAGGTTGAAAATAAAACCTTGCTCTTTCACACACCTTACATAAACTAGTATACTTTTCACACTTCCTCAAACATACATCACCATCATACTTAGGGGATACGGTTCACATTCAATGACGCGTACTCCACAAGGGATTATTTTTAAGGTTTACGAAGGCTTATTTATTTTATTAGGTGTCGTAACCCGCACCTTTTTTAAAACCCATTAAAAAGTTTTTCTGCTTAGAAAAGCAGTCCAAGGTTTATAGCATAAAGTGCTTAAGAAAAGCCTTCAAGCTTAAGTCAAGGGTTCAAGGAGATTCAAGACTAAGGATACATAAGCCTTCGAGTTTCAAAATTCAAAAAACAAACTTCCACAAGGCGATTATATTTGGTAACTATTTCCATCATACATCCTCATCCATCTCAACCCTTACTCCTCTTACAAACTTTACATCATCTTATACTACACCCCCACACACATTCCATTACCCACTGGTAATTGGCACCCTTTCACTGCTTGGATGTAGTTTTTAAAACCAACTAGTGGCCATCACCACTTTTGGGCTTTACCAAGTAAGGGATTGGTTACTCTACGACGGCTATTGGACAATATCCCGTATGTCGTTTACTCCTTAAACTTAACTCTTTATCAAAATATTAAGTATATACAATCTATATATTCTATCACCAAGGTATTCTTCACCCCCACATACAATCCGTTATCATGAGATAATTGGCACCCTTTCGGCCTCTTGGATGCGTTTCTATATCCATTCGTGGGCGCTACCAAGGTTGGAGATTGGTTACTTTACGACAGACACAGGAGAGTATCCTGTAGACGTTTATACATACCTAAACAACTACGTTACACCCATTACAATTGCTTCATCATATATTCTGAAACTTACACTTTAAACGTTACTTCATCATCGTTCGATTCATTACCACTAGTGCAATCTTTATGAAGTTTTCGTAAAAATTACTTGATCCTAGATTATAAATCTGTGATACGGGAGTTTACATGATCTTAGGAGCTATGATAGTTTTGGTGATACTCTTATTAAATAACACCAAAACCTTTTAAGCATACTCTTCAAATAAATTACGAAAAAAATAATTTTCGTTTGACTTGTTTATTTGACATCATTCGTTGCTAGGTAACGGACATAGTGTTCCAAGCATGGCTTTATCCCTGTAAAACGTAACGTTACAGATTGCACTCACCTACCTAGGAGGGGAATGCGTACTAAAAGGGAAAAGGACAAATAAATAGTATAAAGATTTAATGATTACAAAACTTAAGAACGGATGATGAAAGAAAAGGATGAGTGGACGTGAGATGGAAATGAAATCTTCGTTGAAGATCCGGAGGACTGGAGGGTCCGTTGAAGAACCGGAGGACCAGCAGGGTCCGTTGAAGAACCGGAGGACTGGAGGGTCGTCACTCTTCAATGGGCTGGAGAGAATGGGCCGAGTAATGTCTTCCTCCCAGGCTCGTTCAGCCCAGGCATCAAGGTGTCCTTTAAAGGCGGCAAGGAGAGAGACCGACTTATAAGGTTCGAGGAGGTAAACTTGGAAACGTCCTCCTCTAAGTCTACTCTCAGTATAGGAGGGAGGGCGACTTCTCTGGTTCTCAGGAGGCAAACTGTCCTCTCAGTCACTCTTAAGAAACTTTTCCGAGTTGTTGCTTATCTCAGCTCCAAACGTAGACTGACCATTTGTTTACGACGGCTCTAAAATGAAGGCTCGCTTTTATTTTGAATTTGATATGAGTTTCTAGAATTTGATGGAAAAGGAAAAATTGACTTTATGAAGGTCTGATGACAGTTTCATATGCGACCTAAAACTCCTAGCTAACTTCAGAACACAAATAAAAAGAAAACTAGGTCTGTCTAAATGACAATGTCATAAAACAAGAAATGTAAACAAAGCATTGAAGATAGCTAATTTGCAGAAAAACTTAGAAAATACAAATTAAAAAGAATCTAGGAATCAAGTTATGGCTATGCAGCTATGTATTAATTTATCTAGGAAGTTTATAGAGAGCGTAAGTACAAAACAATAAGACACACACTACATTACCCCGAAAACCCCGGAAAAATTTTGAATGCAATGAAAAATTTTTTCTTGTTTAGTAATTCAAGAGAGCAACAATAGAAGAACAGTAACTAGGTAGTTAAAATTAAATTAAATGAGTATTTACAATGATACAGTAAGTAAAAAAAAAATACTACATTACCCAAAACCCCAGAAAGTTAAACAACTAGGAAAATTTAGAGGTTGAAAATAAAACCTTGCTCTTTCACACACCTTACATAAACTAGTATACTTTTCACACTTCCTCAAACATACATCACCATCATACTTAGGGGATACGGTTCACATTCAATGACGCGTACTCCACAAGGGATTATTTTTAAGGTTTACGAAGGCTTATTTATTTTATTAGGTGTCGTAACCCGCACCTTTTTTAAAACCCATTAAAAAGTTTTTCTGCTTAGAAAAGCAGTCCAAGGTTTATAGCATAAAGTGCTTAAGAAAAGCCTTCAAGCTTAAGTCAAGGGTTCAAGGAGATTCAAGACTAAGGATACATAAGCCTTCGAGTTTCAAAATTCAAAAAACAAACTTCCACAAGGCGATTATATTTGGTAACTATTTCCATCATACATCCTCATCCATCTCAACCCTTACTCCTCTTACAAACTTTACATCATCTTATACTACACCCCCACACACATTCCATTACCCACTGGTAATTGGCACCCTTTCACTGCTTGGATGTAGTTTTTAAAACCAACTAGTGGCCATCACCACTTTTGGGCTTTACCAAGTAAGGGATTGGTTACTCTACGACGGCTATTGGACAATATCCCGTATGTCGTTTACTCCTTAAACTTAACTCTTTATCAAAATATTAAGTATATACAATCTATATATTCTATCACCAAGGTATTCTTCACCCCCACATACAATCCGTTATCATGAGATAATTGGCACCCTTTCGGCCTCTTGGATGCGTTTCTATATCCATTCGTGGGCGCTACCAAGGTTGGAGATTGGTTACTTTACGACAGACACAGGAGAGTATCCTGTAGACGTTTATACATACCTAAACAACTACGTTACACCCATTACAATTGCTTCATCATATATTCTGAAACTTACACTTTAAACGTTACTTCATCATCGTTCGATTCATTACCACTAGTGCAATCTTTATGAAGTTTTCGTAAAAATTACTTGATCCTAGATTATAAATCTGTGATACGGGAGTTTACATGATCTTAGGAGCTATGATAGTTTTGGTGATACTCTTATTAAATAACACCAAAACCTTTTAAGCATACTCTTCAAATAAATTACGAAAAAAATAATTTTCGTTTGACTTGTTTATTTGACATCATTCGTTGCTAGGTAACGGACATAGTGTTCCAAGCATGGCTTTATCCCTGTAAAACGTAACGTTACAGATTGCACTCACCTACCTAGGAGGGGAATGCGTACTAAAAGGGAAAAGGACAAATAAATAGTATAAAGATTTAATGATTACAAAACTTAAGAACGGATGATGAAAGAAAAGGATGAGTGGACGTGAGATGGAAATGAAATCTTCGTTGAAGATCCGGAGGACTGGAGGGTCCGTTGAAGAACCGGAGGACCAGCAGGGTCCGTTGAAGAACCGGAGGACTGGAGGGTCGTCACTCTTCAATGGGCTGGAGAGAATGGGCCGAGTAATGTCTTCCTCCCAGGCTCGTTCAGCCCAGGCATCAAGGTGTCCTTTAAAGGCGGCAAGGAGAGAGACCGACTTATAAGGTTCGAGGAGGTAAACTTGGAAACGTCCTCCTCTAAGTCTACTCTCAGTATAGGAGGGAGGGCGACTTCTCTGGTTCTCAGGAGGCAAACTGTCCTCTCAGTCACTCTTAAGAAACTTTTCCGAGTTGTTGCTTATCTCAGCTCCAAACGTAGACTGACCATTTGTTTACGACGGCTCTAAAATGAAGGCTCGCTTTTATTTTGAATTTGATATGAGTTTCTAGAATTTGATGGAAAAGGAAAAATTGACTTTATGAAGGTCTGATGACAGTTTCATATGCGACCTAAAACTCCTAGCTAACTTCAGAACACAAATAAAAAGAAAACTAGGTCTGTCTAAATGACAATGTCATAAAACAAGAAATGTAAACAAAGCATTGAAGATAGCTAATTTGCAGAAAAACTTAGAAAATACAAATTAAAAAGAATCTAGGAATCAAGTTATGGCTATGCAGCTATGTATTAATTTATCTAGGAAGTTTATAGAGAGCGTAAGTACAAAACAATAAGACACACACTACACTGTCACAGCCACTTTTTTCCGAAACTATAAGAACTATGCTGTTGAAACTTGGTAAGTAGGTAGATGTATTCTGTGAATCCCATATGTGTGGCGTATGTATAGATAGGTCTTCAAAAATGATATTGAGGTTTCTATTATATTTTTTTTCTATTACTGAATAGTTTGCGGGAGAGACACTGTAGTAGTAAATAACGAACGATTCGAAAAACGCATTTTAACTGAATTTTTATCACAATAATAGCCATTGATTGAGTTCAAAACACTTCGACATGTTTACAAGTCGAAGTGAACGACAAATAAGCTGTCAAACCATACAAACAAGATGGAATGACAGCTCACTTGTCGTTCACTCCACCTAAGTGATCAACTGATCACTTGGAGATGTCGACAGAATCGATCAGCTGATATTTAAAAGCTCGTGCGAAGTGTACCTACCTACCTTTAGGTAAGATCTCAGGGTTTATGGGGCTTCTGTAAAACCACGAGCCCCTCACCGGTTTATCTCAAGAAAGTACTTAAGTACTTATGTAATATTTACACGACCCAATTTCAGAACAGATTACAGGAGCGTCCATTGATCTTTGTACACCGCAAGCTCTGCATGCTAGGCTTTAATGATGTGTCAAGTAAACATTGGTAGACTTGCAGCCAATGTTGCAACTGCAACTTATACATTTACACTTTGTTATTGCCATTACCTAAGTTATGAATTAAATTTAATTAAATAAATCTTTATTTCAGACTTCATACAGTCCATAATTTTGTTAGTATTTTAGTAACTGGAAACGCCAAAAATATTAGTATTAGTTGCCAGACTCGTATCTTGCAAGATTCCACATTTATGTGCTGAATTTGCCAGGGTTGCAGATTTGTTCCAAAGAGTCTTAATTTTTTTTTTTGTTTTATTTTCTTTTCCAAGGGCGTAATCAACGAACAGACAGAGTTATTTAGGATGTATTTTTTGCCTATCTATAGGCATACGTTTGACCACTATCTCAGCTGATGGTTAGCGATGATGCGGTCTAAGAAGGAGCATGCTTGCCTAGAAGTAATATATATATATATATATATATATATATATATATATATATATATATATATATATATATCCTTGGACAATATATATATCCTTGGACATTTCACACAACGCCATATAGTCCCAAGCTAAGCAACCTAATGCTTGTGTTATGGTAACGAGATGGCTGATAAACTACTTATATACATTTTTTTTTGTAAATACATACATATTATAGATAGAAAAACAGCCAGACTCGGAACAAATACATGTAGGTCGTACAAATATTTGTTCCGTGCGGGAATCGAACCCGCGACATGCTGCGCAGCAGTCAATCGCTCAACCACTGCGCCAACCGTGTCGTCAAAGTAACCTATTCACTCTTGTCTTAAAGACTCCCAGGTTGTAGCTATCAGGAAACACAGACTCAGGCAGGGAAATCCACTCCTTAGCTGTACGCACAATGAATGTTTTCCCAAAACGTTTTGTGCGTATAGGTGGGATATCCACCATGTACCGGTGGCGCGTCGCTGTACGTCTTGTGGTCCGATGATGGAACGGGCTTGGCGGAATTAAATTATGCAATTCCGTCGCACACTCCCCAAAATTCAACCGATAGAAAACCGACAGGCCAGCAACTCCGCGTCGATGCTCAAGACTTTGGAGCTTTGATTCGACGAGCCAATCATTGTCGATTAGTGTGGAAGCATGGATTACTTTGGATGCGTGTATACATAATGTACGAGTCAGTAGGGCGTCTCGGTTGACGATGAGGAACCGACGCTTTCAATGTTTTTAGTCTTCGATGTAAGCACTCCCGTGGCCTTTTGTGGAAATAAATAAATATCTGTACTAATATTATAAAGCTGAAGAGTTTGTTTGTTTGGTTGAACGCGCTAATCTCAGGAACTTAATTTGTTTTTTTTTTGCTTTTTGTATATGATCGCCCATTTATCGAGGAAGGCTATATAACATCATGCTATGACTAATAGGAGCGGAGTTTTCATGAAAAATATGACGCATACGAAGTTGCGCGTGTCAGCTAGCAACTATAAATTTAATCTCCCAACAGTCTGTTATTGTATTTACAAGTAAGGGTTATTAATATAGTTGCCAAAGTATGCGAACGCCGCGTCGCCCTGTCTGTCGGTCCATCGGAGTTGTCGCCCGCGCAATTAATAGCCCGCGTCGTCTTATTGCGCACGCGCATCGGGAATAGCTTGCATGCTGCGGATGATAGCGATTGTTGTGGGACAAGAATACTTTATGACAGACAGACAACAGGCTACCCACAGACTGAATATAAAGACCTATTCATGGAAATGGTTTGTTCTTGTGATATTACTTGAGCATTCACTTGTAATAAGCTTGCTAGCGAATTTTAAAATAAACAGGAGCGTCTTGGCGAGCATTCTAGCGAGCTTTCTAGCAAAACGACAATAAATTTGATTTGAGCATTTTGTCGAGCCAAGCAACATTGTCATTGTTGGTTGACATCAGTTAAGCAAGATATATACTACATCAGAAGTCTGAAATACCAAAAAAAGCTATCAGAACATGTAAATGCTTTAGCAACAAACCACACTGGCACTGGTAGTATATATTCAAGACTGAGGAGGAATGATGTTCCCACCCTTAAAAACCGATTCACCATACTGTAGTGAGAGAGGTCAATGGATTCTCCTCAAAGCTAAATGACATACCCAGACTCTGATCAGAAAAATTAGCAGCTAAATGTGTACCTAAACAGATCGCTGTGCAGGATATTAAAAAAAATTTTGGTTGACATCTTCGTGAAGAATTTTTGGGGGCCGAGTCACCCGCGTCCGTAGGAGAATACCCTTCAGCGAATCCCTACACGTGGTCCCCGGGTGGTGCTAAACAGGTGACACTAACCGCCTCCGTGGTCTAGTGGTTATACCACCTGATTCAGACCCAGAGGTCCCGGGTTCGATTCCCAGCGGGGCCAAATTTTTTGCTCGGTTTGGTTGGTGGTAGGACTTGTTCTAAGTCCGCCTGGCAAGCTACCACCATCATGTCTAAGTCTGTCGCCATAACAACAATGTTAACATTGCATAGCATTGTTGTGTTCCGGCAGTTAGAGGTACGATAGCCAGTTCCTCTGTGTAAGAGGATTCCGGGTGAAACTCGCTTCAATCTTCGGCCTAATCATCACTTTTCTGATGGAAAGGTGAGATTTGGGCCAAGAGTTTCCCCGTTTTGTATAAAAAAAAGAAGAATACAATTTTTGACGAGCAGTTACTTCAGCGTTTGCTAGAATGATCGTGAAAATGTTCGTACCGATGTTTAGACGGGGCCCGCTAGGGTCAGTGCCTGCCAGGGTTGCGGAATTCATTCGAAAGTCAACGCGACCTTCAAAGTGAGAGAAACAGGTTCTCTCTGGGTAAGCTCGCTCCATCGTAGACTTTGTCTCTGTCATCTCTGACCAAGACTAGAGTCAAGAGTACCAACCCATCACAAATTAAAAAAAGTTCTATCATCATCACCCCCCCCCCCCACACACACACACACACCCACACCCACATCCTCATCATCGCATCGTCATTCCATCTTGATTAGTTGGACTAACAGCTCACTTCGTGATCACTTCACCCAAGCTTACACTTCGACATGTTTGCAGAATCGCACTGCACAGAATCACACCGCTGTAGAAGTTACTCATGAGTCATACATGCTGTGAATATTAGAAGAGAGCGCTGCAGTCGCCGGGCGTCAATCCGTCTGCCGATAGGCGCGTGCGCATCTCAAATAGTCGCCTTTCTCAGAAGATCTGACGTTCCTATGAACGGGAAGATTAATGATCTGCTCTTGTTTTAAAACTAAAGTACCATAGTGGATGTAATGTATGAGGCTTTGGACAATAATTTATTATTCAGATATAATCTCTCTGCTTGATATGGAGGGAAGTGGAAATTATATTTATTTTTTCTACTCCTCCGCTGTACTCTTCTGATTAATTTCGTTGCGGGATCCAAGACACTTGAATCGTTTCTCCAGGACTCGCCGGGTTCATTAACTCGGCGTTTTTCTGGTGGTCGCCACTGTTGATTCTGGCTTTCAGGAGTTGCAGTGGTTGGGAATGTGTGGCGGGCTTGTCCCTATTCAGATATAATATGAATTTTTGTCCAAAGTAAAAATAATTTAAATTTACTGCTGATAACGAAAACGATTGCCAAAAGCCAGTGTAATTGATTGAACCCTTCACATTTTGATAGCCTATGTAATTTTGGTCTTTTTAAACAAGCAGCATCGAAACCGCTAATAGAGTGTCACTCTATCTAGATGCTTTACGATAGAATGACAAGAATACAAGAAAATATATTTATTTTGCGCACACAACATGTTAACCAGACAGTTACTGAGATTTTGTAAAAAATAAATCCGTCCAAGTGCGAGTCGGACTCGCCTACCGAGGGTTCTGTACAATTTTGTAGGTACATTTCTTGATATCATTGATAGGCATACGTTTGACCACTATCTGATGACATAATGTACATAATTACGTTGTCTTTTTAATTTAATTACAAATGTTTAGTGTTCAGACTTTTACTATACTTGTAGTTTAAGACAGTATTACTTGCCAAAAATAGTTCTAGGTCAACGGGAAATACCCTATAGATTTTGATTCCCTTGAGAGTGTCGAAATATACTTTATTGTGGCATAAACGGCCGTATCTTTTGTCTACTCTATATCCCCACGCGTTCCCGAGATAAAGGGTCTTAACAGACAGATAATAAAGTAATCCTTAAATGGTTCCGACTTTTCCTTTTAGGTACGGATCCATAAAAATGGCTACGGATGGTTTTGCCAGCTCCCATGCAAAAATTCGAACCTACCACAGTAGTGCAAGCTCGTAGACAGGGTGTAGTTATGTGTTATCTTCTGAGAGATAGATAGGTTCTATGATATGTCTTGGCAGCTAGCCGTCGTCTGTCCGTCTGTCCGTCGCGTTGTCAGAATACATTTCGATGTGCGAAATAGATCTAGCAATAGTTCACGCATGCAAGCTTCGTGTAAGTTGTAACGTTACATTTTACAGGGGGAGCCTGTAAAATGTGAGGTCACATATAGCACTCACCTACCTAGGAGGGGAATGCGTACTAAAAGGGAAAAGGACAAATAAATAGTATAAAGATTTAATGATTACAAAACTTAAGAACGGATGATGAAAGAAAAGGATGAGTGGACGTGAGATGGAAATGAAATCTTCGTTGAAGATCCGGAGGACTGGAGGGTCCGTTGAAGAACCGGAGGACCAGCAGGGTCCGTTGAAGAACCGGAGGACTGGAGGGTCGTCACTCTTCAATGGGCTGGAGAGGATAGGCCGAGTAACGTAATGTAGTGTGTGTCTTATTGTTTTGTACTTACGCTCTCTATAAACTTACTAGATAAATTAATACATAGCTGCATAGCCATAACTTGATTCCTAGATTCTTTTTAACTTGTATTTTCTAAGTTTTTCTGCAAATTAGCTATCTTCAATGCTTTGTTTACATTTCTTGTTTTATGACATTGTCATTTAGACAGACCTAGTTTTCTTTTTATTTGTATTCTGAAGTTAGCTAGGAGTTTTAGGTCGCATATGAAACTGTCATCAGACCTTCATAAAGTCAATTTTTCCTTTTTCATCAAATTCTAGAAACTCATATCAAATTCAAAATAAAAGCGAGCCTTCATTTTAGAGCCGTCGTAAAGAAATAGAGTCTACGTTTGGAGCTGAGATAAGCAACAACTCGGAAAAAGTCCTTAAGAGTGACTGAGAGGACAGTTTGCCTCCTGAGAACCAGAGAAGTCGCCCTCCCTCCTATATTGAGAGTAGACTTAGAGGAGGACGTTTCCAAGTTTACCTCCTCGAACCTGATAAGTCGGCCTCTCTCCTTGCCGCCTTTAAAGGACACCTTGATGCCTGGGCTGAACGAGCCTGGGAGGAAGACGTTACTCGGCCTATCCTCTCCAGCCCATTGAAGAGTGACGACCCTCCAGTCCTCCGGTTCTTCAACGGACCCTGCTGGTCCTCCGGTTCTTCAACGGACCCTCCAGTCCTCCGGATCTTCAACGAAGATTTCATTTCCATCTCACGTCCACTCATCCTTTTCTTTCATCATCCGTTCTTAAGTTTTGTAATCATTAAATCTTTATACTATTTATTTGTCCTTTTCCCTTTTAGTACGCATTCCCCTCCTAGGTAGGTGAGTGCTATATGTGACCTCACATTTTACAGGCTCCCCCTGTAAAATGTAACGTTACAAAGTGTACCAATTTACACTTTCGTAATAAGGTTTGATTTTAGGCACAGGCTTGAATTAGAAATAAATTTTTGATTTATGCTGTGATACAAAGACCCTGGAAAGAGGAGCTCGTGGCTAAATAATAACAGCCGTACAGGTCGATCTTCAAGGTTAAGCAACGCCTGCCGAGGTTGGTCTGTGGATGGGTGATCATCTTGATATACCGAGTTTCCTCCGTGCCTCGGAAAGCATGTTCAGCTGTTGGTCCCGGCTGTCATTTGGAGATCTTTGGCAGTCGTTACGGATTGTCAGAAGCCAGTAAATCTGACTTCAGTCTTGCCAAAGTTGCCAAGGAGTACCGTGTTACCCAGTTAAGGGGTTGTAGAGGTTTGGTAGGCAGCCGGTCCACGTAAAATACTGGTATTCAGCTGAATCCGGTTTGACTGGAAGCCGACCCCAATAAAGTTGGGAAAAGGCTAGGCAGATGATGATGATGACAAAGACCCTGGAAAATCTTGGACGTCGTTCACTGTTCAAACAGACTTGGGCTCTAGACGTAGTGTAATTATATTTATTTATTAGCTTTATAGTACGCGACTTCGTTCGCGCATATCGCGACTCGCCAATATATCGGTGAAAGCAATAGAGAATGCGCACGCGATTTTTTAATTTGCAAAATGAAATACTTATAAGTTCTAGTAAACAATCATGAAATTATTTTTTAAATATCTTCAGAAGCGATGAAGCTATAAAGCTTCAAAGATTTCAATTAGAATGAGAAGTTCGATATCGACTTTGACGTCAAAGTCCGTGTCGCCTATACCTACAGCTGTCATATAAAACAGCGTTTTCGCGAAAGGGACAGATAATATATATTTTTTTAAATCAATTATATCTCGTTTGTTTTTCGAGCACTCTGATTCTACTTTCACTGTAGGTATTATATTTTTGTAATTTATATTTTTGTAATTTTTTAAAAACTTTTTTGAAATATTTTATTTTGAAATATTGATTTCTAAAAAGTCACTATCGTCGTCATCATTTGGTCGGTTACAAAGATTGTACACTCGTGAAAAACAAGAAAGAAAGATTTCGTGACGTAACAAAACTATAAAAGAAATTAAACAACACAATTATCTATACAAGTTTGTAAGATACCCACGTAAAACGGCCAACTCTCAGCATAATGCTGGGACTCGAGTAACCATCAACCGCTCTAACTCAGCAGATTCAGCTGAGTCCCAGTATTTAACGTGGCGCGACTGCCTATCAGACCTTCACAACCGAGTAACTGGGTAACACGGTATTTCTTGGCAAGACTCGTGTCAGATTTCTAGGCGTCTGACAGTCCGTAACGACTGCCAATGATCGACAAATAGCAGCCGGGACCAAAACGGCTTAACGTGCTTTAAGATTTATATACACCTAAACAACTCAAGCTATGAGCACAATAAGCAACAAAGTTATATTCAATAGAAGCCGTTCATTTCAGCTATCAAGTCCACAATGGCGCGGATTGGGCGCGGCGACGCGTGCGCTTGTAATCTAATCGGGCCCTGCGCACTTTGTCTATTTGATATACTGCTCATTGTGCACAGTGCCTCACTGTGTAAGGCCTTTTGTCTTTCCATGAAAATTTAAAACGAACTCTTTTATGGTCGCGTCGGGACATTTAACTTGTTAACCTATATAGCTCTCTGAGAGACTTTTATTGTACAAGCATTTTTGCATGAACGATTTTGGACGGTAGGTACTGAAACTTGTAAATGACTGGAATTAGTATAATATATCTTTGTTTTGAGCCAATAAAGAATTGAACTTGCGAATAATGTTTTTGCACAATGCATACAGCTCGGTTTGTGTGAACTAAAATCTACAATCTGGGGGTCTATTGAATATGTGATGCCTCCCAAGGTTGCGGAATAACTTAAAAGAGTTACCACGGCTCTGGAGCGCAAAGGGCATTTAGAGAAACACACCCGTATTTCTCCAAATGCCCTCCAAACGGGTGTTAGTCAATAAAAGCCTGATACTCCTTTCTGTTCCGCCCAGAGCGGAAGGTGTCATTATTTTCCATCCAAAATACATGTAACCAGCGGCCAAGTGTGAGTCGGACTCGCGCACGAAGGGTTCCGTACCGTTATCTATAAAAACAGCAAAAAAACAAGTTTGTTATATGGGAACCCCTTAAAATATTTATTTTATTCTGTTTGTTAGTATTTGTTGTTATAGCGGCAACAGAAATACATCATCTGTGAAAATTTCAACTGTCTAGCTATCGCGGTTCTTGAGATACAGCCTGGTGAAAGACAGACAGACAGCGAAGTCTTAGTAATAGGGTCCCTTTTTTACCCTTTGGGTACGGAACCCTAAAAAAGGCAATTGTGGTGAATCGTTGACAACATTATTGCTTTCCATCAAAAAGATTGTGGTCAACCGCAATTAATTGCTCCCTAAAACTATTCCTCAAACAATTTTATAATACACTTGCTGTCCCCCGCGGCTTTGCTCCCGTCAACTGGCATCTTTATTATTATTTTTTTTTACATAAAAACCTTCTCCTGATAATAACAAACACAACAAAAAAAGAATTAGCGAAATCGGTTCAGCTGTTCTCGAGATTTGCGCTTAGCAACACATTCAGCGATTAAAGCTATATAGACATAGATTACCTACTTGAACTAAAACAATGTACGTATAATCTATCGTGTCTATCACGAGCAAATGTGATTCATGACAGTATTCCTAAAAGCAGAATAATGGGCACACAATGAATTCCGTTAATTTGCTTATCTCTCGGAATTATAAATATAGTAGCTAGTACCTATACTACGCAATACAGGATCTTAATATTGTGTGGCACCCTTTGTAACTACACAGCATAAAGAAGATTGATAAAGAGATTAATAAGAAGAGAATATACAGGAAGACGTTTTCTGGCTCTGATGTTACCGACATACATAAGTACACGTGCAATGGTGATAAAAAAAACTTTTACAAAAAATAAAATCGACTTCTAAACAAAACACCACAAATTTTAAAATAACCTTAATTAATTTCGGAAGTCTGTGTTAAAAACAAAGATATAAAACCAAAAACACCGACTTCCGAAATTAAGGTTATTTTAATACTTTGTACTGTTTTGTTTGGAAGTCGGTTATATTTTTTTTTTTGTAAAAAGTTTGTTTATTTTTCTCTTTTCACTTTTAAGTTGGACAACGTCTTCGTCTACGCAGAAATTGAAGTAAGCAAAAATTCTCATAAAATAAAAACTACTGATCCAAACTAAATACGATTTTTACGGGACCAAATGGCAATTATGCCGCATCGAACTAAAAAATAATCACACAAATCGGATCAGAAACCTCGGAGTTATTGCGGTAATACAAAAAAAAAATTGCCGCCGAATTGAGAACCTCCTCCTTTTTTTGAAATTGGTTAAAAAATTATCTCCAAACTTGCGGAATTTGTTCGAAAGAGTCACCGGGGCACTGGAACGCAAAGGGCATTAGGAGGAACACGGATGGGTTTTAGTCAGTTAGAGTCTGACACTCCCTTCCGCTCCGCCCAAAGCTGAAAGAATTAGTTTGTTTTAAAGACCAAGTCTTCAAACCAACGACCAGCACACTATTTAAAAGTTCTCCGTACTTTCTAATATGTCCTGTACGGTCGTGATAGGTTACTCTCATTTAGCATTCGCTCCTTTCACTTGCATATCGTTATTCTCATTTTGCTCGTGTGAACTTGCCCTCAGAGTGCCTTGGTTGAAGAACTTGACCACGAGTAGAGCAGGAGAAATATTGTATTATTGATTGTTGATGTTTCAAATACCGTTTAGCCAGTACCGGATTAAGCCAGCGCGGGGCCTGTAGCAAATTATACCAAGGGGCCCCCTAAATCTAAACACCATCGTAAAATGAAAACGAAATTATCATATTAAAATATTTTTAAAACCCCTCTCATGGGCCCCGGGGCCCTTATGTAGCGCCTAAGTCCATAATGTTTTCCTACATATCTGTAGACCGGATCAAGGGCTGTTTAGAATCAGACGGTATGGTAGCTTGAAATAAAAGAAAAACTATTTGCGCGATGTAAACCAAAATAGTGACTTCGTTGGCACAAATCAGCTATCGCAGTATGATAGTGAGTGAGTTTACCCTTTCTGCCTGGATTTAATCCCACGGCCCACACAGTTGATACGGTCTACAAAAACTCCAGGGATGATGATCACTACTAGTAACGGGTATTCAAAAGTCAGAAAATTTGACACCGTCCTGTCTACCAAGAACATCGTGGTACCTAGTTCCTGGTTTGTGGAGCTCTGATAAAGAGTCGCTTCACGTAAGGCACTGCACTGGTTTTCAGCGACATGTATTTGTTAGAACTAGTGCGGGGCCCCTCAATATGCGGGGCCCCTAGCATTTGATAGCGACACCTTCCTACCAAGAGTATCGTGGTACCAAGTTCCTGGTTTGTGGAGGTCTGGTAGACACTCGTTCTACGTAAAATACTGTTACTCAGCTTATCCCGGTTTGGCGAAGATTTTTTTTTTAGTTTAAGAAAATCAAATGACTGCTTCCGCTCTGGACGGAGCAGAAGGGAGTGTCAGACTCTTGCTGACCAAAACTTACCCGTGTTCTTCCAAATACCTTTGGCGTTACCCTTGTAACGCCGCGGTAGCTCTTTCGAACACTCAACCACTCAGAATAAACCCTTTTTTTTAGGGATGGGAAATCATCCAATGACTTCTCCCGCTCTGGGCGGAGCGAGAGGGAGTGTCATACTTCTACTGACTAAAACCCATCCATGTTCCTTCATTGCCCTTTGCGTTCCGGAGCCACGGTGTCTCTTTCGAATAGTCCCGCGACTCCGACAGGCGTCGGCCGGACTCTCTTACCACTCAGAATAAACCCTGAAGCCCGACTTTGCCCGATCTAAGAACCACTAACGCTCTCTATAACTAGACTTACCACAGTCGTAAAGGAGGTCTTCAAAACGAAGGTCCGAGCTCGTTTACATTGGCACCTGTCTACCCACTCGGGCTATCAGCGTGATGGACGCGGGGCAGGGACCGGCCGACCACCCGCGTGTTTTTATCATCGCTTATCACCGCGGCAATCTCTAGATCAGAACGCGGCCTAATTAGTGGACTCGCGTGCCAGCGGAGGAGGCGATAAGATGACGCTTTTGTGAGATGTCCAGATTTACATACTGTTGCATTGAGATGCGCGTACATGAGGCAATTAAATATTGATAAATTTTAAGCAATGCTGGTCGATTGTAACAAACTATCAAGCAATTTATGGAAATGGCAGAAAAAGCCAGTTGTCTGTAATAATTATTATAAAGCTATAGAATTGGTTGGTTCTTGTTTGTTTGTTTGGACGCGATAATCTCAGGAACTGAGAGATATTGGTCAAACGTATCCCTGTTATACAAAAAATTGTAGGTTCAAATAGAAAACATTTTTTAGTGTTAGATAGCCCGTTTATCGTGGAAGACTACAGGCTATATAAATTACTACAGGCATATAATTACAAAAATGTATTTTATTACAAACAAACAAAACTCATACTACAAACATAAACATGAAAAACTACAATGTGTGTCTTACTATGAGGTAGGTATGCAATAGTAAATAATAACATTGAAAAAAAAAAAAATAAACAAAGTAAGTATTAAAAACGTAAAAAGTTAAATGGTTGCCATGTGCGATTAATATGGGCCCGATGTCAAGTTGACGGCTTTTTGTAGGAAAATTCTTTCGTTAATACAAAGTAAATATTCGTCGGAAAATGCACACTTCATGTGTGAGGGACCATGTGAGTGATGGCATGATGAGAGTAAACGGGCTTTCACAGAGTTTTTTTTTTAGAGTTTTGCGCTGTTACGGTTGACAATTTTTTTTAATAATTATTCCGATCTCGTCTCTCTTGTTATTTATCTACACTTAAAGGCCATGAAGATCAGTAGCTAAGCAGAATACGTGCTCTTTGAGTTGATTAAACCAAATCTCGATGCTTGAATTCTGTCCCACTTGTGTAAGCCTTTGTTTTGTGGACGTCTTCTTTGGCTTTGCCATTATGTGTAATTACTATAGTCTCGTAGTATTAAGAGCTTTCTACCTTCAGAAAATAAGCTTGTCAAAACTTAAAGTCTGTGACCAAAAGCGAGATCTTAGGTGCCCAGGATAGCGTGGTGCGTAGTCCTCAGAAACAACTCGGTCTGCCAGTCGCCGTGTCACCGCCGGCGTGCACGCACGTTCCTGCTGCCAACCGACTCGTTCCATCTCCGAACAACAACACGCGGAGACGTTCATTCATTGTTACACACAAAAACACTGTGTCAAAAAATTGTGACTTCGAAACGGTTCTCATGTCATGTAGTGTTCACAAAAAAAGCTGTGCTAAACTTAATCAGCTTTGCATAAATTGTTTAACATTTATGTTTTATTTCTAATGAATGGTTATCGCGGTTTATTTGGAGTTCAGTTAAGCTTGTTTAAAACTTTAATCAGTGCTGTACGGTTGTTTCTTTAGCGATAAGTCACGTGTGAAATAAGTGAATAACAAAATGAGGAAGTGGTTATAATGTGAGAATGTTTAGTAGAAGCTATGGGTTGTAAATAAAAGGATGCTGCAGTGATGCGTTGGTGGTTTGTTCTCGCGGCGATGGCCGTGGTGTCTGCGGCGCTGGCGGTGTCCAGCCCCCGGCGCTGTGCTGGCAGGCTGGCCCGTGAGCGGCTGAAAGCTGCGGAGAAGATCCGGGATAAGCGATACTTTCAACTGTGTTGCACCCCGGCATGCGGGCCCCTGTATCGAAAGCCTAGGCCCCCGCCAATGAGGCGCTACCAGCCCTTCCATAGGACGTGGCTGGGACTCAAATACGGTATGTTGTATTCTGCTTTTCCCGCAGTTAACAGCACAGATAATACTTCTTCCTATTTCATATATTTGAAGGTTTTTGATTCGCGATAGCCAGGAATCTCCTGACTATCGCGATTCGCGAATACGACCCACTGACCAGGAGGTTCTTTAACGCTCTTTCAAAGCACAGACTGCTTGCTGGCTTAACTGTGTCTTGCACATCTGACAATAGTTTCTATTACGTTTAAGATTTTGTTATAAAATTCGTCTTCACACTCTGTTTAATTTGTTTTCCAACGTCATAATACAGGTCCTGAATTCTCAATAGGTCCTAACGTAATTTCATCTACAAGCCGATATTATTATAGTACGCCTTTTTTTTTGTTTTTTTTTTTTTTTTTAGGTTAGGAAGTCATCAAATGACTCCTCCCGCTCTGGGTAAAGCAGGAGGGAGTGTCAGACTCCTACTGACTAAAACCCATCCGTGTTCCTTCTAATGCCCTTTGCGTTCCAGGGCCACGGTGACTCTCTCGAACAAATTCCGCAACCCGGGCAGATTATAGTACGCCTACGTTTTCTCTGAGACCCGAATAAGATACTATAGATATAGGGGTTTAGTGCCTTATCCTAATATATAAAAAAATTCTAGTGCTTCTCAACACTCCGCAACCTACATGCTAAATTGCATTGCATTGCTGGTTTCTATGACCAGCAGTGCTATTCTGTAACAACATTTTCGTGTCTCGACAGCGGAATCCGAGGTGAGTTTCAAATTCGTATAAATATAAGACCTTATGATGTGTGAAATAAAGTTCACTTTGTAAGCTTAGTCACTCAGGTGAAGTGAATATCGAAATGGTTATTTACAGAATAGACTAGCAGTAGTTTCGGCTGTTAGTTGATCGAACAGTCACGCAGTAACGGAAGAATTTTATTTATTACTAGCTGACCCGCGCAACTTCGTCTGCGTCACATTTTCCATTACTGCTCCTATTGGTCTTAGCGTGATGATATATAGCCTATAACCTTCCTCGATAAATGGGCTATCTAACACTGAAAGAATTGTTCAAATCGGACCAGTAGTTCCTGAGATTAGCGCGTTCAACCAACCAAACAAACAAACAAACTCTTCTGCTTTATAATATTATACTAGCTGACCTGCGCAACTTCGTCTGCGTCACATTTTCCATTACTGCTCTTAGCGTGATGATATATAGCCTATAGCCTTCCTCGATAAATGGGCTATCTAACTCTGAAAGAACTTCTCAAATCGGCCCAGTAGTTCCTGAGATTAGCGCGTTCAACCAAACAAACAAACAAACAAACTCTTCTGCTTTATAATATTAGTATAGATAGATAGTTACGTTAATGAGTGATTGACCAACAACGCACAGTTAAAACTACCAGTCGTAGAAAGCTTAAATTTGGTTTGTGGGTTCCTTGGGGAACACTAAGATAATAGGAAAACACGGAATATGCGCAAACCACGTCGCGGGCATAAGTTTTATAGTCTACTAGCTGTGCCCGCGATTTCGACCGCGCAGAATAATATTTTTAAATACAATTTCTTGAATAAAAGTAGCCTAAGTTACTCCTTAAAACATCAGCTACCTTCCAATAAAAGTCCCGTCAAAGTCGGCGGTCGAGCCATTTCAGAGATTAGCTAGAACAAACAGACAGACAGACAGACAAAAATTGTATAAAATGTAATTTAGTGTAGGTACCTATGTACCGTATATATTTTCATATGCATGTAGTAAAAAGCGGTTATTTCAATATTACAAACAGACACTCCAATTTTATTTATATGTAGAGATGTAGAGGTGTATAGATAATGAGCCTAGATTATAATAAGATTAGGATCTATCTTTTCGACGAACTCCATCATTCTGTTCACACTCGAAAAACTGAAGCTGAAGTACCTACCACTAAACTAGGTCCTTACTTTGGTATAATTGTTCGTCAGTTCGTTGAGCTCCTTAAAGTTCTAAGTTTGAGCTACACGATAACAGGCAAATGCTTGCACTGTCTGGACAGGTCCACTCAATTCTGTGTGGCACTTTCCTCAGAATACCACTTCAGACATTAACCTACATGGTTCTCATATGATTTGACCAGTACGATTGTATGGACTTTAAAAGAGACTTTGACCTCTGAGTTTGTTTCGGTGTTTCTTCTCAGAGCAGTCAGCTAGGAAACGCCGGCCTCATCTAGTTTAAAATGACCAAAAAAGATTGACGTGTAAAAGTGTTATTTACAACCTACTTGCAAAATAAATATTATTTAGGAAGTTGCAGGCAGAAATCCAACACATAAACCCAAAAATATTTGTCAGACAGTTCTTTTTCATCCTTGACTCCATTTTCTATTGATAACCCTATTTCCTAAATGCTATCCAGATAATATATTTTTTATTAATTACTATGTCTTATCAACTAATTCTGGTTATGTTCATAATAGGTCAGCGGAAGTGGATCAGTCACTTCATTCATTCGGGTATTAAAACAGCAACAGCTAACAATAAAAAATTCATTAAATGTAAATTATGTAAGACTAGCTTCTGCCAAAGGTATCGCCCGTTTGACCGTCGAAAATAATTCCAAGGAAACACTCCCTGGATGAAAAGTAAATTATGCCATGGAAACATGAAAAGATGTCATATTTCATGTAATGGCCTACTTGTGTGCTGAGTTTCATCAAATTCTGTTCATCATTTAAGGCTTAAAGTGGTAACAAACATACAGACGAAGTTGTCCGAATTTGTTATAAAAAAAACGGCTGTTGTAAACTTTGAAAGGCTAGTTTTTACAAAAGAGTATTTTACTGAAAAAACCTAATTAGTTCGTCAGATAGATTTTCAAAACATATTTGACACGTTTTTTTTTTCACGTAAACAAAAATGTAGACGATACAGTGCGTGGAAAATTCGCATGACATCACTCCGATAGTACCTACAATTTTTATTAGCGACATGTCATGTGCTCTTGAACATTGATGCGTATTATCTTTATCGATTAAAATGGAAGTAAAAACTTTTTACAAAAAAATACAACCGCATTCAAAATAAAGAAAAAAAAACACTACAAAGTAAAAAAATACTTTTTAATTATTCACTTTTTAGTGGTGCCGCACACCTAGCAACACCACTGCAAAATCGCAGGAAAGCAAAATACGCCGTTTAATTGGATGACAAAAAATCATCACGTAAAACGAATTCCAGCTATTTCGATTTAAAATCCAAACTTCCTAACCGATTTTGATAAAATGGGACCAATCGAGAAGTATAAATTCTTTCAGTTTAAACAAGATTCTTTGAAATCGGTTCTTATAATTATGACGAAGTTATAAGGTAACAAATAAAACAAAAAACAACCGAATTGAGAACCTCCCCTTTTTGGGAAGTTGGTTAAAAATACATATATAATACATAGACTAAATAGAGTTATAATTTTTCTGTCTAGTAAAACAGCTTAAAAGGGTTAATTTGCGCCTGCGCAGCTGACCTTTCCACAGGATGTGTGCGTTACTGTCGAGCGCTAACGACTTTCTAATGCCCTGACGTTGTCACTGAAACAAAACCTGGACTACTTAGCGGTACTACACTTAGAACGCCATTGTTAAGCCTAAAATATTTTGTACTTACTGCGCGGCTTCGCTTCCGTCAACTGCAACTTTTTTTTTCTATCTTAAGAATCTTTTTCTGACAGTAACAAACACAACAAAATGAATTAGCGAAATCGACACAGCCGTTCACGCGTGATGCGATTACCATGGGAAATAGGGATTCATTTATATTGTTTTCTCGCTTTTTACTGTGACCATGGATAATGGAGATATGAAGCAGCCAATTGGTTTATTCAGCAGTTTAACTGGCTGCCTACCCTTTTCATTGAACATCCAGCCAACGCGTCCAGGAGCCTTAATTTAACTTTTTAATAAGCACATTCTTAATTCCATTTTTATTGCAGAGAATTTGATTTAAAAATCAGGTAATTAATATTTCAACTAAGCATTTAGGTAAGTAATTAAGAAGTTTAGGCTTTTTAAGAAGGTTAGCTTAGAAACACGAGTGGGTTTTAGACAGTGAGAGTGCGAGTGCGAGTGTGTGTGAGTGTGTCTGTCTGTACCGTGTTACCCAGTTAATGGGTTGTGGAGGTCTGGTAGGCAGCCGCTCCGCGTAAAACACTGGTAGGTACTCAGCTAAATCCGGTTTGACTGGAAGCCGAACCCAATATAGTTGTGAAAAGGCTAGGCAGATGATGACACATCCTACAATTAAGACCACACAACGTCAAAGAAACAAGAAATAATTATAAAAACGTTATCATGCAACAGAAGATATAAAAATAATAAGAACACCTAATTTCTTTGCAAAAAAAAACGAGTTCGTAGAACCGAATGTCTTGTGATAAGGAGCGTTTGGCCGGAAGTGTTGACCTCCTTGCCAAAGGTCGATAGTAAGTGGTACAACGGTCCAATGTTGGGCCAACGATGTGGTCCAACCACACGGCGATCCAATTACATTGAGATTTACATGGAACTGGAGCGATCGGTATACAGACGGCGAGCGGCGGAGAAATTTTTGGACAACATGAATGCAGGTAGATATATTTGTATGTATAGCTACAAAGAGATAAGTAGATAGACACTCAGGTACTTTAAAAATATCGTTGTGGTTAAATTCAAAAGCCTTCATCATCTGTCTAGCCTTTTCCCAACTATATTGGGGTCAGCTTCTATTCAAACCGGATTCAGCTAAAATACCAGTGTTTTATGTGGGACGGTTGCCTACTAGACCTCCAGAAACCATTAACTGGGTAACACAGTACTTCTTGGTAAGACTAGAGTCAGATTTACTGGCTTCTGGCAATCCGTAACCACTGCCCAAGGTCTACAAATGACAGCCGGGATCTACGGCTTAACGTGATTTCCGAGGCACGGAGGAAACTCGGTATGTTAAGATGGTCACTCATCCACAGACCAACCTTGGCAAGCGTTGCTTAACCTTAAAGATCTACCTACCCGTGCGGCTGTTATTATTAAGCCACGAGCTCTTCCGAGTGTAAATTAAAAGCCTTATGTACCGTTTTTTGGGGCCGATCAAACACTGTGGTTCGGTAATGAACTTATTATATAATCAGTCATTATGTTCCAATAAAATTGATTTAATGTTATTGACTAACCCATCATAATAGAAACAATGCACGTCGCATTCAAAAAAACAATACGCCCGTACAATAAGAATGTCTACTTTCGGGTATTTCGATCAAATCCTGAGTTAAAAGAATCAAATGATCCGAAGAACCAACTCCATACCTATCCAGATCACTGGATAGGTATGTACTGAAACAAGCGAATCCAGAGCAATTTGGTTTGAGGGATTCAAAGGAGTCGAAGAGCCGATAAACGGAGTCGGTACCGATAGCGGAGCCGGATTTAGTGATTCGAATCACTACCTGGAGTCGAGATTACCCATCTCTATCACATAAAGGGGAGGGGCTGTGTTAGATTTATCAGTTTGATCCCTAGCAACTTGATAAGGCATTCAGCATGCCTTCATGTAGCCAGTTACGTCATACTCATGTTCATCATAGTGTGTAAAATCCTTTACTTTTTTGTTCAACCTAAAGTCTTTGACCTAAACTTCTGTGATGTACACGCGTGAGGTCGAAATAACCAACAAAAAAGTCAGTTTAAAAAAAACCTGTTCCGAATCTCAAGATTGCATTAACAAAAAGTCTTTGACGTTTGAATCTGAAGAAACACTAATGCTTAATAATAAGTTCATAAATGTTGACCGAAAATATGGATGGCCTAGCTTTGCTTTCACTTCGTACGTCCATTCATCATCATCATCATCAGCCTATAACAGTCCACTGCTGGACATAGGCCTCTCCAAGTGCACGCCATTTGGCTCGATCACCGGCAACTCTCATCCAGCTGCTTCACGGTGTCTCTTTCGAATAATCCCGCGCCATCGACACGGCCTGTCCTCACTAGACGGACGGACGGCGAGCCACCCATAGCTCGCCGTCCACAGGCCCGCGCCTACGGTGGCCGGAGGTCACCAGGTGGCCTCCGACGCCCGCGGCGTCTAACACGGCGGCCGGGACGAGAGGTTCTCTCCTACGCCACCTCCTTCGCTAGCATGATTGCTTCACAGAAGGAGGCAACGGCCCCATTCCGTCTCGCTCCGGACCATGGCTTGGACCAGGGCCGGACACGAGAGGTCGCCGCCGATCGCCGCTTCGAGAACACGGCGGTGCGGCTCCACCTAGCCTGACAGCGTCCTACCTTACGTTTGCCGATTCGCGGTCTCCACTCAAGAACTCGTCTACCCCAACGGCCATCGTTTCTACGGCTAATATGGCCGGCCCATTGCCACTTCAGCTTGCTTATTCTATGAGCCATGTCCTCAACTTTGCATTGCACATCCATTGTTTACCCGAAATAGAGAGAAATCTGTAAATGTTCCCCTAAACTCCCCAAGAAACCTTCACGCCAAATTTCAGCTTCCTACGACCAGTCGTTTCGGCTGTGCGTTGTCTGTCTGTCACTCCGTCAATGACTCATCAGTAACGAGTGACTGACAATTTTTTTTTTACTGTTGATAGGCACGAATTTGATATCTCACTGGATTTTTAGATATTTATTAACATGAACAACATTACACATAGTGTTTTCCAAGGCGTTGTACAGTCAAATAATAAAAACTTTTTACAAAAAAGTACAACCGACTTCCAAATAAAAATAAAACACTACAAAGTAAACAATAACTTTAATTTCGGAAGTAGGTGTTTTTGTCAGTTTCTGCGTATTTTGACACCTTAGTTCTTCATTCACTGACTTCCGAAATTAAAGTTATTTTTTTACTTAGTATTTGTTTTTTTTTTTTTGGAAGTCGGTTGTATTTTTTTGTAAAAAGGTTTTTTTTTTCACTTTTTAGTGGTACCCCACACCTAACAACACCACTGCAAAATCGCAGAAAAGCAAAATACGCAATTTCGATTACTTGGATGACATAAAACCATCATCCAAGTAAACCGATTTTGATAAAATTTAAATGGGGAAGAATTTTTGTTTTGGGGTCTGAATAATTTGAAATGTTGTCAATTAGAAAAATTCTTTCAGTGTTAGATAGCCCATTTATCGAGGAAGGCTATAGGCTATATATCATCATGCTACGACTAAAAGGAGCGGAGCAGAAAATGTGACGTAGACGAAGTTGCGCGGGTCAGCTAGTTGATGATAAAATTGATAAACTATAAATAGCGATGAGTTTTGGCAGACAACTCAGCTCGATTCCTGGAAAACATTATGGCGGTCCTTCATCCCGGAAAATAGTCTGCAGGCTAGAAGGTACTTATAAATATTATGTCATCGGAAAGTGGCAGACACTGTAAGATTGTAATAAATCTTGATTAGATTATAATTTCTAGAAATACTTTGAAAAAAAAAAACCGTTGTGCATCACTTTCAGGCCCTGTCATAATACCAGCGCTGTGATATTTATTTACTTACATATCACAGCATACGCTGAGACAGGGACCTTTTTGGCCTCGCACAGGTTTAGTGTTAGTTTTTTAGGATTTTGTACCTGTCTACATATTTTTGATACAGTTACTTTTACTTTAAGTGTACTGTGCGAGTCCCAAAATAATAATCATAATCATAATAATCATAATCATAATCATTTTATTGCTTTGCAAACATGGGTATGGTACATACATAGTTGTTTTTATAATAATGAAGTTCTCCATATTTTACCGTTACATGGGTATGCAATGGTTTACAAATTCAGGTAAAAATTTATAAAATGTCAGTTTGATTAAGTACATCTATAAAAAAATAATAAAAATAAAAAATAAAAAAAGGACAGAAGACGATCATAATAATTAGGTATGTCAATCACAGGAATAGTAATTCAATTATTTAGTGAATTATCATTAAGAAAATCGTCAATTGTATAATAAATTTTCATGAGAATTCAATAATATAATCTTTTTCTTTTTTCTTCTCTTTTCTTTTATACTAGCTGTCCTCCACGGCTTCGTCAACTGGTTTCTGTCCCTTCCTACCCATTTTTTGCTGTTAAACCTTCCCTGTTTTCTGGCGAACTAAACGAAAAAGAATTATTCAACTCGGCCCAGCCATTCTCGAGTTTTAGCGAGACTAACGAACATCAATTCATTTTTATATATAAGACTAGCTGACCCGCGCAACTTCGTCTGCGTCACATTTTCCGTTACTGCTCCGCTCCTATTTTTCTTAGCGTGATGATATATAGCCTATAACCTTCCTCGATAAATGGGCTATCTAACACTGAAAGAATTTTTCAAATCGGACCCGCATTTCCTGAGATTACTTCCTGCATACAAACTTACAAATAAATGTTACCTCTTTATAATATTAGTATAGATAACAATATGTAATATATTGATATCCCATCGAAATTCAATAGTTTCCAATACATGCGTGTCTTATTTAGAAAAAAAAGTTCACATTTTCACGCAATATTTTACAATCTTCCGGAGTTTGCTATTGTAGACTTATCATATTATGTACCAATTCAATCAATCGAATTTCGAGAAAAATGGTCGAGGACATTTTAGTTCTTCTAATTCCTTAACCTCTGAGTCCCGACATTCCGCCCGGCGCGCGGCGCTCGAATTGTTCGGGAATTAAATTAAACCGTAATTACCATAAAAATAAAGTTTTAAATCAGTTGCGTTATGTGGAACCAATGGTTTATCTGAGGGCCAATTCTACTATTTTTAAGCAGCTCTCGTATTCGCATCCCAATCGCAGTTTTTTTTTTTACAAAACGGGGAAACCTTGGCCCAAATCTCACATAGTGGAAAGTGATGATTAGGTCGAAGATGGAAGTGAGTTTCACCCGGAATCCTCTTACACAGAGGAACTGGCTATCATACCTCTAACTGCCGGAACACAACAATGCTGTTAACATAGTTTTTATGGCGACAGACTTAGACATGATGGTGGTAGCTTGCCAGGCGGACTTAGAACAAGTCCTACCACCAACCAAACCGAGCAAAAAATTTGCCTCCGCTTGGAATCGAACCCGGGACCTCTGGGTCTGAATCAGTTGGTATAACCACTAGACCACGGAGGCGGTTAGTGTCACCTGTTTAGCACCACCCGGGGACCACGTGTAGGGATTCGCTGAAGGGTATTCTCCTACGGACGCGGGTGACTCGGCCCCCAAAAGTAGTAGTACTTATGTCAAAAAAAGCCTCAATTTCCACACATTTGAAAGCTACAACCTGGGAGTCTTGAATAGGTTACTTCTAGGCAAGCCTGCTCTATCTTCGACCATATCATCGTTTACCAACAGGTGAGATAGCGGTCAAACGTATGCCTATCAATAGTAAAAACAAAATTGTCTCACCTACACTCTCCAAGGAATCTACATGTCTAAGTTTCGGCGTCGCTTGTCACTCAGTCACTATAGCAACGCAAGAGTTTTAAATAATATAATATTGATGATGATTGATTGTTAAATAATTTATTATAACTATACTATAATTGTTTGTTTGTTTGTTTGGTTGAACGCGCTAATCTCAGGAACTACTGGTCCGATTTTAAAAATTCTTTCAGTGTTAGATATTCGATTTATCGAGGAAGGCTATAGGCTATATATCATCACGCTAAGACCAATAGGAGCGGAGCAGTAATGAAAAATGTTACGCAGACGACGTTGCACGGGTCAGCTAGTTCCTATATATAATTTAATACATGATCACTTTTATAGTGACCTATACACATTTATATAATTTTTACTTTAAAATTAATCCAAAATTCGTTCACTAAGGACCAGTCTAATAGTTATATCAGGCTCGTAGAAAACGAAACACCTACCTTTACCAATCCAGACACAATCTAGGGAAGTTTCATTCAAGTTGGCGCACGCGCAGGTTATCGCGCGGCGTGGGGTCAGCGACCCGCCGCTGTACCGTTGCCAAATCCATTCATGAAATAATTACTGATAACAACTTTAAAGTTGTTCTGCTTATTGTTCTGACAGAGACTAATTGTTAATGAAGTTATAAAGCTTGAGTTTTAGGGTTCCGTATCCGAAGGAAAACCAACGGACCCTTATTTCTAAGTCCATCCGTCCGTCCGTCTGTTTGTCAGCGGGCTGTATCTCTAGAACTGTAGATCGTTAGACAGTTGAATTTTTTACAGAGTTGCACATAAATATTGAGGGGGCTCCCTTACCTACAAGAACCGTGTAATATTCGGTTAATGGTACGGAACCCTCATTAGAGCGTCCGACTCGCCTTGGCCTGTTTTCAAAATGTAACTGTCACAGGATTATTCCAAACTTCTTCTTCTCCCCAAGTCTCCTTCTCAAAGTCACGCGTTTACTGTAAACTATTAACTTTGGATGGAATTTAACGAATGTAAATCGTTTCAATAGATCCAGAGATTATCCACAACCTCACAAACTTAACCTTTTTATAATATTAGTGTAGATGAAAATCTTTTGTTTTTCGTATTATCGAAACATCAGAGTGCCAATATTTTTAAGGAACTTTCGAATGTAGGAAAATGTGGGCTTTTCTGAAACGTTTTCGTAACGTTGCTAAAAAAATTGTAGTATTGGCACTCTAATGTGTTTCTATAATAAAAAATAAAAAAAACAAAAGGAAACTATACTAATGTTATAGGTACAGAGGTAAAGTTTGTGAGATTGTGGGGGTAATCTCTGGATCTCCAGAACCGATTTTGAAAATTCTTTTACCAATAGAAAGCCACGTTATTTGTGAGTGCCGAAGGCTATATATTAACCCGAAAAATACCGTTCAACAAAGTGAGCACGAGTCAGCTACTAAATTATAATTTTATTTCAAATCACACTCGACTGTAGATGGTCTTGTGAGCTGTGTTATCATAATTATCATCATCTGCCTAGCCTTTTTCCAACTACATTGAGGTCGGCTTCCAGTCAAAACGGATTCAGCTGAATACCAGTGTTTTACATGGAGCGGCTGCCTACCAGACCTTCACAACCCATTAACTGGGTAACACGGTACTTCTTGGTAAAACTGGAATCAGATTTACTGGCTTTTGATTATCCGTAACAACTGCCAAAGATCTACAAATGACAGCCGGGACCAACGGCTTAGCGTGCTTTCCGAGGTAGGGAGGAAACTCGGTATGTGAAGATGGTCACCCATCCACAGACCAACTTTGGCAAGCGTTGCTTAACTTTAAAGATCCACCCGTGCGGCTGTTATTATTTAGCCAAGTAAGTTGTTATAATTATGAAACAGGTAATAATATTTAACTATTTTTTGAAAATAGGTAAGAATTTTTAATGAAATTTCTAGAAACCTGGTAGCATCCTTGAAATCTTTTAATAATGATGCTGACCTGCCTCTTGATTATCATCTGAATATTATTATTATTACAACAATTGAATAATAACAACCGTTACAGAATATTGTTAATGTTGTGTAGGGTGAACAGTACTGTTGTCGGACTAACAATATTTATAACTACATATTATAAAACAAAGTCCTCCGCCGCGTCTGTCTGCCTGTTCGCGATAAACTCAAAAACTACTGCACCAATTTTCATGGTGTTTTCATCCATGGATAGAATGGTTCTCGAGGAAAGTTTTAGTATAATTTGTCAACTAACACGCGGTCGAACCCGCGGGCATCAGATAATAAGTTTATATTTGTATCTATTTTAAATTAAGCGAAAACGGATGTCTTGAGGCGCTCATGATGTGGCTATATAATAACAGCGGCACAGATCGATCTTCATGGTTAAGCATCGCTTGCCGAGGTTGGTCTGTGGATGGGTGACCATCTTTACATACCGAGTTTCCTCCGTGCTTCGGAAAGCACGTTAAGCTGTAGGTCCCGGCTGTCATTTGGAGATCTTTGGAAGTCGTTACGGACAGTCAGTAGCCAGAAAATCTGACACCGGTCTTGCCAAGGAGTACCGTGTTATCCAGTTATTGGGTTGTGGAGGTCTGGTAGGCATCCGCTCCACATGAAATATTGGTTTTCAGCTAAATCCTGTTTGACTGGAAGCCGACCCCAATATAGTTGGGTAAAGGCTAGGCAGATGATGGATGTCTATTTTTCTTGTTTAATATTCAACGAAAGATGATTATTAGTAGAAATAATTTTATTTCCTAGTCATTCAATATTTATCGATAGCCTTTTCCCAATTAATTTGGGGTCGGCTCCTAGTCAAACTGGATTCAGCTGAATACTAGTATTTTACGTGGAGTGGCTGCCTAGTAGACTCTACAACCCATTAAATGGATAAGGCGGTACTTACTTACTTGCTTTTGTGCTTACGTGCTCTCCAAGGCACGGACCAAACTCGGTAAGTTAAGATGGTCACCCATCCACAGACCAACCTCGGCAAGTGTTTTTAAACCTTGAAGACCGATTTTCGTAATTATTTAGCCACGAGCTTCTAGTGTATACTTATAATGTCACCGGAAAATGACAGACTCCGTAAGATTGTAATAAATCTGGATTAGATTATATTTTCTCTATATATTACGAAAAAATCGTTTTGTATATAATAAATCCCATCTAAATTCAATAGTTTCCAATCTATCCGTGTCTTAATAAAAAAAATAAAAGTTTACAATATTATTTCACGCGATATTTTACAATCATACAAAGTTTGCAACTTTCCGGTGACATATATGTACAAATAAAATATATAAATAAAAGATAAATAAAAGATAGCGGTTTAATGAAAAAGATTGGTAATCTTGAACGGTGTATAACTACAGCTACACAATTCGTGCTCCAATCAAACATGCCAACTAAAGCTGGCCTACTATTTAAATAATATCCATGTTCACATAATAAAAAGGAATACCAATATTCTACCCAATTAAGTTAATGCGGCGAAGCGTTTATTGCCTCACTTTTAATTAAAGCACGCTGCAGTTCCAGGTAGAGAGACTAAAAAAATATTTTATTTACTGTCTAGATTAACTGTAACCGTCCTTAAAAGTAGTTAAAAAATAAAAGCGTTTAGTTTTCTTCATTTTGATGACGTAATTTGCTTGGAGTCACGAAAGTGTAGTCTGTTTTCTTTATCGCTTTTTATTTATTCATTAAAACGTCATACACTAGTAAAATACTGTGCAAAGATAGATTTAATTTATGCCTTAGGCATTTTCGATACGTCTACCAGGGCTCTTCCTATTATTGCCATTTAGTTAGGAGACAAAATCCGACATAAACATGTGAAATATTGTATTTTTTCTAGATGGACATGACTTACATGCCCCATAAAAAGATCGATATCTAATTTTAATAAACACATATAAACTTTTTACTACTACTACTTTACTTAAAGGTCCGACATCGGTTCTTAATGCCTAAGTCACAATTAATTAATTTGTTAATATTTCAGTTAATTACCTATA
Organism: Ceramica pisi; assembly: GCA_963859965.1. Taxonomy (NCBI): domain Eukaryota; kingdom Metazoa; phylum Arthropoda; class Insecta; order Lepidoptera; family Noctuidae; genus Ceramica; species Ceramica pisi. The sequence continues at coordinate 25,534,086 of OY982531.1, read as the reverse complement.
AAACAATAAAACTTCTTTTAAATTAATATTATTACAGAAAGATAAAGAAATCATAATAAAAACTTATATAAAAATACAAATAAAAAATTGTAAGCAACAAAATGATTACCGACAATGAGCACAACCACCCTTCCTATAATACAGGTATAGTGTTGTACCGACGCGGGACTATCAATCATCGGAATGAGCCAATCAATCGCGGGGTACATGCAAATATGTACTAACAATGGAGCTTTGAAGTCCGGGATAAATCGAGGAATATGATGCGAGGGAGATAGGAATAATTTGGATATTTAAAGTAGAGATATACTGAAATTTGCTGCTGATTCAAATATTTTTTTCCAAAGATCAAATAAATCACCATCACCCGTGGCCGCTACTGTACGCATTGATTAGCAATATTGTAGAGTTGTGTCATAATTTTGGTAGACAATAAAGTCAATATACCATCTCATTTAAAATTCACGTTTTGAATAGATGCAAATGGTCATGTATGTAAAAATACTCGTATTGCATTTTGTTTTTAATGCAATATTTTCGAAACAGTGAGGCCTAAGGGAGCTTCAATTAAGTTTTATTTAAGCCGTGTTGTAATATATTTCGGTATCCCCAAGTCTAACATTTTTCTTGCGTTGCGATTTCAAAATACATAAATATTTACCGCTCAGGTTTATAGTATTACTGCAATAAATCAGTCAGATACTGACATTAGGCAAGCTGCAATCATACGGAGCTCTATATTATTTCTCCATCAGATAAACTCGCGCTGATGGGGTCCCGCATAATATTGTCGTCATGTTACCGCAATCCGATAACGCTGTAATAACGAATAAGTCTCAATCAAGTGAACGCATTTATCAACCCCGTGAATAGGGCTGCCAACGGTTCTGGGTTTTGTGGGACTTTCTGAAATATCTTTGCAAAGATTCTAGTGGTACCAGTTTGCTACAAAATAAATAACGTCGCATAACAGCCCATTTAAAATGCTTATAGAGCATACCATTCACTGCCAATTTTTGCGATGATAATGCAACAGTACCATGAACTCAGTGCCTCTTTAAATTCAGAGTGAACAGACTCCTTCTGGGTAACCTCGTTCCATCGTAGACTTTGTGTCTGTTGGGTTTGGTCAAGATCTCAAATAAAAAAAAATGTGACAAAAGGGGTTTTATATGGTGCGATTTTAAAATTTAAGGCCACTTGTCTTCTTGCCACGATTTGTGATACTGAACTGTACTGGTCTCAAAGGAAGGAAAAAATAAATGTGGTCTAAAAAGGTGCTCCATCTTGGACTACATCATCGCTTACCAGGTGAGATAGTGGTCAAACGCGTGACTATTAAGAGTAAAAAAAAGAAATTTAAGATCGCTTTAAAACAATAAAAAAAAAAACAAAGTAATTAAGATCTTCTAATAAACTAGCAGCAAGAATTGGAAGGTATTCCTCAAAATGAAGACGAATAAACAAATGCCTTCACTCTATATTTACATAACAAACAGCTCATTTAATTTTCACAATACATGACGACATCTTTTGTCCTCTCAACGGGTTCACGATAAAAGATAACCGATACAAAGTAGTACCGATTCCCGCGAACATTGCCAAGCTGGTTCTCGTACGATTACGGAACGGGGGCGGCACCGCGGACCCCGGTACTATGCCGCGGAACCGGTGCAACCGGCTGCGGACCGCGGGACGGTTGAATCACTCAACGGGACCAATTTATCGATGCGTCCCATCACTATTCTATTGTCTCAATCTGAATTTGACGAAGGCCGTGGAATGTGTAATGTTTGTTGGAATGAATAAAGTAACTTGTTTCGATATTTGGCTTCGGAAGCCATGTAATGCTGCTTCATTCTTCACTGTTGACATATTTTCTAGTAGGTACATAAACCCATTCACAATACATAAATTTTGGTATTGGCCTTTTAAAATGCGCGCAGCAAAGGAATGGAACTCTCTGCCTGCGTCTTGTGTTTCCGAACGTTGACAACCCTAATCTCTTCAAACTTTCAAAGTTAGAGTGAACAGGCTTTTTCTGGGTAAGCTCGCTCCATCGTAGACTTTGTCTCTGTCATCTCTGACCAAGATTTGAGTCAAGAGCAAACCCATCACAAAAAAAAACCGTTTTCAATTGAAGTCGTCTCCCAATATAGTTTGAAAAAGGCTAGGCTGATGTTGACGTAAATTTCTAATTCAACGTGGCAATGCTCCGGTGTTTTGGGCCATTTCCCCAAATCCCCTTTGCGTTCCAGGGCTGCGGTAACTTTCATATAATTCGCAACGGTTTTTTTTAAGGATTTCCCCATCAAATGACTTCTCCCGCTCTGGGTGGAGCAGAAGGGAGTGTCAGACTCTTACTGACTAAAACCCATCCGTGTTCCTTCTAGTGCCCGCCGCGTTCCAGGGCCACGGTGACTCTTTCGAACAAATTCCGCATCAAGACCCTAGCGGGCTTCAATGACTACCTACTAAATCTTGCACAATATGTGATTCTTTATCATCTATACTTCTTTACTAATATTATAAAGAGGTAAAATTGTTTGTAAGTTTGTATGTTTGTAAGTTTGTATGTAGGGGGTAATCTCAGGAACTACGAGTCCGATTTGAAAAATTCTTTCAGTGTTAGATAGCCCATTTATCGAGGAAGGTTATAGGCTATATATCATCACGCTAAGACAAATAGGAGCGGAGCAGTAATGGAAAATGTGACGCAAACGAAGTTGCGCGGGTCAGCTAGTCCGTTATAAAAAGCTATGCCCACTAATTAATTATTTAATCAAGCCAGCGTGTTTTATTTAAATATCTAATTTATTCTGAACACACGTGGTTCGAATTCCATTCATCGGACATGACTACATAATGTGTACTCACGCCAATCAATGAATTAAATATTTATTTATTAACAGATAAAGCCATTAAATCATTCGGCATCTAGTGATGCGCCCGCGAAATTATGTGACTTCGGTTATCGATAGTTTTCACCTGCCTAGACTTTACCCAAAGGAGGATGGCGAATTTGGACCCACATTATTATTTTATAAATTAACTAAGTGTCATTCACTTGCAAGTTCATATTTACTATAATTAAGAGTTTGTTAAAGGATTATATAAAAAATATTGAGTCACTGGGAAGTTATCAAAGATTTTTATTTACATAAAAATAAGTCAAAAACAAGTCATGCAGTTACTAAACGCACCATGTTTCATATAACATTCCAACCTACTCTTTCATTACCTACATGATTTACGTTCTTACACTTGTTTATGCTTGTCAATTATTTTTTTTAAACAAAACTTGTAAAATATGAGAAAATCATACAAAAGTTAATATTAAAAATGCATTTACATTTTTTATACAAAAATTTACAATATTATAATTATTACGATTATTTGTGATAACGTAGAATGGAACGTTACGCTGTCAATTGGAGTTGGCTCTCAGTGTCAAAACAATTTGTGTTTGTTTTCAGCGTCTAACGTGGGATATCTATTATTTTCTATGCGATTTTGTGATTCTGTACAACTTAGCTTTACCTTTGGACTGATTTTTCTACATACCGACTAAGACAACAGCTTTTACCTTTGGATTGCGATTTGCAAGTGGTTTGGACTTAGTTACCTGTTAAAATGCGTAGTGTGAATTGTCAATTTTACATTGCCCGATTACTAATTATTACATCTCCCAACTCCTACGACTTACTGCCCATTTGCTTTTTTGCTAGTTTTATATAGTTCTACAACTAGTTATAAGTTTCCATACTGTACGATACTCCTAACAGTGGCTCCCATTGTACATGCAACCTCGCCATTCTCCTTTATTTAGATTGAATCTGGATTTGGCTGAATACCAGTACTTAGTTTACGAGGAGATACTGCTTATCTGACTTCCATAACGCAGTATTTATAGACTGACTGATGTCAGATTTTTGCCTTCTGGCAATCCGTCTGTCAAAGATCTACATAATAATATTATGACAGCCAGGAAAGCAACGTAACGTGCTTTCCGAGGCAAGGAGGAGACCCGTTTTGTTAAGATGGTCACCCATCCACGGTAGATCGATCCGTCCGGCTATTATTATGTAGCCATGAGCTCCTATGCTTTTATCTTAATTTTTTTTTTATTCGGCGACAGACAAATTGTTTCTTGATAGAGTTTTCTTTTTGTTTGAGATGGATTTGCTCTTGTTTCTAGTATAGGTCAGAGGTGACAGAGAAAAAGTCTACGATGGAGCGAGCTTACCCAGAAGGAGCCTGTTCACTCAGACTTTGAACAGATTAGATTTTATAGATTACTTGCATAAAAAAATGTTAAGAACTTTTCTATGCACCAAGAAGCTTTTCTATACCAACAGTTTTGTACCTACTGTTCTTATATTTAATATCGATAAACCAAATAGTCGTTTTTACGATCGATGGTCAACATGGCGTCGGTCGCGGCACTTATCGATCTAGCGGTCTGTTCTCATAACTAAGCTCTGTTTATTGTTTAGAAGTTACAGTTAACTGTAGTTATTTTGTGATCAATTGTCATGCAATCAAATGGGTGTTTATAATTCTTTGCGATCAGAGGCTCTCGACAAATAACTGTTTTAACAGCGAATGCGATTGTCGAAATGCCAAAATCATCGATCTTCATTTCTGCCTTAGATTGCCATAAACCCTTTTTTTTTCTTTTTAATATTGTTCCTTTTTAGGTTCCGTAGGGGGTAAGCCTCCGCTGTCCATCCGTCCGTCCGTCTATCTGCCTGTCAGCTGGCTATAAGTATCTCAAAAACCGTAATAGGTAGACACTGGAAATTTTGAAATTTTCACCCGTCGAATTAAGCATTTGAAGTTCAGTATTTCTCAAACACTAATCTGAAAACCTTTCATTGTATTAAAGTGGCGTTTATCACGATTCTAACTCAAACTACTCAATTCAGAAACCCGTCTCATTAAACATTGTTTATGCCTTCTTGTATTTATTTCCTGTTATAGGAATGTCCAATAAAATATCGTAATTAGCAGAATTGGCTGTAGCTTTCTCCTGATAAATTACAACAATTTATAAAGCCTGTCTCTTACTGAAGAGCTTAATCGCAGTCCTATATACATAATATATCAATACTAATGTACCTTACCCGGATCTTATCAACGCCCTTTTACTACTGGAATACCAAGACGTGCATATACAGGGCCACATAGTAAAAATCAAATCCATTCATCCATGTTGTGCTCAGTTAACTGATCGAGTTTAATATCTGTTTACCCACATTTATGTTGTTGTATTGCTTTGTTATTTTATATACGTACCTACATCTCTGTGCGATAGTCAGAAGCCAGAAAATCTGACACCAGTCTTGCCAAGGTTCCGTGTTACCCAGTAAATGGGTTGTGGAGGTCTGGTAGGCAGCCGCTCCACGTAAAATACTGGTATTCAGCTGAATCCGGTTTGACTGGAAGCCGACCCCAATATAGTTGGGAAAAGGCTAGGCAGATGGACATCTGTGCGCTCTAATTATTAATCTTAGTGTTATATGTGTAGTTTCTCAGTAAGTTAATTATGTATGTGATTCTTTTGAGAAATAAAGTTGTTCTTAAACCTTATACAGGGCTACCATCCGCACTTGGTCGATATCCCAACCAATCGTACTCAGCGCTTCTCCTCCACTTTTATTAAAAGTACTTATAACCAAAGTGTGGAACTCTCTTCCAGCGTCTGTGTTCTCGTCACATATCTCCCGCTGTCCCCCGCGGCTTCGCTCCCATTTTACCCGCATAGTACCCGTTCCCGTGGGATTTCCGGGATAAAAACTATCCTATGTCCTTTCTCGGGTCTCAAACTATCTTTCTATAAATTTCAGCCAAATCGGTTCAGTGGTTTAGGCATGAAGAAGAGACAGACAGACAGAGTTACTTACGCATTTATAATATTAGTAGAGATTTGCTTTCAAAGCAAGAGTGAAACAACTTCAATGCACGATCGCTCCATCATAAACGACATTCATCGCTTTCCATCAGGCGTGATTGACGCCAAGAAGAAGCCCATTCCTCATTAAAAAACAAACTTCAAACTTTGCTACGATATACCAAGACATCGCGTTCTGCCCACCCCCCAACCGAAACAACTACAAAGTTCATCTGAACAGCGCTCCTTGTTCCTAATGGCTCAATCGAAGCGCGCTTGTAAATCGAAACAAGTGCTGTGCGCAGCCATTCAGCCGGCTCGCTGAACCGTGACCCGCAGGTCAGATCAAGGAATCAAATAGCTATACGCCACAAAATGCAGTGGGACAAGACAAGCGAGGGTGATGAATTTTATTACATAACTAGCTGACCCGTGCAACGTCGTCTGCGTCACATTTTGCATTTGTGCTCCGCTCCTATTGGTCTTAGCGTAATTATATATAATATATAGCCTTTCTAGATAAATGAGCTATCTAACACTGAAAGATTTTTCAAATCTGATCAGCAGTTCCTGAGATTAGCGCGTTCGAGCAACAAACAAACAAACTCTTCAGCTTTATAATATTAAGTAAAGACTACCTAGCATCATCGTGTGGGTAACATTTTTCATTAATTCTCCGCTCCTATTGGTCGTAGCGTGATGGTATATAGCCTACAATACAAACAACACTTAAATATTTTTTCGAGCCAGTAGTTCCTGAGATTAGCGCGTTCAAAAACAAACTCTTCAGCATGAGAAAGTAGTCTATAGTCAAAGGTTATTTGGAGGAACACGGAAGGGAGGAACACGGAAGGGTTTTAGTCAGTAAGTTGGGGTTTGGAAAAAAAATATTTATTAGACAGATACAAAAAATTAAGGATCCATTCGTTACTCTACAGAACTATGTACGTAATTTAAGCTTTTAATAAAAGTTTCGGTAGTGCGTGAAGAATCAATCAATTACTAACACTATAACCTGTAGTGACGCACCTTGCATTGATGCCAGCTTAATTTCACCACTCCTGTGAGCCCAATTCTGTTATTCTGTGGCCTAAGGACAAAGGTGTGAAGGTGAGGCGGTTAAACAATGTTTTTGGGCGTGACGTCACGGCGTGACGAGCAACTATGAAGAACATTTGTCTTGTTTTTTGTTTGTCCAAGCTTCGACAGGCTGTGACATGGATGAATGCTTGTGTCATTGTTTTACTATGACATCAATGTTTTTGGGCTTTTTTAACCGACTTCCCAAAAAGAAAGAGGTTCTCAATTCGGTTGTATTTTGTATTTGTTACCTCTTAACTCCGTCATTTATGAACCGATTTGATAAATTCCTGTTTTATTGAAAGGATATTATATGCTTGTCGATCGTTTAGGAAGTTTGTATTTTAAATTGAAATAGCTGAAATCGTTTACTTGGATGATGGTTTTTTGTCATCCAAGTAATCGAAATAACGTATCTACGTATTTTGCTTTCCTGCGATTTGCCAGTGGTCTTGTTAGGTGTGGGGTACCACTAAAAAGTGATAAATAAAAAACTTTATAATTTGCAGTGTTTTTTTTATAATTTGAAGTCGGTTGTAAGTTTTTTTTTCTCTGCTATTTGAACTAGTGATTTATTTTGTAAGATGCGCTAGAATGGTATTTAGTAGGCACAATAATGGTGAATGTCCGCGGTTTCTTTCATGTTCAAGTTTTATTTTACATAAAAATTAGCATTTTACCGTCTCCATGGTATTATCTTTTCTTGTACATCATCATGTCAAATTTTCCCAATCAACCTTGAACTTAATGCTTCAGCGATAAAATTGAAAATCTATTAAAGAAATTTGACAGATTGTGCTCGCGCCTGTACGAAAATGCAACATCAAAACGAAAAAAAAAACGCATTTATATATATATATTAGTTAGGCTATCTGGGTAACCTCGCTGCATCGTCGACTTTGTCTCTTTCATCTCTGACTATAGTTAGAGTCAAGAACAAAACAATCTCAATAATAAAGTTTGGTTTCCGTACAAGGTTCTACTTCTAATGACTCACCTAGAAACATCCAAACGTTAATATTAACTCCAATTTTCTACAAAACTAACTCAAACACAATTAAAATCTTACTTTACCAACCAGCTCTGTTCCTCACTATTCCTACCATTAACCAATAAGGATAACCACAAAATAATTACGAAGAGCGTTGTCCTACTGATGTGGCTACACTGTAGCACCTTTGACTACGACTATAATTACGGTACAAAGCCACGATCGTAAGATAAGCGAGAAAAAATGAGGGATCTGACAGGAGCACAGCCTCCATTGACGAGCGTGACGGGCCGACGACCCGCCTGACAAGTCCTGTTGTATTATCACTCGGCTCTAAGACGGGGTATGCAGAAGTGTAGCGTGTCATTGATATATATGTACCTACTTGATGGACTTTAAAATCACAGTGCCAGTTGTACTAAAGTTTAAGCAAAGTTTACATTCGCATCTCAGTCACAATCTGTAAGAGATTTTTGAAAAATGAGTCTTTTTTACACACTTTGACTGAGATGCAAATGCGAATTTTGCTTAAAAAATTGTAGAGTCCAAAGAGCGTGACCATTTGCACTTTTTGTTTGTGGTTGACTTTTATATTAATCTATAAATTACGAGCTTTATAAAAACCAGTCTACATGTCAACGTTTATGACATTCAGTTTCTTTACCAGCATAGAAATTTACTAGTCACAAACTGACCAAACAAACTATTAGCGTTTACAGAATTTGCGTTGATGTAAAAAAAAATTGGTTGGTATGTAAGTATAATCATTGTCTTTCTATGCTGGTTCGTCCTTATTCTGCCTCTAGAGGTACAATAGAATACCTAAAAACTCTCGAACAAAAATTTCAGTGTCTACAAAATCACATCTTTCCAGTATGTTCTTGCTGGCTATAGATACAATCCTAGCATATCAATGAACATTTAGTCAACCACATCACCTAAACAGTACAACTAACATGTGCAAAACAAATAAATATCGGTTATCTCTTTAGATCGAATCCCTCATATCCGCCGGTGCTATGCGCTTGCGCACCCAATCAACAGCTGATCGTATCTCCAAGACAAACTGCCCCCCAATGGCTTCAATTATCCCTCTGTATTTGCATATGCGTGACTGCTTCAATTTATGCTTTCATAGATTATAATTTATTATCAATATGATTTCTGTGGCTAAGTTATTTTAATCTGTTGTAGATCTAGAGTTATAGTGTTTTTATGTGAGTGCAAGATTAATCAATTTTTGCTATTGGTACTGGCTTTTGTGCAATTTTTTTTCTCTCATGGGAATCAAAATTTGAAAATAATATGAGAAACCTTTAAAAGTAAGGAGATTTCCAGAAAAAAATAATAAGTCCGTCAAATAGATCTCCAAAAATATTGGCTAATTATTTTTTTCTTTTTTCACGTAAACAAAAAAATTAAGACGAAACAGTGGTTTGAAAATTCCCGTGACGTCACGTTTTGGTACACTTTTAACAAAAACTTAATGTCACTAGGACAAATCTCGAATTCCTCAGACTTCATTCGATTTGAATCGACCTTTACTTTCCTAACGCCAGTGCCTGCCAGGGTTGAGGAATTTGTTCGAAAGAGTCACCGCGGCCCTGGAACGCAAAGGGCATTAGGAGGAACACGAATGGGTTTTAGTCAGTAAGAGTCTGACACTCCCGTCTGCTCCGACCAGAGCAGGAGGAGTCATTTCTTGATGATTTCCAATCCAAAAAAGCTGACGATACAAAATACTCCAGTCTCCATCCTCTGAAAAAATGTTTTGCTCAGAAATCCATACTAATGTTTGATTGGCTGAAAGCGCTTATCTCTGGAACTACTATTTCAATTTGAAACTATTCTAGGGTTGAATACCCCATTTATCAACGAAGGCTAAAGACTATATAATATCACGCTACGACCAATAGGAGCGGAGCATTATGAAAAATGTGACGCAGACGAAGTTGCGCGTGTCTTAGAGTATGAAATAATTATGATTTTATTGAAATCTATGAACTAGGACACTGGCCCGACCGGTTAAGCGCACATTACGTCATGACTTCCTGCCAGATACCATCAGAACCTGATGATGGAGATAAATAAATCATTTTAGTTTATGTTTATTTGATGTCTGTGTTAAATGGCGTCTAGCAGAAGTGCGAGTATTTCTATCAATACAACGTTTAGCAGAATAAACGCAATACCTGAAAGGGTCATTGTACTCATCATAATGAACAACTTTTTCTACGAGACAAACCTCGAAATCGCGAAAAATATCGACTTCTCATACATTAATGTGCGCCAAACTCTAAAAAGTACTATAAAGCGTTCCATCATCGCCCACAAGACGAACGGCGATGCCCCACCTGTACATTGTGGACATATCTCACCCGCACGCACAAAATATTTTGGGAACACATTCATAGTGCGTACAGCTAATGAGTGGAATTCCCTGCCGGAGTCTGTGTTTCCTGATAGCTATAACCTGGGAGTCTTTAAGTCAAGAGTGAGTAGGTTACTTGTAGGCAAGCGAGCTCCGTCTTAGACCTCATTATCGCTTACCATCAGGTGAGATAGTGGTCAAACGCGTGCCTATCAATAGTAAAAAAGCGTATATTTTTTTTGCGCTTTTGAGTCGACCCCGTAGTGAAAATTGTTCATAATGATGAGTATTGTGACCCTCTTTTCGAGTATTGGAGTCAGCGCTTATTGAACGTCAATCATCGGTCGGCTTGCAGTCAAAACGGTATCAGCTGAATACCAGTATTTTACGTGGAGCGGCTGCCTACCAGACCTCCACAACCCACTGGGTAAAACGATACTTCTTGGTAAGACTGGAGTCAGATTTCCTGGCTTCTGACAATCTGTAACGACTGCCAAAGATCTACTAATGATAGCCGGGACCAACGGCTTATCTTGCTTTCCGAGGCACGGAGGAAACTCGGTACCTATGTTAAGATGGACACCCATCCACAGACCAACCTTGGCAAGCGTTGCTTAACCTTAAAGATCGACCCGTGCGGCTGTTATTATTTAGCCACGAGCTCCTCACATGTTTTATTCTGCCTTATTAATTATTTTTATTTAGACTTCCCGACCTCCAACTTCTTTTGAACTTTATCGCAGCCACTTATGATCTTTCAAGAGTCATGAGTGAGGAGCACAATAGTTTTATCTTTATTCAAAGCAAGACAGTAAAAGCCGTTAAAACCAAAAAATACTCCAACTTCCTGTACAAAAAAATCTTTTACCCACAGCAAAATTACCGGCATTTAAATGTTATTAAAATAAAATTGGCACGAACAAATTACGTGAAATTAATTTGCGGAGCCAATTTGTTGAGAATTTGTCGATCGGCCGTGGCTCGGCGCGTCATGCGCGTAATAAACATGAAATGTTAAATATGGCGATCATTTTGTTAGTAGGGCTGATGCTTTAAGTTTGCACATTGCTTTATTTCAGTACAAACAAACTAAAAAATTAAAGGTATAAGAATAGTCGGCAGCCGAAAATTCGGTGTTTCATAGTGAGCGTGGACATTCTGACATAAATACTCCATACGTCGTTTGTCAGCAAGTAATGCTGAATATCTGGCGCTTCGTAGGTAGCGTGGCAGAATATTAGGCGCTTGGTAGAGAGCGTGGCAGAATATCTGGCGCTTTGTAGAGAGCGTGGTAGAATAACTGGCGCTTGGTAGAGAGCGTGGCAGAATAACTGGCGCTTGGTAGATAGCGTGACGGAATAACTGGTGCTTGGTAGAGAGCGCGGCAGAATATCTGGTGATTTGTAGAGAGCGTAGCAGAATATCTGGTGATTTGTAGAGAGCGTAGCAGAATATCTGGCGCTTGGTAGAGAGCGTGGCAGAATATCTGGCGCTTGGTAGAGAGAGTGGCAGAATATCTGGCGCTTGGTAGAAAGCGTGGCAGAATGTCTGGCGCTTGGTAGAGAGAGTGGCAGAATATCTGGCGCTTGCTAGAAAGCGTGGCAGAATATCTGGCGCTTGCTAGAAAGCGTGGCAGAATATCTGGCGCTTGGTAGAGAGAGTGGCAGAATATCTGGCGTTTGGTAGAAAGCGTGGCAGAATATCTGGCGCTTGGTAAAAAGCGTGGCAGAATATCTGGCGCTTGGTAGAGAGAGTGGCAGAATATCTGGCGCTTGGTAAAAAGCGTGGCAGAATATCTGGCGCTTGGTAGAGAGCGTGGCAGAATATTCAATCTGGTCGTGGTAAAATTTTCGATCTGGTCGTGGCAAAATATTCGGTCCTTGATGATAACGTGGTTGAATATTCAGTCCTTCGTAAAATAACCGAAATTAACTTAACTGCTCGGCAGCCCTACGATCCAACACAGGTGGGAATTTCATTCGAGTCTCACAGTTAGCGGCATCCACCGAATCGATCTAACGGAACAAGACAAGACTTTGTTTCTACTGATTACATGATTGTTCATATCCTTCAAATTAGAACTTGGGTCAAAACTCTAAAATCACTTGTAGCTTACATGTGGTTTTAGAGTTTTGAAATAGATAGTTTTACGTAAAAAAATTGTGTGCTTTTTTATTGGCTCGCATTTTGAAACAATTGTATCTAGTGATAACGATGATGTATTCGATGACGGAACACGCTTGCCTGTAAGTTGCCTTGTTATTTATATAGGTTACAGCTAATAGCTATCATGAAACACAGACTCCGGCAGGAAATTCCAAATGAATGTGTTCCCAAAACATTTTGTGCTCATGGACGAAATAGGGGGGCTACTCTCTAAGCACCAAGTCCGGACTTCGGAAGAGGAACACGGATGGGTTTTAGTCAGTAAGAGTCTGGCACTACATTCTGCTTAAAAAAAAAACCCTTAAAAAAATTAAGCGTTCCAGGGCCGCGGTAACTCCATCGAGCAACTCTGCAACCTGACGGTGGTCATGCGACGCACGCGTGCCGTAAGGAAGTAACGTGTTTGAGATAAGTTATGTCGTTGATAATATGCTAAAATCAGATCGAGTTTGTTCGCGGCTCTGGCACCGTTGGTTCTGCGAACTTGGCCACACAAGCCGCGCCACGGGGCTGCATAGTCTGACCTGGTTATAACACGTCCTTCTATAACATATCCATCACGTTTGTTTGCATATGGGATAGACAGAAAGGTATTGTATTGCCATGGGAATTAATAGGCTTGTCCACTGAAAAAATCTAATTAGTCCGCCAGTTAGATTATCAATAAATATATGATCCGTGTTGTTTCTTTTGTTACGTAAACCAAAATGGACGTAGATGCGACGCTTTTAAAATTCTCAATACGTCTCGCCGTGGTTTTTAGTGCGTTCTGACGTCGCGAGCCCCCACTCCCGTTTTTTGATAATGATCTTGGTCAATATTCATTGATATACAAAAACAAAAATACCGGTCCCTTATTTTTCAATACTCTAACTGACGGACTAAATATATTTGTAATTTATTGACGGTGGAAACTAGCCTATTGGAATCTTACTACTATTGTATGAATATGATGTTTCGATGTAGATTTGTTACTCAATCACACCAGAGGCCTTAGTGTGAGTTTTTTCGACTCACGTTCGAACGTTCTACGAGTGACCACCAGGTGGCACTATAACTAAATTCCCATACTAAATTCTAACGCGCTCGCAATCGAACGCGTTCGAACGTGGTCGAAAAAACTCACACTAAGGCCTCTGAATGGCTGAACGGATCTCGATAGAATTTGGTAGAGAATAGAGATATAGCATTCTGTAATTTTTGCCGAACTTCTCGGCGGAAAGGCGAGTAGTTGTTTGTAAGCCTTAAGAAGATAGTTCGAAGCATTGTAAAAAAAAAATCAATATGTAACAAAAACATCACAACAGTTTCCCTCACAGAACATTAACAACCTAGCTGGATACTCTAAAAAAAATGTGTTCCACTCCGGGAGTTCCGGCAGAATTGAAAACTTGAACATTAACGTTGTGCATTTTTTAATCATCCGTCTTACGAATTTTCGAATAGGTCACGTGTCCTGACGTCTTACGAATTTTCGATCAGCAGTGCTATTCTGTAACAACATTTTCGTGTCTCGACTGTGGAATCCGAGGTGAGTTTCAAATTCGTATAAATATAAGACCTTATGTCGTGTGAAATAAAGTTCACGTTGTTAGCTTAGTCACTCAGGTGAAGTCGATATCGAAATGGTTATTTACAGAATAGACTAGCTGGTCTGACGCGAGTTTAACATTTTATACCCATCCCAAGAAAAGTGCTCAACGCCGCTAAAGAAGTTTTCACTTCAAAAATCACTGAATGTTTAGTAGGTGAATTGAGTATTATACAGGGTGAATTGAGTATTATACAGGGTGAATTGAGTATTATACAGGGTGAATTGAGTATTATACAGGGTGAATTGAGTATTATACAGGGTGAATTGAGTATTATACAGGGTGAATTGAGTATTATACAGGGTGAATTGAGTATTATACAGGATGAATTGAGTATTATACAGGGTGAATTGAGTATTATACAGGGTGAATTTTAAAGTGTGTCTGGATGGCCAAATCCGAAAGTATGAATATAATCAAAATAAATACACTGAAAGCATTGCACTAGCGCTGGCGCAATTTTTTGCTGGCGCATTTAATTTTGAAAGCCCGATTTTGATGAAAACTAAAACTTCATTATTGAATTATTGTTTTTTAATTCGGCATTCCTAGCCAGGAATAGAACATTTTTTTTTTTTCGAAAAAATACACCTGTATTATTACACCATCTGAAAGTGACGCAAATAAGGATCAAATTCTGGAAAGCACAAAGCACTTTTTAATTTTCAAACAGAAAAAAAATGTAATAAAATGTTCTAGTTAACTGTATGCTAAAAATGCACATAATTCCCTTCCATCATGGCCTTCATATTTACACTTAGACTTCCTACAGCTCCTCGGGAATTACGTCCAAACAAGCTGGTCTAATGCACCGGTTGTTTGATTTATAGGCGGTGAGTGCGCGGGCGCAGCCTGCTCTGAATTCATTGTGGACTGCGCAGCGCCCTAGCAGAGTATAATGTAATTTGTTTGTTACTAATGATTCAACGAGAAATGAGAGTACCTGTATAAAAATAAATAATTTTTTTCTCATTCAAAAAACCCGTCAAGTCCGAATCAGATTCGTGTATGAAGGGAACCGTACGATCGTACAAGATTTATTACTATGTATTTTTATTATTTGTTGTTATAGCGGCAACTGAAATACACACTGTAAATTTCAACTGTCTATCTATTACGGTTCATGAGATAGAGACAGATGGACGGACAGACCGCGAAGGCTTTGTAATAATTTTTTTTGGTCCGTTTGCCCTTCGGTTGGGGAACCCTAAGGCGCGGGACAAATACAACAGGCGTCGGGCGGAGGCGAGGCGCGGGCCGGGCGTGAGCGGGCGCCGCTTCCTCGCCCCCGGCGCACCACAAGAAGACGTCATGTTGCATGCATCCACTGTGTTCGCCCGCGCCACGTCTTTCCGACACCGTTTGCGCGCCTGTTCTACACTGCAACGGCGCCCACTTGGCCACTTCTTTGATATTTCATACAAAATGTATAGAAGAGGTGGGGCGCAAGACATACTGAGACGGAGGGGCGCGGGCAAGGCGCGAGCGTGGAGCGGGCGCCGCTTCCTCGCCCCCGGCGCACCACAAGAAGACGTCATGTTGCATGTATCCACTGTGTTCGCCCGCGCCACGTCTTTCCGTTCAGTAGTGCGATTCACTAAGGCAGAACATCTTTACAACCAAGAAATCATCGTTGAAACATCTGTTAAATCAGATGTTTCAACGATGATTTCTTGGTTGTAAAGATGTTCTTCCTTAGTGAATCGCACTACTGCACTGCACCGGCGGCGCCGCGCCCGCACCTCGCCCGCGCCACGCCCGCGCCTCGCCTGTTGTATCGTGTATTTGTCCCACGCCTAAAAATGAGTCCCGTGTACAAGGCCAACAAAATCGCAATAAACCTAGAAGAATAAATATAAATATTTCAAAAGATATCATTTATGTATAAATGAATCGTACCTACTTAGACGTAATACGTGAATCGAAAGTGTTGTAATAACTTGGTATTCATCGGGATGAGTGTTAGCAAAATTAATCCGCGTGGTTATCAAGGGAAACATATCAAATATTAATAATATCCAATGGATGCTTAAAAACTTACAAAACTATATATTTCTGTTAGAAATATTCAATTTTCCACATCACTAAACTGCCTCTTTTTTTAGTGGTAATCATCAAATGACTTCCCCCGCTCTGGGCGGAGCGGAAGGGAGTGTCAGACTCTTACTGACTAAAACCCATCCGTGTTCCACATAATGCCCTTTGCAGGGCGACGATAACTCTCGAACAATAATGATAAATAATAAATAAATAATAATTTATTTGACACAACAAATATGTTAAATTTTAACAAATATGAAGGATACATTCAAATTTTCTTAATTTTATATTGAAGGCATCTGTGTCTGAACTAGATATAGAATATCTGTATCTCAGACATCAGCGCTCTTCCTTATGATGACCATTACATTACTAGCATAAATAGACATAATAATTATACGAGGAGTTCATTACACAGAAAAAGAAAAAAATTACAAATCTAGATAAACAAAACGATGTGTGGAGTGTTAACCTCTCGGTGACTAATATGTTAAAGCGTGTGAAGGAGTGTGAGAGGGTGAGTAAAAAAGAGATTTATTATTTAATTATTTTTAATAAGTTTTCTGTCTCTTCATATGTATGTTTACTAATATATTTAAAAATTGTGCTCTTACATCTTTTTTTATTCATAGGGTATATATCTAAAGCGTCATTTATTTTATTATATAAGTACGGTCCCAAGAAGCAAAAATATTTGTTTACGTACGCATGTCTGAAGGAAGGTCGGGCCTTATTACTAATAATATTTCGTCTTTTAGTTAGATCACCTTTTGAGAACTGCAGTAAAGAGTGTTGCTTAAGGACCACAAGAAATATAAACAACTGGCGAACTGTCAAGACCTCACACGACTGATACACAAGATGGGTTGGGTACAAATAGGGGCGAAAAGTACTTCAAACTCAAACTCAATCATTTATTTCAATTAGACCATTTACAGGCACTTTTGAATTGTCAAGGTCGGTCGGTCCAAAAAAAGATGAAGCTATTTGCACGTTCCAAAGCGTAGATCTCTATGGAGAAGAACGTGCAAGAAACTCCACGGACACTCTTTTAAATCAATTGATGTACTTAATACAAAAATCATGGTAACATTATCTTTGATCGCTTCTATATGTGAGGACAATGCAAAGAACAAGAAAGTATATAAAACAATTCAAAAAGTACAGATTATAAAATAAACCAGTGGCAGGTAAGAGATGACCAGTCTCAACTGACGGCGCCCGTTCACGAACATGACGCGTGTATCAGCACCATCTAGCTCAACCATTTTGAAGGGAACCAAATGATCCAACACACGCGCCACCATCAGCGAGACGTTTGTGTGAGCATGACAAGCTCTCAACTGCCACGCTCGTTCATGTCAAACAAGTTTAATAAACAAAATCTTAAATTAATTAATTAATTAATTACTTACCTTTAGTACAGCCCTCTGGGCTATTTCTAAGGGCTTTAATATAGTTTTATGTGCACCTCCCCAAACGGTGATACAATATTGAAGAATGGACTGTACGAGTGCCAAGTAAATTTGCTTTACTAATTTTGGGGGCGCAACATGTCTAAGGTTCTTGAAAACATAGATCAGCTTTCTTGTCCTAGATGTAAGAAGGTGAATATGGTCTCTGAATATTCGACAACGTCACTTAACTGCCAGCGAACATAACAATCATATTACGAGTAGGTACAGCATTAACATGACATCCCCGTTCTGTCTCGTCCAGGTCGCCAGGTTCAACCAAGGCACAAATTCTGTGACCCCTGGGGTCAACTGACCCACCCGCCCTGTACTTAAAGGCCCGCTGTAGGTACTAGGTCCATCATTTCAATTTTTCAAAATTGATAATTTCAGTTATTACAGTAATGACTCGACTTTGAAGTATTTTAATAAAATAATAAAGGGTCTGGAAAGGTCAGTGCGATAGCTATAATTTGTGGAATATATTTTAATGATTGACGATGTTGGTATAAATGCAGGGTGGTTGAAAATCACTGCTGGGGCGCTGTCTCACAATTAGTCCCGGGTCAATTAGTTGCTTAAGTGACGCAAATTTTCAAAAACTGAAACAGTTACCAATTTTGTTTCTTTTGTTAACAAATAACGCTTATTCATTGCTTCTTTCATCTAGGTAGTTTTGAATCATTTAATTGTCTGTTTAGGTTATAAAACCTTCATTTCTAGCTCACTAATCGAAAACAAAAATCTGCCTGATAGAAAAAATATTTGGTTTCCGATAAGCGATTTTTGGGATAATTATGCTGGTGTTTTAAACAACATACTAAATGTACTGATAAGTGGGGGTGAAGCTAGCGGGTGGGGGAGGGTGTAAAGGTTCGCAAACATTTATCCATCCATCCTAACTTTCATGAAAATCGGTGCAGTAGTTTTTGAGTTTATCGCGAGCAGACAGACAGCGGATGACATAATATTAAGTGATAGTGGTAACAAATCTCGTGTCACGGTGTTTGTTATCAAACTTCTCCGAAACAGCTTGACCGATTATTATGTTTTTTTTTTGTGTATAATCAGTAGGTCTGAGAATAGGGGTACTTTTTGGTTTTAGTAGGTAGGTATAGGGTCCTTTTTTTTTGGCAATACAAAGTTTTCCCGGTCAGCTGGGTAGTAATAGTATATAAGTGACTAGTAAGATACATAATCCGACCACCATGCAGATCTGCAAACATCACTTTCAACCGAGTATCTTAATATAATTCATGTAGGTACTAGTTACTAGTTAGAGTACCTGGCATCAGTGACGTAGAGCTCGGCTAAACTCGGAAGCGATCGCGACTGATCGGCTTACGGTCGTCTTTGCCTTAAGCTCTGCTTACCCCAGTTTGTACTGCACTTAGTTAGACATGTTAATAGATTGGTGGGTAAATAGACCTCGTTGGCTTAGGTGGAGTACTGTGTCTTGTTACTCACACAAAGTAAGGGCTAGTTCTACTTATTTTGAACCGACTTCCCTAAAAGGAGTTTTTTCCTCGGTTTGGTTGGTGGTAGGACTTGTTATAAGTCCGCCTGGCAAGCTACCACCATCATGTCTAAGTCTGTCGCCATAACAACAATGTTAACAGCATTGTTGTGTTCCGGCAGTTAGCATGATAGCCAGTTCCTCTGTGTAAGAGGATTCCGGGTGAAACTCGCTTCCATCTTCGACCTAATCTTCACTTTCCATCACAGGTGAGATTTGGGCCAAGAGTTTCCCCGTTTTGAATAAAAATAAAAAAAGCCTTTTGCCAGAATGCGATTTCAACTTAGTGCCATTTTATTATTACCTAAATTAGATTGTCGGAATTTCAAAATATAAGACGTCACGTTACATTTAGACATAATAACATAACACATTAACACAAAGTACACACACACACATAATTTACTTAGACATTTGGACATTTGGACTAGTGGAAATTTTATTTATTTTTCCCTACTCCTCCGCTGTACTTTCAATTTCATTTCATTTGGATGCCGGATCCAAGACAGTTGAATCGTTTCTCCGGGACTCGTCGGGCTTCATTAGCTCGGCGTTTTTCTGGTGGTCGCCACTGTTGATTCTGGCTTTCAGGAATGGCAGTGGTTGGGAATGTGTGGCGGGCTTGTCCCAAAAAAAAAGAAAAAAGACATTTGGACTGGGTTTGTCAACCCCTAACGTTGTGATAGTGGCCTTTGCCACGTTTCCGCTGTCAGTATTTCACTTGTCTAGTCTAGAGCCTAACATTAACGTCATAAGGCCGCGGACACGACCTCAGCGACAGCGGTGGCGGCGGCGACGCGGGCAGTTCCATTTATAAATCTATGCATTTGACACGACCAGCGGCGCGTTCAAATTCATAGGTTTATATGGCCGCCGCTCCTTGCCCGCTGAGTTCGTGACCGCGGCCTAAAATATAATCAGTTGACTGAATGGGAGCTAGTCAGCACGTTTTCTGCACTAGTGCAAGGAAACCCTCATTATGCCTAAAAATAGTCAACTTACGGTTTTTTTTAAAAAAAAATTTATACGAAACGGTGAATCTCTTGGCCCAAATCTCACCTGATGGAAAGTGATGATTAGGCCGAAGATGGAGGCGAGTTTCACCCGGAATCCTCTTACACAGAGGAACTGGCTATCATACCTGCCATGCCTGGTTTTCGAGTAAATGTGTAAAAAATAACAATTATTTCATACGCGCCATACAAATGTGCCTACCTCCTTAGACTGGTACCTACCTACATACAGACACGATCTTACTCGTAAATATAATCGTTCCGAGCGTGCCGAATCGATTAAGTCTTTATCGATTTAGCATCGAAGTAGGACGATGAAGTAATCGATTCAGATTGTTTTGTGGCATTTACAATTTGTCTTGTATTATAGAATGGGTTTAATACAAAAAGCTATCGAGTTTGAGTCTGGTTTGTGGAGAATTGATTATCCGATCGATACTGCTTTTTAAGTTAATGTTTTTCTTAGGAACAAGTTAAAAGTTCCGATTACATAATTGTTGTGTTGGCTTGTGGTTTCCTATGAGCATTTTCTACAAAATTATTTGCTTATCTAGCTATTTCACATTAAAAAATACGAATATGGAAAACCTCTACTAGTTGACGCCCGCGGCTTCGCCCGCGTGATTGTCGAAAATTATCCCAGGGGTACATAATCCCAGGAGCTCGTTGCTAAATAATAACAGCCGCACGGGTCGATCTATAAGAATAAGCAACGCTTGCCGAGGTTGGTCTGTGGATGGGTGACCATCTTAACATACCGAGTTTCCTCCGTACCCCGGAAAGCACGCTAAGCCGTTGGTCCCGGCTGTCATTAGGAGATCTTTGGCAGGCCGTTGGTCCCGGCTGTCATTAGGAGATCTTTGGCAGTCGTTACGGATTGTCAGAAGCCAGTAAATCTGACTCCAGTCTTACCAAGAAGTACCGTGTTACCCAGTTAATGGGTTGTGGAGGTCTGGTAGACAGCCGCTCCACGTAAAACACTGGTATTCAGCTGAATCCGGTTTGACTGGAAGTCGAATCCAGTATAGTTGGGAAAAGGCTAGGCTATGATGGTACATACTCCCGGGTTAAAACAGTATCCTATAAGTCATTCCAGACTATAATCTCCCTTTGTGCCTTTCATCAAAACCTCCGGGGCTAAAAAGACAACTTTAGCACAGTCTGAGGGGCTAGCACGAATATTTTGACGTATAGTAACGTTAACGTAAGCGAATTTTGAATGTGAAAAACTACAACCCATTAGTATTTTGGTTTAATTTTATGGGACATCCACAGTTTATATAATTTAAAAATATGAATATGGTATCTAATTCAAATAAGTATAATGTGCGAAATGAGTATTATAGCTATGGTAAAATTTTACGTAATGTTACTAAGTATACGTCAAAAATATTCGTGCTAGGCCCTCAGAAAGCAAATCACGCCATGCGCCACTGTCAATTTTTCAAGGTTTATGATTGATAACGCGATTAAGATGAAAATTAAATTTGACATTTTGTTGTGTGATTAATATTATGATTCTAATATGATTTTACAACCCTAATCTCTTCAAAGTTAGAGTGAACATGCTACTTCTGAAAAAAAAAATGATATTAGAAACCTCAATATCACTTTTGAAGACCTATCCATAGATACCCACACGTATGGGTTTGATGAAAAAAACATTTATGAGTTTCAGTTCTAAGTATAGGGACCCCCGAAATTTATTGTTTTTTTTATTTTATTTTTGTGTGAAAATCTTATTGCGGTTTACAGAAAACATCTACTTACAAAGTTTCAACAGCATAGTTCTTATAATTTAGGGAAAAGTGGCTGTGACATACGGACGGACGGTCAGACAGACATACATGACGAATCTATAAGGGTTTCTGTTTTTGCCATTTGGCTACGGAACCCTAAAAACAAAAAAAAAATCTGCCTTTTTATGTCTACCCCTCCGTTCAGCCTTTCTGCCGTGAATCGTGATTGAGTAACAAACATCCAAACTTTCGAATAGTAACATAGACGATGCCATCTCAAAAGAAACCTCTTTTTAACCGACTTCCCAAAAAGGAGGAGGTTCTCAATTCGGATGTTTGTTTTTTTTTTTATTTTATTTTTTTATGTTTGTTCGGGCATAACTCCGTCGCTTGCCAACCGATTTTAAAAATGATTTTTTTGTTGGAAAGGGAATACTTCCCAAATGGTCCCATGATAAGGAAATCAGGATCTGATGATGGCATCCCAGAGAAGTCGAGGGGAACTTTCGAAAATCGTATGGGCAACTGGTGCGTTTGTATTTTGCTTGTGTTGTTAGGTGTGGGGTACCAATAAAAAGTGAAAAATAAAAAACTTTTTACAAAAAAAAATACAACCGACTTCCAAAAAAAAAACACTACAAAGTAAAAAATAACTTTAATTTCGAAAGTCCGTGTCAAAATACGAAGAAACTAACAAAAACACCGACTTCCGAAATTAAAGTTATTTTTTACTTTGTAGTGTTTTTTTTTTTGGAAGTCGGTTGTATTTTTTTTGTAAAAAGTGCATACTAAAGATCTCTATAAAATAATGACATAACAGGGCTTATCATGTGCGTTAACGAGACCGCCGCGAACTGGTTAGCAAGCTAGTCCTTTTAGCCTGTCACTGATTACCAGCACCACGATGTTACAGTCAGTACTATCGCAAGCGTTTCGACACACCCCGTGTCAGTACCACTTAGGAATCTGTCTTATTAACCGACTTCCAAAAAAGAGGAGGTTCTCCATTCGGCGGGTATTTTTTTTATGTATTTACACCGATTACTCCGAGTTTTCTGATCCGATTTGTGTGATTCTTTTTAGTTCGATGTGGCATTTCTGCCATTTGGTCCCGTAAAAATTTAATTTAGTTTGGATAAGGAGTTTTTATTTTATGAGCTTTTTTGCTAACTTCAATTTCTGCGTTGACGAAGACGTCGTCCAAGTATCACCAATTAAATGTGAAAAATAAAAAACTTAAAAAAAAATTACCGGCTTCCAAACGAAACACTACAAAGTATAAAACAACCGACTTTCGAAATTAAGGTTATTTAATGCTTTGTAGTGTTTTGTTTGAAGGTCGGTTATATTGTCTGTTTCACATTTCTCTGTAAATAAATTATCGTTCAATAATGTAAATTTGATTTCAACCAAGGTTTGTTTTTTGACCGTACCTACCTAACACTACTAGTACTAAATAAACTTAATTTATTTATTTACTAAACACTTTACACACAAAAATGTTTACGCAAACAAATGTGGACTTAATACCAAAGACGCGGACTTAATACCATAGACATTCTCTACCAGTCAATCTTTGGGTAATTTGTACATTAGTAGCCACACCTCTAATGACCAGCACCCAATTCTTAATGATCTAAATAAGCATTAGTATCGAAATGACAGATCTAGGCAATATATCATGCGCGCCATCAACGATCAAAACTGATGGCAGCCGCTGCGCGCACGCAGTGTTTGTTAAGTGTCGATATTTTTAAACATTAATATATCGATATTTTTAAACATTAAGGCCGTACCCTGACCAAATAACCTTGAGCATTTTTTCGATCAATAAAAGCGCAAGAGATACAATAGTGAATAAGCTCAGAATGTTGAATAAAATCGATATAAAATCTAATTTTATTGCCTTCATAATTAAATTGCCTATCCATTAGTGTCAGTACAAAATTAAAATAATCGTTAGTTTTCGAGAAGATGCATGTTTTCAGTATTTTTTACTTCTTTCTGTGGTTTCGTTGTGAGGAGATTACTTAAACATTATACTTAGTAATAAAAAATAAAAATCTACCATTTAGAAGCCAAGATTATGTAGAAATTTAATGTATTTTTTATAAGTTGATATTTCTTCTGGATAAAGAGTAATAAAGCTTCAAAAAACTGCACAAAAAACGGCTAGCGCTGCGTTTTGCTCGGGCACGCGCCTTAACCTATATCGATATTTTTCGAGGAGCTAAATACCTTGGAAGTGCCTTGGAAAGCACGTTAAGCCTTTGGTCCCGGCTGCCATTTGTAGATTTTGCCGGCCGGAATCCAGCCGGAAGAAATCTGCTTGACTTTGTCTGTGCTGACAATGAACATAGATTACTTGATCGTGTTATCAACGATCACTTATAATTTTTTTTGTTACTAGGTATTGATAGCCATACGTTTGACCACTATCTCACCTGATGTTAAGCGATGATGCAGTCTAAGGTGGAGCTCGCTTGCCTAGAAGTAACCTATGCACTCTTGACTTAAAGACTCCCATACTCATAAACTTATCTATGAAATAATTGTGATGTCCGTTATTGGCACCAGATCCACTGAAACTCGTACGCTGATCTTTCGCATTATCGAAACTTCGAAATACTATATCGCCATAAAACATCGATATGTCGAATGACAAAAGTCGATAAATCGATAATTATATTCTTGTCAGGCCTAGCACAGCCAAGTAATACGCGCGTGATCAATCAACACGGCTTAAATCAACATCATTTGGTAAAAGGCTTCGCAGATGATGAGTATGTGATCTACTTACACCTAACTATCTGATGCCCGCGACATCGCCCGCTTGACAAATTATATACTAAAAACTTCCTCGAGAATCACTCTATCCATTGGTGAAAACAATATGAAAATCGGTGCAGTACTTTTTGTGTTTATCGCGAACAGACAGAAAGACAGACGCGGCGGAGGACTTTGTTTTAACCGACTTTCCAAAAAGGAGGAGGTTCTCAATTCGGTTGTATTTTTTTTTTTTGTGTTTGTTACCTCATACTTAACTATGACAATTATGAACCGATTTGAAAAATTGTTTTATCTGAAAGGATATACTTGCAGATTGGTCCCATTTAAATTTTATCAAAATCGGTTACGAACTTTGGATTTTAAATCGAAATAGCTGGAATTCGTCTACTTGGATGATTGTTTTATGTCATCCAAGTAATCGAAATTGCGTATTTTGCTTTTCTGCGATTTTGCAGTGGTGTTGTTAGGTGTGAGGTACCACTAATAAGCGAAAAATAAAAAAACTTTTTACAAAAAAATACAACCGACTTCAAAAAAAAAAACACTACAAAGTAAAAAATTACTTTAATTTCGGAAGTCGGTGTTTTTGTTAGTTTCTTCGTATTTTGACACCGACTTCCGAAATTAAAGTTATAGTAGTGTTTTTATAATTATGTAGTATAACTACATAATTATAATCATAATTACTTATGTAAAATTATAGTCATTTCTACAACACCTTTAAAAAATTCCAAATTCTAGGCCAAGAGACAGTAAAAACCCTCTCCTAAGTGTGTCAGTTGACACCATTTTGGCTAACGGATAATTTTGATGCTTATCTCGCCTCAACCACGCCATGACGGTTTTCTAAGCCTAATCACGGATAATAAGGCCAAGACGCCACAATGGTGGGCGGGACACCTTCATTAAAGTTACAAGTTGAAAGTCGATACAGATTTTCTGTTTAATATCGGACTGGCCTTGAAAATGTACCTTTTTATTACATCCACTAGGTTCTTTTTTATTTGGGACAAGCCCGCCACGCATATCCAACCACTGCAACTCCTGAAAGCCAGAAACAACAGTGGCGACCAACAGAAAAACTCTGAGCCAATGAAGCCCGACGAGTCCCGGAGAAATGATTCAACTGTCTTGGATCCTGCAACGAAATTAATCAGAGAAGTACAGCGGAGGAGTAGGAATTTTTTTTTACACAATTTCCACTCCTTCACACTTTTCCACACAAAAAAAAACCACTATGTTGCTGGGGCTGCTAATTATCTACATTCCCATAATCTTTTAAAAGAGTGGATTCCAAATAAAATCTATTTAATCCGACTTGTTAGAGTAGGTACTGAAAAATATTGGACCGAGAGATTATTCGTTGTTCCGACTGACACAAACAGGTAGATTTTTTTTATTCTGAAGTGTTTTGTTGTAAGTATCGTAAACACTTTTATGATGTTACAAACAGACACTTCTTCCTAAATTATTTTATGTAGGTATACTTACATGTACGGTGCTAAGTCATGACGGTTACTTTATAAATTTAAAAAATGTTTTCCAGTATCCTCTGAAGTTTTAGGAACTGTGGTGATGAAATAAATTGGAGTAAAAAAAGTGTCAACTCTAGTACGGATACGATCGAGTTCCGATAGTAATCTTGTAGAGCGGCGCACGCGCACAAAAATGTTGATTGTCCATTTTTATAAGAAGTCTCTCATTCGAGCTTTAGCCATAAGCTCCAGATTTTATTACTTAATTTTCTAAAAATGCTAAAATGTTTCGGAATAAAATTCTTGATTAGATCATTTTCTTGGAATATTATCGGTTTTAATTGGCAGTGTTCCTCGTAGGTATGAAAACTTTTTATAGAGTGGTCTTATAGCGGTATAAATGAACCCTTTTTGTTTTTTTTTCACCAAAAAGAGGCAGTAAATAGGTTTTTTTTTTAATATACAAAACGGGGAAACTCTTGGCCCAAATCTCACCTGATGGAAAGTGATGATTAGGCCGAAGATGGAAGCGAGTTTCACCCGGAATCCTCTTACACAGAGGAACTGGCTATCATACCTCTAACTGCCGGAACACAACAATGCTGTTAACATTGTTGTTATGGCGACAGACTTAGACATGATGGTGGTAGCTTGCCAGGCGGACTTAGAATAAGTCCTACCACCAACCAAACCGAGCAAAAAATTTGCCCCCGCTGGGAATCGAACCCGGGACCTCTGGGTCTGAATCAGGTGGTATAACCACGAGACCACGGAGGCGGTTAGTGTCACCTGTTTAGCACCACCCAGGGACCACGTGTAGGGATTCGCTGAAGGGTATTCTCCTACGGACGCGGGTGACTCGGCCCCCAAAAACTGCCACGTTATAAGTCCCTTAGAGGTAATAGGGGTCGAGTCTTATTAGGTACCTATAACACTGTTGTCAAGTGCGGACACACACATTTTACCACTTTGGAAGTGTCTCTCACGCAAACTATTCAGTTTAGAAAAAAATGATACTAGAAACCACAATATCATTTTTGATGACCTATCTATTCTATAGATATTCCACACGTATGGGTTTGAAGAAAAAAAAAAAAGAGTTTTAGTTCTAAGTATGGGGACCCCCAAATCTTTATGCGGTTCACGGAATACATCTACTTACCAAATTTCAACAGCATAGTTCTTATCGTTTCGGAGAAAAGTGGCTGTGAAATACGAACGGACAGACAGACAGACGTATGACGAATCAAGGGTTCCGTTTTTGCCATTTGGCTACGGAACCCTAATTACTAGAACTGGCACTCCTGTAATGAGCATCTACTGAAGTAATAAAATGTCCGCCCACACCAGGCTTCGATAATAAGTAAATAGGTAGTAATATTCAACATTAAGGCGGGGTTGCAGTACTATTTAAGATTTTTGAACGTCTGAAAATCTAATTAATTATGAGTTTTTTAATAAATAAAAATCATTACATAAAAATTGAACATACCCTCAAGTAAATCCTAGAGATAAAAACGCGATTTAGAATGATTGGCTCGATACTTTTTTTTATCAAACATGACACTAAATTACAATTTTAAACGTGTACTGCTAAGAGATTTTATCACGAACATATATAAAAGTTATGTCAATAGATAGAGCTTTTTATTTTGAAGTAAATGTTGAAACCATATTGTATAATTTCTTTATCAGTTTTCGCCAAGAAGAAAAAACAATCAAAATATAGGCATTATTACGCTCGCCGGACAGTCGCTGTTGTTCGTCAAAACACACAGTACTGCAACCTCGCCTTAATAAGACATGCTACTTTCTCAGAAAATCGTGTTCTAGCCATGTTTTAATAAGTGTCTGGATCAGATGTAAATCATTGTTGGAGTGACGTACATTTCCTGTGTTGTGCGACAATGTCAGCGTGTAACGGAACTGTTTCGCCGTTAGAGTCATATTAAACGAGCTGTTATCATTTATTTTATTTTTCAGACTAAAAATGTCCATAATTGTTAGTAACAGAGGTCTTAAAACTATGTTAGTCAATATTAAAAATCAAATAGAAACCATTAAAAAACAAATGAATCATAAATATTAAACTCAAAATTATAAACATCAGTATGTCTAGAAAATTTTCACAGACTGTTTATTTCTTTCTATAGCCGTTATAACAACAAATAAAAATTTAAGTTAATGGTACGGAACCTTCTCGTGCGAGTCCAATTCGCACTTGGCCGGTTTTTATTCAAACAACATTCGCATCTCAGTCACAATCTATCAAAGATGTAGTCTCAGAAAAATGAAGTTTTTTGGCAGATTGCTGCTGAGATGTGCATGAGAACGTTATTTAAAAAAAAATGTAGAATTGGCCCTCAGGCAGTTAATTAACGTGTTTTTAATAATTTTACTAAAAACACGGCTTCACTATTAGAGATACCATTGTACTTCTAGATCGTTTAAGAATCCCCACACCCGTGGTCTAATGCAGCGTTGTTAAGATGGCTTCAGACTTATCTCCCACCTGCAGGATTTGATGAGCAGGGCCGGGTCAGCCGGCCGGTGTGCGTGGGCCTTATAGCTAGGGCTGCCAAGAAACACGTGTTAGTAAAAGTCTAATTTATTTCTCCTGATCTATAATATAAAAATGAATCGCTGAATGTGTTGCTAAGCGCAAATCTCGAGAACAACTGAACCGATTTCGCTAATTATTTTTGTTGTGTTTGTTATTGTCAGGAGAAGATTCTTATGAAAGAAAAAATAAGAAAATTGCAGGGTAGCCAGTTGACGGGAGCGAAGCCGCGGGGGACAGCTAGTTTGTGATAAAAATATCCATATGATCTAAAGAATCATACGCTGTCACTTTGGCGAAGCTGTCAACAGCCTCGGCCACCACGGCCTGTCATACAATCCAAGTGCGGGTCACATAGCACGCCACGCAAACACCAACAGCATTATCCGACGCGCTCTTGTCGCCGCCGCCGTCAGCGTGCCAGCCGTATTAGAACCCATTGGCCTGGCACGCGACGATGACAAGCGACCGGACGGTATTTCTTTATTTCCAAGGAAGATGAGTAAGCCTTTAGTGTGGGACGCTACTTGTATCGATACTCTAGCGCCATCCCATCTTCCTACTGAAAACCCTCAAACGGCGGTAATTTAATAGCCTTATTGGCAACTACATTTTTGAGCCGTTTGGGGTTGAAGCTCTTGGACCGTGGGGTCCGAGTGCTCACGTGCTACTTAAAGATCTTGCAAAACGCGTAGTTGACGCTTCGCGTGACCCAAAGGCTGGCTTTTGCCTTGGACAGAGGATAAGAATTGCCATACAACGTGGCAAGTAGAAGTTTATCTCGGAAATTACTGATCGCTATAGAACGCAACACTATTACTGACTGTTTTAATTTATTTTCTCTGTTAATGAATTGTTCCTAGGGTTGGACACGGGAGCTCGGCCTTAGAAAATAGTTAGTAATTTGATATTAATATTTATGAGGGAAAACAAACCATTACATTTTATAGAAAAAATACAAAAGAATGCGATCAAATGTGTGACCATCAACATTTTCAACTAAATACAATAAATTAAAAGATCTTTACAAAGCATGCGATTTTAACTAAATCCTTAAACAAACAAAAACAATATTCAATACTTTTTTTTTTATATACAAAACGGGGAAACTCTTGGCCCAAATCTCACCTGATGGAAAGTGATGATTAGGCCGAAGATGGAAGCGAGTTTCACCCGGAATCCTCTTACACAGAGGAACTGGCTATCATACCTCTAACTGCCGGAACACAGCAATGCTGTTAACATTGTTGTTATGGCGACAGACTTAGACATGATGGTGGTAGCTTGCCAGACGGACTTAGAAGAAGTCCTACCACCAACCAAACCGAGCAAAAAAAAATTGCCCTCGCTGGGAATCGAACCCGGGACCTCTGGGTCTGAATCAGGTGGTATAAACACTAGACCACGGAGGCGGTTAGTGTCACCTGTTTAGCACCACCCGGGGACCACGTGTAGGGATTCGCTGAAGGGTATTCTCCTACGGACGCGGGTGACTCGGCCCACATAATACATTTTATAAATAAAAAACAACTGCATTTTTGGTGCCTACCAAACCTAAAGCGAAATTAAATGCTAGAATGACAAACAAATCAAAGTATTTGTTGATGAAAGGAATATGTCATTTCCATGAAGCCGTTTGTACCAGCCCTATCCAGGTGCGCCCACGCAGCCCTGCAGGGTCTAGGCTACTCAGACTGCGCGGCCTCCATCATTAAATGTATCTATGACATCCTAATGCATCCACCTCTCTCTTTGCTCACCCACATGAACCAGTAGGTACTGTGCGGGCAGCTTTTATAAAGCTATTGTCGTTAATTCATCTTTTAATCAACTAATAAAAATTGATTAATGTTACACAACAAAGTCTGTGATGAAGTTGGAGTACCTAGTAAAGAAAGTTTTTTTATTTTTTTTTATTATATTTATTTGCAAAACATAGGTACAATAATAGGATCTTATTCTTATGTCAGGATCGCTATGTTTAACATAATAGGCGTACAAATTTTGGATACAATAAATTATTATCAAAACTTAAATACATAATATTAAAAGTATTTCATAGAATTGAGTTCGAATAAATCGGAAAAAAAAATTGCATCTCTTAAACCCCTAAAATAACTACTGAAATCTACTTTTGGATAAAATCATAGGTACTTATTTAAAGCTTTAATTTTTCACCTGATTGCGTTCGAACTTGTGGTTTTCAGCCAAATCACGTCACCGCTTTTGACGAAAAACGTGTATTGATAAAATATTAATGTAGTTTTTACACATTTTATACGCCAAGAGTCAAAGGGGCAGTTCTGCAATTTTTATGCAACCTTCGCATTCGCATCTCAGTCGAAATCTGTCAACAAAACCTAAGTAATTTTTTTCTTATTTTTTTTCCTTTCAAATGAATTTACTTTAAAAATAGTAATTCGTTTATAATTCCACTAGCTGGCCCGTGCAACGTCGTCTGCGTAACATGTTTTCATTACTGCTCCGCTCCTATTTGTCTTAGCGTGATGATATATAGCCTAACCTTCCTCGATAAATGGGTTATCTAACACTGAAATAATTTTTCAAATCGAACCAGTAGTTCCTGAGATTAGCGTGTTCAACCAAACAAACAAACAAACTCTTCTGCTTTATAATATTATATAAGTAATATAAGTAATAAGTATATAAGTATAGATTTTCAGATTATAAACGGGTTCCCAAACTAATTCAATCAAATCTTTATCACTACAAATAAAATTGTGAGCACGTGACTCCAATTTTATCGACTGTGTGGCATCCCTAGACCGCTGCGCCTACGCAGTCTAGCGGTCTAGGGCAGCGAGCGCTGTCTTTATAATAAAATAACTATGATTTATGTTCTCCGTGCTCATTCACCAACACAACACTCGCTCTTATCTTATCTTACAGATTATTCTAGTGGGGTTAGATGAATTCCAAGCATTGCTAAATTGTACACATAACTGTGCTTATGAAATGGTGGGATTTGTTACAGCTTACATCGTTTGTATGGTCCAATATTATGGCTGGTTTTTTTCTTTGTGACACTAGTTTGGACTGTTGTAGGCTTATGGCCTTAGAATTTGATCTTTTTAAATTACTTCGCTGAAACAACTAGAGGATGTTTTTCGTCACGTAACGTAGTCTATCCAATCTACCATTTCTAGATGAAATTTTTCGGTATGTGATCAACTTTTTTCTTTTGACAGTCTTACGTTTGACCACTATCTCACCTGATGGTAAGCGATGATGCGGTCTAAGATGGAGCACGCTTGCCTAGAAGTAACCTATTCACACTTGAACTAGTAGTAACCAATAGATGAGTGAGTATGGCAGATAACTATCCCTTAGTTACATTAGAAAAGATAGTTTAAAAATACCTACTACATTAGCACGTGTGTGTTCTATACTCATTCGGAGTGCCAATTTCACAAATTTTTAAGCAACACGCATTCGCATGTCTGTAATTTTTTTTACTTGGGACGGGTTTGCCCTTGACTCTAGTCTAGGTCAGTTTTTTTTTTCAAATAAGGCTCAAAGCCAGCACTTTTTGAACGTCAAGTTCTACAAAAGACAGTCCCCCAAAACGCCCGCCCGTCATCACTTCCTAGTGTTATAGCTGTGGAGAAGAAGTGGCCAACAAACTCCCCAGCAACACATCTGTCTGTTACCTTTTAGGAACTAGAATTTATACAATGAGTAGAATGCAAAGTAATTAACAGATGACACAAAACATAAAAATTAAAAGCTAGCACAGTACACTATGATACTATAAAACAAAAGACAAAGTCTACGATAGAGCGAGCTTACCCAGAAGTAGCCTGTTCACTCTACGAGTAGCTTTGAAAAGATTAGGGTTGTTAGCGTTTGGAAACACAGACGCAGGCAGAGAGTTCCACTCCTTTGCTGTGCGCATTATGAAAGGCGCTTGGAAATGTTTAGTGCGAGAGATGTCAGTCGCAGACTATCAAAAATTTATGGAAATTGAGTCCTTTTTAACGGATTGCGATTGTGATGTAAATACGAGCGTTGCTTGAAACGTAGTAGAATTTGCCTTCTGCTTATCCCTCAGGAACACGAGCAAATATTACATACGTGACCATTCCACATACAAACCTATTGCATAAACAACTGTTGTCTGTCTGTCCAAACGTCCATCCACCTGAACATAATATAATCCTATGGCAGCCATATTGCGCCGCCCACACGATTGGAAATGATTTCCATTGAGTGTGTTCATTCATAAGCTCATAACTACAGATCGTATTTATAGCGAGATATCTGGCTCACGCTCATCTCAAGTGGTTGCTTGTACTCATTTCAAAATAGTTACCATGCTCGATGAGTTTAGGTATTATTTACTAGCACATTCGTTTGCGACTTTGCCTACGCAGATTTTGTATGAAGAATTTTCCCCATTTTCACCCCATTTAATGTTGAATTTCCAATCTCCCTTCCGTGCTCATCTACATCATCTGCCTAGCCTTTTCCCAACTATATTGGGGTCGGCTTCCAGTCAAACCTGATTCAGCTGAATACCAGTATTTTACGTGGAGCGGCTGCCTACCAGACCTCCACAACCCATTAACTGGATAACACGGTACTCCTTGTCAAGAGTGGTGTCAGATTTTCTGGATTCTGACTATCCGTAATGTCTGCCAAAGATCTCCAAATGACAGCCGGGACCAACAGCTTAACGTGCTTTCCGAAGCACGGAGGAAACTCGGTATTTTAAGATAGTCACCCATCCACAGACCAACCTCGGCAAGCGTTGCTTACCCTTAGATATCGACCTGTGTGGCTGTTTTTATTTAGCCATGAGCTCCTCGTGCTCATCTACATCATAAAATTTAAAGGACAATCTGAGTAAAAGACCCAGAAGTGTAGAGTTCTCTTCTGTCTATCCGCACTTAGACTCCCGGCTAACCTCCCCTGGCTGATCTAGTCCTGGCTAACATCCCCAGGGCAGCACAGACACTTTCTGGGGGCTTCACAAGTCTCACGGAGCAACCGCACTGTTCCGAGGATCTGTGGACGATCCTCAACGTCACGGCTTCGCAACCCAGGATGACTTAGGGGGCTGATTCCTCGGCAAAACAGTATGTGCTATGTGTCCGTTTTGCCTACCTATGTTAAAGATACATTACCCTCTTTTGCATTGCGGAGTCGGGTTAAAAGACGTTTTTTGAGTGCCTGTAATTGACTCTATTCAATCATATTCAGAAAGAAATCAGAAATATTCATTTTTATTCTTATGAGATTATTCCTACATAGGCTTGAATGATGTTTACTTAATTGCAAATGTGCAGTTCATGCTTAAAATGTCTTTTGATTTATGTTACAGGGATTGGTAACACAAGCCCTCTTATCTCATGTTTCGTATTTAGTAACTAAACACTACTTGACCATCTTTTAATATGATGCTGATGCTGCCCTTATAATTGGCTTATAGGATAATGAACTCATCATTTGCCTAGCCTTTTCTCAACAATTTTGGAGTCGGCTTCCAGTCAAACCGGATTCAGCTGAATACCAGTATTTTACCGGGAGCGGCTGCCTACCAGACCTCCACAACCCAGTGATTGGCGTAAACCGGTACCTTTTGGCAAGACTAGTGCTAGACTGGTGACTGGTGGAGTTCTACAAATGACAGCCGGAACCAACGGGTTAGCGAGGTTTCGAGGCACGGTGGAATCTCGGTATGTTAAGATGCACCCATGCATAGACCGACCTCGGCAAGCGTTGCTTAACTTTGAATATCGACCCTTCTTCTTAAAGTGTGTGTAGTAAGGTCTAACGGCCCAACACACCCTAGTATTTGGCTTCCGAAGCACGGAATCATCTTTTTATCAGACAAGACAATCAGGTGATTCAAGCCTGCAATGTCCGAGCCAAACTGGAAACAACTTTACAAAGTATTATTCCCGTGGGAATCGAACCCATGACCACTGGGTCACAAGGCGAGCGCCTTAACCATTCGAGTTAGGATTATTAGAGGCAGTTAAAACCGACCTGTGTGGCGAGTATTATTTCTCTGAAAAAATCTGAAAGAAAACCCAATTAAGTATCACTGATCTGAATGTGTTGCTGAGCGCAAATCTCGAGAACAGCTGAACCGATTTCGCTAATTCTTTTTTTGTTGTGTTTGTTATTATCAGAAGGTTTTTATGTAAAAAAAAGTTGCCAGATGACGGGAGCGAAGCCGCGGGGGACAGCTATTTTTTAATAAAAACATCTTCTTCACCAGGCTTCTCGAGATCTGCCAAAATCACCCAAAGGCTGTCTTTAAAAGAGCGCTTTTAGCTATAACACCGCTCTTTAATACATTTTCACGGACACTAAGTTTCAACTAGGTAAATGGAATGAGTTGAAAATACAAGAACTCCACGACCTCATCCTACCGGCCCCCTTCTACCATCGGACACCCAGACGCACTGAAATTTACCATCTCTACCTTGTTGCTATTCCACCAATTCGGACTAAATGTTTCCAAACGTCTTTTATAATGCGCACAGCAAAGCAGTGGTCTCTACTTGCATCTGCATTTCCGAACGCTTACAACCCAAATCTCTTCTAAGTTAGAGTGAACAGGTTCCTTCTCGGTAAGCTCGCTCCATCGTCGCCTCTGACCTAGACTGGAGACAAGAGGGCCAATTTCATTCATTTTTTAAATTTCATTCATTTTTTAAATTTAAAATTCATGAAAGTTAAGGCTTTTTTGACAATTTGCGACTGACTTGCGAATGCGAAAGTTGTTTAAAAATTAGTAGACTTGGCCCTAAGAGCAAACCCATCTAAGACAAACAAGAGTGTAATAATATAAATCATCTATTTAATTACACAAATACAGGCCTTGAAATCACAGCATAATTTTTTATCGATATTTCTATTTAAGTACAGTACAACACTACTAAGGCCAAAAGCACACGTAGGCATTTATTTGTATTGACATCATCTGGCCATAATTAACTTGAGTTTTTTTTTTCGAACTTTATATTGCACGCTTCTAATCGTTGGATTAGCACTTTTTATGGCCAATCAAAGTTTAGCAGGGGTGACCAACAATTTGTTCCTTCGCTACATATTATAAAACAAAGTTCTCCGCCGCGTCTGCCTGTCTGTCTGTCTGTTCGCGATAAGCTCTAAAACTGCTGCACCGATTTTCATGCCGTTTTCACCAATCGGTAACGTGGTTCTCGAGGAATGTTTTAGTATTTATAGTCATTTGTCAAGCGGCCAAAGCCGCGTGCATCAGCTAGTAGTAAATAAATTTCTTGAAATTATAATTTCAAGTATATGATGCTAAGTCAGGCTATATGCCTGTTTGTTACAGTTCCACGCCTAAACTGCTAAAACATTTTTGATTAATTTCCGTATACATAGAGGTAATTTTGGAGGAGAGGGACATTCGCTTAGGATAATATCAATATACTAATAATTTTTTGACCTCTTCCACCCTAACTTACATACTTCCATGGTTTTAATCTTTTGAGCTTGTGCCTAGTTTTAATCTGTTGATCTTGTTCCTCCGAACGTCGTAACGGCTCAACAGATTAGGATGAAAGTTGGCAAAAGGGTAGACCATATCCTGGAATAGGATAGACCCAGAGGTCCCGGGTTCGATTCCCAGCGGGGGTAAATTTTTTGCTCGGTTTGGTTGGTGGTAGGCCTTGTTCTAAGTCCGCCTGGCAAGCTACCACCATCATGTCTAAGTCTGTCGCCATAACAACAATGTTAACAGCATTGTTGTGTTCCGGCAGTTAGAGGTATGATAGCCAGTTCCTCTATGTTAGAGGATTCCGGGTGAAACTCGCTTCCATCTTCAGCCTAATCATCACTTTCCATCAGGTGAGATTTGGGCCAAGAGTTTCCCCGTATTGTATAAAAAAAAAAAAAATAGTACTTTTATCCTGGGAGAACGTTCTCTTGGGATTTTTTTTTGAATTTTTTAAATTTTCTAATCGAAAAATGTTGCCAATATTTTTTGTCTATCCAACAGTACACGAATTTGGTCTAAAAACATGTTTCATTGACTCCCTGTAGTCTAGCCAACGCCTTATAAGGCGAAGGAGGTACATACCTCCTTAAAAGGATCGGCGTTAGAGTTGCTATTCAAACGATACAACCTTGATCTGTCAGAACTTCGTGACTCGTGTAATTTTAGCGAACACCGGTTTACTATCGATGGATTTGTGTGAATAATGGTTTTTGGTTCGATTTGTGGTTATAATACTCTAAATGCATCAGATTTTTTTTAAGTGAAAACTTCTTTAGCGGCTTTGAGCACTTTTCTTGCGCGTGATCTGATCTAAAATTCGTAAGACGGATGACGCGTCAGGATTCAGGCCTCAGGACACGTGACCTGATCGAAAATTCGTAAGACGGATGACGCGTCACAACACGTGACCTGATCGAAAATTCGTAAGACGGATGACGCGTCAGGACGTGAACTGATCGAAAATTCGTAATACGGATGACACGACTTGACACGTGACCTGATCGAAAATTCGTAAGACGGATGACGCGTCACCACACGTGACCTGATCGAAAATTCGTAATACGGATGACGCGTCAGGACATGTGACCTGATCGAAAATTCGTAAGACGGATGATTCATAACTGCACAATGTAAGGTCAAGTTTTCACTTCTGCCAGCACTCCCGGAGGGCAACCCGTTGTTTTTTTTAGTTTGTGGTATCATCAAATAACTTCTTCCTCCTCGTACGGAGCGGAAAGAAGTGTCTGACTTGTATTGACTAAAACCCTTCCGTGTTGCTCCAAATTCCCTTTGCGTTCCAGAGCCTGCGATGTATTCGAACAAATTCCCAAACAACCCTGTTTTTCTGCAACCCTGGTGCATCTTCATATTCGTGCGACGTTGGCAGCCCACCCCCGCTTCAGCTTGGCTTTTTTTCCCCAACTTCTAAAAGCTGTTTACCTATACAATCAAAATAAAAGTCACAAGTCATTTATTCAAATTAGGCTGAGTGCAAGCACTTTTTGAACGTTAACGTTTACAAAAAGACAGTGCCCCTATTACGTTCCTCCCGTCACCACTTCTTAGTGTTTTAGCCACTGACGTATAAATCATATGGACTTGAAACGTTTGACTATAGAAATAAACAGTTATACAAATATCTATCATATCGACGCAAACATGTCAAAAAGCGTTTTGTCTCTTTTTAACTAGCCAAGAGCTGCATATGAAAAAAGAGACATGTATATGTTTGCCAAGTACTAAATTTCGCAACCCTATTGTGTGACGTCAAAATCATGCCTTTGCGTGGCCGGTCGCCATTTTAGGTGCCCAAAGTACTCTGTGGTTTTATGGTAGTTGAGCTGTCAAACAGTTGTTTGCTTTTATTATTTTCGTTGTTTTAAAGATAAATACGTCGAAAGCTAGGTTTTTTTTTGTGTTCTGGCTTTGGAAAATAAGAGAAAAATCATGCCATCGTGTTGCATAATACAGTATGGTGCGAGGAATAACAAAAATCACACTAATTTGACTCTGCACAGGTTAGTTACTAGTTTTCACTAATCCAGTTGAATATTGTAGAATTTTGTGTAACGTATTGTTACCAGATGATCTTTTTAAAGATTATTGAAACCTGTGTCATATTTGTATGGCTTATTATTACGTTATTATTTTCTTAATTTCGTTGTATTGTTTACATAAAATTTTTATGTCTTAGTTAGTGATGTGCGATGTTCGCATCACATACGATAAGTATCGATATTATTATATTGATAAAGTGTGTAAAATACATTGCAATGCTATTAACCCACAGATTTCCTGGAAATGAATTTTTCAAAAATAAATGGATAGACGAAAAATATAAACCATAGACATAAAATGTGGCATATCTGCTCCCTACACTTTGATGAATCTAGTTTTAACAGAACCCTCGATGTGATGAGGTTACATGATGGCGCAGTGTCCACATTGAATATGCTGGTATGTTTTTAAACAAAAATTGTATAGCAATTAGTAGGATGGTTAGATTAGAAGGTATGGATTAGTAGGATAAATTTATAATATTAGTAGGATGTAAA
The DNA here is from genome assembly GCA_963859965.1 of Ceramica pisi. Lineage (NCBI taxonomy): Eukaryota > Metazoa > Arthropoda > Insecta > Lepidoptera > Noctuidae > Ceramica > Ceramica pisi. The sequence goes on along the minus strand of OY982531.1, from coordinate 25,495,353 downwards.
TTATAAGTATGTAAAAATAAATAAATGGTGTTGTAAATAAATATACTTAGGTGATGGAGACGTTCGTGCTGGCAGCCCATCGTGGATGCAGCGTCATTTCTTTTCTTAGATTTTGTTCCCTCCACCCCGTCTCGAATGACCTAACGCAAGGCTTTAGAATAACGCTTAGGTACATTTCATTTGATTTTTCAAAAACTTATTCGATGTACCTTGTTACTTATCCTAATAATGGCAATAGATACATATTTTGGGGGTTATGCGGTACAGAGAGACATGTCCCGCAAACCCCCATTGATATAATAATATTAAATATTGAGAACCTCCTCCTTTTTAGAAGTCGGTTAAAAAGATAGTGATTATCTAATTTTAGTTTAGTTAATGAACAAGAGAATCGGCAACAATGTCATCCAAACTAAACATGTACCTACGCAAAGTATTAGCCTAAATCAAAAACCGGGAAGTAGGTCAAAGATAACTTTTCAAATTTGTTCACATAGATAGTTATTTTGTTGTACAAACGCCAGCACATCAAATAACTCGAAACTGTCAAATAATTCCAGTCAAAATTGAGCTTAGTCTTTTCTCTTATAAAGTTGGAAATCTAGTAGGTTACAGAAATTTGTCAGATTGTTGTAGCACGATGTGCTGGCGACTGTACAAGTGAAGCTGAGAATGTGCTAAAAATACCCGTTGAAATTGTACCGTGACATTTTGAAAACATTCTAACAATCTTTTATCGATGTTATTGTAAAGACATATCGACATAGGCTGCCCTATTAGCCGCCATTTTATCATCCCAGCAAAGTGTAGGTAGCTACGTTTTTTTATAGGTATGCCCAGTCCATATGGTTTATACGCATTGAGATAAAAACTTTAACATTGAGTTGAATATCGATATCAGATGCGCATGTTGCTCGCAGTTACAACCCTATGAAAGGCAGCCATTTTAAGTGCCCAAGTCGGTGGTAGGTAAACACGTTTTTTTTGTAGGTATGCCCAGTCCATATGATTTATACGTCAGTGGTTTTAGCTGGGAAGAAATGACGCAAAAAACTCCCCAGAAAAGCTCCACAACGCAAACACGATGAGCCTTCTGCGATACTTCTGCATCTTCGTATGTTATTTAACCGCTGCCGTCTCCATGGCAACGACGCGTGCGCTCGCGGCTACGTCGAACGACGCATTCTTGTGAGTGAATGGCTGAATGGAACGCTTGTGAGTGAACGATAGCGCTCGTAAACTATTGTATTGGATTGTAGTTTAGTTATAACAAATATTGCAGTGTATTTAGGGTTGTCAAAGATTTTGTTAAAACTGGGTGTTTTTATATTAACACTGGCTTTTGCCTGAGAGTTTGCACGCGGATATTCTGTTGATTTCCCGTTCGTGTTGGAATTTCGGGAAATCTTTTCTTAGCCTAACACTCTCCAAGGAACCTACATGCCAGATTTCAGCTTTCAACGACAAGTAGTTTCGGGTGTGCGTTGTCTGTCATTCTTTCATCGGTAAAGAAGTTTGTTTTATTTAAAATGATTACACTAATAATACCTACTTTAAGAGCGGAAATTGAATGATCCCTTGGAATGATTTCTAACTTTGACGAGCATTGGCAGAATAAGTAAACAAAGTATAGTTCTGGAGATTTTTTTTGGGTGAGTAATCATGAAATTCTTTACCCGCTCTGGGCGGAGCGGCGGGATTGTGACTCCTAGTCACTAAAACTCAACCCGCCCCAAATGCTCTTTGCGTTTCAGGGGGGCTACTCTCTAAGCCCGAAGTCCGTAGTTTCGGGCTTAGTTGCGGGCGTATTCTACTCCGTATCACCTACGGACTTACGATTAGTTTGGAACCCGAACTAATTCATTTGGGTGATATGGAGTAAAATACGCTCGCAACTAAGTCCGAAACTACGGACTTCTGGCTTAGAGAGTAGGCCCCCAGGGGCGCGGTGCCTCTTTCGAATAATTTTATTCCGCAAGAGAACGCAACCCTAATCGCTATAGCGCTAAGCTTGCTCCAGAACCTCCTACATTGATCTAAGTTATTCACGATACAAAGTGTTCTGGGGATAATAGATACTGACGCTTGTAAGCCGCAGGAACCCGAACTAATTCATTTGGGTGATATGGAGTAGAATACGCTCGCAACTAAGCCCGAAACTACGGACTTCTGGCTTAGAGAGTAGGCCCCCAGGGCCACAGTGCCTCTTTCGAAAAATTTTATTCCGCAAGAGAACGCAACCCTAATCGCTATAGCGCTAAGCTTGCTCCAGAACCTCCTACATTGATCTAAGTTATTCACGATACAAAGTGTTCTGGGGATAATAGATACTGACGCTTGTAAGCCGCAGGAACCCGAACTAATTCATTTGGGTGATATGGAGTAGAATACGCTCGCAACTAAGTCCGAATCTACGGACTTCTGGCTTAGAGAGTAGGCCCCCAGGGGCGCGGTGCCTCTTTCGAATAATTTTATTCCGCAAGAGAACGCAACCCTAATCGCTATAGCGCTAAGCTTGCTCCAGAACCTCCTACATTGATCTAAGTTATTCACGATACAAAGTGTTCTGGGGATAATAGATACTGACGCTTGTAAGCCGCAGGAACCCGAACTAATTCATTTGGGTGATATGGAGTAGAATACGCTCGCAACTAAGCCCGAAACTACGGACTTCTGGCTTAGAGAGTAGGCCCCCAGGGGCGCGGTGACTCTTTCGAACAATTTTATTCCGCAAGAGAACGCAACCCTAATCGCTATAGCGCTAAGCTTGCTCCAGAACCTCCTACATTGATCTAAGTTATTCACGATACAAAGTGTTCTGGGGATAATAGATACTGACGCTTGTAAGCCGCATTAAACTGTAAACTCTATTTACCTTCCTTTAATACATGTCGCGGTTTAAGTTTAAGGAGAATAAATTATGTTAAGCTGCCATAGCTTAGATTTAATGGGGAAAAATATCAAGTGTATTTTGGTGGCTAACTGTTTAGATACACCTGTGTGAATGCAGAAAAATATATACCTACTTAGTGTATTTTGGTGGCTTTCTTGAGGGACACCTGTGTATTTAAGTATAATTTAATTACTAACTTTTATCCGCGACGTTGTACGTGTCAACGTGTGTTACCCAATTTTCTTGTTCCCGTAGGAATTTCTCGAAAACCTCTCTTTGTACTCTCCTAAACTCCTGCAATTATGTCTTCTTTAAATACGGAGTCAATTATTTGGGTGACACGAATGAAAATAAACCGAACTAAATAAATCTCTTGGATACCCCTTTCCTTTTTAAAAAACACAATCAATATTTTTATAGTGATTTTTTTTATTCCCGTCATGCCTTTGAACTTCCACTAATTAATTTAATTTCATAATCCATTAAAAATATATAATAACTCTGATGTAGTGCATAAGTATTTAATATTCTACCTGCATGTAATACGTGTCATTACACCAAAAAACTCAGTATTTACTCGGCACCCGATATGTTTCATTCTCCTTAAAGTCCCGTCATTATAGTATAACCACTTAGTTATACTGAAAGTGAAGTTACGTTAAAATTAAATAATAGTTATGTTGAATTTACATAATGGAATCCGCAACATATACCTCTGCACCAACCAATCTATAATTGAATTGTTTCCCACAGTTCGATGACCGAACTAAAAATACTAAGATCTCAAATTACAGGCACTAATAACAGTTAGCTCTTAATTCAAACAATGCGAAGCTAAACAATGCTGCGTCCGCGCAGCCGCGAGCCGGTGTGAAACGCAATAGAAAGATAAGTACAGAAAACCTACTACGAACAGCGCGAGACATCTCGCCTGTATAGGTAAATGAGACGGAACGCTTTTAGAGGTATCCGGGCATCCTCCAACCGTGTGTTGAGTTCGGTGGGCAACTACCCGATAATCCTACTAATATTTTAAATGCGAAAGTTTGTGAGGATGTTTGTTACTCTTTCACGTCAGAACACCTGAAAGGATCTTCATGAAATTTGGCACTGAAGAGATTATAATCTGGAATAACACATAGGCTACTTTTTATTCCGGGAGTATGTTCCCCAGGGATCACGTGGGCGAAGCCGCTGGTAAAAGCTAGTGTTAACATGTTTGGACTGTTGTTTATCGCGAAATTGCGCGGAAAACTGCAATGGGATTTGTTTGACGTAGTTCGTTGCTTGAGATACAGATTTCACTACGTTCGTTTTTTTATTACACAATTTCGATTACGGTGGCGAATCTCAATGAAAAATTTGCCAAGTTCGCAGGAGATGTTATAGTGCCAAATTGTGTTCGCAAACACAGCTGCACTATTTGTAGGTACCTTTGCTCTCATAGTCCGATGGGACGGCCATCCGACACGACCGGGTGAGATCTGGTGCAGGACCAAGGGCTTTTCGTGTTACAGGCATGATGGTGTCACACTACCAACTTCAAAACTCCGTACTTAAAAGTTTTTACCCGACCTGACAGTCGAACCCAGGACCACATAACAACTACGTTTTCAGAAGAGAGTTTTCAGTTTGATGCTTATCATCTCAGGCTTGAACAAAGAAGTATCGCATTACCCAGTTTGTGTTCTGTCTCTTCTTCATCCCTAAACCACTGAACCGATTTGGATGAAATTTTTTACAAAGATAGTTTGAGACTTGTAAAAGGATATTGGATAGTTTTTATCCCAGAAATCCCACGGGAACGGGAACTGTTAGGGTAAATAGGTTAAACATATTCCGAGAGTATGTTTCCTAGGGATCACGCGGGCGAAGCCGCTGGCACACGCTAGTCTATATCTCAATATCTATACTAATATCATAAAGAGGTAAATTTGTTTGTTAGTTTGTGAGTTTGTAAGTTTGTATGTAGGGGGTAATCTCAGGAACTACTGGTCCGATTTGAAAAATTCTATGCATTATGCAGTAATGGAAAATGTGACGCAGACGAAGTTGCGTGTGTCAGCTAGTTTCAATAAAATGAGAACAATCATTGTGTTTTACAATCTATTATGCTCAGTCATAATGCCTACCGTTACGTCTGGCAAAGGCGTTGAAATAACAGCCGGGACCAACTGCTTTAAGTGCTTCGTATTAACGCTGGAATCTCGGTTTGTTAAGACGGTAACCCATCCAAGGACTGTCCCGGCAAGCGGTGAAGTACAACCTGTGGGGCTGTTAATAAAAATAAAATAGTATGACTTCTGAACTTTTCTATAATGTGGTGCAAATCGCTTCCGACCCGCCAGTCACGATTCAAGTTACTGCATTCCCGGACCTAGTAGTGATGTGGATATTCACACTGAATTCGTACTCGAAAATATACATTCATCGCATTATTAAAAGCGCATATTGAAGAAAAACTGCCTAGTGTTTATGGTACCTACAGTATTCATGAGTGAAAAATTTACTGATGCATTTTAAGCCCTATTAATAATAAAATATCATTGACGTCCTTGAAAGTTCCTATAGCCGTGATGAACGATATTCCCAACCCTTATGTCTAAAACTCCAGAGTTCTAGCCTAACGTAGAACATACTAAGAAATCCTCAGCAGTTAACATACAAAAATAAGACAGTTTATCTTAAGACAGGTCTTTCTAAATTTTGGTTGCTGTTGCATAACCATGAAATATTGCCATTATTAATCCCTGTCGAAGTTCAATTCGTTAATTTTCGGGCTAGTTCATATCGATAAACTCGTAATGTGAGGATGTCCCAACACTATCCACTAGAGTACGCTCTGCAAATAGTGTTAACACGCGATACACAGCAAACACTCCAGGCTTCACCATAACGATACAATATTATACCTACTTCGAGAATTCGCGGTATATTCTCTTTTTTTTTAATGGGGTAAAAAACTGCTCATTTCTCTCACTAGATGTCGCCACTGTTGAGTGTTCCCTGTCAACTGTCATTATACGTAAAGTTGTTGTAAACAAGTGTAATATTTTTGTTATATTTTCTGAATAATTATGACAGTTTGTGCTGCTATTGATTGCAAAAATACAGGGATACATTTATTTCCTAAAGATGCCAAAAGAAGAAAACTGTGGGAAAACGCTGTTAGGAGAAAAAATTGGAAGCCTACAAAATGGTCGAGGCAAAATGGTCGAAAATTTGCTTTTTTGCCAGCTGTGGAAGCTTTTCTCTTTTTTAACTCTTCTTTTAACTTAACTACACTCCAAGTCGCGTACATTTTAGCAATTTAATTCATAAACAAACTAAGACAAACAAGTCGCATACAAACAATATGGCGGTTGGTTAGGAACACTCAACAGTGTCGCCACCTACATTATGTTTGTAGTTTTCAACCCCATTCCGCCACATTCTCCTACCTCCTACCTCTCGTTAGGTCGACCGTCCATTAGCACCTTCGATATGCACGGAAAGGTATGTCATGTTAGCTGTGCGATTCATTTCTGCCCGTCGATTCTGTTGACATCTCACCGTGATCACTTAGGTGGAGTGAACGACAAGTGAGCTGTCATGCCATCTTGTTTATATGGTTTGACAGCTCACCCGTCGTTCACTTTGACATGTTTACAGAATCTCACTGCTGTATTATAAACGTTCACGTTAGTAGATCAAGACTGTTTTTGAAAAATGATTCGCTGTCAAATTTTTGTCACTAAACCATTTTGCTTATCTCATGCGAAAATCTGACTCTCCTAACTGTTAGGTTTGTAATAAAAAGGAGGACGTATATCATGCTTTAGTGGAATGTGTCCGATACAACAACAAAAGAATCGCCCTGATGAACTTTTTAAAACTCTCAATTATGGATGTTTCATGGCATTTTAGCCAAACCTAATTGTAAAGCAGCAAAAATGTTGTATTCCTTTATATTACTTAAGTAATTTATCTGTAGCAGTACGATGGGATTCCATAGCGTGCCCTTTGCTGTTTAGGGCCGTGAGGACTCTTTCAAACAATTCCAAAGATGTTTCCTAAGCTTTCATACAAAACGAAGCGGTGCGTGATCGTGGCTTACTGTATAGTGGGGTCTTAGCATGCTTTGAGTACGCAACGACTCCACCAACAGGATAAATTTATTTACATAGCCTGTCTTAACACAGCTCTGGAAAGAGCTAGCGGAGGCTTACCAAACAATACCGCAACGCGCACGCGCTTATTTGAAAATAGTTCGCTGCGTATACTCGCACTCGAAAAAAAAGTCATTTATTCAGATTAGGCTGTGAGTGCCAGCACTTTTTGAACGTCAACGTTTACCAGTAGACAGTCCCCCGAAAACGCCCGCCCGTCAGCACTTCCTAGTGTTTTAGCTGGGAAGAAGAAGCTGGCGCATGTCATGGCTCCGTCGGTTGGGACTGGTCACTTCTCAGCTGCCATAGTTTATTTTAATTATTACTTTGAATTGTTCCTTTTTTAGTCCGGATGTTTTTATCATGCTCGTAAAATCGTTCTCACATGTATGTATAATTTCAACACGACGTCAACAAAACTTTGTAACAATTTATTATTTTTTAAAGAGTGTCCGAGGAGTTTCTTGCACGTTCTTCTCCATAGAGATCTACGCTTTGGAACATTTGCACGTTTCATCTTTTTGGACCGACCAACCTTGACAAATCAAAAGTGTCCGTAAATGGTTAAATTGAAATATATGTTTGAGTTTTTTTTTTTTGAGAAGTGTCCAACAAACTCCCCAGCAACACATCTGTCTATTGCGTAAGAACTACTACTACACTACTCAGCTACCCATCCCTGCACAACTTCGCTACGTATCTTCGTAGGTCGCACAGATTTATGTTAACCATCTGATCTGTAGTGCGATTCACTAAGGCAGAACATCTTTACAACCAAGAAATCATCGTTGAAACATCTGTTAAATATATGCCACATCAGATGTTTCAACGATGATTTCTTGGTTGTAAAGATGTTCTTCCTTAGTGAATCGCACTACTGAGTGAGGTGCTCTGAAATGTGTTTCAGAGCACCTCACATCGTCTACCTTGTTTATCTTTGGTGGCAGCCTTATTCTCCTCTCAAGTTAACTACGTAATATGGAAGGTATACGTCTTCTATCGCGGGCCTGTGGACGGTGAGCTATGGGTGGCTCGCCGTCCGTCCGTCTTATGACGACAGGCCGTGTCGACGGCGTGTTCGTGTTCCACGCGCGCCTCAAAGAGAGTCAGCATTAGGAGGGGCCCGAAAGGGCCGACGCCTGCCGGAGTTGCGGGACTATTCGAAAGAGACACCGCGGCTCCGGAACACAAAGGGTAATGAAGGAACATGGATGGGTTTTAGTCAGTAGAAGTCTGACATTCCCTCCCGCTCCGCCCAGAGCGTCATTTTACGTCAGTCATTTGATGATTTCCCAACCCAAAAAAAAGGTATATACATATCTTCTATCCGCCCACGACCTACTCTGCTTAGTGACCGAATTACTTCGGCCATTGTTGACGCCGCAGATGATGGATCGATGCCTTCGGCTCAAGCCTTTCATGTCGTCAATCAATTAGTTAATGGCTAAGGTGATAGTGAGAGTGTGGCCTTTGTCCGTTAGAGCGACAAAATTAGGCCTATAAAAACTCTTTAATTACTCTAGTTTATTTGAGCAGTTTTGCGGGTTGCATTCGTTGTGGTTAGAATGTGGATGGGATTGTTATATAAAAAAAAACGCAAACCGATATACGAAAAACATAATTTTTATAATTATCTACACTAATATTATAAAGAGGAAATATTTGTTTCTTTGTTTGAAATGAATGGGCTCTGAAACTACTGGACCAATTTGAAAAATTCTTTCAGTGTGAGTGTGTGTGTGTGATATATAGCCTTCCTCGACAAATGGGCTATCTAGCCCATTTGTCGAGGAAGGCTATATATCATCACGCTACGACTAAAAAAAGCGGAGCATTAATGGAAAATGTGGCGCAGACGAAGTTGCGCGGGTCAGCTAGTCACAATATTCTGTTTTTTTTTTGTCGAATATAAACGCATGCCTATCAATAGTAAAAAAAACATCTCCTATGCTTCGATGGTAGAAATCGATCGATCGTCGATCGATGGTAGAATTAATTAGTCGCCGTGGATCGATAGTGTCTACTTCTTTCTTCGATCAGCCAATGCTACCAATGCCAATCGATCGAAGTCAACCTACCCGTCTTTCTCTGAATACCCTTTGCGTCTTACGAACAAAGTCCGCAACAAACTTGTTAGTTAATTCCTAATTGAATGTCCTCTCAGAAGCTCAAGTCTACCTACCTAAGCCCGGAGATCTATCTTAGTATTCAACGCGACATTGCGCCTACCATGAAATCTCCATAACTGTAGCAAACTGAATAAATATGCAACAGCAAAATGATCGATATGCATAATGTTTCCTCGGCCAACGGCTTTCGTTCGAACCATTTTGTCACATAAAAGTAACTTACAGAAGTTTTGGTCAAAATAATAAAGGTTAACCACCTGCAATTCTCCAAATGTCTGACGTATGACCTCATCAATATAAGTGCTTTGGCCATTCAGCTCAAAACTGAAGAGTTTTTTTGCTTGCTTGTCGCTGGACATCTATCAGATCGTACCTACCGCCTGGGTATGTCAAGGGATGTGTTCAAGTTTACATTGTTTTTTTTTTACTATTGATAGACATACGTTTGATCGTAACGACTGCCAAAGATCAACAAATGACAGCCGGGACCAACGGCTTAACGTGCTTTCCGAGGCACGGAGGAAACTCGATATGTTAAGATGGTCACCCATCCACAGACCAACCTTGGCAAGCGTTGGTTAACCTTGAAGATCGACCCGTGCGGCTGTTTTTATTTAACCACGAGCTCCTCATGGGCCACTATATACCTAAAAATGCTAAAAAGATACTGGATCTAAGTAATTGTATCATGAATTGGACCTTTTGCCAACCTCTTTATTAGCGACTTTGTAGAGCAATCACTGAATAAATAACTTGTGATTTACGATTTTGAGCTATGCCGCGCTCAAAGGTTTATTACTGAGGAACTTAAACTGAAAATTGTTTGTTGAAAGTAATTTTATGACTTATTTTGCGTCCATAGTTATTAGGGCTTCGTACTTGATACTGCAGTGGAATTCTGTTAATCTTAAAGGTAGAATGAGCATGACTGTCATTCTTGTTTTTTTTTTGTTGGGACAAGCCCTCCACACATTCCCAACCACTGCAACTCCTTTTTTTCTTTTTTTTTTTTTTTCGGCTGGGAAAAAATGCGTGACGCATACCCTCTCACTCGGGGGAGTGGGAGGGGTATGTGGGACTCCCCGGGCAAGCCCGGTATACCCACTAAAACAACCCAGCACCGAAATTCCCGCAGCGTCTTAGTGGGGGTGGACTGGGAGATTGGCGTAGCCTTTACGTCCAGTCCACCTCCGACGACCGCCCGCCTTCACAGCGGGCCCTTCACGCCCCCCCCGTTGGGTGAGGGCCGGGAACCTCCGACGATGGTGGTGATGCGTGCAATGCGGGCGGAGGCGCCCCCGCGCCTGTCGCCCGCCCATCACCACCGCGAGGAGGGAGAAGAGGACGTCTTCTCCGACCTCGCCTTCGTCTACGGAGCGGCGCAGCGAGAGGATCGTCCTCCCGCGCGCGCTCCGCCGCCTCCTTCTGCGAGATGACATCCTCGCAAAAGGAGGCTACCGCGGCCCAGGACTCCTCACTCCCCAGCATGCATCTGACCACGCTGGGAAGGGAGACGTCCTGTCCGATCTCCGCAGTGAGACTGCGACGCGGCTCGGACCAAGCTGGGCACACCTCCAGTGTGTGCTGAGCTGTGTCCTCCGCCGCGCCGCAGTCGTGACACGCCGGTGTCTCCTCCCTCCCGATCCGGTGCAGGTGCGTGCCGAAACAGCCGTGGCCAGACAACACCTGCACCAGACGGAAAGAGAGGAAGCCGTGCGGGCGCTCGAGCCAGTCTCGCAAGACTGGACCGAGCGCGTCCAGGGTTCGACGACCAAAAGTGGCGGAGGCGAGGTCCTGCATCCAATGGACGATGATAGCGTACCTCGCCTCCCTCCGCACGGCCTCCCGCTCCTCAGCGACGGGGCGCTCCCCGAGCGCTTTTCGGCGCGCCGTCCATTCGTACACTCTGGCGAGCACCCACGCCTTCAACTCCCAAGGAGGGGTGCTGGCCAGAGCGCATGCCGCCGAAAAGCCTACAGAACGGTAGGCCCTCGCTACCCGCTGCGCGATGGCCCTTTGGGGCTTGCGGATTGCCGTCGCATTCTCCCTCCTGTGGAGGGAGTCCGCCCAAATGGGGGCCCCGTAAAGGGCCATACTTCGGAGGATGCCGGCATACAAGCGCCGGCATCGCGCGCTAGGCCCCCCCAGGTTCGGGAGGAGCCACGACAGGGCGCCGGCGGCCTTCAGCAGGCGCGTCGACAGCCCGCTGAAATGCGGGCCGAAGCGCCACCTGCTGTCCAGTACCAGGCCCAGATACTTCATCTGGGCCTGGACCCCCACCCTGATGCCCTCCACATTGATGTGGGCATCTGGAGGGCAGCGCTGCCGAGGCCCGCGAAAGAACACGGCCTCGGTCTTGTTCAGCGCCACCCTCAACCCCAGGCGGCGGATCCTTCCTGCGACCAAGGATCCGCCAGCCGAGGCCAGACAGGCCGCCTCCCCGAACCACTGCAACTCCTGAAAGCCAGAATCAACAGTGGCGACCACCAGAAAAACGCCGAGCTAATAAAGCCCGATGAGTCCCGGAGAAACGATTCAACTATCTTGAATCCCGCAACGAAATTAATCAGAAGAGTACAGCGGAGGAGCAGGAATAAAATAATATAATTTCCAACCCTCCTTATCAAGCAGGAGACAGATTAGAGCTCGGCCAATAGGCACCAAGGGACATTATACAAGTGGGTTAAGCCCAGTTGCCAAGCGCCACGGATCCATCTTGTTTATATGTTGTTGTGTAGATTACACGGTGAGATGACGACATAATAGACCAGCTGAACTTAGGGAAACCTGAATACTTTAGTGGAGACCTGTTAACTTTCCTGATATTTGCGTTCACTTAAATTAAATCCTTTGAATGAAGTACGTACGAGCCTCTTCTTCTTTTCGAGTTGATTGTTACTGTTATCTGAGTTTTTTGTTTTTTGACCATTTGGGCAATGCTCATAGGAGCGTCACTGGAAATAATATTGATATTCCTAACATTTTTTGTGAAAAGGTAAATAAAATATTTATAATAGATAAAAAAATTTTTTGATAGCAAAGTCGTCCCTCATGCTTATTGATTGCTATTTCACCAACGCCTAATTTTTTCAAAGTTAGAGTGAACAGGCTACTTCTGGGTAAGCTCGCTCCATCGTAGACTTTGTCTCTGTCATCTCTGACTAAGACTAGAGTCAAGAGCAAAACCCATATCAAGTATAAAAAATAATAATTTAATAAGAAGCTACAGACTCTTCACTTGATTTGCCAATTATATAATCAAAATATTAAAAAAAAAAATATTTCACAATATCGTGGGATTTTTTTTGATCAAATGAATCACTTATAATGCGATTGGGACACTATAGCAACTTGGTCTTAACATTATAATTCCTTACATTTTACATTTCCTAGTAGCTTACGAAAATTTGTGAATTATTTATTGTTCTAAACTTCATTGCAAAGTAGATGTTCAAAAATAGGCCAGGTCTATGGACACTACCTCAAGAAAAAGAGAAAAATCTGTAGTATTCGGGAAAAATACAGATAGTTAATTAATTTAAATTCATACTTTGTGGTACTTAATTGATGTATATTCATTATTTTTATCGATTTTCAACATGGCGTCTCACGGATTTAATTACTCTGGGCTTGAAAATAATGACAGATAACTGTCAGCTGTCACAGCAGTCTAACTTCAGTCACTATCAAAGTAAAGTAACTATAGTCAACCATCAACTTCCGCAGAAATCAATATTTGTCAAACGTCATTCAATCAAAATGACTTACCGCCATGACGGGTTTTTAATGTGTGTTGAAACAAGTGTAATTAATTCTTCCAAAAAAAAATTGGACAGTTGAAATCTGTTTTAAATGTATTTCCCTATTTTTAAGTAAAGTGTACAAGAACCTGGCCCAAGCTCCGTACATTTTGGAACATCTCCTTTATCTGTTGTCTACCATAAATGAAGTTAAAGTTCTATCTTTTAACATTCAATCTATTGGTCAGCATCCACATCGCTACAAAAGCGAAGAGTACGCAAATACTATCAGGCATCACGGCAATCAGTTCGATAGCGAGGTTGGTGGAACTGGTCGCGCCACTTACGGGTATCACTACGGACACGCAAATTCGAAGGGATCGGCAGGACGTTAGCTCCAACTGCCATGAAAACATACGATTACAGAACTGATTAGGTGAAATTCTTGCTGAGATTTCTTACCGCGTGCTTGTTGGGAATTATCTCAAGGGAACATTTTGCCGGGATAGAAAGAAGTCGCTATTCCAGACTAAAATATACCTCTGTGCCAAATTTCATCAAGATTCGTTCAGTCGTTCTGACGTGATTGAGGAAAAAAATTATCCGTTCATCCTAACTTTTGCATTTATAATATTAAACATTGAAATAATACAGAGATTCCAGTCAAACATGCTAATATCATAGTGTGCTAGCTAACAAGTGATATTTTTTTTGTGTCATGTATTAATAACTTTGTATACTACTTATCATTTAACTAGCTGACCCGCGCAACTTCGTCTGCGTCACATTTTTCATTACTGCTCCGCTCCTATTTCAAATCTCAAAATGTTTATTGCAATCCATAACCTATAGCCTATAGCCTTCCTCGATAAATGGGCTATCTAACACTGAAATAATTTTTCAAATCGAACCAGTAGTTCCTGAGATTAGCGCGTTCAACCAAACAAACAAACTCTTCTGCTTTATAATATTAGTATAGATTCAAGTTCTTAAAACGTAACAGACAGATGTGTGGCTGGGGAGTTTGTTGGCCACTTCTTCTCCACAGCTAAAACACTAGGAAGTGGTGACGGGTGGGCGTTTCGGGGGACTGTCTTTTGTAAAACTTAACGTTATAAATGAATTTTGAATAGGCTTGTGTCCTGAAAAAATCTAATTAGTCCGTCAGTTAGATTTTAAAAAAATATTTGACCCGTGTTTTTTTCTTTTGTTACGGGAACCAAAATTTACGAAGTTACGACGCTTTTAAAATTCTCAATACGTCACACGTTCGCATAATTTTTACTGAGTCGTGACGTCACGAGCCCCCACTCCCGAGTTTTGATGCGTTTTTATCTTTGTCAATATTCATTGATTTACAAAAACAAAAAATACGTGTCCATTATTTTTCAATACTCTAACTGACGGACTAAATAGTTTTGCAATTTGTGGATGATGGAATCTAGCCTATCGTATCTTACACAACGATCCCTTGAACATATCAACTTTGCTCAAGCTCAACTCTATCAATGCGACTAAACCATCTAAAGAGACTGGGCACTTAGTTAACCTAGATCGTGCTAATTAACAGCTGAGAGCTAAACGTACCGTTGGGGCCTAGTTCCAGTGACCCTAGGTTTAAGTAAATGTGTTTAGTAAAATATTGCGCTTAAACCGCTTTTCTCTGGGAACATACTTAGGGTAAAACCGTGATAAATGTTGCACGAACTGTTTTGTATATGGCAGGGTTTTAGACTGCGTGTCTATCAGAGATGTGCAAGGTTGCGTATAGAGAGGGATGTGTTGGTTAAGAACCAGTAGAATCGCTTTATTTACCTAGAGTCGCTCAATGCAAGCGATTCTGTGCATCTTCCATGAATGATCCTATTCACGGAAGATGCACCACGGGAATATAATAGATTAAAAACAGCAATACTGCGTTGCCACCAGAGATGTGCAAAGATGCGTAGCTAGGATGTGTTTGTTCAGAACCAATAGAATCGCTTGCACTGAGCAACTCTAGATAAATCTGTAAACAGGGCTGGGCAAAATACATGCTTTGCTTTAATTGAAATACAAATTACAAAATACTGTATCGCAAGTAATTAAAATACGAAATACAAAATATCTTTAAGTAAGGTATTTGAAATATAAATACAAAATACAGTATTTTAGCTATTTTTAAATGAAATACAAAATAAGTAATCTAGACCAGGGGGCCGAGTCTGCTATTGCAATTGTGTCGGAATGGTGGATCATTGATTTTTAGGGTTCCGTAGCCAAATGGCAAAAACCGGAACCCTTATAGATTCGTCATGTCTGTCTGTCTGTTTATCCGTCCGTATGTCACAGCCATTTTTTCCGAAACTATAAGAACTATGCTGTCGAAACTTGGGAAGTAGATGTACCTATTCTGTGAATCGCATTAAGATTTTCACACAAAAAAAGAAAAAAAAAAACAATTTTGGGGGTCCCGATACTTGGAACTGAATCTCACTTTTTCAAATCGGATAGGTCTTCAAAAATGATATTGAGGTTTCTTATATCATTTTTTTCTAAACTCAACTTCCAAAGTGGAAAAATTTGTGTCTCCTCAATTTGACTACGGAGCCCTAATAAAAAAGGATTGGTAGATAACCATGCAATGACACTAACTTCATTTACATGATCACACACTTCATTGGGGAGCACTAAATGATAAGGATAAATGATCCATTTTAAACGTCAATATTTTTGGTCATTTTAAACTAGATGTGGCCTGCGTTTCCTAGCTGACTGCTCTGTGAAGAAACACCGAAACGAAACTCAGAGGTCCAAGTCTCTTTTATAGTCCATACAATCGTACTGGCCAAATCATATGAGAACCATGTAGGTTAATGTCTGAAGGAGTATTTTGAGGAAAGTACCACACAGATTTGAGTGGACCTGTCCAGACAGTGCAAGCATTTGCCAATTAACGTGTATCTCAAACTTAGAACTTAAAGGAGCTCAACGAACTGACGAACAATACCAAAGTAAGGACATTTGTGTAGGCCGCATAAAGAACTCAAACCGTCATTAACATTAAACGAAATGAACCTCTAACATAACACACTAAGAAAGGATTTCCCGAAATTATCGAAAAACGGAATATGCGCGAAAGCGCGTTCGAAGTTGAGGGCAACAGCCTGTTATATAATCATGTCACTGTAAAACGGCAGACTCCGTATGACTTCGTAACAAAACTTGATAAAAACTTGTAACAAAACTTGTTTTTTTTATTATTATTATTTAAGTATTTTCTAAATTAACAAATATACTAGACTAACAAAAGACTAAAGTTGAGCATCAAAATATTCGTCCTCCACGCTGTCAGCTGGTAATGTACCCAAGAGACTGGCGGCATTGCCACGTTGAATTATATATTATATTAATTGCAATGCTTGATCTCTGCCCAAAGTAAGAGCCAGCTCTTGGGTCACGGGAAGTGTCAACCAGCCGTTTCGAAATTTCTTTGAAAAGGCTGTGAGCACAAAGGCCCCACGGCCCTAGGGTTTCAACCCCAAACGGCTCGAAAATATAGTTGCCAATAAGGTTACTATATTTACGCTTGAGGTTTTCCGCAGCCGCAGCGGCAGCGCCAGCACAACACGACGAACTAGGAAGATGAGATGGCGCAAGAGTATCGACACAAGTTGCGTCCCACACTAAAGGCCTACCCATCTTCCAAGGAAACAAAGACATGCCGTCCGGTCTTTTGCCATCGTCACGTGCCAAGCCATCGGGTTCTAATACGGCTGGAACGCCGAAGGTGACGAGAGCTCGTCGGATAATGTTAAACTTGATTATTAGATTATAAATTCTCGATATATGTTGAAAAAATCGTTTTATATAAAATAAATCCCATACAAATTCAATAGTTTCCAATCTATCCGTGCCTTATTTAGTAAAAAAAGCGGCATTTTATAATCTTACGGCGTTTGCCTCTTTCCGATGACATATATAAGGTAATGGTATCCAATACCGCGCATTTACGATTATCTTGACCATAATTATGAATGCACTTGAAATGGTCATACCAACATAAAGTTTTATCGATACAGGAAATAAAACATTCGCCAACCTTTTCAACCAAATCGATTACTTTTGAACATCAAATCGCTATAAAATGGACATCAAATCGTCCAAACTCGACTTCTGATGCTCACTAAAATACTATAATTATAGTACACATCATAGCTTTGATATTCCAGTGAAAAACGCTTTTCGTTTATAACATAGAGCAGGGAATTAAATTAAAAGGGGCTCTTGTGAAAGAAATGTGGTTTTTTTTTCGGTTTATGGTACATACCCTACGTATCGACTCGCCCGTTGTTCCTACTTTTGGTTGCGGGATCCAAGACGAGGGAGATTATTTATAGTTGAAGCGTTTCTCCGGGACTCGTCGAGCCTCATTGGTTCGGCGTTTTTCTGGTGGTCGCCGCTGTTGACTGTTGTCTTTCAAGATTTACAATACAATACAAATTGTTTTTATTCGGGACGAGACATTCATAGGAACCAATTTTGTTAGAACAACTTACCTACACACTACGGTTAAAGTAAAAGTTTAAAAGTAATTAATTAAGAAAGAAAGAAAGAAAGAAACGAATTTATTCGGCACACACGGATTCACACAATGTAGGTAAAATTAAAGGGTATAAAACTAAGTTTGGAAAACAATAACATTGTGTGCCCCGCGGCTGCGCCAAATAGGTACAGTTCAGCAAAATGCCGGACAACTAGGTGCTGCCTGACGCTGATTTTCAACTGCACCTTACGTTGAAGTGTACGGACGTCAACCAGTTTTGTAGGGTATTAAATATACAGGTAAATACATAATATGTTTAAGTGTAATAAACGATACATAAATATAGTTTCGTGCCCAGTGATATATAATGTATAAAAAAAAGGCAAATGAAAGAAAATAACGCAAACAAGAAATGTCATCCAATTAAGCAAAAGTACCTATATGTAAAACCACATGTAGGTCGCTTTTCTACACTAATCTACACTAATATTATAAAGAGGAAAACTTTGTTTGTTTTTTTGTTTGTTTGTTTGTTTGATTGTAATGAATAGGCTCAAAAACTACTGGACCGATTTTAAAAATTCTTTCACCATTCGAAAGCTACATTATCCATGAGTAACATAGGCTATATTTTATTTTGGAAAAAAATAGGGTTCCGTAAGATATTTGGGTTTTTCGGACACAAGGTGTAAAAATCAACCAGAAAAGTTACTTATTTTGTGTACGCTGCCTAAACTATAAAAGATAGAACCATACATTGTTCTAATTAATTGTAGATTTTATAAATATCTACAAAAAAGTCCGCGACACACTATACCTATCTATGTCGAGTGAGGCACAACAACCATTTTTTTTATTTAAAAATCTAGATTTTTCATCTAGAATTAGTCATGTACTTACGAGGCACTTCATGCGGCAAAATGATTCCTCATGGGATGCATCAGCACAGGAGCTCTCGGGTCCTCAGCCATGATTTACAGTGATATGGAATGGTGAGGCGGAATTGTCTAAAAAAAAAACAGTTCGCCCAAAAGTCTATCTATACGACTATATATATCCTCTGTGGTGAATATCTTCGTCTCTTTCTAACATCGGAAAAACATTTTTAAAAATAGTACCAGCCTAGTGTGGGTATTAAACATTCATAAAATCGTTTTACGATTATTTTACAACTTGTAAAAATTACTAAACTCCATGATAAAAGCGTTTTAAAAGTGCTTTTGGTTTCCGTTAGAAAAGTTGAGATTTTATGTTTATGACAATCATTTTGTTCCGTTTTACACTTTTATTGGTTTAACTGAATATATTACGTATAAGGTGTGCTATTTATGTAAATAGACAAATTATTTACATACTTATTGCCTAACTGATTTATGCTTTTTAGACCATAAAACAGAGTTTGATATCAAGATGAAGATCTTATCACCAGCCAGTACGGTTAAAACGTAAAAGTTATATCGTGCACACAAGAATAAATAAATAAATAAATAAATCGTTTATTTGGAACAAAAACAGATACATTCATAAAATAGTTAAACGATGATAACTGCAAAAGTTAGTAACTGTGGCGCAGCTATCAACGCCCGGCTCCTGGTGAGAGGGTAGTTAGTTCCAGAGAAAAACATAATTTAAACCATGAAAGTAGTTTAAAATAAAAAGGGAAAAAATAAATAAAAACACGACAGTAAAATTATGTAGTAAGAGTAGTGTTAGTGTGACTTTGTGTATGTGTGTGTGAGGGTAAGTGTGTGTGTTTGTGCGTGTGTGTGTGTGTGTGTGTGTGTGTGTGTAAGGGTGTGTGTGTGCATGTGTGTTTGATGGTAAGCGTGTGTTAGCGTGTGTGAATGTGAATGTGTTACACTTCCACAAGTTTTTCAGTTGCATCATATGTAAGCGATTTTAGCCAAGTATTGAGCCTTTTTTTGCATTTATTTTTGGTGAAAGAATAGATGTTGATCGTTTTGTTAATACTATTGTATAATTTTGAGCTTATGTAGGTGCAATGACGGCGCGCTGCTACACTTTTACAAGGTTTTACATCGCATACTCGATCTGAACGGCGTCTACTGTTGCATCTGGCTAGTTCATAGGGAAGCTGGGAATGTTTACGTAGCACTGCCTGAGAAACAAACAGCTGTCTGACTGTTAGGACCTGGCAGAGAGAATACAGGGAGATCGTAGGAAAGCGTATAGGTTTCCTCGCAAGTACTTTCAGAACTGCTCTTTGAGCTCTCTCAATGCGTAGCATCGAAGTCTTATGAGTGCCACCCCACACTGTTAAGCAATATCCCATCACTGACTGAGCCACTGCAAAATATACATTAATTAAAGTCCCAAAGTCTGCCGCAGATCTAAGTTTCTTAAAAATATATAACAGCTTCCTGAGTCGTGTCACAACTGAGTCAATTTGTTGGTGAAACAAGAAGGAAGGAAAGTTTATTAATTAAAAGATTGCGGCTGTTTTTTGGGAAACCCCACACTTGTTGTAACTTCACTAGTATAAAATATAGAGTTTTCGTACACTGCAAACACTTCTTAATTCAAAAATAAAGAAATCAGAGTACAGCCATGATGCAACTGAGCTAACACTAAGTATTTATGAAGTACTCGCTGAACCGTGACCACTCCGTGGACGATATTTTTCGGGTTAATATTATACATGATACTCACAAATAACGTGGCTTTCGATTGGTAAAAGAATTTACAAAATCGGTTCAGAATATCCAAAGATTACCCCCTACAACCTCACAAGCCTTACCTCTTTATAATATTAATTTAGTAGGCTGGATTCCATCATCCACAAATTGCAATAGCTTTTTGGAGCTAACAGAGAATACAAAACTCGTTTTATATGCTTTTTGGTATTTGCCCAGCAGTGGGGTACTGCAGGCTCACCGAAATCAATACCGAAAGCAATATCAGATCACATCAAAAACTCTACAAACACCACTTCAGCAAAAAATTACACTACTTGCAACTTTCTCAATGTTCGTGGAACTTGTATTTTTTTTATAAAGACCCCTACATCATCTCATCATGAGAATTTGGGCTCTCTAGCTTTACCTAAAATGAAACTATAGTAGGACGAAACATTTTGAAACAAGGTAGGTAGGGTAGCTCTACCATGCTTCCAGATTTTACGGATATAAATAAATAAAATAAAAATATGATATGCATAGCAATAGAAAAAAAAATAGTTTACTTCGTTAACGTATAATTTACAAATTGCAGTGGCTAGAACTACCCAGGAAGCATGTAGTAATGCTTGAGTTGGGTGGTTCTGCTCTTCCCTAGTTTCAACAGATATAATTTTTTATTTTTTTAGGTAAAAGTAGATAAAAACTATTTTATAGAGCTATTGCTCAAAAGGTTAGAGAAATATATCAGGTGAGATAGCGGTCAAACGTAAGCCTATAAATATAAAAAAAAAAATTGAGATCACTGCCATGCCCCCAGATGCTACTAAGGTTCTAAAGCATAAATAAGTAAATAAATATTCTATTGCTTCCGAAATTCCGAGGGCGTGGCTCAACTTCAACAAGATCATCGGCATAGTGTTGCCTGCCTGTCGGTCTTCTACAGATTGTACTTTGGTGAGTGTGCACAGGAACTCCAGGACCTGATCCTACCATCGCCCTTTTACTACCGGAATACCAGAAGTACTGCAGGGTACCATCCGCACTTGGTCGATATCCCGACTAGTCGTACTCAGCGCTTCTCCTCCACATTTATTATGCGCACAGCTAAAGAGTGGAACTCTCTGCCAACGTCTGTGTTCCCATCTCAAAAATATCACCCGTTCTGCCATCAAAGCAAGAGTGAACAGGCATCTTCTGGGCAAGCTCGCTCCATCATAGACCTCATTCATTGCTTTCCATCAGGCGTGATTATGGTCAAGAGCAATCCCATTACTTAATAAAATTAATAAAAGGTGCAAGCTAAATTGCAACCCAGCTATTCTTGGTTCGCCAGTATAAGATGATGAAACCCCAACACTGTAACCACAGAAATATAAAAAAAATAATTATTAATTAATATTTAAATTAATTATTAAATCTATGACTGTAACACTTATTCAGCTTATTATTCTACTTGGCCAATGAACACATTGACCACTCCCTAGCGATTTCCTACAATTCCCACATAAGTCATTTGACTGCGGACATTCATCATGACGAAATTTTATGAATGTGCGAAATGTCAGATGGCCATCTGACATTCCTTTTCTAGGTAAATTGCAATAGTTGCATCCAACGCGTATTTAATGTCAAATTACAACAAGAAGCCTATTTCAGAAAATACGGATTCATTCCAACGAGGGTCGGAATGAATCCATATAGCATTCCAGTAGTATTTATGACATAAAGACATTTATTTATTTACTAGCTTCTGCCAGCGGCTTCGCCCGCGTGATCCCTAGGGAACATATTCCCGGGATGAAAAGTAGCTTATGTGCTATTCCAGACTATAATCTACCTTTGTTCTAAATTTCATTAAGATCCATTAAGCCGTTCTGGCGTGATTAAGTAACAAACAACCAAACTTTCACATTTATAATATTACTCGTTTGGTGTAAAGTGAAATTATAACCATCTTCCCCTCGACATTAAAATTATTAAAGGATATTGCAAACTGTCGTAAGCCGTTTTCCGAAGCTACTCGCTAGCCTCTAGGCGCCAAGCTAGCCGCCTGCCTGTGCGTACGCGACCACAAAAATAATCCTTATAGCATGATTCAGTATTCACGCGCGATGGCTTATTATTAGCGTTTTTCATGTATAACTTTGGTGTTTTTATACCGATTTCTATGATTCTTGTTTTATGGAATAGTTCATAATGTTAACTTTTATTAATGTTAATTAGGGACGACTGAGAGTTTTATAAACGTAAGAGTAGACAAATACAATCAGAAAGCTTCGAACTGCTAAGCTATCGGGAGTTACACGTGTTATTGTTCGTCAATCATAAAAGATAGACATATGCTGTCGTTGGATATTTTTTATATAATTTTAATGAGAACATTAAAATTATATAAAAAAGAGAGAATTATATAAGAACAGAGGTTGCACACGCGACGGAAGCTTAAAAAATGGAGTAACTTCTCCCGTTTTCCCAACATTTCCCATCACTGCTCTGCTCCTATTGATTGTAGCGTGATGAAAAGTATACTATAACCTGCTCAGGAGTATGAATAATAATTGTACCAAGTTTCATTCAAATCCGTCGAGTAGTTTTTGTTTCTATAACGGTTATACAGACAGACAGACAGACAGACAGACAGACAGACAGACAGACAGACAGACAGACAAAAATTGTACTGATTGCATTTTTGGCATCAGTATCGATCCCTAATCACCCCCTGATAGTTATTTTGGAAATATATTTCATGTACAGAATTGACCTCTCTACAGATTTATTATAAGTATAGATTAGGATCATCAACATTGCATGCACATTAAATATAATAAGCATTTATTACAAAAATCATATAGTGCAGCAACACTTACAGATAATTCAATAAACAAGTATCGCATCACGAAGTGTGAACTAACAGTATTAATTAAGTTGTAATTAAAAATAAGAAATAATATAAATACAATGTCAGAATATAAAATAATTGTAAATTAAAAATGACAAAGAGATAATAAGTAAATAATAATAAAATAGTATTTATGGCATAAAGACATAGGTGGTGGTAGGTGGTGGTTTTAGTCTTACTGACTAAAACCTATCCGTGTTTCTCCAAATGACTGTTGCGTTCCAGGGCCGCGGTGACTCTTTCGAACAAATTTCGCAATAGGTATAACCTTAGGTACCTACTCTACTGCAAGCAACAAAACAAAAATCTCCTTTATATATTATATTCTTATTATAAACATAGGTAATGTTTATTTCGTCTGCAGTCTTGTTTTCTTGGTACTTAAATCAAAATGTGGCAACACAGTTTCAGCTATGGCTCTCTCTGCCGGAGTTGCGGGACTATTCGAAAGAGATACCGCGGCTCCGGAGCGCAAAAGGCAAAGAAGGAACATGGATGGGTTTGAGTCAGTAAAAGTCTGACACTCCCTCCCGCTACACCCAGAACGGGAGGAGTCATTTGATGACTTCCCATCGCAAAAAAAAGCTATGGCTCTCTGCTCAAAATGCTCCATGACACATCATCGTCCTACCCTTATTCCATCATAATCCCATTTAACTTGGGGTAGGCGCAACACGTTTTTATATCGTCCACTTAACTCCATTTTCTTTCATATCGCTTCTCACACAATCCATCCATCTTTTCTTTGGCCTCCATCCATCAACATTTTTATATTCATACCTTTTTAGTTACCTACATGCGTTTCATCCCTTCTCTGCAAAAGACCATACTTTTTTCTTTTCTTTGGATCGAATGCAAATTATAATTTCTACTATCCGTATATTCTGGATAGTATAGGATTTTTTTATCTATTTGTCATTAATAGTTTTGATTAAATATATGTTAACTTTTGAATTATACACCGTTTTTCACGTTTTCCGTAAACATTAGCAAACGCTTCTATAGCTTTAAAAATCAAATCCAAAAAAGGAATAAGTACTTAAAAAGGCTTCGTTCTAAATATGTTTGTAATCTCATTTAATAGAGCTATGCAGTATGAATGTGGCCTATGTTGCCGTTAGTGCAATTAAAATGAAAAATCGATGGAATACCATTTGAATCTCATTTGTTTTTCGTAGCCAATACGGATAAAGAGGCGTGCATATCAGGTGATTTACGTCAAGATTTAGTTTGTATGAAAATGAAAAAAAAATGCGAATTTCTGAACATCTGGTCGAAGTTTAAGAACACGGTGTATTCTAGTACATAATATTGAAGGTATATCGTCCGGAACATGGTGTATTCTAGTACTTAATATTTTTTACACTGCATGACACATATTTCTAAAAATACACTAAAAACTTCGTTAACTTCTATTTTCCAATACGTGTGGAGTATATTTCCACATCAATGCGCTCATTGGCAAAGGTTCTAACAACTAACACAGGGTACTAACAACCTTTAATTATCCGTTGCAGTCAAATGAGGTTGAGAGAAGCCGCCGCTAGTTAGCAATTAGGCAACCGATGCATTCGTTAATAGTTTTGTAGGTTTATGTTTGTTCTCTTAATTAGGCAAAATGTTTGGAAATACACTATATACCTGTATCTTGCCACCTGTTGTTGTACTGGTAATGTACAACAACAGAAAATACCTTACTAAAAAGCCATTAAGTTTGCCTTTTTACAGTGTCTTTCTTTACAAGTGAATAAAGTTTTTAAAAAAAAAATAACAAGATAATTCTAGTCTGTTTTTGTTAAGTAGAGTCGAATATAAAGGGCACAATTATTTTCATGAATATCTTCAAAACAACAACTAAGAAATATTTGTTTAAATATACGTGTCTCAAAATTGTAAAAAATAAATTTTATTTTATGGTTTAAATACCTAAATGGGAAATTTAATACACCAAAATACTATTAACCCAGTACCAGCAACATTGAATCAAATAATTAATAAAATAAATTACTCTTACTAACAAAAAGCCAATGTAATTAACTATGCATGTATACTATTTTTAACCGACTTCCCAAAAAGGAGGAGGTTATTAATTCGGTTGTATGTTTTTTTTTTATGTTTGTTACCTCATAACTCCGACAATTATGAACCGATTTGAAAAATCCTTGTTTTATCTGAAAGGATATACTTGCAGATTGGTCCCATTTAAATCATATCAAAATTGGTTACGAACTTTGGATTTTAAATCGAAATACCTGGAATTTGACTATTTAGATGATTCTTTGATAATCGAAATTACGTACTTTGCTTTTCTGTGACTTTGCAGTGTTGTTGTTAGGTGTGGGGCACCACTAAAAAGTGAAAAATAAAAAACTTTTTACAAAAAAATACAACCGACTTCCAAAAAAAAAAACACTACACAGTAAAAAATAACTTTAATTTCGGAAGTCGGTGTCAAAATACGAAGAAAGTAACAAAAACACCGACTTCCGAAATTAAAGTTATTTTTTACTTTGTAGTGTTTTTAAATTGGCAATCTACTGTAAAGCAAGAAATAAAACGCTTTTTTTAATTTCATTTTATTTATTTTTATTTATACCCAGTTGAAAAATTCTAAGCTCAGTAAATTATAGGGAAACAAAATCACAAAGTGTCATAAAGTCCTACAAGTAATAGGTACCCGATTAACCTACATACCCGTTATCTACACTAACTAAAACAAATGTCAGAAACTAATCCATTACAGAAACTAGATTCCATTAGTGTTTGACACCGCTGTCTCAATCTCACCAACAACAGTTAGGCTAGACGAGTTGCTAAGGAATTTGTGGGCGATTTTCTCTTCGATTTATACAAATTGTTTAATTGCGAACAGGATTAACTTAATTTACGATGGATGTTCTCCAGAATGGCTGGATAAATCTTGGGTTTAAGCTAAATAATACACAAGTGGTCTCGTACAATGTCATCAAAATTGGTTTAGTAGTTTTTGGTTTATCGGTTTTAGTTTATATGTAAAAAATATTAGAAACAAGTAGGGCAGGAAATAAAAAAACATCTATTTTACAAGAAAAGTCTTTAAAGCGCTCTTCCCCTCTCCTAATTATTATAAAGTATTGCTGTGCCCGACATGGTCCATAATTGGTTCTATTTTTTAAAATGTTACTATTCAATGTGGATTGCAATAAACGGTTTGATGGATTTGATTTGATTTCTTTTAAATCAAATAGCTGGGATTCGTTTATGACGTATTTTCACTGTCATTAAAATAAACGATAATGCGTATTTTGCTTCCCTGCGGCTTTCCATTAGTGTGGTTAGGTTTGGAGTACCACTGAAAAGTGATTAATAAATTAAAAAAAAAAAAACAAATAACCAAAAACAACGACTTTCGAAATTAAAGGTTTCATACTTTCAGTGTGTTTTTATTTATTTGTAAGACGATTGTACTTTTTTGTAAAAAAGTGTTTATTGAAATTAATTTATTTTAATACCTAGGTAAGTTTCTATTTAATCATTGAAAAGGAGCAAGTTTTGGCGGTTTTACAATCAGTTTAAAAACGTCATTCATAAAAACAGTAAAAATCCGGTTTCACCGAAAACCGTTTTTTTTTTTGTTAAACGGAATAATAATTTTAAATTTTATTTGAGTCTTAATCCATTAAGTTTTGTTTTTCGTATGTTTGTTTGTGTATTAAGTCCACTTCTATACATTTCTCATTGCATTGCATCAGATGTAAAATAAGTCAACAAAAACCACATTTGAACGTCATTATCATCATCATAACAGCCGAAAGACGTCACTTAGGGGAGGCCTAGACCATATGACGTCACTTAGGACATAGCCCCCCTCCAAGTGACGTCACAACAACCGGTCCAGTGCATTTCACATCCATTGGCTACCTGTGACCCTCACCAACCTTAAGGGGAATCCTCCAACCAGCCCGCGAAATTCAAAATTTCTTACGTTTTTTGCAATTTGCAGGTCAGTGCTAGGTTGTATGTTGATTAAAATATTATTCGCGGCTGTAAGGCGTATGTAGTTACAGAATTATAATCACAAAAATCACCAATACAACCCTCCAAGTTCATAAAAGGCGTAGGAACAAAAAAAAACTGAAAAAGTCATTCCAATGAATTGCAAAACCATGGCAGCTGAGAAGTGACCAGTCCCAACCGACGGCGCCATGACATGCGCCAGCCCCATTCGTCTTAACCATTTTGAATGGAGCCAAATAATCCAACGCATGCGACAGATAGATTAGCTCTTATATATGATTAGATTTGTATTAGCCAGTGATCGGCCGAATAGATTGAATTCTTTATGTTGGCATTATTTCGCTTCCGGTAACTAACGACAATTGCCTGCCAATTATATCTATCAGCGTTTCAATCATCGAAACATGAATCGATAATTATTCCAATAACTTTAGTAACCGTGGGAACACGACCTTATAGGCATTCTCACTCAATTTTGACACCAAACCCTATAATCCTAAAGTTGAATTTTGTTTGTATTCGAGTAAAAGTTGCTGTGGTTCCGTACACCTGCATTTTGTCACAAGCATTGTTTCGCCTTTATTAACAATAACAATCTATTCAATGTCTGCGTCTCGAATTTCTGTACAATATGATCTAAATACATACTAAACTAATTCATGGAATTTGAGTGAAAAATACAGTTCATTTCTCCGTACTGCAAGTTCATGGTGACAAATTAACTTATATTGCGCCAAAGTGCGTATTGTAAAACAGTAAATAAGTATTTCGAAGATCAATAATTACCAGTAAAATAAGAAAAATATTCTGACGAATTGAGAACCTCCTGCTTTTTAAAGTCGGTTAAAAATGCTGTTTGTCGATTGTTTTTTTTTTCGCACTTTTAATAATTACTAAGCCTACGCTGTCTGTCTGTCTGTCACCAGGCTGTATCTCATAGACCGTGATAACTTGAAAGCTGAAATTTTCACAGATTATGCATTTCTATTGCCGCTATAACAACAAATAATAAAAATTAAGGCTCATGGTACGGAACCCTTCGTGTGCGAGTCCGATTCGCACTTGGCCGGTTTTTTATTTAAGTATGGACAATCATCAAATGACTCCTCCCGCTCTGGGCAAAGCAGAAGGGAAAATGTCAAGCTATTACTGACTAAAACTCAACCCGCGTTCTTACTAATGCCCATTTTTTTTTTTACTTTTGATAGGCACGCCTTTGACCACTATCTCACCTAGAAGTAACCTATCCACTCTTTTCTTAAAGATTTCCAGATTGAAGCTATCAGGAAACACAGACTCCGGCAGAGAATTCCACTCCTTTGCTGTACGCACTATGAAAGTGTTCCCAAAACGGTTCCTTTGCGTTCCTAGGCTCGGTAGTTTTTCCGAACAATGGGCTAGAGTCCATCATCCAACAAATTGCAAAACTATTTAGTCCGTCAGTTAGAGTATTGAAAATTAATGGACACTTGTTTTGTAAATCAGTGAATATTGACAAAGATAAAACGCATAAAAACTAGGGAGTGGGGGCTCGTGACGTCACGACTCAGTAAGAATTATGGTGACGAAGGTGAAGGTGAAGCCGAAGGTGTGACGTATTGAGAATTTTAAAAGCGTCGTAACTTCGTCAATTTTGGTTCCCGTAACAAAAGAAAACACCGGTCAAATATTTTTTGATAATCTAACTGACGGACTAATTAGATTTTTTCAGGACACAAGCCCATTCCCCTACCCAGACAGGCCATTGCACTACATCTCTGTTGATCCCATAAAGCTAATCACTGATAAGTGTTATCTCAATAATATTGTTTACAACGGGCCGCGATATCTCAGCTTTTAGTGCTACTCTCCTGCCGACCACTTCGCGACTAATCGTCGGGGTTATCTCACAAGTTTGCTCGAACAAATTGGTTGGAGGTGTATGGAGATTGCGTGTCTGTCCGTTAGTTTGTTCTGATCTTGAAAACTTTGTTTGGATTTTGCGTTCACTCATTGTTTGTGTTTATTATTAATCTGAAAAGGTTGCTGAAGTGCCTTTTACTATTGAATTCTATTTATCTCACCGGCTAATTGAAATCCTTTTTAAAAAAAATAATAGATTTTTTAAGA
Organism: Ceramica pisi; assembly: GCA_963859965.1. NCBI lineage: Eukaryota > Metazoa > Arthropoda > Insecta > Lepidoptera > Noctuidae > Ceramica > Ceramica pisi. Next base: position 25,466,275 of record OY982531.1, on the reverse strand, counting down.
AAAGGTATTTTTTCAATTGGCTACTAAATATTTCGTCAACAATAATACGAATTATCTTTGCGGTGTCTATTTAAATAGCCTGAAATAGATTTATTTTTATTTTGTTAAGGCATTAAAATCGCACAGATACCTATAGAGAATCTACGTAAGTCAGTATCAGTATCGACACATTAGGTGTCCTTACCTAAAAAGCAAAACATCTTCGATTCGAATCATCAAAATTTGTATATCCGTCCCCGGAAATTGGCAAACGCCGTAAGATTGTAAAATATCGCGTGAAATTGTAAACTAGTTTTTTCTAAATAACACACGGATTTATTGGAAACTATTGAATTTGGATGGGATTTATTATAATTATACAAAACGGATATTTCACAATCTATACTAATATTATAAAGCAGAAGAGTTTGTTTGTTTGATTGTTTGGTTGAACGCGCTAATCTCAGGAACTTCTTTCAGTGTTAGATAGCCCATTTATTGAGGAAGGCTATAGGCTATATATCATTACGCTAAGACCAATAGGAGCGGAGCAGTAATGAAAAATGTTTCGCAGACGACGTTGCACGGGTCAGCTAGTGAATTATAATCTAATCAGGAATTATTACAATCTTACGGAGTCTGCCACTTTCCGGTGATATATCTACCACAAACATTCAACCTGCTTGGCACAGATACTCTTCAAATCCTTAACCATGGTTTTAAAGTCAGACAAGCAAAACCGCGAACAATCTTTAACTCGATAAAAGCATGTTTATAGCTGGTATTAGCATTAGCGTCGATACCGAGCCAAATTAACATGATCTTCTGTGTAATACCTCGACCAATAAACGTCGAACTGTCATGCGCATTATCGAATTGGGGCCATGTTATTTTATGAAGTAGGTACTAGAGGCCGCCCGCGACTTCGTCCGCGTATAAATTCTCGTTATTCCCGTGTAAATCCAGATCCCTCGGGAACTCCGGGATTAAAAGTAGCCTATGTGTTATTCTGGGTCTTCAACTACCTACATACCAAATTTCATCGTAATCGGTTCAGTAGTATTTGCGTGAAAGAGTAACAAACATACACATACACCATCCTCACAAATTTTCACATTTATATTATTATTATTTTTTTTTTACTTTCTCGGGTAGACCCGGGCCTTTGGTAGGCGTACGAGGGGCCGAAACCAACTCGCAGAGGCCCCGTTAGACATTTCAAATGTAATGGGGCATATTTCTATTATTATTTATAGTAGGACAGACTCCAGCGCATCAAGCTACAACAATCTGTCAGATTTCTTTTATAGATTTTTTACTTTGTTGCTAAAGATTTTGTGTTCAAATTTGATTGGAAAATTTTGACAGATTTCGATAGTCTGATGTGCTGGCGTCTGTACTAGCTGTCCCTCGCGGCTTCGCTCCCGTTTTACCCGCGTAGTTCCCGTGGGATTTCCGGGATAAAATCCTATGTCCACTCCTGGTTCTAAGCTACCTCCCCACCAATTTTCAGCCAAATCGGTTCAGCCGTTCTTGAGTTATAAACAGTGTAACTAAGACGACTTTCTTTATATCTATACTATCTATACTAATATTAAAAAGAGGTAAAATTCGTTTGTAAGTTTGTATGTAGGGGGTAATCTCAGGAACTACTGGTCCGATTTGAAAAATTCTTTCAGTATTAGATAGCCCATGTATCGAGGTAGGTCATAGGCTACATATCATCACGCTAAGACTAAAAGGAGCCGAGCATTAATGGAAAATGTGACGCAGACGAAGTTGAGCGGGTCAGCTAGTTACATATAAGATAGCGTGGCCAGAGTAATTCTACTAATTTTTAAGCAACGCAAATATATGCATCTTATTTGCGATCTGTCAAAAATGTATTAAAAACGTAGGAGCTCGTGGCTAAATAATAATAGCCGCACGGGTCGATCTTCAAGGTTTTTTCTTACCGACGTTGGTCTGTGGATGGGTGACCATCTTAACTTACCGAGTTCTTCCGTGCATCGGAAAGCACGTTAAAACATGTTTAAACCGTTGGTCATTTGAAGATCTTAGGCAGTCGTTACGAATTGTCAGAAGCCAGTAAAATCTGACTCCAGTCTTGCCAAGAAGTACCGTGTTACCCTGTTAATGGGTTCAGGAGGATTGGTAGGCAGCCACTCAACTTAAAACACTGGTATTCAGCTAAATCCGGTTTGACTAGAAGCTGACCCCAATATAGTTGGGAAAAGGTTAGGCAGATGATGATGTCACTGGGAGGGACAGAACTGTAGGTAGCTCCGTCTCTATCTCGCATTGGTAGCATGACAGTTTTAACACCTCATAATGCGGCAGCGGCAGTGCGATTTAAACCTCACCGTGTAATCCATACAAACAAGATGGAATGACAGTTTACTTCATGCTCTGTGCTCACATTCATTCCAGCTAAGTTTACGCGGTAAAACGTTGACATAATAGACCAGCTGCTCAGGGTTTGAATTCGGAACGCGTGCCATGCGTGGGTGTTTGTTGAACATCTTAACGCTTATTAAATCCTCATTTGTTGCTGGCTGAAAGGAATGAGTCGCGCTAAATGTCAGCTGCAAATGTTATGCAAATTATTATTATGTAGTGGTTTTAGTACGTTATGAAAACGGATTTAGAGATTTTTAAGGTGTAGGTTCTTACCTACCTATACCATAAACAAACTCTAAATTCGTTAAAAATATCTGGAAAAAGTTAAAAAAGTGTTTCATCGAATATACTTATTATTTTAAATTCCTCGAGCGTGATTACAATTTGGGACTGATATTTTTTATTGTGACCAATTAAAATTCCTTAGAAAACATCAAAAAATAAATAAATAAACAAATATCGAACTTCAATTAATACCCTATTAATTGTCTACTTGAATTCCATATCTGATCGTATAATAATTCTATTTTCGTTTGTTACAGGTTGCAACTGTTCGTCGATCGGTTCCGAGAGCAACGTGTGCGACATCCGAACAGGACAGTGCCGTTGCAAGCAACACGTTACGGGCCGGGCTTGTGAAACTTGTGAGGTAATGTAACCAAGTATCTTCTCTAGATTTGGTTGCGGTTCGTGGATCCCAGCGCTGTGTTCTCATCTGCTATGACATCAGAGGGCCAATTCTACTATTTTTTTTTAAGCAAAAAGCCTCTTGTTTCATTCATTTTTGACAGATTGTGACTGACATGCGAAAGCGAACGTTGTTTAAAAATTATTAGAATTGGCATGTAGATCTATATTCGCCAGCTTCAGATACCGTGGTAAACCAAAACGTCCGCCATAATCCCTTTCGAACTAAAACAGTTAGGATTCCAAACAAACAATTTACATCCATTGATATTCAAATGGCACAGCGCTGGAAATGTCCCCGTGACATTTCTGGGCAATAAACGGAACGGGCCGAGGAAACGGACCGGAATTTATACGGGGCCACTGTTTGTATAGGCAGAGATGTATTTGTTAGAAGCGAGGCTCGAGAAGGTGCTACCTAAAGAAAATAAAATAAAGAAAGACAAGTAGTTTAATCCACACAAAAAAAAAAACGATTCAAAAATTGAAAAATTGGCGAACGGCAGGCTTTTATGGGAGTTTCGAACAGCTAGTAAATTTTAGAGTTTTGGGATCATGTTTGTTTTAATAGGTAGTTTATACGATAGAAAAGTCCTATTTAAAATCTTAGATTTTTAGAACTTGGGACATAAAAGCTATACCCAGTTTTATTTTGTGAGGTTATGTACTAGTGTAGAAATGTAGGTTGTAATTACAGGTAGGTAGGTACATTAACATTGTTATGATGATAAAATAAATATTCTAGATTACTTGTCGTCATCTTTGTTGTGTTTTACTTACTATTAAGTAGGTAGATTGAGATGAGGATCATACCTACTCAGAGGGAGGGAGGTTCTGTCCGCTGCTAGGCAATAGGTATCTCCTAATGCACCCCGCATTAGGAGATACCTATTGCCTAGCAGCAGACAGAAACAGTTTGATAATAATGAAGTTCTGATGGACACTAGACAGATTTTCTTTACCGGTCAATAAATAATTGCCAGAACAAAAAAAAATATTAATGAATTCATTCCAATCATTACCTACATCGTTTACTATTATGATTTTATGCAACAATTATGGGTTTTACTATTAAATCTATTTATCAATAATTAATTGTCATTTCGAAGGTTGTGATATTTTACTTATGGCGTTTACTGTTTTGTTTGGTATAATTATTGAAATCTTTCAATTGCTAGTGTTAATTAATCCCATGTTCTAGAAATTGTTACTATTTGTTTGACGTCCCAAAATGGCAGCTTATAAAATTAAGTTTAAGTTTTAATATTATAATAACGTCATATGCATTGAAATTTAATCGATTTTATTCTTTTTTTTATACAAAGTGGGGAAACTCTTGGCCCAAATCTCACCTGATGGAAAGTGATGATTAGGCTGAAGATGGAAGCGAGTTTCACCCGGAATCCTCTTACACAAAGGAACTGGCTATCATACCTCTAACTGCCGGAACACAACAATGCTATTAACATAGTTGTTATGTCGACAGACTTAGACATGATGGTGGTAGCTTGCCAGGCGGACTTAGAACAAGTCCTACCACCAACCAAACCGAGCAAAAAATTTGCCCCCGCTGGGAATCGAACCCGGGACCTCTGGGTCTGAATCAGGTGGTATAACCACTAGACCACGGAGGCGGTTAGTGTCACCTGTTTAGCACTACCCGGGGACCACGTGTAGGGATTCGCTGAAGGGTATTCTTCTACGGACGCGGGTGACTCGGCCCCCAAAATAAAAACCCAACTCGGCCCAAAAATTCGATTATTTTGTGAGTAATATTTTTTCTCTCCACCGTCAGTAAGTTTGTTGTCGTGCAGTTCAAAGATTACAAGAATACCGTTCATCATTCAAACTTAAACTTAACCGCAACTGCACTAAAACTTAATCGACGCGTCATAAAATTACGTGATTTAGCCCTCTGTTCGCATAACACCTATTATTCTGCGCTTCATTGCTCGTTTACAGATCTTAAGTTTGAACTTTTGTTATTCAGTAAATGATCAACTTTGTGCACCGTAACTTAAGACGCTCATAAGTTCCTGTTCTTTTTTTGATACTGTTTTTGCCCGTTCCCGTAAGAATTTCGGCAAATCCATCTCATAGAGCTCCTCTACGGAGTGTAGGGAGGCTACATGTCAAATCTCAGCTTTCTACGACCAGTAGTTCCGGTTTAACTTTGTCTGTCAGTCCCTCAGTCAGATACCTAACGGAAGAATTTTTATATAATATATTGATTGGATTGATAAAAAAGAAAAAAACCGTCAAATATCTATAAAAACGGCAAAGAAGTCACGTTTGTTGTATGGGAGCCCTCTTAAATATTTATTTTATTCTGTTTTTTAAGTATTTGTTGTTATAGCGGTAACAGATATATATCATCTGTGAAATTTTCAACTGTCTAACTAATACGGTTCATGAGATACAGCCTGGTGACCGACAGACAGACGGACGGACGGATGGCGGAGTCTTAGTAATAGGGTCCCGTATTAACCTTTTGGGTACGGAACCTAAAACCTGAGCTGCATCTGGTTATATTGAAAGCCGACGCCAACATATTTGGTAAAAGGCTACGCAGAATTCTCGATTATACGTCTCTGAAATAATTGCATTAGAAAATCTACTACTAGTAAACTGCTAGGCTTGATTGCTTCAAATCGTAATATCGTCGGGTTATAACAGCTAAGTGAGAGAAACGGACACAAAATGAAGCTGAATTTAAACTACACAGGGTCGGACCTAAACTATGCTGTTACATTTTGCTTTACAGTTTTATGAATTAAAATATATTATTAAATTTAAATATCAAGTTTAGAAAAAAAAATTAAATGTTGCAGTAGTATATATTAATCTAGGTCTACATTAGGATTATAATAGTAAGAGTTTAAACTATGGAATGACAAATATGAGATTACAGTCAAAAATAGAACTCTGAATGTAATGTAGTGCGTTGCCTTATCTCGGTTTACTTAAACCTGTGTTTCAGGCCATCTCTCTGCGAAATTAAGGAAAAAATGAGAAATAATGGTTTCTTACGCTAAGGTTAGCTATTGGCTTTATTTGACTCAATGGTTGGTCTTGAAAATACGAGTATGAGCCACTAAAATATTTGGTTTAATCTTTTCGATGTAGGGGTATTTAACCGACTTCCCAAAAAGGAGAAGATTCTCAATTCTGTTGTATTTTTTTTTTTTCATTTTTGTACCTTTTATATCCGTCATTTATAAACCGAATTGAAAAATTCTTGTTTTATCTGTAAGGGCAAACTTCTCGATTAAATTTGGAATTTTAATCGAAATAGTTGGGATTCTTTTACTTGGATGATGGTTTTTTATCATCCAAGTAAACGAAATTGCGTATTTTGATGTTTGCCATTTTTAATATTTTCTTTCTTTCTTCTCTCTTTCTTTCCATTAACTGGGTAACACGGTCTTTCTTGACAAGACTGGTGTCAGATTTTCTGGCTTCTGATAATCCGTAACGACTGCTAAAGATCTCCAAATGACACCGTGGACAAACAGCTTAACGTGCTTTCCGAGGCACGGAGGAAACTCAGTATGTTAAGATGGTCACCCATCCACAGACCAACCTCAGCAAGCGTTGCTCAATCTTGAAGATCGACCTGTGCGGCTGTTATCTTTTAGCCACGAGCTCTACCACCAATAAAAAACTGCATTTTTTCTTTTGTTTTTTTTTTAAGAACCAGTTTTGTGTGTTGACTTCATGTAATTTTTATTTATATTATCCGTAACTAGGGACACGCCCCAGCTTTGCACGGGTCTTATTTAATACCTACAAAATGCTTCCTCGTTTATTCATAAGTCTATGCCACATAGCAAAGCGGAACTTTAAGATGTCAGTTAAGCCCTAATCCGGCCCTGTCAGCCATAATACCAATAATTGGTGTCGCTCGAGTTGGAATTGTACCGCAGAGTCTCAATTAAATGTCAATGGGACATGACAAGTATTCGCGAATGTGGGCCACAGCTGGCCAATATCTCATGCACATAATAGCCAAGAATTGTGGAAGAGGGAAGACAGATGTTTGTGTCTGGCTTCAAACTTCAAAGGAACTGCTGGAAGTGAATGGATTTTATTGGTACTTGGCAACAGGTTCGTCTGTTCAAAATATCAGCCCTGTCAATCAGTATGTGTTGGCTGGGATTGCGATGTTGTTTTCCTAGAGTTGCGGAATTTCCTGCCGGAGTTGCGGGACTATTCGAAAGAGATACCGCGGCTCCGGAACACAAAGGGCAACGAAGGAACATGGAGGGGTTTGAGTCAGTAGAAGTCTGACACTCCCTCCCGCTCCACCCAGAGCGGGAGAAGTCATTGGATGATTTCCCATCACTAAAAAAAGGGTTGCGGAATTTGTTCGAAGAGTCACCGCGGTCTGAAACTCAAAGGGCATTAGGAAGAACACGAATGAGTTTTAGTCAGTAAGAGTCAGAGAGTCCCTTCCGCTTCGCCCAGAGCGGGAGGAGTCATTTGATGTATTCCTATACACAAAAAAAAAACAGAAACGCTAAGATCAACAGGTCATCTGCCTAGCATGAGCACGACATACGAAAACAACACATTTAATTGCGGAGAATGTGTCATTACTTTAGTAGTGTAGTAGTAAAGTATACAGGGAAATTGAAAAAATACCCGAAACCTCTTAGGCAGTGAAAGTACACATGATTATAAGCAACTTTTGTTTTGGTAAAACTCCGAAATCTCGAAAAAAATATCAGCTGTTTCATACATTTTCATTGGCTAAATACTGCATTTTGTATGAAACAGCTGATATTTTTTTCGAGATTTCGGAGTTTTACCAAAACAAAAGTTGCTTATAATCATGTGTACTTTCACTGCCTAAGAGGTTTCGGGTATTTTTTCAATTTCCCTGTATAATAAATAAATAAATAGATTTAAAAGCCGTGTATATTGTTAGTGGTCAGGCAGGGGCCAATAGTTCTTCTATAACAAACGATTATCACACCACTAAACCGCCCAAACCCATAGCGTTTCATCTTTTGTTTCCATTTTCTGCAATAGTCTTGCTCCAACCGGGGATTGTCCTTGGGAATACTTTCACAGTGCATAGTTTTATATATCATTGGTGCATACAGGGATAATCGCCGGTTGGTGCCCCATTATATTTAAAATTTCTAACGGGGTCTCTGCGAGTTGGTTTCGGCCCCTCGTACGCCTACCAAAGGACCGGGTCTCCAGGGACCCGAGAAAGGAAAAAAAAAAATAGTAAATATGTGACTGGAAAAACAACGTATAGAGAAGTCAAAATAATAAGGCCCTAAATAAATTGGGAATAGAGTGAGAACGCTGATGACCTGTGGCTATGTAGTTTTTAAACAAATCTCGATCTTATATGAATTTTATTCAAGAATAGGCCTGCAGTGCGATTCTACAAACAATTAAACATCTCACATGCATCAGGATGAAAATTGGTGCAGTAGTTTTTGAGTTTATCGCGAACAGAGAGACAGGGCGGAGGACTTTTGTTTTATAATAATATGTAGAGATTATTTTAAGTGCCTTTTGAAATACCTATGTAATAATGATGTTAGTAATTAAGTAAACAATTATAATTAACCTTAATTTCACAGTTATTATTGCAATCGAATGGGTTGATTTTAATTTCTAATTTACATATTTGTCGTAGTTTAACTTTACTAGCTCTTTTAACACAAACATACGAAGTTATCGTAGAGAACGTTGAATTTATAACGCTTTAAATGTCAAATAAAATATAATGATGACTTTATATTAAGTATTTAAACCGCAGTTAAACTTTAAACTGTGCCGTTCGTGAAATGTTACACTTCCTGGAGTTAACTGCAAAATAAGGATAGAGCTGATCTAGGAAAACTAGCTTTCCATTCACTCTTTGATATCATGGGATATTTTCTATAAGAAATCATCAAATGACTCCTCTCGCTCTGGGCGGAGCGGAAGAATGTGTCAGACTCCTACTGACTTGAACCCAGTCGTGTTCCTACAAATGCCCTTTGCGTTCCAGGGCCGTGGTCACTCTTTCGAACAAATTCCGCAACCCTGGCAGGATAGAATATTCTTATCAGCTGCTTCCCCGCGGCCCTTCCAACAAAAACCGAAAGTTTTCTCTGGATAAAAAGTAGCTTAACCTAACCATAGTTTTCAAATGACAATCAGCGCTTATGTAGCGTACTTTCAGAGATTACCAACAGTTTTTTTTTTATTTGTGATGGGTTTGCGCTTGACTCCAGTCTTGGTTAGAGATGACAGAGAAAAAGGCTACGATGGAGCGAGCTTACCCAGAAAGAGCCTGTTCACTCTAACTTTGCAGAGATTAGGGTTGTCATTAAATAAAATTGAACCATATCAATTTCCTAGGTGTTCAATTAAGGGGCTTGGTAGATGATTCGGCTGCTGACTTTCGTCCGATCCGGTCGACACAGGAAATTGATTCCTATTAATATTTTTGAGTGGTGTTTCAGCTCAATTATTTTTTAAAGGCAAAGTGATGTCATGGAAATATTGAATAATAACTATTTTACTAACGAGGCCACGGATAAATTATTTTTATAAATATAATAAACATTAATGAGTGTGATCTCTCACGGGTAGGTTTGTTTTCGACTTTTGGCACTTTGCACTTACATGGTCGCACAAACACAAAAAACCAAAAGCTATTGATACAATATATAGCTGTCTCTTTCTTGCACGTGATTGATTAAAAGGGTAATCAGTCGGAGCCCGCAAATTAAAAGAACAATACCTAACTTTGTCCCAATTAGGTCCTTAGAGAACTTTTGATGAACATTTTTTTACAACAATTTCCTGACTTGTACTAAAATAAAATATAACCCTAAGTCAGTTTTGTCATTCTTACTGTACACAATTTGTTTAAAAAAAAAGGATCCTCCAAAAATCCACTTAAAAAATAAATAATAATGAAATTCCTGTTTCGACCGGATCGGCCGAAACTCAGCGGCCGAATCGCCTACTAAGCCAATTAAATGCCGGGAGGTCATAAGCCCGTCATTGAAAAGGCTAGGCCGCTAATTAAAAAGCTGATTAAGCTAGTTTATTGCGACAAACTTAGGTGCAGCGAAATCTGACATAATAATAGTTCATGTATTTTAGCACCTACTTGTACCATTATTCCATTAAATACAATGTAAATGGCAAAGCATTATCGTCTTTCATGTCAATCACTACAGCGATTGTATCTCGAAGGGCTAGGTGCAGCATTACAAATTATGCCGAACGTTAACCGACGATCAACACTAATCCGGGCTTAAGTCGGCTAATCGTTAGTTTACTTCACTCGCGTTAATGTTGTTTAAAGGTCATCGCGTCTGCACATATTTGCGACTATACCTAAATTTTGGATTTTGTTAGGATTCAGTTTGGATCAGTAGTTTTTGTTTTATGAGCATTTTATGCTTATTTAATTTTCTGCGTTAGACGTCGTCATCACCTCATAAAAGGGAAATTAAAAAACTTTCTACAAAAAAATGTAACCGACTTCCAAAAGAAACACTATAAAGTATAAAATAACCTTTTTTGGGAAGTCGGGTGTTATAAAACAAAGATACAAAATCAAAAACACCGACTTCCAAAATTTTATACTTTGTAGTGTTTATTTAGGAAATCTGCTATATTTTTTTGTAAAAAGTTTTCATGTACGATAAATATATTCAACTAGCTGATACCCGCGGCTTCGCCCGCTTGACATTATATTTACATTATATTAGCTTACATTATATACCAAAACCATCCATTCATTCTATGGGTTGAAAGTATCAGTTTGCAGCCCTACGGAGAATCGTTTTCAACTCACCAATCATAAAAATCAAATTATTAATCACAAATTTCAAATCATAAAAAAAATATGAAAAAAATGTTATGGCTGAATATCTGGCCAGCCACAGAAAAAAATAACAAAATAGTCGGGAAAGCGGCAATACGATCTTCATTTATTTTTCGAGCTTTGTTCAAACTTTCGTACCTACCTATAGCAGAGAATTGTATTAACACGATGAGTTCATCAGATTCAGATTCGTGATTTTAGTTTTACTTTCCTTGTATTCCTGATGAAAAGCACAGTCTTCATCTCGGGTGAAAGACATATCATCACCATCGTCATGTCTTCATATCGGGTGATATTCATTCCCCTTTTATCGTAATTTCAGCCGAACAGCGTTAGACCTGTGCGTTTTGTCATGTTTCGATTTACTTTCCACTTGTTGTTGGTTTGTCCGATGCGTGTCCGCGATCATATCGCGCGACTGCGCATTCTTGTGCGTGAATGGGAGCTGGGACGCTCACGCGCATGTCGTGAGCGCCGATGGCACTGGTGAGCCATTGTGTTCTCTGTTCGGTTCAACGATCGAGTCCTTAAGTATACTCTGAAGGATATAAATAAAATTATGCAATGTATATATAAACGTTGATGTTCAATCAATCTCTTCCTAGCATATTCACACCTACGTTGGGATCTTTGGGATTACGGGTATGGCGATTATGGCTTACACTCTACCAGTGGCTCCCAACCTTTATTTGACCTGGGAGTGGTCCCAGTTTGATTTCTCTGCGGTTAGCAGGGACCAGATATCAAAAAGAAAATTACCTAAACTATTAACTTTCACTAATTGGGCTTGCAAGTTTTTTCGCCCACCGTACATTTGCGAGATCACCCCGCTGATTCATAACGCTTCTTGCCGGCTACTATAGCATAGCTTCAGCTAGTTTTCGAAGTCAAAAGTAAATAATATAAATGTAGAAAACACTGATTAAACAGCTTCTAAGTTTCTAACAAAGTATTGTCTGATTGAAAATTAAAGTCATTTTGCATCAAAATGTACAAGTTTTGAGGTTTGAAATAATATTTTAGTTCTTGTGGACCACCACTTGTCCACGGACCACAGGTTGGGAACCATAATCATTGCTCTAACCAGAAGTCCCACTGCTGGGCAAAAGCCTTCTCTTTCTTCTTCCACTCTTCTCTGTCTTGTCGATGTGACCAAGTTTGCCTCACACAAAATTTATGGAGATCGTCACACCCTCTTTGCTACGGTCGACCTACGTTCGGCTTTCGATTGAAAATGTAGAAATGTCTTCTAGTGGAGTCCTATAATATGCCAATAAGGCACTTGTCTCACCGCCGGCGAGGAAGCGATTAGCTATCGACTCTTTGCTTGCTTAAGAAAGGGACAATAGATACAGAACTTGTGTGAGTAAAATCATCTGCCTAGCCTTTTCCAACTATATTGGGGTCGGCTTCCAGTCAAACCGGATTCAGCTGAATACCAGTACTTTACGTGGGGCGACTGCCTACCAGACCTCCACAACACGTTAACTGGTAACACGGTAAGTACTCCTTGGCAAGACTGGTATCAGATTTTCTGGCTTCTAAAAGTTCTAACTATCCGTAACGACTGCCAAAGATCTCTAAATGACAGCCAGGACCAACAGCTTAACGTGCTTTCCGAGGCACGGAGGAAACTCGGTATGTTAAGATGGTCACTCATCCACAGACCAACCTTGGCAAGCGTTGCTTAACCTTGAAGATCGACCTGTGCGGCTGTTATTTTTTAGCCACGAGCTCCTCTATGTGAGTAAAATATACATATATATAGAGTCGGTAGCTGGCTGTTCACACTGGCGGCGAGCCGGCTCTTACCACTAGTTGATCGCAGCGACAACAGCTATTAAAAGATTGTACTCGCTCAGCGACACTTGCTCGGCGATGCTCGGTTGGATGTCAGAACTCACCAACCAGCGGTAATTTCTAACCATAATGCCGGTGCCGGAGCGAGTATTGGAAGTAATCGCCCGCCGCATAAAAGCACTCGCTTAAGGCCGTACCCTGACCAAATAACCTTGAGCATTTTTTCCCTCAATAACAGCGCAAGAGATACAACAGCGAATACGCTCAGAATGTTGAATAAAATTGTTATTAAAATCTAATTTTGGTTGTTTCAAAAAAATATTTCTACCAAAATGTTCATAATTAAATTGCCTATCCATTAGTGTAAGTACATAATCAAAATAATCGTTAGTTTTCGAGAAGATGCATGTTTTCAGTAATTTTTTCTCATTTCTGTGGTTTCGTTGTGAGGAGATTACTTAAACATTATACTTAGTAATAAAAAATAAAATCTACCATTTTGAAGCCAAGATTATGTAGAAATTTAATGTATTTTTTATTAGTTGACATTTCTTCTGGATAAAGAGTAATTATATAGCTCCAAAAACTACACAAAAAACGGCTAGCGCTGCGTTTTGCTCGGGTACGCGCCTTAAAGCCGTGCGTCAAAACTATCGAAACTTTTCACTCGTTACTAGCTGCTCGCTAACTCGTTTTGAGTTTCAAGCTTTACTCGCTACTCGCTGATCGCCGGCACTCCACTAAAAAACTGAAATTATTCTAGCTTCTAATGTACGCTGTTCCTTAAGTAAAATGGTCGTTCAATGGCAATGTGCCAATGGGACATTAAATTGATGGATTAGAATAAACAGACGCACAGATTTCAAGATGCGATCAATTTTAGATTATGAATTGAGGCAACGGGGACACGCTAATGTTTCTCGAATTGGAAATGTAAACATTTACGAGATTTAATGATGACTAAAAATAAATGATATCCACGGACACATCAATGATAACTATATTTAAATGATTATATCTACACACATTTAGGGCTAATTTTTCAAAAGTCCAATAACTTATACCTGAGGAATAAAAATGGCCGTCTGACAGCTTTTGTATGGAAAATATGTCATTATGACGTATTTATTCTTCCAATAAACTTTATCTAACTATTGAAAAATCAGCCCTAAGTATGATATACTAGCTGACCCGTGCAACGTCGTTTGCGTAACATTTTCATTATTGCTCCGCACCTATATGTCTTAGCTATCTGGGCTATCTAATAACACTGAAAGAATTTTTCAAATCGGACCAGTAGTTCCTGAGATTAGCGCGTTCAACCAAACAAACAAACAAACTCTTCTGCTTTATAATATTACTATATATGAGGGCTTAGCAAATACTCCTATACGCGGTTTATAGTAGACGATTTAATTTTAATACGTCTACCATGGCAAATTTTAATTTAAAAGAAAAAAAAGTCGAATTTGTAAACTATTTCCCAGTTTTCTGCACAACACATGCCTCGTAAAAATAAGTACCTAATGCTTTGAATGGGGCACTATAATATTATATCGCATATAAAGTTTTCTAAATTTCTTTTCCTTGATTTTTGATACATTCCTACAGACCCATCTCACGCTAAGAATCATGATAAATGTCCTGTTCATCCCCCAGGAAGGCTACTGGGGCCTGCAGCTGGGCGGCTGCCGGCGCTGCGCGTGCGGCCCGGGCGCGTCCGCCTGCGACCCCGTCACCGGCGCGTGCGCCTGCGCAGACGGCGTCGGCGGCGCGCACTGCGACACCTGCCTGCCCGGCTACTACGGCTTTGGACCTGCTGGATGCCTACGTGAGTTGGTTTTCCCATATTTGTTGGCAAACTTGCCGACGATCTAGCTGAAAGTGATCAGTGCTGCTTTTCGGTGTTATCACCTCGAAAACGCTGAGGCTAAAGTTTTGGTGCGCCAGTGATTACACTACCCAAAAGTAAGCTGCTTTTTTTAAGATGGCAAATCATCAAATGTATCCTCCCGCTCTGGGCAGAGTGGAAGAGTGTATCAGACTCTTACTGACTAAAAGCAACCCGTGTACCTCCAAATGCCCTTTGCAAAAGGGTTGTAAGGCTATAATACAACACGCGGACCCGGGTGGCGTATTGCCAAACTGTATACTGACCCAGACCGGGGTTGCTCTGAGTTCGATCGCAGTTTGCGTTTGTAGTTGAAGAGCAAACTGTATACCTATTCAGAGAGTGTCTGATACAAAAGATACAATTTACATTTTGCTTTAAAATACTAGAGCAAAATACGTACGAGTTGCGATTTTAGTGTTTTTGTTTTTGGCATTTAATGATCGTCAGGTTCAGATCCCCTCTATGGTTGGTTAATCATGTGGGTTAGGTTAGGTTAGAACCATGACCATTAGCGTGCCGCGGCAGCGGGCGCCGAGCACCAGATCCCTTCTATTGTTGGTGAATAATTTGGGTTAGATGAGGTTATAACATATGCGAACAAACCGTATACTTATACAGACTGGTCTGTAGTTATACGTAGTTTGCTTTAAAAATATGCAAGCAAACTGTATACTTATACAGACTGGTCTGTAGTCATACGTAGTTTGCTTTAGAGTATTTGTTATTTTTAAGAGCACAAAGTGTTCGAGTACAGACTGTGAGTGTCTGTACTGATATACACAATGGCAATACGCGACCCGGTGCGGATTGTAAGTCTTATATGATAAGTTCAGGCCGTCTTATCAAAGGTCTGCCTACTGCATAAAATGGGTCCCAATTAGCATATTGATGATTTTTCTTATGAATTGTTCCAGCATGTCCGGTGTGCAGGGACGGCAAGGTATGCTCCCCACACAGCGGGCGCTGCGTGTGCCCGGGCGGCTCCATGGGGGCCGGATGTCGGCAGTGCGCGCGCGGGTACTGGGGGGTAGGGAACTCCTGCCGCCCGTGCAGCTGCGGTGCCGGCGCTGTGTCTAGTGAGTACTCACAACATGACAGCATCATCATCATTAAACTAAAATTAAAAAAACACACAAACGTCATCACAAGATTAGCTCTGTGGGTCTCATATCCCACGAATTGCCAAGACCTTTGCCAGGTCATTAGACCACGGTCCTTTCAAGGAACTGGTAGAAATGTCTTGTCTCAGGCTCGCGGGCTTGAAGCAGCGAGCGGAGACTCTCTTGATAGTAACTGGCAACAAATCCAGACTTCGGGTTTCTTACATACTCGGAGCAAATACTGCTTGGGTGTTTGGTTCGAACCAATTACCAAACACCCCAGGTATTTGCAAATTGTTTCAAAACTAATATTTTTGATGATGACATAGGCGAACTACATCAGCTGTTATTCTACTCATGTGTATTCATTTAGATTTGGTCTCAAATTACTAATTAAGAAATATTATTTCCAGACATCTGCGACCCTCACACTGGGCAATGCAAGTGCCGCACCGGTTGGGAAGGAGCCACATGCGAGCAGTGTGCGAGCGGCCACTACGGGCCCAAGTGCCGCCCGTGCCAGTGTCACGCTGCCGGCACCAGGGACTGTGCCGACGGCACGTGCAGCTGTGACGAGTGGGGACGGTGTCCTTGTAAGGTGAGCTGAACTGAATCATAGCCTATGTATTATTACAAGTACAAGTGCTGGCCGTGCCAGTGTCACGCTGCCGGCACCAGGGACTGTGCCGACGGCACGTGCATCTGTGACGAGTGGGGACGGTGCCCTTGTGAGGTGAACTGAACTGAATCATAGCCTATGTATTATAACAAGTACAAGTGCCGACCGTGCCAGTGTCACGCTGCTGGCACCAGGGACTGTGCCGACGGCATGTGCAGCTGTGACGAGCGGGGGTGGTATCCTTGTAAGGTGAGCTGAACTGAATCATAGCCTATGCATTATGACAAGTATTTATTTATTTATCATGAAACCTTAGAGCTATCATTACAGATTTATTAATCCTAATAACTATAGTCTTTTTTTTTTTTTTTTTTAGGGATGGGAAATCATCCAATGACTCCTCCCGCTCTGGGTGTAGCGGGAGGGAGTGTCAGACTTCTACTGACTAAAACCCATCCATGTTCCTTCATTGCCCTTTGTGTTCCGGAGCCACGGTGTCTCTTGCGAATAATCCCGCGACTCCGGCAGGCGTCGGCCCTTTCGGGCCCCTCTGTGTTGCTGACTCTCTTTGAGGCGCGCGTGGAACACTAACGCGCCGTCGACACGGCCTGTCGTCACTAGACGGACGGACGGCGAGCCACCCATAGCTCGCCGTCCACAGGCCCGCGCCTACGGTGGCCGGAGGTCACCAGGTGGCCCCCGACGCCCGCGGCGTCCACCACGGCGGCCGGGACGAGAGGGTCTCCTCTCCCGCTCCGCCACCTCCTTCGCTAGCATGACTGCTTCGCAGAAGGAGGCAACGGCGTCCCATTCCGTCTCGCTCCGGACCATGGCTTGGACCAGGGCCGGACGCGAGAGGTCGCCGCCAATCGCCGTTTCGAGGACATGGCGGTGCGCCGCCCAAGCGGGGCACACCTGCACAGTGTGCTCTACCGTGTCCTCCGGTCGATCCTCGCAGTGGTGACACCCGGGCGTTTCCTCCCGCCGAATTCGGTGCAGGAACCTCCCGAAACATCCATGTCCGGTGAGGACCTGCGTCAGGCGGAAGGTGAGGACGCCGTGGCGCCTCTCAAGCCACTCCTCAAAGAGGGGACTTATCGCCGTTATTGTGGCGTGCCCTAATAACTATAGTCTTACATCTATTTCTAAACTATTTTTACTTAACACTGCACACACTTTTAAAAAATACTATACATTAATTATACAGCACATTGTTATTTCCCTAATCTACCGTATTATAACAAAACACAAAAAGCAGTCTCTTCGCGAATTCACTCAAATGACATACGTATATGTCCACTTCAACATGGAGTTTATTAATGACCCGAATAGCCCGGGTAAGTACAAATGCCGACCGTGCCAGTGTCACGCTGCCGGCACTAGGGACTGTGCCGACGGCACGTGCAGCTGTGACGAGTGGGGACGGTGTCCTTGTAAGGTGAGCTGAACTGAATCATAGCCTATGTATTATTACTAGTACAAGTGCTGACCGTGCCAGTGTCACGTTGCTGGCACTAGGGACTCTGCCGACGGCACGTGCAGCTGTGACGAGTGGGGGCGGTATCCTTGTAAGGTGAGCTGATCTGGAAAATCGAAGATATATTACAGTCAATGTTTCGAAAGGATTCATCACGTGATTCGGTTGCGTAAACTTTTATCGGTGGACATCAGGCGTCATCCTATGAGGAGAATAATTTAAATATAACTTACAATACATAAATAACAAACAAAATAGGTGCCTACTATATAATATTAAAATATAAATATTAATATACTTATACTTACATGCAACTATGACGAGAGTAGCTCGTGGCTAAATAATAACAGCCGCACGGGTCGATCTTCCAGGTTAAGCAACGCTTGCCAGGGTTGGTCTGTGGATGGGTAACCATCTTAACATATCGAGTTTCCTCCTTGCCTCGGAAAGCACGTTAAGCCGTTGGTCCCGGCTGTCATTTGTACATCTTTGGCAGTCGATATAGAAAATCAGAAGCCAGTTAATCTGACTCCAGTCTTGCCATGAAGTACCGTTTTACCCAGTTAATGGGTTGTGGAGGTCTGGTAGGCAGCCGCTCCGCGTAAAATATTGGTACTCAGCTAAATCCGGTTTAACTGAAAGCCGACCCCAATATATTTGGGAAAAGGCTAGGCAGATGATGATGCAACTATGACGAGAAGGAAAGTTAGTTATTTAATAGTAGAGTAGTATATTCATTGGTTAATTATTTTTTTTCAGGAAAACGTAGTGGGCGAGAAGTGCGACAGCTGCTTGTCGGGCACGTTCGGGCTGTCGGGCGACAACCCGTCGGGCTGCACAGCATGCTTCTGCTTCGGGCGCGCGGCGGCGTGCGCGCAGGCCGGCCTGGCGCGCGCCGCGCTGCACGCCGCCGCGCCGCTGCACGTCACGCTGCAGCGGGGGCGCCAGGACGTCATCACTACTGTCAGTACCATTAACACCCGTTCACTTTCCTCTACGTTTTGATTTGAGTTAAGGTTTTGTGTCTTACAGCGATATAACACTTCCCCCGTGACCTCGTCCGCGCTGCAATTTTCTTTCTTATAATAAACTAGCTGGTCCACGCAACTTCGTCTGCGTCACATTTTCCATTAATGCTTGGCTCCTTTAAGTCTTAGCGTGATGATATGTAGCCTATAAGTATCCTTCCTCGATACATGGGCTATCTAATACTGAAATAATGCTACATTAGGCTATATCTATACTTCTATACTAATATTATAAAGAGGTAACATTTGTTTGTAAGTTTGTATGTAGAGGGTAATCTCAGGAACTACTGGTCCGATTTGAAAAATTCTTTCAGTATTAGATAGCCCATGTATCGAGGCAGGATATAGGCTACATATCATCACGCTAAGACTAAAAGGAGCCGGGCATTAATGGAAAATGTGACGCAGACGAAGTTGTGTGGGTCAGCTAGTAGTGAATAAATTTATAAAATTGGTTCAGTAGTTTTTGAGTTAAATCTTAATAATAATAAACAAATAAAAAAAACATTGTTTCCTCTTTATCATTTTAGTTTAGACAACTTGTAACAAAATAAACACAATTGAATATAACTCATAATATTATAAATAACTGTTAGGTACTGGCTATGGGGCCAACACTGAAGTCACGAAAAAAAAATCTCTGCTCATAACTCGAAAAAATGGACTGATTAACTGTTTTTTTTTTTTGCACAATTTCGGGGTGGTCCCATCCATAGTAGAAGTTACGCCGTTTCAATGTTCATAGCGATGTTTGGCTCTATACTCGGCTGTTCGTTGTTCAGTTCGACAAAAAAAAATGGCGAATGCTCGATGTTCTGTTGCAAGTGTATGCTCTAGTCTATCAGAACCTTAGGGTTTTAACTTCAACCTTTATCCTCAGATGGACCAAGACTCCTTACTGGCCATCCACACACACACTCCGGACGCCACCATCACGCTCCCGTGGCCCCCAGTGCCGGTGTACGTGGAGCTCGACAAGCGGTTCGTGGGTGACCGTGTGACGTCATACGGGGGGTCACTGCGGTTCCGGGTCGAGGAGGAGGGGGGGACGGAGCTCAGTCGGGAGGTGCTGGCGCGCTTCCCGCTTGTACGGCTGTATACGAAGAGTATTGTGCTGGAGTACTTTGAGGTTAGTACTTGATCTATATCTGCATAGCTTTTCTCTTACTATGTCGGAATCTTACCTCAAGGGCAGCAAAGAATAAAACTCCTGCAGCTGCGATGTTGCTTTTGGATCGTAGCTCTTAATTCTTTTATTGTACACCAAAACAACTTTTATGATAGGTACAGTCATAATAAAGTCAAAACTCAAGCATTTATTTCAATTAAACCATTTACAGGCACTTTTGAATTGTCATTATTGTCAAGGGTTGAAGCTATTTGCACGTTCCAAAGTGTAGATCTCTATGGAGAAGAACGTGCAGGAAACTCCACGGACACTCTTTTAAAAATAATCAATTAAAACAAAGTTTTGTTTACATCGGGTTGAAATTATACATACATGTGAGAACGATGTAAAAGGCGAGCAGGATAAAAGCGTCCGGAATAAAAGAGGAACAATTCAAAGAAATAATTAAAATCAACCATGGCAGCTGAGAAATTACCAGTCTCAACTGACGGCGCCCGTTCACGAACATGACGCATGCGCCAGCACCGTTCGGCTCAACCATTTTGAAGGGAGCCAAATGATCCAACGCATACGCCACCATCAGCTAGACTTTTGAATGATCATGACAACCGTCAGGGTACATTCAAGTGAAAAACATACCTAAAACGGATAGTTAAAGTTTAAGTTAAAAGTAGTACATGTACAAAGGCGAGCTAAGTTGAGTTTTCTCCCAGCAATATAGGATCCAGTGTACAAATAATACCTATAAATAAATATTACTACATACATAGCTCTGTCCGGTTCTTCTTCCTCGTGACTCTGGCACGATAGTATAGCTTAATTTTTCTGTCCCAAAACTTTGCCACGTCCGCAGCATCGCTTGTGGCAGCGCGTATGTCACTTTGAAGGCACGTTTTGCGCACAGAGGGTACGATAGGAGCTGGAGCATAGTTTGTGACACGGCCCTGCACCCACACCCTCCTGTTGATCCTTACGAACAGGCCCGCTTTACTGCGAAATTACAGTTACTAGGTACTTGGGTTCTGATGCAATTAAGGGCCCACGGAAGGTTAGACCTGCAGTAATATGCTCGCTTGGTGAAAAATAGATTAATAAGCTTATTTTGTGTTAATTTCAACGTTCGTTCAGCACGCTCCGGTAGTGAACGGCAGTCACGCAGTCCGCTTCCACGAGTCGCTGTGGCAGGTGCGCGGGCGCGGCGTGGCGTCCCGCTCGGCGCTCATGCTGGCGCTGCGCCGCCTCGACAAGATCCTCATCCGCCTCACCACGCGCGCGCCCAGCTACCAGGAACACGTGCATGCCTTGTGAGTACAACATTTGTTCAGCACGCTCCGCATGCTGGCGCTGCGCCGCCTCGACAAGATCCTCATCCGCCTCACCACGCGCGCGCCCAGCTACCAGGAACACGTGCATGCCTTGTGAGTACAACATTTGTTCAGCACGCTCCGCATGCTGGCGCTGCGCCGCCTCGACAAGATCCTCATCCGCCTCACCACGCGCGCGCCCAGCTACCAGGAACACGTGCATGCCTTGTGAGTACAACATTTGTTCAGCACGCTCCGCATGCTGGCGCTGCGCCGCCTCGACAAGATCCTCATCCGCCTCACCACGCGCGCGCCCAGCTACCAGGAACACGTGCATGCCTTGTGAGTACAACATTTGTTCAGCACGCTCCGCATGCTGGCGCTGCGCCGCCTCGACAAGATCCTCATCCGCCTCACCACGCGCGCGCCCAGCTACCAGGAACACGTGCATGCCTTGTGAGTACAACATTTGTTCAGCACGCTCCGCATGCTGGCGCTGCGCCGCCTCGACAAGATCCTCATCCGCCTCACCACGCGCGCGCCCAGCTACCAGGAACACGTGCATGCCTTGTGAGTACAACATTTGTTCAGCACGCTCCGCATGCTGGCGCTGCGCCGCCTCGACAAGATCCTCATCCGCCTCACCACGCGCGCGCCCAGCTACCAGGAACACGTGCATGCCTTGTGAGTACAACATTTGTTCAGCACGCTCCGCATGCTGGCGCTGCGCCGCCTCGACAAGATCCTCATCCGCCTCACCACGCGCGCGCCCAGCTACCAGGAACACGTGCATGCCTTGTGAGTACAACATTTGTTCAGCACGCTCCGCATGCTGGCGCTGCGCCGCCTCGACAAGATCCTCATCCGCCTCACCACGCGCGCGCCCAGCTACCAGGAACACGTGCATGCCTTGTGAGTACAACATTTGTTCAGCACGCTCCGCATGCTGGCGCTGCGCCGCCTCGACAAGATCCTCATCCGCCTCACCACGCGCGCGCCCAGCTACCAGGAACACGTGCATGCCTTGTGAGTACAACATTTGTTCAGCACGCTCCGCATGCTGGCGCTCCGGTACTGAACGGCGTCGAAAAATCGATAAAAAATAATAAAACCCAATGCGCATCACGGCATCAAAGTTTAAGAGCGGGGATTGATGACGTAACACGTTCGAAGCGCTATATCAATCTTCACTATTGTATACGTGTGTCAGTATAATTGCTTTGCTCACGTAAAAAATAAGAAATACGTATCCGTACGTTTTTTTTAATCTATCTGACGGACTTATCATGTTATAGAACATCTCTAAACACCATGGCGGGTGACATTTTAATCAACAATACCTCCTTCACCCCTAGGTTGCTGAACGTGTCGCTGGACACGGCTATCCCAGGGCTGAGTCGCTCGGAGCCCGCGCTGGGGGTCGAGCTGTGCGCGTGTCCCCGAGGCTACTCCGACAGCTCCTGTCAGAAACCGGCTGCTGGCTTCTGGATGCCGCCGCCCAGGTACGTAGCAAGAATATAGCCGTCAGGCACTTCCAAAGTGCATGGATCTCTGGTCGTCTGTATTTTGAGGGTTTACTCTAAGCCGAAACTACGGACTTTGGACGTAGAGGGTTGAGGGTAGTCCTGTAACCAAAACTCAAGACGTTCAACTCGTCAACCTTCAACATCAGATTGAAGAGGGGCAATTTAAATCAACTCTCC
This sequence comes from Ceramica pisi, assembly GCA_963859965.1. Classification (NCBI taxonomy): domain Eukaryota; kingdom Metazoa; phylum Arthropoda; class Insecta; order Lepidoptera; family Noctuidae; genus Ceramica; species Ceramica pisi. Next base: position 25,443,303 of record OY982531.1, on the reverse strand, counting down.
CTGACTTTCCATCAGGCGAAATACCCGGAGTCGCGGGACTATTCGAAAGAGATACCGTGGCTCCGGAACACAAAGGGCAGTGAAGGAACATGGATGGGTTGTAGTCAGTAGAAGTTTGACCCTCCCTCCCGCTACACCCAGAGCGGGAAGAGTAATTTGATGATTTCCCATCCCTAAAAGAAAAAGGCGAGATACCCAAATAAAGCAAGCATATCGTAAAAAAAAACCGTATCTTTTAAATCAATTAATCTTTGACGGCATGGTTGGCGGAGTGGTTGAGCGATTGACTGCTGCGCTGCGTGTCGTGGGTTCGATTGGAAATCGTCAAACGACTCCATCCGTCATGGGCGAAGCGGTAGGGAGTGTTAGACTCTTACTAACTAAAATCCACCCGTGTTCCTTCAAATGCCCTTTCCATTCCAGGGTCTCGGTGACTCTATCGAACAATTCCGCAACGAACAATATACCTTAGAATTAAATAGAATTTAAACATGAACAAGCAAAAGTAGTACCTACCTACTACTATTACTTCAGTTATGACTGTTCGGGCAATCTGGTATGATGTATATATGTATTATCATAATTTGTCAGGGTGCTGATGACCGCGGTGTCGGGCACCATCGTCATCAACCTGGAGGGCGAGGCGCAGCCCTGCGTGTGTAACGGCAGGGCCACGGAGTGCCATCCCGACACTGGAGAGTGCTTGGTGAGTGCATTTACACGACTATAGGGAACATGCATGGTGCCATCTAACGATGCACATTCGAAACTTTTACTTAAGAAAGTGCTTGTTATTGACGCTTTTGTGCTGCCACTTAAGAGTTCCTGCACGCTCCCTATGGGATGGTTGATATAACTTTGCTTGTAATAAAATCCTAATAATATTATAAATGCGAAAGTTTGTGAGTATGTATGGATGTTTGTTACTCTTTCACGCAAATACTACTGAACCGATTACGATGAAATTTGGTATGTAGGTAGCTGAAGACCCATAATAACACATAGGCTACTTTTTATCCCGGAGTTCCCGAGGGATCGGGATTTACACGGGAATAACGAGAAATCTAGTACAAAATATATTGAAGCTACACCTAAAACAAGTTATTTTTTTTTTGGAAAACACAGCTGTGAAAACTTCTTTTCATTTCTTTTATTCTTCTTTTACATCATGCATGTTACATCCATTTGAAATAAACCTTATTTGTAACCGACTTCCCAAAAAGAAGGAGGTTCTCAATTCGGTTGTATTTAAATTAATATATTTCCCAGAAAATTCTGAGATGGTAACCCAGGAAACTTCGGTGTGAGCACCTACCATATTGATTTACTGTGTCTTTATTGCTGTAGTTTTGTATAATGGTGTTCTATTTTGTTCGTGTAGAACTGCACCGGCGGCACGGCTGGCCCCCGCTGCGCGTCGTGCGCGGCCGGCTACTACGGCGCGCCGGAGCACGCCGGGGGCTGCCAGGCGTGCCCGTGCCCCGAGCGCGCGCGGAACTTCGCCGACGCCTGCGCCATACACGACGGGAAGGTGCACTGCCTCTGCAAACCTGGTGAGTACATATACTTAACAGGGTCCTCATGAGGAGCTCGTGGATAAATAATAACAGCCGCGCGGGTCGATTTTTAAGTTTAAGCGACGCTTGCCGAGGTGGGTAACCGTAATAACATACCGTGGCTGCTCCGTGCCTCAGAAAGCATGTTAAGCTGATGGTCCTGGTTGTCATATTTTGAAGATTTTTGGCAGTCGTTATGGGTAGTCAGAAGCCAGAAACTCTGACACAAGTCTTGTCTTGCCAGAGTACTGTGTTACCCAGTTAATGGGTTGTGGAGGTCTGGTAGTAGCCGCTTCACGTAAAATACTGGTATACCCCTGGACTGGACCCTAAAATAGTTGGGAAAAGGCTAGGCAGATGATGAACAGGGTCCTCATGCATTTCAGATGAGCTGTGGATTAAAATAACTACTAATGGGGTACTATTAAATGCTAGGCGCACACAGCAGGCCAGGGTGAAAGTGAAGAGATGAACTTGACTCTTACCGTTTTTTTTTTTTTTTTTTTTTACAGTACGATTATTTTGTCTTTGCCACTGAGAAGATCGTCGCAATTGATTGAGCATGATGTCAAACTGACAAGAAACATAGGCATGGCGCCTCAGTCGCTCGTATACGTTCGATGCATCCTTGTGTCCCGCTTACTCAATGCAATACGACTGTTGATGCGAAAAGTGTTATTGTTTTAAATTATTTATTTTGGTTTTTCTTACTGTTTCATTTGTGTTTTGTGTGTTTAGTGGTGTATATGTTTTTTGTATTACTTTGTGACCTTGCTATTGTTACTGGTTGTGTTTCTTACTTGTCAATATTATAATACAAAACGTATAAATCAGAAAAACATTCTACGAACGTAATACTTTTTTAAGCGATGGGACCTGCGCGGTCGTCACTAAAAGCTAACTTCGGAGCGGCAAAGAAAAAATAATCGTACTGTAATGGCTGAGGACCACAGATATAGATAGACCTAGATAACGCAAGAGCAACAACTTCGCGTGCCGATTTTTCTACGTAAGCTACGTACAAAAATCGTAAGTGGCCATTTTCGCGCTCAGTCTGCATCGATGTATAGCACTAGTTGGACGTTCGGCTGGGTGAGCGCTGGTGCAAGGCGGGGGGTGGGGCGAGGTGGGCGACGTCTCTGTATCGGTTGATTTTCCCATCACTAAATAGTGCTTGTGACGTCTTATAGTAGGTAGCCAAAAAATGGCACGTTTGGTTTTCATACAGATCGCGATACTTGAGTTATCTAGGTCTATCTATATCTGTGCTGAGGACTGACATGTGTGGAAAATTTAGATTTAGATAGGGTCTTAAGCTTGCACACCAAAACGTGGCAAAAAGTTTTTGAGTTGCAAAAGTTTGTAAGATTAAAGGTCACGGGAATCATGGTATGTATAAAATCTAAGCACAGAGGGTTTGGTGGTAGTAAGACAGACAGTGTTTGGTGATGATGTGGTTGTTCTTGTTGTCAGGTTACGCAGGTCCTGAGTGCGAGTCGTGCGCGGCGGGCTGGTGGCGCGGGGGGGCGGGGGGCGCGTGCGTGCCGTGCGCGTGCCACGCGGCTGGCAGCGTGTCGCCGCACTGCGACGCGAGCGGACGTTGCCGCTGTCGGGACTTCGCGACCGGCGCGCGCTGCGACCTGTGCCGTGCCAGCAGGACGTACATGGATGACGGTGGATGTAGACGTGAGTGGTTCTATTGTAGCTATTGCTTGTGACTTCGAACGCAAATGTCACTATTTTCCACGTTCCCGCAGGAATATAGGGAAATTCGGCCATAATGTACTAAAATACAAAATCCTTTATTTTAAAACTAGAGTTACATTTTCCATTAATGCTCCGCTCCTATTTGTCTTAGCGTGATGATATAGCCTTCCTCGATAAATGGGCTATCTAAAACTGAAAGAATTTTTGAAATCGGACCAGTAGTTTCTGAGATTAGCGCGTTCAACCAAACAAACAAACAAACTCTTCTGCTTTATAATATTACTAGCTGACCCGCGCAACTTCGTCTGCGTCACATTTTCCATTAATGCTCAGCTCCTATTTGTCTTAGCGTGATGATATATAGCCTAAAGCCTTTTTTTTTTTTTAGCGATTTTTTAGGGAAATCATCCAATGACTCCTCCCGCTCTGGGTGTAGCGGGAGGGAGTGTCAGACTTCTACTGACTAAAACCCATCCATGTTCCTTCATTGCCCTTTGTGTTCCGGAACCACGGTGTCTCTTGCGAATAATCCCGGGACTCCCGCAGGCGTCGGCCCTTTCGGGCCCCTCTGTGTGCTGACTCTCGTTGAGGCGCGCGTGGAACACTAACGCGCCGTCGACACGACCTGTCGTCACTAGACGGACGGACGGCGAGCCACCCATAGCTCGCCGTCCACATATAGCCTAAAGCATTCCTCGTTAAATGGGCTATCTACCACTGTAAGATTTTTTCAAATCGGACCAGTAGTTCCTGAGATTAGCGCGTTCAACCAAACAAACTAACAAACAAACTCTTCTGCTTTAGAATATTAGTATAGATTATAGATAGACCAGTTACAGGCACTTTTGAATAGTCAAGGTCTGTCAATGAAATAGTTGAAGCTATTTCTGCCGCGCTAGCGACAAGAGCAGGTTGTTCTGCAATAAAACACACTCACCGACCCTGTCTCTAGCGCGGCAGTTGCTCCCCTGCTCTTCAAGGAACCAACATGCCAATTTTTAGCTTTGCGTTTTGTCTATCAGTTAGTTACACAGAAACGGACCTTTTTTATACATAAGTACATCAGGAGGAGGAGGAAGGTAGATATTGATTGATCATTGTATTGTAAATCGGGCGTATTTCCACAACTCCATGACTTAGCGCGGCGACATGAGTGTTATGTTCGATTTAAAGATTGGGGAGAGAAATAAGAACTGTAAGGGTTTTTTGAAAATGCGAGGAATCACTTTGAGTTAAGTTTGTCTTTGTAGGTAAATGCATCTTAGTCTAGTTTTAGCTGCTGCCCGCCCCGTGGCTCCGCCCACGTGAAAAATTACCCAAGGGATAAACCCGGTCGGTCGGTCTTCTGCAGATTGTACTTCAGAGAGTGTGCCCAAGAACTCCACGACCTCACCAGCCCCTTTCTACCATCGGACGCACTGCTACTTACCACCATCCCTACCATGTTGCTATTCCACCAACTCGCACTAAGAGCTTCCAAGCGTCTTTCATAATGCGCACAGCAAAGGAGTGGAACTCTTTGCCTGCGCCTGTTTCCGAACGCTTACAACCCTAAGCTTTTCAAAGTTAGAGTGAACAGGCTACTTCTGGGTAAGCTCGCTCTATCGTAGACTTTGTCTCTGTCATCTCTGACCAAGACTAGAGTCAAGAGAAAACACATTTTAAGAAAAAAAAAAAAAGTCCTTTGTGTTATTTCTGACTATAATCTACCTCTCTAGAAATTCTATTACGACAACAACTATCGATATACACGTTGTATTCAGAATAATTAACATAATTTTAACATTTCAGCATGCGACAACTGCACACAAACACTCCTAGACTCCGTAGAGACGCTAACCTCAAACTTACGAACCAAAGCAGACCCGACCGAACTGAAGCGAATACCGAAACCTTTCGCCGCCGTCCGCGAATTCTCCCACAATGCCACCACATTAAGAACTAGTCTCGACCAACTAAAGAATAACTTAGAAAATTCACAAAATGTAGAAGGTTTAATAAGTAATTTAGAGAGTACGGAACATCGAGTGTTCACAGAAGCTAATACTTTAAAATCTGACGCGAGGAGGCGGGAAAAAGAGGCAGATTACTTGAGCTTAGAAAGCATGAGTGCTTTGGAAGAAGTGCTCAAAGTGAGGCGAAAAGTGAGCGAGCAAGTTGAGGCGCTGGATGAGTTTGCTCGCGGGGAGAAGCATCTCAGTGCTCATCGAGCTCTGAAGGAAGCCAAGCACCTACTCCGGCAGATCAAGGATATGAATCTCGTAGACTATATGACGGCCGCCAATGATGTATTTGATTCGGTGAGTGTTTCCTATTCATGTTTTTTTTTTCTTGCGTTCTAATTTTGAATTTGAAATGGTATGGCTGTTTTTCGTTTCCTGTTTAAGTGATAGTGGCTGACAATATATCCTGTATTATATTCTTTTAAGCTGCTTTTAGGTCAGATTTTTTTAATTATGATCTTTTCGTATTGGAGTTAAGTTCCTAATATAAAATTGGCAGCTTAGTTTCGGTTTAAAAGTCTACAATGACATTTAGAACATTATAAAAAAAAAAATTGCAACTTAATGCCTTAATTTTTTTCGATCAAGAATAATAATACCGTGAATCTGGGTGTATCACAATAAAAAAAATATTCAAATTTTCATTTAAATACCATATTATTGGTTTTGAACACAGAATCCATTTTTTTATGAATAATTAAAAAAAAATTATCCTTAATTGCTGGAAACAATATTTAAATCTCATGAAAATCCCCTCAAACGATTCTATTCCCCCCGATTCGATTTATCCCGTTAACAATAGCTTTTCCCCCCATCTTATCTACTTCACCCTCAAATCTTCTCTCCCAGGCACATCTCCAATCGACATCCGTCCAAGAGAGAAACTATCGCCTTGAAGACGCCTACAGGCGCCTGGCTACCCTGCGCTCCTCGCTCAACTCCTGGGAGGAGAAGGCGGCTGACCTACAGAAGCTGGCGGAGACCGTGTGGAAGGCTGATGACACTGTCACCGCACTCAAGGAGAGAGTGAAGCCTAGGCTGGCGGCTGTCAAGGATATTGGGCTCAGGTGCCGGCTGGTGCTGGAGGTAGGTGGAAGAAACAACTTCAGTTGACAAAGACATGTAACTGCCTCCGTGGTAGAGGGGTTTAGGCGCTTGCCTTGTGACCCGGTGGTCGTGGGTTCGATTCCCACGGGGAGCATACTTTGTAAAGTTGTTTCCAGTTTGGCTAGGACATTGCAGGCTTGAATCACCTGATTGTCTGGTAAAAAGATGATTCCTTGCTTCGGAAGGCACGTATAAGCCGGTTGTCCCGGCCGCCAAATAACGGTCGTTAATCTATGTCAGAGGCCCATGAGGCAGTTTAGAAACTGTAACACTAAGTCGTGTGGTGATGTTTGACCTTATATACCGACACGATTAGAAGAAGTTTAAATAGAAGTACATCTTTTTAGCCCTCACCTCTTCCCGTAACGCGGTCTCGGTTTACTTAATCTTTCGGCACTATTTCACTTTGTTGGTAAATATCTTCATCCATACAGCCAAGCTTTTGCATGTCCTTTCGGTTAGCAGTTGATATAGGAGAACAACGTATAGAAATAAAAAGCCAACTAAAAATATCCCATAAATTTTAAATAGGCCATCATTGCCATTGACATAATGGTAAATCCACTAGAACCTATTTAATAGAAAAAAAAAATTCTAAAGAAGTTAAAGAGAAAAAATTAAATAGAGAGATTTTTTGTTAGATTAGGATGTGATGAAGCTGACGTATATTTGCCTCTAAATAAATAACAAACATTTAAAGAAAAAATTGAGATTGAGGTGTTGTACATGTTCTCGCGCGGAGAGTGTTGATACCACAAAGGATGCGATGTCTTATGTGGGGGCATAGATACCACTACAACACTGCACATTATGGTGCATAAGTCTGTGCTGGCTCCCTTGTATTTTGTCTTAAGTTAATGGTTCAGGTGACTATTAAAAACTTATCCCCTCATATTTCCCCCCCAGGACATAACAACCCTATCAGCGAACAACATCACAGACGAGATCCGCTCCTCGCTGCTGCAAGCTCAAAGCTTGGGCATCAAGTTCCCAGCCCTGCTCTCCGAGCTGGCGACCCTGACCCTGGCTGCGGAGGAAAAGGAGGGCATCCTCTATAACCTCACGCCGGCTTATAAGCAGAAGTACTTGGAGGCGGTTGAGAAACATGTTGCTGAGTTGGGAGTTAAAGCCAAAGAGTATAAAAGGTAGGAGTAAATAATGTGTAACAGAAAAATAGCAAAACTTGAAGAGGAAGGGCTCTTTATACTCATCATTTCAAACAACTTTTACGACGGTTCAACTCTAAAATGGCGGAATAAAAACCATAAACACGAATATGCCTAAAGTCCAAAGGATTAAGCCCTTTTTTGATCAGCAACAAACAGCATCTGTCACTTTTTGCTGTGCAACATCTCTTGGCGTATGCAGTGACGGAAATGACATTCTCATGTCGTGATGTCTCCACTACGCCGCCTGTAACAGACGGCGAACTTTGGAATTAATTTAAAAGATTTTTATTAATTTTAGTACTCTATGTTTATTATGGATTTTCACACCTGCCGCCGGGTGAACCATGATTACAATGATTGTGTGTTTCCGAACTCGTCAAAAAATTGTTTTTCTTTCTTTCTCATATTCTTCGATAAAAACCTAAACATTAAAATTCTCAAACCACAATCATTTAAAAAATCAGTCCGAATTTCAAGTGCCTGTTCTCTTTCTCAGTCTATTCGCGGGCAGCCGGGCTGCTGCATCACTAGGAGTGTCAGCCGCGCAAGCCTGGGCCCGCGTAGCTACGCAAGTCAAAGAAGCTGCGGTTGCAGCTGACGCGGCTACTAAGGCTGCCGCGGCTGCCACGTCGCTGGCACAGGGGAATGTGCCCATGGCGACTAGTGCGGCTAAGGGGAAGGCTACTTCGGAAGATCTGAAGAAACGAGGCGCTGCTGTGTTGGCGAAAGCTGATGGTATGTTTACCTAACAAGGCTTGATTAATCAGGATTTGCAGGAAAACAGTAGTTTTATTTATTTATTTGAATAAGTACAGTGACAGACTACGACAAGTCACCACAACTATGACAATACACAGTACATAAATCTGAAGTCCAATTATTACTGTACACAGCGTTCAAATCTAATCATGCTTCATTAGTGACAGTTAAGAGATGTTACTAAATTGTTCTGTTGTAATTACAATTTCAATTTATACAGAGAATTTCTAAATTCGTTTTAATCTCGTTTCGGGGTAGTCTTGGTTTTCTGACTTCGGCATTCGTCTCACTACTCGTTGCGTCATCTAATGTCGTGACGTGCTATATGCGGACTGGTACATGGTTTAGGCAACCAATCGTGGCTTGCGTTTGGCAGACGCGCGGGCACCGCTTGTACGCCGCCGTCGTGCCGCTTCCATCGCCGCTGCATTTTTGAACAGTTTCATAAATATCAATGCATTTGAACGCACCGCACATCGAGGTACATTGAGGTGCTGAAATGAGGTACATCGAGGTGCTGAACTGTTTGTCCAAATCCGCCGCCATGTCAGTCCTACTTCAGGATCAGTCCTCGAAACCTACCCTCCTGTAGCGAGGCGCGAGGCAGGGATACGTCATTTCTCGGAAACTGTTTACGGCCGCAATGGAGGGATGTCTTCAAGGTTTTGGACTGGGGAAGGCGAGGGATTAATATTGCCATTGACATTAATCCCTAGCCTTCTTACATTCACCATCATTCATTACATCAGCCACCTTCGATTTGCCGACTATATAGTCGCCATGGCTGAGACTACGGAGGACCTCATTACAATGCTTGATGAGCTCAGTAGAGCTTCCGAAAGAGTAGGTCTCAAAATGAATATGCAAAAAAAACAAGATCATGGTACATACCTATGTAGAACCCACTCCTATAAAGATTGGAGACTCTACTCTCGAAGTTGTAAACGAGTACTTCTACCTGGGACAAACGGTCCAGTTAAGTAGGGCTAACTTCGAGAAAGAGGTCAACCGTCGAATCCGAATCGTCTGGGCAGCGTTCGGGAAATTACGTGGTATCTTCTCATCCCACATACCACAGTGTCTCAAGGCGAAAGTCTGACCATCGCGTATTACCAGTGATGACTTATGGAACTGAAACGTGGTCGCTCACAATGACCCTCATCAGAAAGTCACTCAAAGGACAATAGATAGGGCAATGCTTGGAGTTTCCTTGCGTGATCGAATCAGGAATGTTGATATCCGCAAGAGAACCAAGGTTACCGACATAGCCCGAAGGATCGCCAAACTAAAGAACATATGGTCGATGGGGCCGAAAATTTCTGCACTCACCGCGTACCGGAAGACGCAACGTTGGCGCGGCCTCCCACAAGGTGGACCGAAGACCTGGTGAACGTCGCGGGTAGCCGATGGATGCCAGACGCACAGGACCGGGCTTGCGGAGGCTTATGTCCAGCTTTGGACATCTTTCGGCTGATATAATGATGACATGATGAACGCACCGCTGTCCTCGTCGCCGCCGCCGCCACCGTCCCGCACCCGCGGCCTAATATAGATCGATGTTTCTTGCGGTGGTTGCTGATGCTCCAGCCGCCTATAATTTCAATTGTTGATACTAGTTTCAAAGCACTACCCACCTTACAGAGCTCCGCAACCAGCTGGAGCACCTGCGGCGTGGCGCTGATGTCGTCAGCGTGGTGCTGCGCGGGCTCGGCTGGCAGGAGCGCGAGCTCAGCGGCCGGCCCCGCGCCAACGTGCAGCCCGCGCTACAAGCGGCCAACGAGCAGGCAAGTGTACCAACCACTACCCCACTTACAGAGCTCCGCAACCAGCTAATAAGCAGCCAAGGTTACACCTATTCCAAAACGAGACGCTGGCCATGAAATCTCTCTTGCATCTTCGAAATAAAAATAATGTCTTCTTCTTCTTCATCTTATCGTGTCGACGGTTTACCAGAATTATATGAGCCCAGTAGATGGTTACTTTTATTGCTTCAGAATAATGTAACAGACATGATTGGGCTAAAAGTTGATTTTGCGCACTTAACTCTTTCTTACGATGACGCCTATTGATTGTTAGTTTTTGCGCCAATCTGTTGCACTAGTTAAATGTGAATAAATACGCAATAGGTACTTTTGAACTTCCCTAACTTTTTTGAGTGATATAGAGTCCGTACCATTTTATGGTATTTTAGACCACACACGGCCCGTGTGTGCTATTTTAATAATTTCTTAAATTATTTGTGTACTTTCCGATTTTGTGCCAACAAGGAAATTTAATAAAAATAACCAATAAACAGGCCGACAGGGTGTTCGCAAGCACCAGGGTGCTGTACGACGAAGCCAGTGAGCTGAGGAGAAGAGTGAGGTACCACCTGAGGAGACAGTTGACCGAACTGCAGAGACACGGAGACACGGCGCTGGGAGCTGCGCAGGAGCATGGTGAGTTTGTACCGGCATTGATACCGCCACAAAAGTAACGCAGCGATATCTATACCGCTAGCAACCACTACATCAAAGAAATCCTGCATCGCGGTGTTAGAGTTTCTCATGCTAGCCTAGCCTGTTCCCGACTATATTGGGGTCGGCTTCTAGTCAAATTTCTTACTAATGATCCGATCTTCGGCTAGGAGAAAGGGAAGACCATTGCCCAGCAGTGGGACAAAAAACTAGTCTAGGAAATGAGTTGTTTTTTTTTGGACGGGATATCATATTCTCCCGCCCTGAGCGGAGCGGGAGTGTTAGACTCCTAACTGACTAAAACCCTACCTTGTTGCTATTCCACCAATTCGCAACGCAAGCATTTCCAAACGTCTTTTATAATGCGCACAGCAAAGGAGTGGAACTCTCTGCCTGCGTCTGTGTTTCCGAACGCCTACAACCCTAATCTCTTCAAAGTTAGAGTGAACAGGCTACTTCTGGGTAAGCTCGCTCCATCGTAGACTTTGTCTCTGTCATCTCTGACCAAGACTAGAGTCAAGAGCAAACCCATCACAAATTAAAAAAAAAAACTTTTTACAAAAAAAATACAACCGACTTCCAAAAAAAAAACACTACCTACAAATTAAAAATAACTTTAATTTCGGAAGTCGGTGTTTTTGTTAGTATCTTCGTATTTTGACACCGACTTCCGAAATTCCAACACCACTGCAAAATCGCAGAAAAGAAAAATACGCAATTTCGATTACTTGGATGACATAAAACTATCATCTAAGTAGACGAATTCCAGCTATTTCGATTTAAAATCCAAAATTCGAAACCAATTTTCATAAAATTAAAATGGGACCAATCTGCAAGTATATCCTTTCAGATAAAACAAGAATTTTTCAAATCGGTTCATAATTGTCGGAGTTATGAGGTAACAAACATAAAAAAAAAACATACAACCGAATTGATAACCTCCTCCTTTTTGGGAAGTCGGTTAAAAACAATAACCCGCCATTCACTGCTACGCAAACTCTGTCGAACAATTCCGCAGCCATAGTTCACCTGTCATAAGACTAATTGTATCCCCTTTACTTGTACAGTATCGCAAATCCGCGGCAACACGGTCCGAGGTGCGGAGACAGCGGACGCGCTGGCCGCGGCAGCTGCGGCGCGCGCCCGCCAGCATGCGGCCGCCGCAACCACGCTGAGCCCCGCACTCGCCGCGCTGCGAGACAAGGTCACCCGCGCCAGGCATGCTGCTGACTCGGTAAGTATTAAGGAAGCTGCATAGCATTTCCTTAACTACGGGGAATTGGTTACTAGTTCAATACATAATACCAGTAATGTACATGTAGCAACAGCTCAGCAAGACTGCGGGTCTAAAAAGTTAGCAGAATCATCCAACGCATCAAGCTACCCGTTTTTTTTTTTTTGGTATGAGAAATCATCTAATGACTTCTCCCGCTCTGGGCGGAGCGGGAGGGAGTGTCAGACTTCTACTGACTAAAACCCATCTATGTTCCTTCATTGCCCTTTGTGTTCCGGAGCAGCGGTATCTCTTTCGAATAGTCCCGCAACTCCGGCAGTAAGCTACCCGTCTCTGTAAAATTTTCCCAATCAAATTTTAACCAAATACTTTAGCGATGAAGATGAAAATGCAATATGACATATTGTTGTATTAAAATTCTGGATGGGTCAAGTATTCAAACGTCTGGCATTCTAACTACACATACTTGTCAAACGTCAAAAATCTAGTAATCAAGATATTTAAGCAATCTATACTAATCAAAAAATATAAAATATAAAGAGAGAGAGAGAGGTTAATATTATAAAGAGGTAACATTTGTTTGTAAGTTTGTATGTAGGTGGTAATCTCAGGAACTACTGGTCAGATTTGAAAAATTCTTTCAGTATTAGATAGCCCATTTATCCAGGAAGGTTATATGCCATATATCATCACGCTAAGACTAAAAAGAGCCGAGCATTAATGGAAAATGTGACGCAGACGAAGTTGCGTGGGTCAGCTAGTGTTGAATAATTCTGAATGTGTGCCTTGCGTGGTCTGTTTTGTTTCCTAAGAATGATCGCGAGTCGCCTAGACTGCGTTTATGTGGGACGCTGATGTGCAATTAGTTATGCGTTGTCGCTGCGCTGATCCGCCGTTATGTGGCGGTTTGAGTTCTTTATGCGGCCTACACAAATGTCCTTACTTTGGTATTGTTCGTCAGTTCGTTGAGCTCCTTTAAGTTCTAAGTTTCAGCTACACGATAACTGGCAAATGCTAGCACTGTCTGGAAAGGTCCACTCAAATCTGTGTGGTACTTTCATCAAAATACCACTTCAGACATTAACCTGCATGGTTTTCATATGATTTGACCAGTACGATTGTATGGACTTTAAAAGAGACTTTGACATCTGAGTTTGTTTCGGTGTTTCTTCTCAGAGCAGTCAGCTAGGAAACACCAGCCTCATCTAGTTTAAAATGACAAAAAAAGATTGACGTGTAAAAGTGTAATTACCTAACAACCTACTTACAAAATTAATATATTGGTTGACTTTTATTTGGTGTAGCGTCAGTGCTTACTACAGTTTACGCCAAATAAACGTGGAATAAAGTACATTGACCCACATACATTTATTGACTTTCTTAAGATCAAAATCAGAAATAATGACATAAAGCTGTCCTGAATCGACTTCTATCGTGATCCTTTACGTTCACTAGTAATGAAAAACAGTTCTTAATTTATTGTTCTAGTATCTACGAAGAGATATTGGGGAAAGGTCAATGTACTTTATTCCACGTTTATCTGGCGTAAACTATAACATGATCATAATATTTAATAACTATTTTTGAGTTTTGGTTATTGAAAAAGGAGATATTCTATTCTATTCCTTTCCGTTCCGATTCATACCATTTCATTGTATTATTTTTAAAGCTCTTGTCACTGTCGGCAGATCTCCGTGTCCCTGACAACAGGTCCGGGCGCGGGCGTGGGCTGCGTGCGCGCGTACGCCGTGTCGGGCGCGTCGCCCGCCGTGACACGCGTGGCGCTGGCGCTGTCCTTCGACACCAGGCTCAAGGACGGGCCGCTGCTCTACCTCATGGATGACACCCAGGTCAGTAGCTTATAACAGCTCATGAAGTTCAAGATATAGACCTATCTTATGACATAATCCGACGAGCTTTCGTCACCGTCGGCGTTCCAGCCGTATTAGAACCCAATGGCTTGGCACGTGACGATGGCAAAAGACCGGACGGCATGTCTTTGTTTCAAGTTCCAGTTTGGCAGGTGGGTAGGCCATTAGTGTGGGACGCAACCTGTGTCGATACTCTTGCGCCATCCCATCTTCATAGTTCGTCGTGTTGTGCTGGCGCTGCCGCTACGGCTGCGGAAAACCTCAAGCGGCGTAAATATAGTAACCTCATTGGTTACTATATTTTCGAGCCGTTTGGGGTTGAAACCCTAGGGCCGTGGGGCCCTTGTGCTCACAGCTTGTTGACACTTCCAGTGACCCAAGAGCTAGCTCTTACTTTGGACAGTGATTAAGCATTGCCATTCAACGTGGCAATGCCGCCAGTCTCTTGGGTACATTACCAGCTGACAGCGTGGAGGACGAATTTTTTGATGCTATACTTTAGTCTTTTGTTAGTTTAGTATATTTGTTAATTTCTTCTCGGACAAAATTTTTCTTTTAAGGATGGTAAATCATCAAATAACTCCTCCCGCCCTGTGTGAAGTAGGAGGGAGTGTCAGACTCTTACTGACTAAAACTAATGTGGCTATTATCGAACACAAATAAATTGTAACATGTGTTTTTTTTGGTCTAATAAATGAAATGAAATGAACCTATCAGTGTTCCTCCTAAAGCCCTTTGCGTTCCAGGACGCGGGACTCTTTCGAACAAATTCCACAACCCCGGCAGGCACTGGCCCTATCGGACAACATTACAGTCGGTTTTCGGCTGTTCTCATGTGTGTGCTAACAGACACCCTAAGATGATCTAGCGTTTGCGATTCTCGATCTCCAGTGACGCAACTTCTCCTTGTCGTGTGGGCACTTGGGCAGTAAGGTCTAACGTCCCCACACACCCCAGTGTTAGAGTTTGTAAACCGCCTCAAGGGACTCTGACATGGTTTAACGACCGCCATTGGGAAACCAGGACCACCGGCTTATACGTGCCTTCCAAAGTACGGAATCATCTTTTTATAAGACAATCAGGTGATTGAAGCCTGCAATGTCCTAGTCAAACTGGAAACAACTTTGCAAAGTATTCCGTGGTAATCTAACCCTCGACCACTTGGTCACAAGGCAAGCGCCTTAAACGCTTGACTCTGGAGTCAGTTGACGCAACTGCAATTGGTTCTTAGATACTTCAGCTCGCTTATTTTAAGTATCGCAATCCTCGAATTTCGTAGTTAGCTTGATGACCAGCCAACTTCATAAAGCGTTTGGTACCGACCGAGATGCTGGCAGCAAGAGACGGAAAAATATAAATGTTAAAAAAATCTGCATCCGTATGCAACCCATCTTTCAAACTACAAAACAGATATATTCACGAAAACCTCCCTTTCTAGGAAACAGAGAGTTACATGAAGCTATCAGTACAAGAGAGCAAGCTGCGCTTAGCCTGGAACCTGGGGGGCGGGGAGGGGGTCATAGTGCACCCTGAGGTCCTACAGGCCACACACGATGACGCCGATCACACGTCCTACAGGATCGAGATAGAACGGTGAGTTTGAAGTGAAAAAGTACAGTAAATATTTTCTTAATGTTCCTCGGCAATCATCGCATTTCCGAATACAAACGTTATCCCCATTTTTTAATTTACATTAAGTCCAAAGAGAATTCATCATCTGCCTAGCCTTTTCGCAACGATATTGGGGTCGGCTCCCAGTCAAATCGGATCCAGCTGAATGCCAGTATTTTACGTGGAATGGCTGCCTACCAGACCACCACAACCCATCAACTGGGTAATATGGCCAGTTCTTAGCAAGCTGGAGTCAGATTTACTGGCTTCTGACAATCCGTAAAAACTGCCTAAGATCTACAAATGACAGCCTGGACTAACAGCTTAGGGACTACTTTTATACTTATATATATTTATACTTATTACTTAGTCAAGGATTGTTTTACAGTACCTATCGGAAAAAGCTTTTTAGGAAATCTCAATATCGAGCTCAAATCTGTTTTAGCTATCGATCTTAGTGATCTTGAGCTGAGTCTTACCTATCTTCACCTAAATACCTTACACATCTTCAAATGGGAAAAACAAAGAAATGGAACCAATTCATAAGATTTCTTATTCTTAAATTTTGTTAAATGTTGAAATATTCACAGGACTGCAGCCTGGCGTCTTGTGAATATTTCAACACGAAAATTTGATCGGAGCGGATAGGTCTAATACAGCCTATAGCGCTGCACACATTATATACTCAGACTTTCTCGTGTGGATGTCACTGGAAAATTGCAGACTCCGTAGGATTTAATGTAATATAAATCTTTATTAGATTATGATTTCTCGAAATATTATGAAAAAATCATTTTGTATGACAATAAATTACACCCAAATTAGTTTCTTATATATCCGTAGCTTGCTAAGAAAAAATATTTTACAATTCTACGACATAGCAATTTTCCGGTGACATATAGGCACTGCTGTAACTCCGACTACAAAAATATAACCGTCACTACACACAGGATATGGAACACAGCCCGCCTAGTGGTGTCGGTGGGGGGCGGGCCCGCCGTGCCGGCCAGCAACAGCAGCGCGGCCGGCGCCGGCAGCCTGCGCGCCTCGCGCCTGTGGCTGGGCTGGCCGCGCGCGCACGCGGGCCTGCCGGCGTGCGTGCACGCGCTCTACAGCGACGACAGGACCATCGGCCTCTGGAACTTCGTGCATCAGCCCAAGGAGGCGCAGTGTACTGGCTGCACGCAAAGGTAAGTGATACCCTTTTTTTTTAGGATGGGAAATCATCAAATGACTTCTCCCGCTCTGGGCGGAGCTGAAGGGAGTGTCAGACTTTTACTGACTTAAACCCATCCGTGTTCCTTCTTCTTTGTGTTCCGAAGCCGCGGTATCTCTTTCAAATAGTCCTGCTACTTCGGCAGGCGTCGGCCCTTTCGGGTCCCTACTTATTGCTGACAATCTTTAACGCGCGCGTGGAACACGAACGCGCCGTCGACACGGCCTGTTGTCATAAGACGGATGGACGGCGAGCTAGCCCATAGCTCACCGTCCACAGGCCTGCGCCACCAGGTGGACTCCGACGCCCGGGGCGTCTGCCGCGGCGGTGGGTGATACCCTAACATTGACTTGTAAAAACTATTACAGTCAACCCCCGGAAATCCGGCCCCTGTCTAATCTGGCACCCCCTGTAATACGACATGCAAATTCTTATTTTCCTCTATCATAAATCCCACATACATAGTATGATTTGTAGTTCAGATAGGATCTTCTCATTTTGACTTGTAATTTGTCGGATTACAAGGTACTCTTTTGTTTAACCACTTGACGGCACTGATATAAATCTTAATGACATAAAAATAAAGTATAAAATCAATTGCGTCAGGTGGAACCAATGGTTCCACCGCCGGACCTAACCGGTTAAAAATTCCGGACTATAGGAGGTTATTCATAATATCAATCATCAATCGCAGTCAAGTGCTTTAATAGTCTTTGTAACTTATACATTTCCTTCCCCAGATGGTACAGCGGTCGAGGCGCAGAGCCCTCGATGGTGTGGTTCAACGGCGCAGGATATGTTGAGCTGAAGAGGTCCCGCGCCCGGCCGGCAGACCGCCGGCAGTTCAGCGTGGCCTTCACCTTCCGCACCAGGGACGAGAACGCGCTGCTCTTCATGGCACTGGATACTGCTAATGTGAGTAACTATCCTATGAAGCTAGCCCCTTGAGGGGTATCAGAGACCGCAGGTAGTTCAGACCGAACGGAACTGTCATGTAAAACTTGTTTCCCGCCAGTGGCTTTGCCCACGACATGTCAAAAGTAATCTAATTATGCAACTTGTAACAAAATAAACGCATCTTAATTTTACTCATTGTACTCATCGTCTACCTGGTCTTTTCTCAACTACATTGGGGTCGGCTTCCAGTCAAACTGGATTCAGCTGAATACTACTAAGACTGGAGTCAGATTTACTGGTTTCTGGCAATCCGTAACGACTGCCAAAGAACTACAAATGACCGCAGGGGCCAACGGCTTAACGTGCTTCCCGAGACACGGAGGAAACTGGATATGTTAAGATGGTCACCCATCCACAGACCAACCTTGGCAAGCGTTACTTAACCTTGAAGATCAACCGATGTGTTGTTGTTATTTAGCCAAGAGCTCCTCATTTTTAATCATTGTTCTCATCATTATGAAAACCTTTAACTATAGAACGAACATTGAAATCGCGAAAAGAATTAATTGACTGCCCATACATTCCTGTGCACATAAGGGACTTCTTACACTTATTCAGCTCCATTTGCGTTTTACTGAACGATTTGGGTCACACTTATACAGCCGCGTCTAGCGCCGTAACAATGAGAAGGCAACAGCGGCAAAACATTGCTGAACTCTATCTATAGCACTCGCATAATAGTAACACCTCATTTTATACTTGTTTACCGCGAAAGCTGAATAGACGCGGAAAACTGAACGGATGCGTACGCGTCTCCATACAAAATCGTTGTTTTCTACGGGTATAAGCTGAATAGATCTGAATAAGTGTGAGTAGTCCCTAACTCGACAAAATGTACTGAATTAATTCTGTGATTATCGTTATTGCTGATAGGATGTCTGAATGGGTTTCGTCTAAAATAGGCTAGATTCCATCATCCACAAATTGCAAAACTAGTTTAGTCCGTCAGTTAGTATTGAAAAATAATGGACACGTATTTTTTGTTTTTGTAAATCAATGAATATTGACAAAGATAAAACGGATCCAAACTCGCGAGTGGGGGCTCGTGACATCACGACTCAGTAAAAATTATGCCAAGGTGTGACGTATTGAGAATTTTAAAAGCGTCGTAACTTCGTAAATTTTGGTTCCCGTAACAAAAAAAAAAACACGGGTCAAATATTTTTTGATAATCTAACTGACGGACTCATTAGATTTTTTTAGTCATCTACCCTATTCAACAACATAATTATTTCTAAATATTATCAAAATTCGTGAGCGAAATTAATGAATTCCGTGACTATACCACTTGACCTCTTCGCCCCCAGAACCGTTCCGTGTCGGTGTCGCTGCGGGAGTGCCGCGTGGTGTTCACGGTGGAGTACGGCGGCGCGCGGCTGGAGATCACGGCGGCGGGCCGGCACTGCGCGGGCCGGCCGGCGCACGTGCAGGCCATCCGGGTGTTCGCCAGCAACAAGCTTGAGAAAGGTAATGTGCGCTGGGCGACAGGGGGCCAGGAAGTTAGTCAGGATGGGCAGAATTGTTCTTAAATTGGGTTTTGGCCTACATCATCATTTATTTAATTTTATATTACTTTTATGAATTTCAAAATGAATGTTACTTGTTTTCCTTCTATTAATTGAAATACGGATGGGTTTTAGTCAGTAAGAGTCTGACACTCCCTTCAGCACAGCCCAGAGGTAGCCCTCTGGGCTGTGCTGAAGGGAGTGTAACGTAATTTTATGACGCGCCTATTAAGTTTTAGTGCAGTTACAGTTAAGTTTAGGTTTGAGTGATAAACGGTATTCTTGTAATCTTTGAACCGCGCGTAAGCTGCGCGTGAACTGCACGTCAACTGGACGACAGCCAAACTTACTTATGGTGTGTGGCCATATGAGAGAAAAAATATTACTCACTCAATAATCGAATAGAATCGATTACATTGCAATGAAAGTTACGTTATTATAATATTAAAACTTAAAATTAAACCTATAAGCTGTCATTTTGAGACGTTAAACAAATAGTAGATCATGTTGCGTTCCGAAGCGCGCACCAAAGACGCGCAACAGTAGGTAGCCGTTATTACGAGCGTGACGCGAACTTGACGCGAGCGTGTCTGACAGCGGTAGAGAATACGACAAGCGTTGTTTTGATCGAAACTTAACTTCAGCTGCACTGCAACAGCACTTATTTAGTTACGTGAATTACCCTACAGAGCGTGAGGAGCCGTTTGATGATTTCCTATCCTTAAAAAAGTTATGTTAAACACAGCAGTGCGTGTTACTTATCGGGTGTCTATATTGAGTGTATTGAGGAGGTCCTGTGGCAGGCAGCCTGCGCGTGAACGGCGAGGAGACGCTGGGGTCGCCCGCGCCGCCCGTGCAGTCGGCGGCGGCGCTGCCCGACCTGGCGGCGGCGCCCTACTGGCTGGCCGGCGCGCCGCCGGCCGCCGCCCTGGCCGGCCCGCCGCTGTTGGGCTGTGTGGGCGCCGTGACGGTGGACCGCGCGGGGTACGACCTGCTGGATGCGCCCACCAGGCATGGGTTGGAGCCGCGCTGTGGAGAGAGGGTGAGGATACAGCTACCATTTTTAGGGTTCCGTAGCCAAATGGCAAGAAACGGAACCCTTATAGATTCGTCATGTCTGTATGTCTGTCTGTCTGTCCGTCCGTATGTCACAGCCACTTTTTTCCGAAACTATAACAACTATGCTGTTGAAACTTGGTAAGTAGATGTATTCTGTGAACCGCATTAAGATTTGTGTCCGTTTCGACCGCGCGGCCATGACGTTTTTTTAAAAAAAAAAATATGCCAAGTTTTTGTAAAAATTTGTAAAAGTAGACACCCAAAACCATAAATTTGTCAAAGCTATGGATAAAAAGATATAAGGGTTTGAACGTGGCCGCGCCATTGAAACGCTCCGAACCGCACGGCCACGGAGATCTTTAAAACTAAGCATTGCAGAGACCTGAAATTTTGGTAAGTAACAGATTGAATTTGTAAAAAATTTGTAAAAATATAGAAAAAAATCCTGGGCTTATATTTTAGGAGCTGTAAGACTAATACGCCATGGCCGCGCCATTGAAACGGTGAAAAACACATTTTCGCCGATATTTCGCTGAAAAAGCAACGCAGACGTCTGAAGTTTTTTGTAAAACCCAGATTTGAATTTGTCAAAACTAGTAAAATTAAAACAAAAAATCCTGGGTTTATATTTCAGGAGCTATAAAACTAAAACGCCATGGCCGCGCCATTGAAACGGTGAAAAACACATTTTCGCCGATATTTCGCTGAAAAAGCAACGCAGACGTCTGAAGTTTTTTGTAAAACCCAGATTTGAATTTGTCAAAACTAGTAAAAATAAAACAAAAAATCCTGGGTTTATATTTAAGGAGCTGTAAGACTAATACGCCATGGCCGCGCCATTGAAACGGTGAAATACACATTTTCGCCGATATCTCGCTGTAAAAGCAACGCAGACGTCTGAAGTTTTTTGTAAAACCCAGATTTGAATTTGTCAAAACTAGTAAAATTAAAACAAAAATCCTGGGTTTATATTTCAGGAGCTGTAAGACTAATACGCCATGGCCGTGCCATTGAAACGGTGAAATACACATTTTCGCCGATATCTCGCTGTAAAAGCAACGCAGACGTCTGAAGTTTTTTGTAAAACCCAGATTTGAATTTGTCAAAACTAGTAAAATTAAAACAAAAAATCCTGGGTTTATATTTCAGGAGCTATAAAACTAAAACGCCATGGCCGCGCCATTGAAACGGTGAAAAACACATTTTCGCCGATATTTCGCTGAAAAAGCAACGCAGAGGTCTGAAGTTTTTTGTAAAACCTAGATCTGAATTTGTCAAAACAGGTAAAAATGCAAAAAAGAACTGTAGGTTTACATTTCAGGAGCTGTAGACCGGAATCTTAAATACGTCTTGAATATGTCGATAGGGTGACCATGGCTTATTGTTAACAGAAAAATTTTCACCTATTTTGTTAGATATTATATGTTAAGGATTCTTAATCGAATAAAAATGAAACGATAGTATACAAAACCATGTTTATTTGTTTCACAAATCACATTTTTTTGGCTTACACTGATGTGTGCTTTCAAATCACAGATTCGTTTCTTTTAATACTAATATATATTTGTTATTTATATATTATCACATTAATCACAGATTGTTTGCTTACACTTACACATATATTTCTTCCAAAACCACAGATTATGTTCTTTCAAGTAGGTACTGAGATATATTTCTTATTTAAAAAACACATTAATCACAGATTGTTTGCTTACACTAAGATAGGTATATATATTTCTTTCAAAATCACAGATTATTTTCTTATGCTAAGATATCATTCTTATGAAATAGGACCTCATGGCAAAAGACTTTCTCTAAATTCTTACCTACAAAAAATAATTGGCAATTCACACAAAAATCTTAGTCATCATCTATAAAACCATATGTTAAATTATGTATTGTTATAGGTTGTTCAGAACTTGCGTGAGTTGCGGTTTTATTATCGTCATAACAAATCATTGTAGAATTATTTAACAAGCAATGACACTTGTAGTGACCGATCAGGCCTACAACCGGGGGGACATATTCCACAGCACCTATCAGTCCATATTTTCTTTGTTTTATTTTGATATAATGGGGTATTTCTTCGAGCTTGATTTTGTCTGTGCCATTAAGATCAAATAAAATAATGCTCCCTAATTCGTATGTAAATCTCTTGGTTTCGTTGTTACATTTTAAACAAATTTTTAAATCCGAGTCATCGATAATGACGGCATCTTCCAGTCCTCCGATTCCGAATAAATTGATGATTTCTATATTAATCGATAAAAATACTATGGTTCTTTTAGAGTGGTTTGCACACGTTTCGGTTAAACATTCTTTAATTACATTGGCACTGTATAAGTACTCTAAAAGTATGTGTTCAAATATAAAAGCCATATTACTGTCACATCCATAAGTATTGTTTTCGCTTTTATAATACTTAGCAATGATTTCCTCTCGTAGTTTATAAGCACTATTTAAATTTAATGATTCTGTTAATATTTTTATAAATTCGCGGATTAATTTGCTTGTGCATGTATTAAATATTTGTTGAATGTGAACGTTTTGTTTGTATCCAAATGCTAACAAAAAGAAAACTGAGTCAAACGCACATGTATTAGTAATGGTCATACTTTTATTGATAGAATTTACTAAATTCCCATTTCGCATAAACAATATTGTGATATTCTTCGCAGAATATCCCTCTCCCCCCCAGTTTTCAGTATATGATGGCTTTTCTGTAAATATGGAATCAGAAGAAAATGACTGTTTTGTGTTAATTTTCATTTTTTTACACTGTGTGTATTTTTCTTTTCGTAGCGTCCGTTTTCGGCCCTTGTTAGTTTGTTTTTTTATATTTCCTACAGTTATGTCAAGACTTTTTGCGGCTATTTTTGTCTCCCCTAATATAAAATTGTAGTGAAAACTTATAAATTCATCCACGTTGTATTTATGCAGGCGTGTTTCAAATAATAGGTGTTTTAAAGTTTTAAAATAACTTTCAATAGCTGAAGATGTTGGTGACTTATTTTCCGATTTGTAAAAAGGACACATGACATTGCTCCACAGAGGCAGTTTTATCATTAACCTTCTAAGTGTTGATACTAGACTGGGTAAGTAATAGTCATTTGGTTTTTCTGTTTTGTTTATGGTTTGATCCAAGTTTTTTTCTTTATTCACAAGCTCATCAAACCAATCTAAAATATTGTCATCATCAGATATTGTAACATAATTTTCAGATAAATCGTTTTTGTCGTTTTCTGCAACTGTGTTTTCTATCTTGACACACAAAGATTTGAGGTATTTCATAGAAATTTTACAAGTCTCATTGTTTGTGAATTCATATTTGAACGTACAAATTTTGATTATATGACAAAGAACATTTTTTATTATTTCAAAATTTTCACATTCTTTCACAAATAAAATACTGCGAATGTAAAAAAATTTCACATTTATATCAACGTTGTCGAAGCATCGCAAGTTGTAAACATTTTTGACAAAGTGACTTGTGTCTAATCTAAGAAATACTTGAGGCAAATCATTGCTCTTACCCATTAAAACAAGAAAAGACTGTCGTAGATAGTCTCGGACTGTTTGATAAATAGTAAAAGCCCGGAAGTTTGCTGCTATTAACGCTGAAGAGTCGTCAGTTACAATCTCGTGAGGGGCAGTACGTACTTCGTTGTGCCATGTTTTCAACCAAGACAATACAGAATCCGTTGTTTGGTTATCAGTAATCAATTGGCAAATTGCTGTCGACTTAATAGTTGAAGACGTTACCATGGCAACATAGAGAAACATCCGTTTCGTTAGCAGAGATCCATCTGGAAGTTTGATCGTTCGGAAAAATGATCCAGTTGCATCTATAGTCATTGTGACATGAGAAATTTTCTCCATATACGCCTTGTAGTATTGGATTTGTTGTTCACAGCAATAGTATAGATGAAAGCTCGGTACCAAAGTGAACTTGCGAACGAAATTTTGGTATTTTGCCATCATTGACATCATGAGAATGCTTATGATTGGATCAGAGTGCAGTCGATCACTTTGCCTCTTTTCATGTTTCAATTTCCTCAAAGCTTCCAGCGTTGGTAGTATTGGGGAGTTAACAGTATCATCATCGTTGATGACTTCAGACGCAATTTGTTTATGTACAACTGTTGCGGGTTTAAATTGCAATTTTTTTGCTAGTTGCCGTCTTTTGTATGGTGTGAGCTTCGTCTTCTTATATGGATTGTGAGGCATTCTATTATTGTTGGTATTAAGTAGAGTGCAGGTCATTGTGACTGTTTTATCTGTAGCCTGTGCCTTGCTTGTTATTTCCGCCATACAACTGCATTGTGAGCACTTTCCTTTAATGAGAATATTGTTGTCTTCATCGACGCGGTTGGTTTTGAAGACCCATGTGCAGGGAAGCCTTGTTAATTCCCACAGTTTCTCTCTAAATAGGCTGGCCCACTTGTATTTAGGCAGTGTTTTATATTTTTTATATGTAGAGGTAGTTTGAGGATCACGCCTTTTGTAATTAACCGAGACGGGTTGCACTTTCTTCCAGTCGTACACGTCCAGTAAAAAAGTGAACTCTTCAACACTTTCAAATTGTTTTATGGTAGATTTCACAGGTGAAGATACTGTGCTACGACACGAAGGAGAAGTTGAAGTGCTTTGTGTTAGTGAACTTTCTTCATCATATCGTTGGCCAAAAATTGTCTTGAAATTTCTCTTTAGTCTCATAAACAACGAATACGGCGTTATTTCATTGTTCAGTTCTTGAGAAATAGTTGTAAATATAGGATTTTTGTATGATATTTTTTCATTTCTACAAGTAGCTGCATACTTAAGAAATTTGTTGTTCAGCTGCGCCGCATCAATTTTTGGTTTCCTACCTCTTACCATGTTTCTGTAACAAATAATAATAATATTGATCAACATCTATTGAAGCTGTCGTTAGGCGGTCGGATCAAGGGCCTGATTCAGATCGCAGTAGGTACCTACTTTTCAATACAACATACCGCTCACATTGTGAGGAAGTTTCTATCTCTGCAGGCCTAACTACTGGGAGCTTTGACCCTGCTCTTAACACCGGCGGGCCTTTATTTAAAAAAATATTTGTTACGTGTGTTGCTCCAACATAATATTCCTAAAAAAATATCGTTTTAAGCTTCAACTTCGGCACCTCGACTCAGACAGGTTAGACGGCGGGGTCTTTGTAAGTTCGCTTACCAGACCCCGCCCTACGCATCGTATTAGGTTATCAGCAGCAGATACCCTGCAGATAGAAGCAGGAAATATTTTAGAAGTTGACTATTTGAATATATTGTATAAAAAATAATTCCTAAGTGTATTATCAGAAGCATACATCGAAGATAAATTATATCGTGGCTAAAAGAGTGATTTCCAGACGCGCCTTGACTGACTTTGTTAGTGGCTGACTTAGTAATTTAAAGGCCAATGTAAACTATTTGGGGTTTATAATGTTGTTATATAGAAGTCAGTTTAATTAGCACCCAAATTTAATATGTTTAGGTATTCTGCTTTTTCTAGTTGATTTTTAAGTGCCAATGTCTTGAAATAATGATAAAATTCATACTCGTCAAAACTATTTTTGTTTATGCTGCAATCGATATTTTTTTAATTGGTATCTCTTGCTTTATAAATCTGTTAATTATACCTACGTATTACCTACTTTGTCTTTTCTTGCAACGCTAACGAATTTATCGGAATCACCCTACTTATTACTTTGAAAGTATCAAACATTCGTCTTTTACAAAAAATCCACCGACAAGGGTTTTCACTACTACCGATAATGAGTAATTGTCTTTTTCGGCGCCTACTTCCAAATCTTTTGTTTTGAAAATATTTGTTTGACCAACTGAGAACTGCCAGCAATCACGTAGGCAATAAAATGATTTATTGTGTTACACGGGTTTCAAAGACCTGTCGGTTTGCCGTGCTGATAAAAGAACAAAGAGCATAGCTAAACAAAGGAACGCCTCTAGGTAATCTTCCTACACCCCATCCATTAACAAACAAAAGACATAATAATATTTTATCTATGTATTCCTACAAAATTATCCTCCAGTTAAAGTAGTCTAAGACATCGCTTTAGAATATAATAGATATACAAAGCGATTCATCCGGGCTTCGTACGGTTGCAATTTTTTATTCAGCCTAAAATAACGATGTAAATATCTAATAATGTTGTGATATAGCGAAACTAAAAAGTGCAATACGACGTCTGCACATTTGCACGTGCCCACCGATATCGCACCTCTGTAGGGCTCCCTGAATATAATAAATTATTATTCTAAGGTTGAACTCTAAAAAACTGTAGAACATCACTTTGCTCTATTGTCAATAGTTCCTGCAAGGTACATGATATTAGGACTTTTTTGTAATTTTTTTTCACCCTTGGGGTTACATCATCGAAGTTTCTATCACCTATGTTCATCAGTGATAATGTAGGATTCTAAAGGTGAAATAATTTTTCAAATCGGTCCAGTAGTTTCGGAGGCTATTCATTTCAAACAAACGAACAATCAAATCTTTCCTCTTTATCATATTAGTGTAGATATAGATGAGCTGAAATCAATAAGTGTCAAGTACTCAGCAAGTTTTTTAAAGAATGTTTGGTGCCATATAGTCAATGTTTTGTAAATAGTAGTTTTTCCCGACAAAAATATTAATTGTTAAAACATCTGTCAAATACATAATTTAGATACAAAATACACCTTTTGCTTAAAGATATCATCACGATTGATTGAGCGACCAGATTGAAATAGGTACCCAAATATTATTATATTACAATACTAGGTTAGGTCAACTACATAGGTTGACTAAAATGGTAAGAGAGTATGTAGTATGAATTACTTACCTTGATAAGAAGTATTAATTAATTAGTAATCAAATCCTGAGGCGTAATGAAGTCCAGATTGCAGCAGCAGAACGTTTTTCGAAGCCAAAGATAACAAATGTACCTACGAAACAGAGTGCAAATCGAAGTCCATAGGAATGCCAAAATAACAAATGTCCAAAACAGTGCACAAATCGAAGTCCATAGGAAAGCCAAAATTGAAAACACCAACAAGTACTACGTACGAATTAACTGAACGTAAAACGACGACTAATCGAGAAAAAGTTTTTGGCGGGGGAAGACGGTGTGACGGCGAGATATCTCTTTTTGGACGGCTGTGATTGGTTAGAGAGCCAGCCTTCATCTCCCGCGCTGCACCCGCGCGTTTCGTTCACTCCTATGCTCCTGCTATTCAATGTTAAAATGCATGACTTAATTATGGGGGTTATTTCTGGCAGAATTTAATCTTAGTCTTATTCATCAAATTATGCTATTTTATACTCATTAGTCATCACGAACGCTATGCCGTCTACCAAGTAAAACAAGTATTTTCAGGTAACAAACAACGATTTTTAAACAAATAAATATGGTTTTGTATACTATCGTTTCATTTTTATTCGATTAAGAATCCTTAACATATAATATCTAACAAAATAGGTGAAAATTTTTCTGTTAACAATAAGCCATGGTCACCCTATCGACATATTCAAGACGTATTTAAGATTCCGGTCTACAGCTCCTGAAATGTAAACCTACAGTTCTTTTTTGCATTTTTACCTGTTTTGACAAATTCAGATCTAGGTTTTACAAAAAACTTCAGACCTCTGCGATGCTTTTTCAACGAGATATCGGCGATTACGTATTTTTTCACCGTTTCAATGGCGCGGCCATGCCGTTGTAGTCTTATAGCTCCTGAAATATAAACCCAGGATTTTTTGTTTTAATTTTACTAGTTTTGACAAATTCAAATCTAGGTTTTACAAAAAACTTCAGACGTCTGCGTTGCTTTTACAGCGAGATATCGGCGAAAATGTGTATTTCACCGTTTCAATGGCACGGCCATGGCGTATTAGTCTTACAGCTCCTGAAATATAAACCCAGGATTTTTTGTTTTAATTTTACTAGTTTTGACAAATTCAAATCTGGGTTTTACAAAAAACTTCAGACGTCTGCGTTGCTTTTACAGCGAGATATCTGCGATAATGTGTATTTCACCGTTTCAATGGCACGGCCATGGCTTATTAGTCTTACAGCTCCTGAAATATAAACCCAGGATTTTTTGTTTTAATTTTACTAGTTTTGACAAATTCAAATCTGGGTTTTACAAAAAACTTCAGACGTCTGCGTTGCTTTTACAGCGAGATATCGGCGAAAATGTGTATTTCACCGTTTCAATGGCGCGGCCATGGCGTATTAGTCTTACAGCTCCTTAAATATAAACCTAGGATTTTTTGTTTTATTTTTACTAGTTTTGACAAATTTAAATCTGGGTTTTACAAAAAACTTCAGACGTCTGCGTTGCTTTTTCAGCGAAATATCGGCGAAAATGTGTTTTTCACCGTTTCAATGGCGCGGCCATGGCGTATTAGTCTTACAGCTCCTAAAATATAAGCCCAGGATTTTTTTCTATATTTTTACAAATTTTTTACAAATTCAATCTGTTACTTACCAAAATTTCAGGTCTCTGCAATGCTTAGTTTTAAAGATCTCCGTGGCCGTGCGGTTCGGAGCGTTTCAATGGCGCGGCCACGTTCAAACCCTTATATCTTTTTAACCATAGCTTTGACAAATTTATGGTTTTGGGTGTCTACTTTTACAAATTTTTACAAAAACTTGGCATATTTTTTTAAAAAAAAAAACGTCATGGCCGCGCGGTCGAAACGGACACTAAGATTTTCACACAAAAATAGAAAAAAAAAACAATACATTTTGGAATCAAACCCATGCGTGTGGGGTATCTATGGATAGGTCTTCAAAAATTATATTGAGGTGTCTAAAATATTTACCTACATGTTTGTACGGAACCCTCGGTGCACGGGTCCGACTCGCACTTGGCCGCTGGTTTGTTGAAGCCTTTACCTTGTTGTGTCCATTGTTTAGCGACTCCCAGGAGAATAAGAGCGATATTTAAAACTGCACTTTGATTTTATGACATGTTTTTAAATAATCAGATAACTTTTAGCTGAAGAATAACGGTGGCGGATTGCCACACACGATAAGCAAGAAGAAAGTGGCTTTATAAATTGAGTAGGTATCTTTCTCAAGCACAATCTTCTTCCTACAGACGCTCCGCTCAGCCATCCTGAAAGGCACCGGCTACATCGAGCTCCCATCACCGCTGCTCCGTCGCAAGGCGTCGCTAGGCATGTCCTTCCGCGCCCGAGAGCCGGATGGGTTGCTGCTGTACCGCGCGCCATCTGCCGGCGGCGACAACGAAGTCAACGATGATGATGGAGACAAGCATTATCTGGCACTAGTCTTGATAGCAGGTATTGTACCTTTTGGTTAGGCAATAAAGTTTAATTTAGATTGATAGCTTGTTACAATACCGTGTGCTCTCAGCCAGCACTAACAATAAAGTCAACGCTGATAGTGGAGACAATCCTATCTGGCGCAAGTCTTGATAGCAGATAAATACCTTGTGTGTTAGCGATAAGGTTTAATTTACAATGTGTATTTTTGCTACTATACCAGCGCCATTTGTGTGGCGCCAACAACAAAATGAATGATGAAGATGGAGATTGTATTAACTGGCACTTGTCTTAATCGCATGTTTGTATTGGAATTTGTTCCTTATTAATAGGTAATAAGGTTTAATTAACATTGAGAGATCTTGCTACTATACCGGGCGCTATCAGCCAGCACTGACAATAAAATCAATGCTGATGATAGACATAAGCTTATCTGGTGCTACTCTTGTTAACAGGTATTGTACCTTGCGTGTTGGCAGTAAGGTTGAATTTACATTGTAAGAACTTAATCCTCAAACCGTATTAAGTAAATCCTGGTTGTTTTTAAAACGTCTGTCATTTTCTGCAGGAGAGTTAGAAGTGGTGGCCGAAGCTGGTAAGGGTGAGGTGCGGCTGCGGACCAACGGCACCAGATTCGATGATGGGAGACTGCACACTGTGAGGATTATACGGATGCATAAACAGGTACAGATTTTTTTTTTGTTCATCACGGTTTTGGTTGATACCCTCAATACACTTTTATCTCCTCTCATATCGTAACAAACACACACACACACCCTTTCCTAAATTAAATCATTATTTTCCTAGCCTTTTCCCAACTATATTGGGGTTGACTTCCAGTGAACCCGGATTTAGCTATATATCAGTATTTTACGTAGAGCGGCTGTCTACCAGACCTAAGACTATCTACAGTACTTTATTTCCTTTTTCTTTAAAATCCATCCTAAGGTTGTCTTGAAAAGATCGCTCTTAGCGATAAGGCAGCCCATTGTGTCACCCTATGTAATGTTTTCTTCATCTATTTTTTCTGTAACTTATATGGTGTACATAATAAAGAGTATTCTATTCTATTCTTATTCACATACGGAAATAATCATTTATGACAGCAGTACATGCTAAAGTGACAAGGTTCCAGATCGCTTGAGCAACGGGTCTAAAATGGCCACTAGTAGAATCAGCCAACAATTCAAACTACATGATACTGTCAAATTTTCCCAATCAATATTGAACTTAAGGCGAGGTTGCAGTACTGTGTGTTTTGACGAACAACAGCGACTGTCCGGCGAGCGAAATAATGCCTTTTTGATTGTTTTTTCTTCTTGGCGAAAACTGATAAAGAAATAATACAATATGGTTTCAACATTTACTTCAAAATAAAAAGCTCTATCTATTGATATAACTTTTATATTATATATTCGTGATAAAATCTCTTAGCAGTACACGTTTAAAATTGTAATTTAGTATAATCTACTGAAGTGGCCTTTCAAATTGGACCAGCTGATTGAGTGTTTTAGTCGTATCCACAAAATAATAATTATAATTAACCTAACCTTAATTAAGCATAACCTTATCAATTCCTCTTCTTACAGCTAGAGCTATGGGTAGATGAAGATAGTTTCGGCAGCGTCCCGCTGGCGGGCACCGTGTATCCCGCGCGGGCTAGCGGCCTGTTCCTCGGCGGAGTGCGGGACCTCATGCACGCGCCGATCCCTCTCGCCTCCTTCAAGGGTACCGTAGCGGATCTGATCGTGGATGCACAGTAAGTTGATTTGTTTTGGAGATGTAATGTTCTTGGAATAACTGCCCCGTCTGCGGTTGAACCTAATTAACTGCTGTTCATGTGGTCTTAGGAGATACTTCCAGCGTCCAAATTGTGTAACCTGTTTCGACAAAAAAACTGCGATTCCTTTGCATTTCTTTTAGGCTGCACCCACAGCCCACCGCCCTCCCAAACTTGAAGCTACGCTGCTGGATTTCCCGAGCCTCTTGATATTCTTTTCGCACCACCTGCACGAAAACGTCAGATTGATCTCATGCAAACTAAAGTAAGCCAATATTGCCCGGCGGGTTATAATGAAATTCAGTGCAATGTTATTGCCCGGAGGTCATTAACACGTTGACTGCCGTAGTGTAAATGAGAAAAATCAGTAAAAAAACTGTTTGATGAAAATAGGTGGGTAATATCAATATTTTAAAATATATCTAATTTAGGATTCGATCAGAAGCTGCGTTTCATAAATATTTCGAAAAAACTACATGAGGCCACCGGTGACCTACGTGGCGCCTTGATAGTAAAAATGTGAATTTCCATTACGGGGCGCTGGGGCGGGCACTTCTCCGGTCACCCGCACCCCGCAATCGTCTGTTAGCGCTTGGAAGGTGCACCCGTGACGGACGCTCGTGCTTTTTAATTTGTAAGATTTCGTGATTCAACATGGAGAATAGTAAAGATTTCGATGTGAATTTTATAGATATTTCATTAGATGATTTGCGCGATATTGACTTACTAGAAGCTAGTATTTTTGATGAAATTGCTAGAAAAAATATTTGAGTGAAAGTGAAGAATCAGAGATTGAAGATTATAATATCTATCCTTCAAAAAAACGCAAACGTATGTTTATTCCTAGTGAATCTGAGAGTGAAATTGATGACGTGGAAAAATTTGTGAATGAAAATATTGATAGATTTAGAATTTGTAAAGAATGTCCAAATGAACCATATTTTTGTTTAATTTGTTTCAATAAGTTAAATTGCTTCTTTTAATTTGTATTTTAGAATACCTAGTTACTTGTTTTATTTCACACATTGATAAAAATAAATCCTTGATTTTTGTGACGATTATGTTTTTCTCTTACTTTCTTCATTTTTGTCCCACATTTCTCACAATTTCATAAACACGCCGAAACCACGCTGTAGTAACAGTCTACAGCGCCACTCCGGCCACTTGCATACACTAAAAGTACGATAAACGTGACCAACGGCGTAATAATTCTGCCCAAAAACAGGTCTGTCTTGAGGTCACCGGTGACCAACACGGCGCGTAGATACAAGACGGGGTCCATGGCAGTCACCGGTGACCGGGCTGGCAGTCAACGTGTTAATGTTTTTTTTTTAATTGTGCTAAATTTCATTTGAACGTTGGACAATAATGTGATTTGAGTTTGGAACTACATTTTAACTGTGCTCTTTGCACTTAGCAGCGGAGGCCAACAGCAGCCGCTCGCAGGTTAGACTGACGTCTTTTAGGTCAGTTATGCATGGGAAATAATTTGACGTTTTCGTGCAGGTGGTGTGAAATATTATATAATTGTATAGTTAACGTAATGCTATGTATGACAGACTGGTGGGGCTGCAGTCAGCGACGTCGTGGAGCGGCGCGCAGCTGGGCCGGGCGGACGGGCCCGAGGCGCACGCGCCGCGCTCCGAGCCGCGCGCGCTGCAGGCGCAACCTGACGGCGCTGGCTGTACCAAGGTATGTACTGCTATGTACGACAGACTGGTCATGGTGGGGCTACACTCAGCGACGTCGTGGACCATATTTTTAAACAAAGCGAACATGCGCGGCTCAGGGGGGCTACTCTGTAAGCCTGAGACTCGTAGTTTCGGGCTTAGTTGCGGGCGTATTCTACTCCGTATCACCTACGGACTTACGATTAGTCCCAAACCCGATTCAAGAATGAATGACAACACGATTTGACAGTAAATATCAAATCTTGTTATCTTTAATTCTTAGTAGTTAGTTGATACGGAGTAGAATACGCACGCAACTAGGCCCAAAAGTACGGACTTCGGGCTTAGAGAGTAGCCCCCCTGCCTTAGTGCTCGTTTGCGGAGACGCGTCGCGTTGCGCGGGATGTGGCAGGCCCGCAAATCCGTGCGATGCTGTGTGCGTAAACCGCTTCTTCGTAAATGCTCTCATACTACACCACGTTTGAATTTAGTACAGGCCCGCAGTATGCGACGCTGTGTGTGTAAATCGCTTCTTCATAAACGCGACGCGCAACGCCCCGCGTCTTCTTACACTAAGACTGCTGTGAAGCAGTGCTTTAACTGATGATCGAATAGGTCGCAGTCAAAACGTTTATTGCGAAATAAGTGTATAATGATAGCAATGTGTGGTTATGTCTAACAAGGTCTGCTATAGGCTAATCATGACCTTACAGGCTGGCTTCTAAAGGCATTAACATAGGTAGAGCCCGCAACCCAGTTGTGGATGGTTAAATAAATAGTAATCGAGTATTTTTGAGTATCCGCAATGTCAGAGAAAAGAAATGAGGACAGAAAAACTCGGCCAAACACTGACACCCAACAGGCAAATAAGACAAACCATTTTCAATGCAACGATCTTTGTCTTTGTCGTCAGACATCGTCGTACACGGTGGAAGCGGGCGCTGTGAAGTTCGGCGACAGCGCGCACAGCCACGCCACGCTCAAGCTCAACCGACGCGCCAAGGAGCTGTCGCTGTCGCTGCAGATACGGACCTACGCACATGAAGGACTCG
Source organism: Ceramica pisi (assembly GCA_963859965.1). Taxonomy (NCBI): domain Eukaryota; kingdom Metazoa; phylum Arthropoda; class Insecta; order Lepidoptera; family Noctuidae; genus Ceramica; species Ceramica pisi. The sequence continues at coordinate 25,409,285 of OY982531.1, read as the reverse complement.
TTCTACTGGCTCCGGTAACGACCACTTTATTGTTTTTTCGACGTGACAACGTCTAGTAAATCGATGAACGCCGGCTGCACGCGCCGAAAAAGGATGACTCATTGTCCCGTTACGCTCATTGTAACGTTACTCATTAATTAAATTTTATTCATAAAAGTATGTAATCATTTCATCAATGTTTTGTTATGACGTTGTCACGTTAAACTATCGTCCGTAAACCGACTTTACAGACAACCATTTTTTTCTTTCTTTTAAAAGTACCTTTTGTCATTTTGCGGCTTAGGTATTAGACGTCATCGCTTAGGGTGCCTGTCCAAACATGTTAGTCAAAATGTCAGTAACTCACTTGGTGCGGGGATATTATGCAATTCTATTGGTTAAAATTTCTCCGTTTCTACGCTCCGCTGCCTCGCCGCGCTGTAATGAACAGGCACCCTCAAGCTAAACTAAAAGGTTAATCCACACATATACGGGCCATGCTCAGGACGTGGGAGGACCGTGATCCGTCAGGAGCTCATGAAAATATCAGTGCGTACATTTTATGAACAACGTCCGAGTCCGGGCTAAATAATAACAGCCGCACAGTCGATCTTCAATGTTAAGCAACGCTTGTCGAGGTTGGTCTGTGGATGGGTGACCATCTTAACATATTGAGTTTCCTCCGTGCCTTGGTGGTCCCGGCTGTCATTTAGAGATCTTTGGCAGTCGTTACGGATTGTCAGAAGCCAGAAAATCTGACACCATTCTTGCCGAGGAGTGCTATGTTACCCAGTTAATGGGTTGTGGAGGTCTGGTAGGCAGACGCTCCACGTAAAATTCTGGTATTCAGCTAAATCCGGTTTGACTGGCAGCCGACCCCAATATAGTTGGGAAAAGGCTAGGCAGATGATGATGATGATATCCGAGTTTGGGCCGTGTCAGATCACGCAATGGCAGATTACGGACCGTCCACGTTCCCGATACAGCCTTGATATTATGCGAGGATCAAATACAAAACAGCAGACAATATACGTGCTATGAAAATATCTTATTGCCAGAGTTACGGGCTTTTTAATACAAAATGGAAACTTTTATTCCAATCTCAGACATAGAATAGATAATCTTGTCCCGTCTAATTCCTTATTGGATTGTCCCAGGGTTCGAAAGCAAAGCCGAAGCACTTCATGGCTCTGATGCTGCGCGAGGGCAAGCTGCGGCTGGTGATGCGCGGGCGCAAGCGGAAGGAACTCACACTCGCACCCGTTGTCAGTGACGGTAGCTGGAGACAGGTAAGTGGGACGAACAACGACCAAATATTTGAAACTAAAATATTAAATCCCAGCAATTCTAATATTAAGGATCAAATTTTCAGTGCCGATAATGTACTGCTTAAGATACAGTTTTTTGTTTTACTTTTGGGGCTATTTCAATGTGTAAATGTGGTAGAAAATAGCACCGTATATTCAAATTAAAGCTACAATTTGCTTTGAACAACCGGCTGAAATGTGTTGAAACTTGCTGAGGCCTGCTAAAACTTTCAGCTAATAAATGTACTGCAGCCCTTATAAGAGCTCCTATAGAATAGAATAGAATAGAATATTTATTTGCGTAAAACATGGTATACAAGGGTGTTTGTGTGATGCATTTTAAATTCTATTTAATCTCAGTGGGAGCAGATTTGGTATGCTTTTAATCCGAGCCAAAGAGATTCATGTATTTGTTGTCCCGCAGGTGAACGTGCGCGTTACCCGCGGGCGCGTGCAGCTGTCAGGCGCAGGCGCGGCGGCGGCTGCGCGCGCGCCGGCCGCCGCCCGCGCCGCGCGCCTGCTGGTGGGGGGGCTGCCGGCCGCGCACGCGCACGCCACTCTGCCTAACTCGGTCAGATATACATACAGGGTTCAATACAGCAACTAGGAAAATATGATTGATTGCTTCTTAGTTCTTCTTCCAGCGTTACATTTTCCGGAAGACGCAACGTTGGCGCGGCCTCCCACAAGGTGGACCTCTGACCTGGTGAAGGTTGCGGGTAGCCGATGGATGCGAGACGCACAGGACCGGTCATTGTGGCGACGCTTGGGGGAGGCCTTTGTCCAGCAGTAGGCGTCTGTCGGCTGATATGCTGATGATGATGCTGCTTCTAAACTTTTCATTTGTCAGTTAGCTGATCCTCATACTTGTTGTAATCTATGGTAGAGCACTATCATGTGGCGGAACATCACTATCAATCGGTTTTCCGGAACTTTCGAATTTTGGATTTTTGTGTCTAATTTTCGATATTTAAATTATATTTTTGATGAGATTACATAAAGTAGTTTATGAAACTGCACAAAAATCTGGAGCAGGTATGTAGCAGTATCATAAACTATTATATTTGTTATTCAGATAACGCGTCTGCCGGGTTTCCGTGGCTGCATCCGCCGCGTGACGATGAACGGTCGTGCGGAGGACTTGGTGCGGGATGCGCAGGCGCACCACGGTGTCGGCCAGTGCTTCCCCAATGTTGAACAAGCTGCGTACTTTGGAGGTAAGTCATGTTTACGAAGACTTCCCGGTGGCTCGCCACAACGTCTACTGTCCAGCACCTGTAGAGGTGTGCGGTACAGAGTACCTGCTCCTCCGACCGTTCGGATGTTGTGTCCGGTGTGGGCAACTGCCCGATAGTTCATATGCGGACCGTTGTATATGTTCAAATCGCACGGTAAATTCTAATACCGCGATGTAGGATTTTGTTGTAGTAGTTCGCTGCTGGTTGGATAGATGGCGTTGAAGTTGGTTTTTCACACCTCTAGAAATTCTAGAAGGTTTTGTAAAGTAGGTAGTAGGAAATTGACGGGGTGATAAATTCAAAAAATTCAAAAGTCATTTATTCAAATTAGGCGGAGGGCCAGCACTTTTTGAACGTCAAGTTCTACAAAAGACAGTCCCCCAAAACGCCCGCCCGTCACCACTTCCTAGTGTTTTAGCTGTGTATAGTTCTTGAGTATGTGTGGGAAGGAACTCTACAGTAGTTCACTTCTACGTGTTAAGCTGTGAAGCTTTAGAATGGTGACTGATAAGATATTATAAGACACCATTTAATTCTAATTGTACTTACTGATTTTTGTCTAAATAAATAAATATTTAAAGATTAATTTGATGTATTAACTAGAGGCAGTTATGTGATTATAAGCAATAATTAAATGTTAATTCACAAATGATGAATAAAATCCGTATAATTAATACAAAACCGTAATATATTAAGCTTTAGAATTAAATGGTGACTGATAAGAGATTATCAGACACTATTTATTTCTAACTGTACTTACAGATTTTTTTCTAAATAAATAAATATTTAAAGATTAATTTTGATGTATTACCTAGAGGCAGTTAAGTGATTATAAGCAATAATTAAATATGAATTCACAAATATAATAATAATAATAATATCCTAACTAAGGAGCTACTCCTCATTAATATGGCCACTAGCCAACAGGTTCGTCGTTTCCGAAAGGATCTGTCAACATGCTGGATAGACTATAAGAAGGCCTATGACTCGGTACCTCATACATGGCTCATGAGGGTGCTAGAATTGTACAAAATTGATGCAACGCTACGCACCTTCCTCATGTCGTGTATGGGGCAATGGAGGACAGTCCTTCGCTATCCAGGATGTCGAAATATCCAGGGGAATAGCGAACCGGTAAGGATTGAGCGGGGTATATTACAGGGCGATAGTTTGAGTCCGCTTTGGTTCTGCCTAGCCTTGAATCCTCTTAGCACACTGTTGGAGAATTCAGGGCTGGGCTATCGGTTGAAGAGAGGTGGTCAGGTTATATCTCACCTCCTTTACATGGATGATCTGAAACTCTTTGCCCACAATAATCTGCAACTGATGGAGCTACTGAAGGTGGAGTTTGGTGTGGACAAAAGTGCAGTCATGCATGTAAAGCGTGGAGAGATTATGGAATCCGTGGGAACTCAACTCTCTTCAACTGAAACTTACAAGTATTTGGGTATGTCGGAAGCGTTAGGTATCAGTGTTGCTGACATGAAGCAATCGTTGAAGGAGCGCTTCTTTGGCCGCCTGAAGAAGGTATTCAATAGCCTTCTATCAGGCGGAAACAAGGTGCGCGCCTTCAACGGTTGGGTCATGCCGGTAATAATGTATACTTTCGGCGTACTCAAATGGACTCAAACTGAACTTGACGCCCTGGATAGGCGGGTCCGCACACTGCTTACTGCTTATCGAATGCATCACCCACGGTCGTCGGTAATGAGACTGTATATCCCGCGAAAGTGTGGGGGTCGAGGCTTTTTAAATGCTAAGACTCTCCACAGTCGCGAGATATGCAGTCTTAGGGAATATTTCCTAGCTGTCGACGTGGGTATGCATCGATATGTAGTGGCGGTGGATAAGGGACTCACCCCGCTCTCCTTGGCAAATGAGAACTGGCGCAAACCTGCGGTGCTTGACACTAACGATCGCATGGCGGTATGGCAGAGTAAGGAGCTTCACGGACGCTTTTTCCGGGCCCTACATGGGCCCGACGTAGATCAACAAGCGTCCGTAGCCTGGCTGCGTTTCGGTGATCTCTTTGGAGAAACCGAAGGTTTTGTCTGTGCAATTATGGACGAAGTTATCATGACGAATAACTACCGGAGATTTATTGTGAAGGACGGCACGGTCGACATTGTCACCGTCCGGGAAAATCAATTCGTCACATTATCTCTGGTTGTTCTCGTCTAGCTAACGGAGAATACTTGCATAGGCACAACCTTGTAGCCAGGATTATCCATCAGCAACTTGCTCTGAAATACTCTCTTGTGCAGTCGGAGGTGCCGTACTACAGATATGCGCCCGACCCAGTTCTCGATAATGGCGATATCACATTGTACTGGGATCGGTCCATCATCACTGACAGAACTATTGTTGCCAATAAGCCTGATATAGTGGTGGTGGACCGAATAGTGAGGCGTGCAATGATTGTAGACATTACCGTCCCGCATGACGAGAACCTCGTGAAAGCCGAGAAAGATAAACAAATCAAGTATATTGACTTGGCTCGCGAGGTTGTCGACATGTGGGAAGTGGACTCTGCAATCATTGTACCGATAGTCATTACAGCCAACGGCTTAATAGCCAAGAGCCTCGACCAACACCTCAGGAGGCTCTCGTTGGGCAGCTGGGTCAAGGGCTTGATTCAGAGAGTGGTACTTCTTGACACGGCTCGCATTGTTAGGAGGTTCCTCTCTCTGGAGCCCTGACCGCCGGTAGCTTGGACCCTGTTCCCGATACCGGTGGGCTACTGTTTTTTATATTTTGAAAAATTTTTTTTTCATCGCGTGTCTTACGTTACACAATTCGACATAAGAAAAAAATGCTCCAAATGTCATACGTCGGACACTTACACATAAGGGCTTGGTCAGGATAGGTCGATGAATATCTGTAGTTTTGTTATATGAAAGAAATGGTTCATTCACTCTCTATTTTAATACTTTTCAACAGCAGCAACATCATTTTGAACGAACTGAACAATAAATAAATTCATCTGACATTCCACCGTTTGACGTTTGTCGTGATCATAAATTTGTGCGTGTCCGGAGAAGAAATAAACGATGAATAGAGGCACAAAACGTTAAGTTTTCTTATAAAAATCTATATATAATTACTGAGAAATAAGTTTAGATTCCGTATTGAGTAATTGTTTTTCAAAAAGTTATGATTATACAGGCGAAAAAAGTAACGAAAGTTTAGACTTAACATTGTTTTTCCATAATGGCCGTTGTGTTAGACATGTTTCTTTATAAATATTCTCGTAAATAGTTTGAAAATACACATAAGTAGTTAGCATATTTACCTATGAACATAATAATAGTAATAGATACTATAAATATTTCATAATTGTGTGTCAAAGAGAAAAAGTCGTAAAATTGGTGCCAAAATCACTACGGTTGTACCACTGAAAACGCAAAGATGGCCCGTCGGCGGTCACAAATTTTATATCAGTTGACAGAAAAAGTTGCTGTGTCATGCAAATAGTGTGTTTAGTAGTGATATGAAGTATGTTATGAATGTGTAAACATATGTGCCATCGTATTCTAGTGTAGTTTTGGTGAATATATTTGTGAATTCGACGTATTGTGATAAAGTGTGAAGGTTTTGTGAACGAAAATTATCAAATTGAAAACATATCACGTCACTGCAAAGTCAGGTCAGTTTTATTTCATTACGTAGCGGTTTAAGTAGATAGGAAAACTAATGAGGATTCCGGGAAGGTATAATTTATACTGTGTTATTATCGGTTTAATGGTATAATTTATACTGTGTTATTATCGGTTTAATGGTGTAATTTTCGTTTTTCTGAAGGCCTACCCAACGTTTTTACCTAACTTGTAAAAGTCTCGACATTTGGCGTAATGTGCGTTTCCGCTGGCCGACACGCGAAAGGTTAAGAAATATTTAAAAATGTATAAAATGAGTTATAAGAAGAATAAAGGAAATAATAATATCCTTGGACATTTCACACAACGTCATATAGTCCCAAGCTAAGCAACCTAATGCTTGTGTTATGGTAACGATATGGCTGATAAACTACTTATATACATTTTTTTTTTTGTAAATACATACATATTATAGATAGAAAAACACGTAGACTCAGAACGAATACATGTAGGTCGTACAAATATTTGTTCCGTGCGGGAATCGAACCCGCGACATGCTGCGCAGCAGTCAATCGCTCAACCACTGCGCCAACCGTGTCATCAAATGATGAATATACCGGTGATCGAGAAAATTAGCCGCCGTCATGTCAAAAGAACTTTACGCATACCACATCATCACCTCAGTGGTATATCAAGTGCTATAAAGTGTGTAGATCCATATCCAGTGGTTCACAAATACAATGAAGCGTGCGAAGAAAGTTGCAACAGAGGCACCAGTGAAGGTGTGAAAACGACAGGTCTTTGAAATGAGCGACGACAGTCTCGTGAAGGACAGTCAGATTCAGGACCAGCCACGGGGACCAGTCATTGGAGGAGATAAAAGAGAGGGAGAAGAGTCGATCGCCATCACCGAACTGGGAAGAAGTAATGGCCTAATCCAGGATTACTGGGCCAGATAGGGTTATCGAACATGAAAATACGGACGAATGCACGGGGGCTACTTTCTAAGTCCGATGTCCGTACTTTCGGTCTTTTTGTTTTCGTATCGCACTTATATTTAAGGCGATTATGTTTCATGTCATATCGACTGTTATGCTCTTGGTTAAAGAATAAAAGTCACACGGGTCGATCTGTAAGCAACGCTTGCGAAGGTTGATCTGTGGATGGGTGACCATCTTAACATACCGAGTTTCTTCGGTGCCTCGGAAAGCACGTTAAACTGCAGGTGCGGCGCTGTCATTTGCTGCTTTAGCAGTCGTTACGGATAGTCAGAAGCCAGCAAATCTGACACCATTTTGCCAAGGAGTACGGTGTTACCGAGTTAATGGGTTGTGGAGGTCTGGTAGGCAGCCGCTCCACGTAAAATACTGATATTCAGCTGAATCCGGTTTGACTGGAAGCCGACCCTAATATAGTTGGGAAGAGGCTAGGCAGATCCACCATCCCACCCACCATCTCCATCACAGTCGAGATGATGTCATTTCGACTGTCATAGAGATGGTTATAAGTGTTCTTTTTGTGATGTTTGTCGTTTTATATTATTAACTAAATAACAAAGATAAAAAAAAAAACACATTTTTTTGCATCAAAGTTCCAATGCCCCCTTATCATTTTCATTTGAATTTTTAATCGATTAACATTGTTATTAATTCATTTTATTAAGTTTCAATTATTATTTATTCACTCTTTTTCTTTGCTTTGCATTATTAACATATTGTATTTTATTTTAGTAAGTTTCTGTTTCAAATTAGATTTATGACTTTTTATCTCAAGGCAGCCCTATAGGTACCTTTGGTTGTTAATTGTCATATGCACTAGTTATTTTTGAAGTATAAATTTATATAACGTCGTTGAGCAATTTTCTTGGGATGGTTATAAAATGTTAAACTCCCGTCAGGACACGTGACCTGATCGGAAATCGTAAGACGGATGACGCGTCAGGACACGGGATCTAATCGAAAATTCGTAAGACGGATGATTCAAAAATGCACTTCGCTAATGTTCAAGTTTTCACTTCTACCGGCAGGCACTCCTGGAGTGCCACCCGTTGTTTTTTTTTATTGAGCTCGATTTAGTTTTAGTTTTTTTTTTGTATGTGATGTGGCTGTACTTAAATTAAATAAATAAATAACAATTTATGTGTGTGGGTTCCTCGTGTTCTGTGAATAACTTTTCAGTAACGATCTCTTCATCTCCACCATCATCTTCCTGCCCTTATCCCATGTTACTTGGGATCGACGCAACACGTATTTTTCTTCCTATCAACCGTCACACTATCACTGACTCTCTTTTCTTTCATATATTGATTGACCTCTCACAATTCCACCTTTTCTTCAGCTTGCCTCTCCCGCTCCAGCCACATTTATACCCATAATTATTTTACCAACATGCGTTTCATACCTCCTCTTCACATGACCATACCAAGACAAGCGGTTCCCTTTAACTTTTCTGACTTCTACGTCCTCTTCTTCTTATTTATCTTGATATCTTTATATATAAAAAAATCATTTTACAAAAAAATACAACCGACTTCCAAAAAAAAAACACTACAAAGTAAAAAATAACTTTAATTTCGGAAGTCGGTGTTTTTGTTAGTTTCTTCTTATTTTGACACCGATTTTTTTGACCAGATTTTTTTTGGAAGTCGGTTGTTTTTTTTTTTTTGTAAAAAGATTTTTATTTTTCACTTTTTAGTGGTACCCCACACCTAACGACACCACTGCAAAATCGCAGAAAAGCAAAATACGCAATTTCGATTACTTGGATGACATAAAACTATCATCCAAGTAGACGAATTCCAGCTATTTCGATTTAAAATCCAAAGTTCGTAACCGATTTTTATAAAATTGAAATGGACCAATCTGCAAGTATATCCTTTCAGATAAAACAAGAATTTTTCAAATCGGTTCATAATTGTCGGAGTTATGAGGTAACAAACATAAAAAAAAACACATACAACCGAATTGATAACCTCCTCATTTTTGGGAAGTCGGTTAAAAATGAATCCCTGTTTCCCATGGTCATCGCGTCACGCGTGAACGGCTGGACCAATTTCGCTAATTCGTTGTGATAATGTGATAATTTTGTGTGTTTGTTATTGTGAGGAGAAGGTTCATAAGAAGGAAAAAATTAAGAAAGTTGTAGTTGACGCGAGCGAAGCCTTGGGGGACAGCTAGTCATTTAATAAAAATCACATAACTAATTTCCAGGAGACGCCCACGCAACATGGTCTAGCTTATGGCTGATGACGTCAGACGGTTCGGAAGCCTCCACGGAGTTACGGCTGCAGTTCAGGACTAGTGAACCCAACGGAGTGCTGCTAGCGGCTGCCGGACTGCTACTTGAGGTCAAAGATGGTGCTGTAAGTGGACTTTTGTAAATTTGATTCACTCAGGCGGATCCAGGGGGGAGAGGAAGGGCTAAAGTGCTCAAGCCCACATTTTAGTTATCTTACAAAGGTGGCCCGCTTATTGTAACCGATATAAACTACCTGTAGGCGCGACTTTTTTGAGTGTGATGTAAACAAATGGCGCCGTTTACTCATTTAACTAAATAACCGTTGCCTTTTAATGGCCCAATTGAAATAAAAGTTTTGATTTTGACTTTGCATAGTTAAGAACATTCCATTTTCGTGTCCCAGGTGGTATTATCCCGGCTCACGTCAGGCTCGGAGCGCGCGCGCATCTCGTCGCGCGGCGGCGGCTCGCTGTGCGACGGCGCGTGGCACGGCGTGCGCGCGCGCCTGCACCCGCGCGCGCTCGCGCTGCAGCTGGACGCCGGCGCCATGCTGCGGGACGCGCCGCCCACCGCGCTGCTGGAGAGTAGCGCGCAGGACCTGCCCACGCCGCTGTACATAGGGGGACTGCCTGGTAAGTCATGCTCAGTGGCGGCTCGCGCTGCAGCTGGACGCCGGCGCCATGCTGCGGGACGCGCCGCCCACCGCGCTGCTGGAGAGTAGCGCGCAGGACCTGCCCACGCCGCTGTACATAGGGGGACTGCCTGGTAAGTCATGCTCAGTGGCGGCTCGCGCTGCAGCTGGACGCCGGCGCCATGCTGCGGGACGCGCCGCCCACCGCGCTGCTGGAGAGTAGCGCGCAGGACCTGCCCACGCCGCTGTACATAGGGGGACTGCCTGGTAAGTCATGCTCAGTGGCGGCTCGCGCTGCAGCTGGACGCCGGCGCCATGCTGCGGGACGCGCCGCCCACCGCGCTGCTGGAGAGTAGCGCGCAGGACCTGCCCACGCCGCTGTACATAGGGGGACTGCCTGGTAAGTCATGCTCAGTGGCGGCTCGCGCTGCAGCTGGACGCCGGCGCCATGCTGCGGGACGCGCCGCCCACCGCGCTGCTGGAGAGTAGCGCGCAGGACCTGCCCACGCCGCTGTACATAGGGGGACTGCCTGGTAAGTCATGCTCAGTGGCGGCTCGCGCTGCAGCTGGACGCCGGCGCCATGCTGCGGGACGCGCCGCCCACCGCGCTGCTGGAGAGTAGCGCGCAGGACCTGCCCACGCCGCTGTACATAGGGGGACTGCCTGGTAAGTCATGCTCAGTGGCGGCTCGCGCTGCAGCTGGACGCCGGCGCCATGCTGCGGGACGCGCCGCCCACCGCGCTGCTGGAGAGTAGCGCGCAGGACCTGCCCACGCCGCTGTACATAGGGGGACTGCCTGGTAAGTCATGCTCAGTGGCGGCTCGCGCTGCAGCTGGACGCCGGCGCCATGCTGCGGGACGCGCCGCCCACCGCGCTGCTGGAGAGTAGCGCGCAGGACCTGCCCACGCCGCTGTACATAGGGGGACTGCCTGGTAAGTCATGCTCAGTGGCGGCTCGCGCTGCAGCTGGACGCCGGCGCCATGCTGCGGGACGCGCCGCCCACCGCGCTGCTGGAGAGTAGCGCGCAGGACCTGCCCACGCCGCTGTACATAGGGGGACTGCCTGGTAAGTCATGCTCAGTGGCGGCTCGCGCTGCAGCTGGACGCCGGCGCCATGCTGCGGGACGCGCCGCCCACCGCGCTGCTGGAGAGTAGCGCGCAGGACCTGCCCACGCCGCTGTACATAGGGGGACTGCCTGGTAAGTCATGCTCAGTGGCGGCTCGCGCTGCAGCTGGACGCCGGCGCCATGCTGCGGGACGCGCCGCCCACCGCGCTGCTGGAGAGTAGCGCGCAGGACCTGCCCACGCCGCTGTACATAGGGGGACTGCCTGGTAAGTCATGCTCAGTGGCGGCTCGCGCTGCAGCTGGACGCCGGCGCCATGCTGCGGGACGCGCCGCCCACCGCGCTGCTGGAGAGTAGCGCGCAGGACCTGCCCACGCCGCTGTACATAGGGGGACTGCCTGGTAAGTCATGCTCAGTGGCGGCTCGCGCTGCAGCTGGACGCCGGCGCCATGCTGCGGGACGCGCCGCCCACCGCGCTGCTGGAGAGTAGCGCGCAGGACCTGCCCACGCCGCTGTACATAGGGGGACTGCCTGGTAAGTCATGCTCAGTGGCGGCTCGCGCTGCAGCTGGACGCCGGCGCCATGCTGCGGGACGCGCCGCCCACCGCGCTGCTGGAGAGTAGCGCGCAGGACCTGCCCACGCCGCTGTACATAGGGGGACTGCCTGGTAAGTCATGCTCAGTGGCGGCTCGCGCTGCAGCTGGACGCCGGTGCCTTCTAAATACACCTGTTCCTTCGTTGTGTCCGTCATTTCTTTCACCTATTTAGAGAATTAACTCATATAAAACTAACTCAACGCTTAAGAACACAACGCCTGCATGTCTGAAACGCCTGCCTTGCACACCCCAGATAAAAAAGTGCTGAAGATCAGCCTACTTGGAAAAAAAATCTATAGAACAAAATTTCATTTGTTTCCAGAAGGTGTAATGGAGTCCACAGATGGCGGCAAAAACTTTAATGGCTGCATTCGCGAGGTCACAGTGGGCGGTCAGAAACGAGACTGGACAGAAATGGAGTCCCTACACAACGTGCTGCTCGACTCCTGCCCCATACCACAGTAGACTGTAAGCAGCACGCATTAAGGTTCAAATTCCAATGTTACCGACGATGGTAATCGTTGATTGTATCAGTGCCATGTTCAACCTAAAAGGGACTGTACTGTACTAGATGGAAGGTATAAAATTGCATGCATACATGTCATGAACTTCAAATTCAAAGTAAATGCTGAATTTAGATGTTTGTTCTAAATATTTGGCAGCGATAAGTCTTTGTTTAGTTTTGGGCATCGGCCAAAGATTTTTTTTGTAGCTGTCTTCAGATAAGTCAGTCAGCCATTAATTTCTAAACGAAACGTGCAGGAACAGCACAGAAGTGACATTGTCAAGTATATTTTACTTCTAAGTTTCAAAATTGCTACGCTAGATGGCAGTCTCTTCGTGGACTTCCCCTAAATAGAGCATGCAAGAACTTTTTTTTTTTTTTTTTTTTTTTTTTTATGGCAACTGAGCCGGTTCCGACTATTCTGCCAGTGTCACGTGGTGACGGTAGCACAGAGAGGCAGTCCGTCAAACTTTTTTTCAGTTTACTTCGTGGTAGGTGTTAGTATAGCTGAAACGAACACATGGGTTAGTAAAACATATAGTCTAATTTACAAGCACACTACAACACTACTAGTTTAAACTATATACAGACTATTTACACACACGTTACGCACTAATTAAAATTTTAAGTCATTCTCGTTTATGAATGTGGCCAAAATGTTGATTAGTTTAGGGGAGAAGTGGGAAAGGAGGGTATGAAATTTGGTTGGGAGGGGAATGTTAAGTTTGGAAATTTTATTATATAGGTCAAAGGATTTATTATTTAGGGAGCAACAGAAGAAAATATGGTCTAAAGTACCATCCGCAAGGCCGCACTCGCACAGGGAATTATCCCGGACATGGATTTTGTTCAGGAACACAGGGCTACAACAATGTCCGAGTCGGAGTCTACAGAGGGACGAAACAGTTCTCTTCGACAATTTAGGATATTTAAAAAACCAAGGCCTACGCTGGATTTCAGGCTGTATGGCAGCGTAGTAGAGGCCCTTGGTTTTAGAAGTCGTCTTCCATGTTTCAGTCCACGAGTTAAATAACTTGGGTTTGGCACCATTCCGCAAATCGTAGTTATGCGCTACGTAGTGCTTTTGATCAACCGGATTCGATGTGGCATACTTTGCTAACGAATCAGCGCACTCATTGCCAACAATACCCGAGTGACCGGGGATCCAGGTTATCTCGATGTTCAAGCCGTTTTGGGAGCAATCAAATAACAAGTTCTTTATATCTATAATGATTTGACTATTAATTTTACTGTGAAGTTGATTTTGTTTAAGGGCCTGAATGCTACTACGGGAATCTGAGAAAATGACTGACCTTGTTATCTGATGAGATTTAATATAGTGTATGGCTTCTAAAATACCAATACACTCTCCTGTAAAGACTGATGCTTCTGGTGGGCATTGAAAAAGTAAAGCTATTTTGGAATTTTGAAAATAAACTGCCACACCAGTACATTCGGTTTCAGAGAATTTTGAAGCATCCGTGAAAAAGAAATTCCATCCTTCCCAATAACGCTTGACAGCTGACTCAAAGTCATGTCTAGCGTCTTGAGAATTCCTAGATAAACCTAATCCCAAAACGACTTTTGGTTCGAAATGAATCGCCTCGTATGCGGCGGAGAAGACCGGAAGAGTAGGGTATTGGCAAATAGGCGCAGAGAGTTGTTTAAGCTCTCTGTACCTATTTAACAATAGGGGAACCACTTTATGGTTCCAATAGGAAGAATTATTAAAAGAGAGGTCAATTAGTTCTAAAATTGGAAGCAAGGGATGGGATGAGAGGGAAAATACCTTAGTTAGGAAGCGATCTGCCAAGTACTGTCTCCTAAGGTGTAGGGGTGGGTCTGCACATTCCACTTGCAGCGCATTTATGGGAGATGATTTCATAGCCCCAACTACAATTCTTAGGCATTTAGACTGGATGCTGTCTAATTGTTTAAGCGCTTCTTTGTTACAGGGCTCAAGAAGATAGCTGCAGTAATCCATAGCACTTCTGGTCAGCGCATTATAGACCAGTTTAAGGGTGTAGGGGTGAGCTCCCCACCATACCCCAGCCAAAGCCTTAAGGATCGACACAGAACGTTCACATTTTTTGACCGTGTTGTTGATGTGGTCGACCCCAGACAATCTTGAGTCTAATGTTACTCCCAGAAACCTAGCCTTATCTTCGACCGGAATGCTTTGACCATTGATGTTAATATCTATTGGAGGCACAGAACGCTTGCGTGTAAAAATGACAGCTTTACTCTTTGGAGCACTTAAGGACAAACCATTGTCAAGCAGCCATTGGTTTAATGAGGCCAGAGAGACATTCATCGAAAGAGCGGCATCCTGAATGGAACTGCCACATACCATTAGTGCAATATCGTCAGCATACTGAAGGATTTTACAGTCAAAATTAAGGGAAGAGGGCAAGTTGGCTGTATAAATGTTATATAATGGGGGACTGAGAACTGATCCTTGGGGTAATCCTCTCCAGGCCGATCTTTGTTCAGAGTCACCCCCTGGTATTCTCAATTGAATTGTGCGATTGGTAAAAATGCTACCAATAATACGACAAATCCTAGCCGGGACTCTCAGCTCATGCAGCTTTTGCCTGAGATTAGGGAGGAGAACCGAATCATAGGCAGCTGATATATCCAGAAAGACAGCAACCACAGACTCATTCCTACTAAGGGCCAGCCGGACCTCTGACGTGAGGATACCCACACTATCAGCTGTGCCCAGACCTTTCCTAAAGCCGAATTGAGTCGTTGGGAGCAGTTTCCTGTTTTCCACCAACCACACTAATCGATTTTTAATTAAGTGTTCCAAAAGTTTGATGAGTATGGACGATAAGGCAATAGGTCTGTATGAGCAATGATCACTAGGATCTTTGCCTGGTTTTAGGATCGGAATGACAACTTGAACCTTCCACTCTGTGGGAATGTAGCCAGAAATAAAACAGAAATTAGCCAGGTCCAGGTAATATTTGTGAGTTTTTGGACCAGCTTTAGAAATAAAGGAGTACGGGAATCCATCCACTCCCGGCGCGGAGTCCTTGACGTGGGATAGCACAGTTTTTAGCTCCTCCAAGCTAAAAGGCATGTTCATTGGTTCGTCAATGTTGTCTGCATCATAAATGTCAACACTGGTTTCCTCAACACTTGGAACATAAGCTGGAGCGATTTTTGAGAAAAACTGGTGCCCCAGTTCTTCCGTGAGGTTGTTAGAGGAGGAGGCAGGTGCTAAACTGCTCCTAAAACGTCTCACCTTTCGCCAAACCACGGAAACCGGGGTGGAGGGACTCAGCGAACTACAATATTTTGACCAACCTTCGCGTTTTTTCCTTTTAAGGAATTTCCTGGACTTAGCTAGTATCTGTTTGAAGGCAATAAGGTTATCCAGGTTCATATTGCCGTTGACTGTCTTTTCAGCCTCATTCCTGGCCTTGACCATGTTAGTGCATTCCCTATCCCACCATGGCGGAGAAGGAAGTTTACCAGAATGGGGTTTTTTGGACGGGAAGCAATCATCAGCAGTGGAGGCAATGGTGGAGGAGAAGGACAAGAAACAATCCTGGGCGTTATCCCTGTTAACTTCTGGAAGGGAAGATATTCTTAGGTCCAGAATTTTAGCATATAAATCCCAGTCTGCAGAGTTCAATTGGTGTTTTAAAAGAGGGGGGGAAACTTTAAAAGGGATATTCTTGGTAGGAAATTCAATTATGATGGGGTAGTGATCACTTCCATAGGTCATATCCAAGCGACGCCAAATGAGAAGGCTAGCTATATTGGATGAGCAGAATGTTAAATCAATGCAGCTATTATTCTGACCAGGTGCAGATCTACGCGTAGCACTGCCATCGTTGATAAGGGAAAGATTGAGTTCATCCAATATATCCAGCAAGCCAATGCCAAAGTTATCACAAGTATCTGATCCCCAACGATAATGGTGACAATTAAAATCACCCATGACAAGCATTGGACCGCTAACACTGCATAATAAATTCCTAATAACTGAAAGATATTCTAGTTGTGGGTGCGCAATATAAAAAGAAAAAATATTTATACCCTCAGCCTTCACAGCAACAACATTTATGTCATCGCCAACAAAGGTTAGAGGAATCTGAGAGAATGATACCTTGCTATTGATGAGCAAGGCACATCCTCCGTATCCATCAGATCTATCATGGCGTACACTGGCAAAACACGGCAACCTGAAATTGCTTCCAGGCAAGAGCCATGTCTCAGCAATGCCGCAGATTGATGGTTTAAACTTATTAATTAAAAAAGAAAGATCAGGCTTTCTGGGAGTAATACTCCTCACGTTCCACTGGAGAAATGTCAGGGGATGGAATGTTGTGGATATAGTTTAGGATAGTGGTCAATTTTGATGCAACGTGGTCAGGTATAGCTTGGGATGGGTTTGCAAGAGCAGACATTAGCATGTCAGTAATTAAATTTAAAATATTCGTTGAGGTATTCTGTCTGTGAAGCATTGGCTCTGGAGCTTCCATTGGAAGGGCACAGCCGTTTTGTGATGGGGAAAAGGAGTAATTTTGGGTGAGGTTCAGGTGAGCTTGTCTATCATAACCGGGTGAAAGGGAGATATGGGGTTTGGGTTTCAAAAATACCGTTTTACGGTATGAATTTTGGGTTACTGGGATGGGACTTGAGGACTGAGATTGCGATTTATTTGCAGTTACTTTGTTCCGTGGGAAAGACTTGGAGACTTCAGCATATGATCTGGAAACAGGTGGGAAGACCCGACTTGCCTCCGCATACGAGATCGATTTATCCGCCATCAGAGCTTTTATGCTCTTCTGTCGGCCCAATTCAGGACAAGCACTGTCATTTGCGAAATGGTTGCCACTACACGAAACACAGAAACTCAATTCACGGGTGACTTCACATCCATCACCTGGATGATCTTCACCACACTTAAAACACCTAGGTTTCGATCTGCAAAGTGTGCGGGTATGTCCATAGCGACAACAATGATAACACTGAACCGTTGGGTAAGTGTAACGCTCAACTGGGAGAGCCGAATAAAAGCTGTACACACGCTTAGGTAGTATTTGTCCGTCAAAAGTTAATACAACAGTCTGTGTGGGCTTCCACTCAGTCACACCAGAAGAGGACACCTTCCGGTTCATCCTTCTGGCTTTGATAACCGAGCCACATCCCTCTGGAACCTGGATATTTTTAATGATTTCCTCTTCTGACCACTCAACTGGTATATCCCTAACAATTCCCATTCTTGTTATGTTGTATTGTGGAATGGCAGCCATGTAATTGTGTTGGGAAATAATTTTATTGTTGAGAAAACTGTTTGCATCCTGGTGCGACTTGAACTCAACTGACACACGATTTCTGCCTATACGTTTGATCCCATCGAGACGTACGTTATTCACGTTATTTATCGTCAAAAACATACCAAACTTGATAGGTTGTAGCACAGTGCCTGAGGTTTGTTCGTCTTTGAGCGAAACATTTACAATATATGGTGGATTGTCTCTAGCTGTGTAAGAAAGCCTGCCTAATACATTTTTCGCAATCTTGGGTTTGACATTGGAAGAAACTGGGGGCGAACTAGCGGCCCTCTTGCGACTAGGGGTATCCGTATCCATAATCGGGTCCTGTGGGGTTATTTCGATGTCATGGGGGAGGGTAATTGTTAGTCCGGGGGAGAGATCAAATAATTCATCAGGGGGGTCAGGATCAGGGGGCTTTTTCGAGTTCATCTCGAATTATTGTTAAAAAGAAGGACACTTACAACAAAAAACAAACCTTACACCAAGAACACAGACACAGAGAACACTTTCGATCGAGTTTTAAACCAAAAAAGATCACAAAAATCGAAAATATTCGTAGCACTGACAAAAGCACGTGTTTAGCCTTCACCACTACCAACGAAAAAAAAAAACATGCAAGAACTTATAGGTAGCAGCACAGAAACGTCAACGTCAATAATCTTAACTTTAAAGTTTCGAATATTCAACACTAGATGGTATAGTTAACACAGTGCACGTTACCTATCGGCTTATTTTAAGCCTTCACTCACTTTAAAAACTTACTCCTCACGGAATTTCAAACAAACACAAGTCCTTAGTCACAAAAATAATTAACCAACGGATTTTTAACAAACAATAATAATATAGAGACAGTATAAGAGCAATTTTAATTTACCTTGTAGCGGCACCACAAAAACGAAAGTAGCGACATCTACATATACCGCGGCACACGAACTACGTCGCACAAATCCTGCATCGCGTTAATAGAGTTTTCCGTACGCTCAAGTACCTATGAGCAATAGGGAATATGCATAAAAAAAAAATATTATCTAAACACTTTATCTAAAAATATACAAAAATATATTACTAACAGTGGAAATAGAATCAAAATTGCTCGAAAAACAAACGAGATATAATTATTTTAAACAAATATATCTGTCCCTCTCGCGAAAACGCTGTTTTCTATGGCAGATGTATAGACGTCACGTAATGTGACGTCAAATTACATGTCGGACTTCTCGTTCTAAAAGTAATCTTTGAAGCGTTATAACTTCATCGCTGATGAAGACATTTATAAAATATTTTCTAGAGTGTTTACTGGAGCTTATAAGTAATTCATTTTATAAATAAAAAAATTGCGTGCATATTCCCTATTGTTCGGTGCTTCAACCTGACTAACCACTCTTTAAGTCCCGTGTACATTACTTAACCCCATAACAATGATAGAATAGAAATAAAAATAATACATTGTTATTCTAGTTTTGAAAGTAACTTATTTAGTCCCGGGACGTCGTTTACCAATAATTCGAGGGATTCAATAATTATTTCATCTGAGGTAAGCACTGTGCTCTTTCTTCATTACGAATAAATGTAAAGTAAAAATAAAAATCACGAATTATCTAATGAAAAATTCCATATCTTAATCTGATGAACTCATCGTGGTAATACAAATCTCTGCTATACGAAAGTGTGAACAAAACTCGAAAAAAACAAATTAAGATCGGATTGCCGCTTTTCGGACTATTTTGTTTTTTTTTGAGACCGGCCAGCTATTCAGCCATAACACTTTCATCATTGTTTGTTTATGATTTACAGTTGAAAACGATTCTCCCTAGGGCTGCAAAGGAAAACGTACTTTCATCCCGCTCTTTAGGCGACTTCAGGCCTACTTTCCGAGTATGAGTAATGAAAACTTTTATTCGGTAGGTACAGACCCAAACGTACAGCAACAAAGAAAAAGTTAAAAAATAATAATAATAGGCGATGGTGTTTCGCTGCCTTATATTTTGAACAAACAGTCTGCAAGGTGCCTTATATAGAGTAAGATTTACCAAATAGTGCCATTATATTATACGCAATAATTAAGATGTCAAAGGCTGATTTTATATTGGTGTTTATTCTCCACTTTTAACTGAAAAATATACTCTATGATCGCGAATACTGAAACCAGGACCTTGTGTAAAAAAAATCGCATATTCATTGCTTCATTTGTTAGAAAACTTGTCTGCTCGACGACGTCAAATACGCAATGGATACTGGAATGTCAAAATAATTATGCGACCCAATACCACTTTTGTATAACGCGATTAAGCTGTGCTGGTGTTTCAAAGCTAACTTAATTTAGACTTGTTCCCTTGACAGCGAAGCTCGGCCCACATTACTGTGTTGAGTCTTGTCGTAGCGCCTTTTACAAATAAATCAAATTAAAGTACCTGTTTGTAATATCAAAATAATAGCTTTTTACTTAATTCTAAAGCTGTCCAATGGGGGCAAAATATCGTTACAAATTGCCAATCAATCTGGATAAATATCTGCATGAGTCCAATGTTCCGCAACTTTATATAAGTAGGTATATACTTACCTACGATCCTTACAAAAAAAAATAATGTGTTAGTCTGATTGTTTCGGCTATTCTCCGAAACGGTTGGACTGATTTTGAGGGGGCTTTCGTTGTATTATGCTATTAGAAGTAACGTAAT
The DNA here is from genome assembly GCA_963859965.1 of Ceramica pisi. Taxonomy (NCBI): domain Eukaryota; kingdom Metazoa; phylum Arthropoda; class Insecta; order Lepidoptera; family Noctuidae; genus Ceramica; species Ceramica pisi. The sequence continues at coordinate 25,389,161 of OY982531.1, read as the reverse complement.
CAGCTTTTATTTTACAAAAAGGATTAGGGTTCCTTGTATAAATAATACCCATTTTCACGCCAGCCAAGCCCCGCGGCTTGCAAGCTAGTATGATAGGTCGTTTGGTGTTTTATGCGGCACCACGGACCCCAACACAGTGATAAGGGCCTAGTTTTATAAGAGGCTATGTAAATAATAATAATATCTAAGTTAGTACATCACTCTAGCGACCAATACTCGTTGTAAATAGAGTACTTAATATTTCCACCAGTATTCTTAAAATAATTGTACATACTTTAGTTTATTTTCTATACTTTGGCGTAACGGTGTAGGCCAAAGTACGTAGCAGACGCGGTCATGAAACGTGAGAGCGATATGACGCGAGAAATCTTCGCCGTCTCCCTCGCACGTTTTATGAGCGCGACAGGTAATGTCTTTGCGTTAAGTTTAGTTTACTTAAGTCTGTGATAGACTTGAGCATTTGCTTGTAATAAGCATGCTAATTGATGAGTTTTTTGCCGAGCCGAGCAATTTTGTCAGTGTTGTTTGACATCCTCGCGAAGAATACATTTATTTTTAGACCAGCATTTACTAAAGCGTTCGCTAGAATTATTGTTAAAATGTTCGTATCGACGTTTGGCTGTATGTTCATTGTTCAGTCCGAAAAATTTTAAAAAAACGGCGTATGCTCGATGTTCTGTTACATGTGAATACTCAAGTCCATCAGCACCTTTAGATTTTATTTTACTACCGACAGTTCCTGTTTTTCTCGAAAAAATCACGAAAATTTGCATTTGTTTGAGATTTTTTGGTTATTTTACCTTCAGTATAATGATGCATTTAAATAATTATAGTCATTAGAGTAGAACGATGTAGCCAGTGTTTTTAATGCGCGGGAGACGTATTAACCCTTCCATATTTAATTCGAGACAAAGGCCAATGTCAATTGTTAATCTGGAAATAAATCATTTCATTTCAAAGGACCACTGTTACATAGAAATAAAGCTGCTTTCAGACTACGCTTTAATATAATAGCATATAGTATAGAGCTCATAACGAGGCAATATCGCGCACCATACATTGTTATGGACACGTTCACACTGTACTATACTAGGTATTATATTATTGACAATGTATTTAGCGCGATATTGTTCTGCTATGAGCTATATAGGTACTCTATGATATATATTATAGCGTAGTCTGAAAACAGCTCTAATACAAGATTTTAGTCAAATAGACGCAAACTGCAGGTCTAAAAAGGCCACTTTAGCAGAATCATATTAGAATCACAATATTAACCACACAACGATCTGTCAAATTTCATCTTTATCACTAACGCATTAGGTTCAAAGTTGCGAAAATTTGACAGTGACTGGTAGTGTGTTGTGCTTTCTGATTCTGCTAGTGGCCTTTTAAGACCCCGTGACCACACTTGGTCGTTAGTTCTCATTAGTTCTTATTATTATTACTTATTTTAGATTGTATTATTTTTTATTATCATCTCATCATGGCCGTTTTGCGCAGATTTGACGCATATCTTACTAATCTTTCATATTTATGTAATTGTAATTTTTATGTATTTTTGATATGCGTCATATTGACCGCAAATAAACTCTTTCTTTCGTAGAACAAATGGGAACTACCGCTTTTGGTAGGCTTAAACTGGCTGCAAAAGCAACCCATGTCTCGAACTAATACTGTTCACATTAAAAAATGTAAAGGTTCAAGCTCTAAATGCATTTAATTTCTCCATTTCTAAGAACTAGGGAACTTGTTTTAGCAAAGTTTTTTTTTTTTTTTTTCAATATATTTTTATAATGTGTAAGCACTTCTGTTCAAGCAAATTTTAATGTCTACATTAGTCTTGTAAATAAATAAGGGATCAGCTTTAATAGTTAAAAAGAGCGATTCTTTGTCACAAATAAATAATTTATTTAATAAATCAGTGTTCAATAGATATAATTGTAAATAAATAGTTAGTTCGATGTAAATAATATACGTATTTATTGTAACTGCTTTTCAGAGGAAGAAAATAATAAATAAAAGGCGATTGTGGCAATAAAAAACATTTATTTCTTTTTTTTTTTCGAATCGTACATCAATCGGCACGGCTTACAAAAAATGAATATTTGGTACTAAACTGAGATGGCGCTTAGTTTTAGTATTAAAGTCATATTTTAGTAAGTAGTCATTAATCTGCTATACGGTTAACTTGTTTTAAGGAGGAAGAATCAAATATATACGTAAAATGTTAAAATGTAAGTCTTTGAAGTCAGCCGTATAGTAGATTTTACCTGGAATCAAACTCCCTACAATACCCTTCACTTTCCATCACCTAGCCAATTATCTGCAGTCGCTTTTTATCGAGAAACTTTGAAAAACAAACCGTAGGTCGACTAAGGTTCATAAATATTCTATTCAACTGCAAATAACATAGCCGCGACACCGGGCAACTCATTGCCATTTACAATATTATTTTTTTATACTCTGGCGTTAATGAAATGTGGATAAAAATCTATGGTAGCCAGTGTTGCCAATCTCATCCGATCTTCCCCGCGTTTCAAATATTGTATTGTACTTGGACGATGCAATTTTAACTTGTTAGTATAGCAACACTGGTGACCAAAGAGCTACATAAATACAGCAATGATTGTCCAGCTTTTAAATGTTACACTTAAAATAGTCTGAATACTAAATTCTAATAAAAAGAAAGACACTGCATTCATTTTATTATAGACTAACTACACCTAAATGGATTTTTTTATAATATTATTTTACGGATATTATGGACATTTTGACAATAAATTGACTCCAATATACAAAATAAGTTATACGTGGATATAACTGAAATGATAATAAAATCTTTGGACTAAACAAAGTACATAAAAATATAAAAAGTCAAAAAAATGGAAAAAAAAATCAATTATTATAATTTATATTGCAAAATTTTGACAAACATAAAATACTATTCTACCCTCCTTCATTTTTCAAATAACTACGTACTACATTACATTTTTACAATGTTACTGTATCTATTATTATTGTTTTTTTTTTAGTTTAGTTATTTTTTACTCTATTATGGCCGAAACTAAAATGGCTTATTTTTTAAGAAGCTTTTTAGAAAGAAAACACTGGTCTTGGTCATTTTGCAAATTATCCATTGCAAATAGCATTATTAATAAATCAAATGACAGGTTTTTTTTTAAATAATATTACCTGAATCAAATAAATATGGAATAATCACTTTTTTTTTGTATAATTTTGAGCAAATATAACTATACACCATTTGCTCGCTAAATCTAATGATTTTGAATTAGGTTTTTTTTTAAGTTAAAGCCTATTTTGGAATATTAATATCCAGTAATTAACGGTCAATATGTGAAAAAAATAATGAGATTAAAATTGTTTGAAAACCAAAATGTCGCCAATATTATTCGCGCATTGTCGGCCAGCGTTAAAAAATTGTGATTTTCATTTAAGCAAATGGAAACCTAAAGCTCAGCTTCTTAAGGACGATAATGGTTTGTTACATGACTGAACGATACAGGGACAATACAATTACAATGGGGGGTAGGCAGAGAACTGGATAATTTAGCCACGTTGTGAGGGTGCAGGTAAATGCGACGCAAACAATGTATAACTGTTTTCTATATTTTCATGTATTGACTACTATAGCCGATTCTCTGAGCGGCTGACACCTGAAACGAAAATATTAGGTTAGGTTAGAACATGTCAATCTTGTCAAAAGAGATGACGGGGGCAAGTCCATCAAAATTAATTAAGATCTCTAGCACGTTTTGCAGTCTGTTTTTTAATCCCGGAGACTAAAATGACAAGTGCAAATGTCAATAAAACTGACATAAATGATGTTGTAAACACTTGAACAACAGACAAACAGTTTCTGTTTAAAAATGTAGCCCTTTGATTTTAGATATCTGTTATTAAAAGTTTATCATTTTGGGACACTGATTTAAATATTACAGCTTCAGGAGATGATTGGCAACTAGTTGATGTGGAACTGAGTCGCAAACTGTAATAGGCAGCTTCCAATCCTGCCGTCTGTGCCTTAAACCAGCACCCAAATTTACCTCATTCCTGACACTGTAGAAAAAGCAAAGTTTTGATCCCAGACTCAGGAGCCGATACTTACAGTTCGCAGTCTACATGGAGAGGTAGCCCCGGGCGGCGGAGCGCCTGCGGCCCACCAGGTAGGCCACTAGCACCACCACCACCATACTTACAGTTCGCAGTCTACATGGAGAGGTAGCCCCGGGCGGCGGAGCGCCTGCGGCCCACCAGGTAGGCCACTAGCACCACCACCACCATACTTACAGTTCGCAGTCTACATGGAGAGGTAGCCCCGGGCGGCGGAGCGCCTGCGGCCCACCAGGTAGGCCACTAGCACCACCACCACCATACTTACAGTTCGCAGTCTACATGGAGAGGTAGCCCCGGGCGGCGGAGCGCCTGCGGCCCACCAGGTAGGCCACTAGCACCACCACCACCATACTTACAGTTCGCAGTCTACATGGAGAGGTAGCCCCGGGCGGCGGAGCGCCTGCGGCCCACCAGGTAGGCCACTAGCACCACCACCACCATACTTACAGTTCGCAGTCTACATGGAGAGGTAGCCCCGGGCGGCGGAGCGCCTGCGGCCCACCAGGTAGGCCACTAGCACCACCACCACCATACTTACAGTTCGCAGTCTACATGGAGAGGTAGCCCCGGGCGGCGGAGCGCCTGCGGCCCACCAGGTAGGCCACTAGCACCACCACCACCATACTTACAGTTCGCAGTCTACATGGAGAGGTAGCCCCGGGCGGCGGAGCGCCTGCGGCCCACCAGGTAGGCCACTAGCACCACCACCACCATACTTACAGTTCGCAGTCTACATGGAGAGGTAGCCCCGGGCGGCGGAGCGCCTGCGGCCCACCAGGTAGGCCACTAGCACCACCACCACCATACTTACAGTTCGCAGTCTACATGGAGAGGTAGCCCCGGGCGGCGGAGCGCCTGCGGCCCACCAGGTAGGCCACTAGCACCACCACCACCATACTTACAGTTCGCAGTCTACATGGAGAGGTAGCCCCGGGCGGCGGAGCGCCTGCGGCCCACCAGGTAGGCCACTAGCACCACCACCACCATACTTACAGTTCGCAGTCTACATGGAGAGGTAGCCCCGGGCGGCGGAGCGCCTGCGGCCCACCAGGTAGGCCACTAGCACCACCACCACCATACTTACAGTTCGCAGTCTACATGGAGAGGTAGCCCCGGGCGGCGGAGCGCCTGCGGCCCACCAGGTAGGCCACTAGCACCACCACCACCATACTTACAGTTCGCAGTCTACATGGAGAGGTAGCCCCGGGCGGCGGAGCGCCTGCGGCCCACCAGGTAGGCCACTAGCACCACCACCACCATACTTACAGTTCGCAGTCTACATGGAGAGGTAGCCCCGGGCGGCGGAGCGCCTGCGGCCCACCAGGTAGGCCACTAGCACCACCACCACCAGCCCGCCGAGGGCGCAGCCCACTGCGATGGGCACCGCGTCCGGCACGTCTCCGCCCCCGCACTCGCGCGCTGCGACACAACATTACAACACATTAGGGACCGAAGCACAGAAGTGTCAATGTTAAGTATTTATGTCACCGGATAATTGCAAACTTCGTAAGAATAATATTACTTGAGAGTTTGTAAATTCTCGATAAATTGTCAACTGAGCATTCGGAATACTTTTTCACGCATCTAAATTTGATAGTTTATAATTTAGTTGAAGTATATTTTATAACCTTACGAAGTTTTTCACTTTCCGGTGACATTAATAACGTAAAATCTTCGAAATTGCAACGCTACATGGCATTACTTAAGCCGTGCACAACTGCACGTTCCCTTTAGCATCATAATTTCAGCCGGAAACCGGCTTAATTGTGCTTGACCACTACTGGTCGAACTGATGCTAGTTTCTATGACTTGGCGCCAGTGTGACCGGTTCTAAGCTTCTCACATCTCATGGACTCCCACAATGTTCGCTCGCAGGAGCGAATATGGTGCAGACCTTAAAGGTTGTTTTCATCAAAATTGGGCTCGAGACTCCGTTCAGTGTTTTCAGCTATTTCTCATAGTTTCAGTTTTGGCCATCCACCCAATTTATTTCTTACTGATTTAGGGCAACTGTGTTGTTGTCTAAAATGGCGCCATAGTGATCATAAAGTGAAGTTCAAAGGGCATATTTCATTTATATAATAACAATTTACATTGTGTCTGCATGTGATACAAGCGAGCACTATCTTCTTTCTAGCGCAGAAACAGAAATAAAATCAAATTAAAATAATAGGGAATATGCACGCGATTTTTTTATTTATAAAATGAATTACTTATAAGCTCCAGTAAACACTCTAGAAAATATTTTTTAAATATCTTCATCAGCGATGAAGTCATAACGCTTCAAAGATTACTTTTAGAACGAGAAGTCCGACATGGAATTTGACGTCACATTGCGTGACGTCTATACATCTGCCATAGAAAACAGCGTTTTCGCGAGAGGAACAGATAATTTATTTGTTTAAAATAATTATATCTCGTTTGTTTTTCGAGCAATTTTGATTCTATTTCCACTGTTAGTAATATATTTTTTTTATATTTTTAGATAAAGTGTTTAGATAATAAAAAAAAAATTTTATGCATATTCCCTATTGTGTTTTTACCGCAGTTAAAGAAATGTTAGTCTTATGTGGAAAAAAACACAGTTGAATTTCATTTTCGTTAATTACACCGCTTAACCGACGCTGTTCGAATGACCCTGAATCATACTACCATTTTATATACCTATGACATGTTTATATGCCTGTTAGCTTATCAGGGTTTAGCGTCCGCTTAACATGCCCGTAATCTGTATCGGTCTGTGTGGCTATATTTTTAGTTAACGCACCCATCATATGAGTCAAATTGTTATTTTTTTACTGCAGATTTTCTCGTAAATATAATCGAGACAGAGAACAAACAAAAAATCTACATACGGGTAAAATTAAAAAAAAAAATACTGTCATAAATTGGCTGACAGAAATAAAGAGCACATCTCGCCAGTTCAAACTACAATATTTTTAACCATACCTACAATCAAATTACAAGCTGTTTATCTCCGAAACATAACAAAAAATAACAGGATATTTATTTCAATTTCATGATATCAAATTTAAAATAACTCGATCGTTCCATTTTGAACTTTAATAAAACATCATAAGTAATACATTCGCATGAAAATGGCAACATTGAAGCTAGCACATTACTTGGCGCATTTGACAAAAGATTGACGACACTTGCGCAAAACAAAATTAACTTTATTAACGACAATATTAAAAGCGATTGATATTGCATTTTTTTTAATCAAAAGCGCCAATAGGCTAGTTTCCATCATCAATAAATTGCAAATCTATTTAGTACGACAGTTAGAGTATTGAAAAATAATATACGCGTATTTTTTGTTTTTGTAAATCAATGGATATTGACAAAGATAAAACGTGACGTATTGAGAATTTTAAAAACGTCGTATCTTCGTCAGTTTTGGTTTACGTAACAAAAGAAAAAAACTATAAGGGTTCCGTTTTTTGCCATTTGGCTACGGAACCCTAAAAAGGGTCAAATATTTTTTGATAATCTAACTGATGGACTAATTAGATTTTTTCAGTTAGCCGCCCTATCTGGCCCAAAACTGTCTCCCTAAGATACAGGACTACCCAATTTAGGAGACTAAGTTACAAGATCTGTGTAGATTTATGTAGAATTTCTAAGTAATTTTTTACATCTGCATAAATCGTGCATAAATGTGTATCAATAAACTATTATTTATTTACTTATTCAGTTGAGAAGCATATAGAAATGCCAGAATAAAATTCACATCATACTGAAAAACCAGTACAGCCGTGATCACAACACACTCCCGATGCTATCGGCCCGTTCAGCGCGTTATCAGGACCTTATCGAGCGTCTGGCAGCGCGTGCGCAGCTATCGGTGTGGTTACATATATGGACAGCTATATTTGTTTACTTTTCAAGCCTTGGGCTAATTTATGTTTTATAGCCCGGTAGGCTGGTGTTGTTAACGTGCCGTCATCTTGAGTTTCTAGGAGTTTTTTTAGCTGCTTCACGATAGGTTTTTCAACCTTGAGATTAAAGAGAAAATAGACTGGCCAAGAACAAAAGTTGATATATTATGTTTAAGTTGTTTCACAATTAAAACAACGCAACATTTTATTTTAGTTGTATTTTTGTACAAAATATTTCGTATTTTTATGATGTGTTTATGTTATATTTTTTTATTTGGCGAATCAACGTTTGTAGTATTTTAAATATAAAATTCTACATGCTTGCTTAGCAGTCCATGATCATATCCTGGTAATAGACAAAGGATTATTTTTATCCCGGAAATATGTTCCATTGCAATAGTTATCACGCCGGCGAAGCTCTGATAGACCAGTTCTTAATATAAGAGGCTCTATCAACTGTTACAATTTTTTTACTATGTATGGGCTTGCTCTGGTCCACAATCACGCCTGATGAAAAGCGACGGATGAGGTCTATAATGGAGCGAGCTTGCCCAGCAGACGCCTGTTCACTCTTGCTTTGAAGGCAGACGGGTTATATGTGGACGGGAACACAGACGTTGGCCACACTTTGGCTGTGCGCATAATAAATGTGGAGGAGACATTATGACTTACCAGCACTGAATCCGCTTCCATTTGTGGTGCGGTAGGCCTCCTCCTGTAGCCTGGACAGTGTCAGGACGGCGACTGCGCTGGCGGACTCGGAGGTCATGTTCAAAAGGGTAGCCGACTTGCAGCGGTAAGAGGTGGACAGCGGGGTCTGCCACTCAGCGCCGTGGTATAGCTCCATTGGGCCTTTGGATGCTGGAATAGAGAAGGAGATTTTTAAGTTTCTGTGTTGGGGGTGTGTTTCTGTGTTTTTGAGTTTGTGTGTGTGTGTGTGTGTGTGAGTTGGTGTGTGTGTGTGTGTGTGTGTGAGTTGGTGTGTGTGTGTGTGTGTGTTTGGGATTTTGTGTTTCAGTTTATGTGTTTCTTTTTTTTTGTTTCTTTTCTAAATCGATTGACAACATACACATTTAAAAAGTTCTGTCGACAATGCCGTTTAAACAACCGCATCAAGTTACAATTAATTTTATTATTTATGTACACACAGAAAAACAGTAATAATTAACGGTATAATTAGGAATACAAAGGAACTGCTTAACAATATTGCTTTCAACTGCTTTTGGTATGGTTTCCTGATGATTTTCAGGCATGCTTTTTGGTGCGCATGGTTGCGGTGCGTCGACAATAGACTTCTGCCAAGTCTATTGTCGACGTGGGGATTTTGTTAGTTACTTGCCTTACACCCCATCAGTGAATAATACGGAAGCCAGTGATTTCAATGCTAACTTGTACTTTGATGCAGTTTCTTTGAACGTTGGTATAAATGAGATAATTTCGAAAAGGTTTCAAGAATTCAGGGGTCTCAAAACTCACTTGTTTTTTTTATCGAATTAACTGTCTCAGCTGGGCAAAGATCTTTCCTTCTACTCTGCCCGGTTTGTCAGCTTTATTTTTTTTAGGGATAGTAAATCATCAAATGACTTCCCCCGCTCTGGACGGAGCGGGAGGGAGTGTCAGACTTTTACTGACTAAAACCTATCCATGTTCCTTCATTGCCCTTTGTGTTCCAGAGCCGCGATCTCTTTCGAATAGTCCCGCAACTCCGGCAGGCCCATAGTGCCCCTAAGGCTGTTAAGTCTGTCGTAAGGTTTGTCGGCTTCTCCAAGAACACGTCATGGACGCCTTTATATCGTCAGCACCCGCCCAATACCACTTCACCCTGGCAGCCTCACTCCTCGCAGTCCATCGACACATCAGCGATAATCTCATACGCATTTAACTGTTTTAACAACTCTCATTGAAGAGTCTTTGATTGATAAGTAGTAATAATTTCTCTTACTTAATTAGCGCGTAATAACGAACTTCTGCGTTTCCGATAAGAGTCAAGAGCAGAGGTCAATTGGGGTCAACTGTGTATATTTTGTACGCAAAACGATTACAGTTACAGTTCATGAACTGATATGAAAATGAACATTTATAGGCAGTTAATCTTGCAACACGATTTATTTTATACTTGAAAAACGATGTAAATAAACTTGTTTTGACAGGACCGTGTCAATTTTTCATCAGATTTTGAAGACTTGTGCACCTGAATTTTTAATAGAATGCCATCTGTAGGCTGCACGTTCTCTTCTAATTCGTTTAGCAATCTAATGGCAAGTTTAAGGTGAATGCTCCAACCAGCCCGCGAAATTCAAAATGCCAGTTTTCTTAATCCTCCAAGTTTATAAAGGCCTAGGAACAAAAAAAAAACAGAAAAAAAAACATTCCTAGAGCTTTGTGAACTTAGAGCGTTGTATTGATGATTTTGATGATTATTTCTGTAACTTAGGTACATAATAAATAAATAAAATATGTCTTACAGCCACGAATAATATTTTAGTCAACATACAACCTAGCACTGGCCAGCATATTGCAAAAAACGTAAGAAAATTAGAATAAGAATTTATTTAAGAAATAATTTATTTAATAAGAATGTCGCGGGCTGGTTGGAGCATTCACCTTAAATTAGGTCGGTTACCGAATACAGCGACGACGGCAGTAGGTTTAGAAAAAAACAGTTTACAATTTCACGCGATATTTTACAATCTTACGACGATTGCCACTTTCCGGTGACACATAATATCATGATTTTTTTTATAAGTAGTTAATTTATGACAGGTATTTGTGTTCATATACTATTGTTTTTATTTTTAATTTTTTTATTTCTTTTTCGTCTTTTTATTATTTATTTATCGGACTACGTAGGTCAATATCCTTCTACAAACGTCAACACTTGCTTGAGTGTGTATTTTGTTTTATAGTATCATATTGTGCTAGCTTTTAATTTTTTTGTGTTGTGTCATGTATTAATTACTTTGCACTCTACTCATTGTATAAAATCTAGTTCCTAAAACGTAACAGACAGATGTGTTGCTGGGTAGTTTGTTGGCCACTTCTTGTCCACAGCTAAAACACTAGGAAGTGGTGACGGGCGGGCGTTTTGGGGGACTATCTTTTGTAGAACTTGACGTTCAAAAAGTGCTGGCTCTCAGCCTAATTTGAATAAATGAATTTTGCATTTTGACATACAAAACGATTTTTTCGTAATACATCGAGAAATTATATTCAAATCAAGGTTTATTACAATCTTATGGAGTCTGCCATTTTCCGGTGAAATCTCCATAGAAAAGAGTTCTAACGTTGGTAAAATTATTTATTATTATTTATTTATTATTATTTATTTATTTATTTTTAAACTATTTTGTCCCACTGCCGGGCAAAGGCATCCCTTTCTTCCTTCCATTCTTCCCGGCTCTGGGCTAGTGTGTACCAATCTTGACGATAGGCATCAAGCTCGTCCCGCCATCTTCGCCTGGGTCTGCCGCGATACCGCCGGACTTTTTCTGGGACCCACATTGTGGTTGCTTTGGCCCATGAATCGTTTGACATGCGACAAATGTGTCCGGCCCAGTCCCATTTGAGCGTGACCACTTTTTGTAAAATAGTTAAAAATATTTGTAGATACTCACAGCTGTTGACAAAGTTCTCTGGACTGAGCGAGATGTTCAAGCTCTTGAGGCCGTAGTTCTTGGTGGTCTCGTTCCTGTGGTAAACCAGGGTCATGGTGTTGGGCAGACTGGTGTTTACACTTAGCCAGCTGATCTCCAGCCACTGGTCGGCCTCCGTGCAGTTGCCGCCGGCGAGTGTTGCGTTGGCGGGCACGTTGAGAATGACGTACGAGAGAGATGTGGCTATGGACAAAAGAGGTCTTTATTAAAGGTTTTTTAATTAAGTTTGGCGAGGAAAATCCTTTTGAAATAAAATGGCAAGTCGGTCAAAAGTTACAAATTTGTCAAGGTGTATAGAAGTCAGAGGTGGCCTCAGAAGTCAGAGACAGACGGACGGACAGTGGAGGCTTGGTAATAGGGCTCCGTTGGCTACCCTTTGAGTACGGAACCCTAAAAATTAAACCCCATTTCCCATGGTCATCCCATCACGCGTGAACGGTTTGGCCGTTTTTGTTGCGTTTGTTATTGTCAGATGATGGTTCTTATGATCGAATTACCAGTGACTAATATCTGAATTGCGTTAGAAAGTCAATGTAAAACTTTGTATGGGCCTATAAAATGTGAGGGTTTCCCTCGATTTACCATCAGATTCTGACGTGGTGACAATGGGACCACCTCAGGAGTATAGGATTTGGAATAAAATAATTTATACTTAATATTATAAAGAGGTAATATTCTTTGTAATACTTAATATTATAAAGAGGTAACATTTGTTCGTATGTTTGTAAGTTTGTATGTAGGGGGTAAACTCAGGAACTACGGGTCCGATTTGAAAAATTCTTTCAGTGTTAGATAGCCCATTTATCGAGGAAGGTTATAGGCTATATGTATATCATTACGCTAAGACAAATAGGAGCAGAGCATTCATGGAAAATGTGACGCAAACGAAGTTGCGCGGGTCAGCTAGTAATTTATAAAATCGGTCCTCAATTGGAAGTAATATCGGTGACCCCGAACAGGACCTCCTCCTTTTTGAAGAAGTCGGATAAAAAAAAAAGAAAGTTGCGATTGACGGGAGCGAAACCGCGGGGGACAGCTAGTTACAAATAAAAACAATCAGATAATATTGTTGTCATTTTTCATGACCCTGCTGTGCTTCTGTATGCCTATATTCTTCTTCTAACAGAAGATTGACATTTTTTTTGTGGTCTGTTCTAAACCATGCGATCACACACACACACACACACAGTCCACAGTTGTCATAAAATGTTTATATCAACATTTTATGACATTTTATGATAATCGTTTTAATGATTCATTGCACATACTGTGAAACTACTGTGAAATATTTTTCCTTTTTTTTTTGTAACTTATTTGAGTCGGAATTTGGAAAATAAGACACAAAATAATTGCAATAAACGCTGCACATTCTATTTAATGTCGTAATATAAAATTAAAAACGTACGCTACTATACATATAATGTAAAACGTCTAATTAGTCATAAAGGCATGAATTAAATACATTCAACTCTTAAGATGATTCATAATTATTTCGCAATCATTTTAATCACAAAAGAATGTAAAATTACCAAACATTGTTGCCAAATATTGGTTTACATATTATTATATTATTAATATTATTCATTATTGAAAATGTCTTGTCTTGGTATGGTCATGTGAAGAGGAGGGAGGAAACGCATTTAACTAAAAGAGTAATGAACATAAATGTAGATGAGGAAGGAATTAGGAGTTAGTGAAAGTTTGACGGCTGATAGGACAGAGTGGAAGAAAAAAAACGTGTTGCGTCGACCCCAAGTAACATGGGATAAGGGCAGGAAGATGATGATGTTGAAAATGTCTGTTGTTATTTACAAAGATACCTATCGTAGCGAGTTCAGTATAACCGCTTAGCAAGAATAAACACTATCCCTACCGGTATTGGATTTGTTTTTGCTTTGTACTATTTCCAGAAGATGCTTTTGTCTGTTAGAAGACAATATTGTAGCACTAGATTACGCCCGCGACTTCGTACGCGCATGTACCGGTACGAGAAGAAAAGATCTCCAGATATAGCAAGTGTCCCACCTGAACGTTGTAAAGATCTCCAGATATAGCAAGTGTCCCACCTGAACGTTGTAAAGATCTCCAGATATAGCAAGTGTCCCACCTGAACGTTGTAAAGATCTCCAGATATAGCAAGTGTCCCACCTGAACGTTGTAAAGATCTCCAGATATAGCAAGTGTCCCACCTGAACGTTGTAAAGATTTCCAGATATAGCAAGTGGAACCTGAACGTTGTAAAGCATAGCGCCTACCATAAGTCAGTAAAAATTTTCAATAAACTGCCTACAGAAATAAAAAGCCTACTTTATAGGCGTGAGTTTCAGAGTAAGCTTAAGCGGTTCTTGTTGGACAAATGTCTTTAAGCTATTGATGACTTATAAATTGTAATGACTTGACATGAAAATTTTATTGTATTGAATTGACTTGACATTAATTTTTTTTAACTTTTTAGATTGTTTTTATTATTGTACGATTTTAATTTAATATGGATTTGAGATATTGGTTATTAAAAATGTATTTTTAAATTCAGACACGATGTAAAAATCGTTATTGAATAAATAAATCTATACTAATATTATAAAGAGGTAAAATTTGTTTGTAAGTTTGTATGTTTGTAAGTTTGTATGTAGGGGGTAATCTCAGGAACTACTGGTCCGATTTGAAAAATTCTTTCAGTGTTAGATAGCCCATTTATCGAGGGCTGGTTATAGGCTAATGGGAAGGGAAGGTTATAGGCTATATATCATCACGCTAAGACAAATAGGAGCGGAGCAGTAATGGAAAATGTGACGCAAACGAAGTTGCGCGGGTCAGCTAGTAAAAAATAAATTTATTTCCCGTCCCCGTAAAGTTTCGTGGAATCCTTAGTGTACCCCTACGTAGTGCAACGAAGCTGCATGCCAAATTTCAGCTTTCTACGATCGGTAGCTTCGGCTGTGCGTTAAGTACGCTCGTGGCTAAACATTAACAGCCGCACAGGTCGATCTTCAAGGTTCGCTTGCCAAAGTTAGTCTGTGGATGGGTGACCATATAACATAAGTACCGAGTTTCCTCCGTGCCTCGGAAAGCACGTTAAGCCGTTGGTCCCGGCTGTCATTTATAGATCTTCGGCAGTCGTTACGGATTGTCAGAAGCCAGTAAATCTGACTCCAGTCTTGCCAAGAAGTATCGTGTTACCCAGTTAATACCCGGGTTGTGGAGGTCTGGTAGGCAGCCGCTCTACGTTAAATACTGGTATTCAGCTAAATCCAGTTTTTTGTTTACTTGATATGGGTTTGCTCTTGACTCTAGTCTTGGTCAGAGATGGCAGAGACAAAGTCTACGATGGAGCGAGCTTACCCAGAAGTAGTTTGACTGGAAGTCGACCCCAATACAGTTGGGAAAAGGCTAGGCAGATGATGTTAAGTACGGGAGTGTAACCGCGGAAACAGAGAGTTGATTAAGCAAAACCTTTAAAAAAATACAGTGGGAATATGAATGTATTTGTTTTATTATTTACCGAATATAAAAGAAAAAAAAAAACATATTTCTATGAGCACGCCCAATACACCTACCGTCGAAAACGACATTTTCCTGATCAATTTAGATTTTTTTGCACTTACACTATTGTTTTTGTACATTTATCGTTACAGTACTGGTTACATCTATACTAATATTATAAAGAGGTAACATTTGTTTGTAAGTTTGTATGTTTGTAAGTTTGTATGTTTGTAAGTTTGTATGTAGGGGGTAATCTCAGGAAATACTGGTCCGATTTGCAAAATTCTTTCAGTGTTAGATAGCCCATTTATCGAGGAAGGTTATAGGCTATATATCATCACGCTAAGACAAATAGGAGCAGAGCAGTAATGGAAAATGTGACGCAGACGAAGTTGCGCGAGTCAGCTAGTAACAAATATTTTCATGCATAATACTAGCTGTTGCCCGCGACTTCGTTCGCGAGTAGACTTCGTTCCCGTGTATGTCGGAAACTAACATTTTGTCGCTAAGACCTCTAAGATAAGATATTATATGTATACGAACCGTCAATATCTATATCTAGCATTGCAGCAGGCAGCCGCTCCACGTAAAATACTGGTATTCAGCTGAATCCGGTTTGACTGGAAGCCGACCCCAATGTAGTTGGGAAAAGGCTAGGCAGATGAGATGATGCTTGTTGCCTATTCTATGTCTATTTGCATCCTGCATCAGAAAACTGGTATCCGAAGTAAACTTCGCGTGCTGCCGACCTCATCGCCTGCACGGCACCACACAAAAGTATTGTTCGATCGAGCTGTGACCTCTGACAATTGCCAGCACTGCCAGCTCATGACAAACCTTTATTGTTCTCTCTATTATTGAAAGTATTCTATTATAAACGACCTACTTGATAAGCCTTGTTTATTTACTTAACTAAGTGAATATGGTAGACACCAGATAAATGTGCCATAACGGTCATTCACTCGCATACTCAATAGGCTTGTCTACTGAAAAAATCTAATTAAGTATGTAAAATCTAATTATTTAATTATGTATGTGGTTAGATTATCAAAAAATATTTGACCCGTTTTTTTTTCTTGTAAAGTAAACCAGTATCAATGACGAAATTCGAACCTTAAAATTCTCAATACGTCACGCCGTATCATTTTTAGTGCATTCTGACGTCACGAGCTCCCACTCCCGAGTTTTGATGCTTTTTATCTTTGTCAATATTCATTGATTTACAAAAACAAAATCTATTAATTTCAATACTCTAACTGACAGACTAAATACATTTGCAATTTATTGATGGTGGAAAGTGGAAACTAGCCTATTATTGACTTTTGATTAAATTGATCAAAAACACAAATAAATATAGCTGTCCTGAATCGACTTCTATTGTGATCCTTTACGTTCTACAGTAATGAAACACGGTTCATAATTTAATGTTCGGGTGTCTACGAAGAGATATTAGAGAAAGGTCAATGTACTTTTATTGCAAGGTTATCTGGCGAGTACCATCGTAAGATAAGATTTTGATAAATTAGGTAGGTACTCGTCGAGTGTGGTCAACTCATCATAATACTGGTAATTTCATAAGCGCTTCTGATCGTGAGGTATTCATATAACCCGTGCGTTCATTATAATTTTCTTGCCCTTTTTTCAGTCATTATTTATGTCATTATTAACTCATGTGGAGTTTCTTGCACGTTCTTCTCCATAGAGATCTACGCTTTGGAACGTGCAAATAGCTTCATGTTTTTGACTGACCGACCTTGACATTTCAATAGTGCCTGTACTTCCATACTAATATTATAAAGAGGTAATATTTGTTTTTAAGTTTGTATGTTTGTAAGTTTGTATGTAGGGGGTAATCTCAGGAACTACTTACTGGTCCGATTTGAAAAATTCTTTCAGTATTAGATAGCCCATGTATCGAGAAAGGATATAGGCTACATATTATCATCACGCTAAGACTAAAAGGAGCCGAGTATTAATGGAAAATGTGACGCAGACGAAGTTGCGTGGGTCAACTAGTATGAAATAAATGCTTTGAATCTTGTTAAGTTTTGATAGCAGTTAAATGCTCCATTCCATAGATCAAAGTGTATGGCAATGTTGGCGAAAATGCGTGTTGATTGCCTTAATTCATTAATACGTAGGTAAAAGATTTGCGCCCTTGGTGCGCAGGGTGTGAGCCAGTTCCTTCCAACCAACAGCATCATGGGCATGACAGGCTGGACTTCTGTACTGTAAATCGTTGTTCCAGTATCTCAGCAAGAATGCTGTAGCAATGATAATCTTATTTTGTGCGTTGATGTAACTGTTTTACTTATAAAGTTGTAAGGCTTAATAAAAAACAGCCGCACAGGTCGACCTTCAAGGTTAAGCTACGCTTGCCGAGGTTGGTCTGTGGATGGGTGACAATCTTAACATACCGAGATTTCTCCGTGCCTCCGAAAACACGTTAATCTTTTGGTCCCGGCTGTCATTTGGAGATCTTTGGCAGCCGGCTCCACGTAAAATACTGGTATTCAGCTGAATCCGGTTTGACTGGAAGCGTACCCAAAATAGTTGGGAAAAGGCTAGGCAGATGTACATAGTTGTGTTTATTTATTGTTACTAACACTACATGAGTCTCATTGTTACTCTGAACAAAGAATTTATTATTTTAATTATAACGATAAAACGAAGCTTAACCACAGACAACTTTATGTAATCAATTTTATTGCACTGCGAACTCATTGCAAACGTTCTACTGTGTTGCACTACTTGAGCGTTGCGGAACCACGAGCGTTCATCTTTTGTTTTTTGTTCAAAATAGCTCACTTTCTCGATAACTGTTGTTTTGACAACTTCCGTAATGGAGCACGCAAACATCACATGCAATCTTAACATATATAAATCACGTGTCACGTTGTTTGTCCGCGATGGACTCCTAAACTACTTAACCGATTTTAATCAAATTTGCACACCGTGTGCAGTTTGATCCAACTTGAAAGATAGGGTAGCTAACATCTCAATATTTTGTTGCAACATTATTTTTGAGCGGAAAATGTGACGCAGACGAAGTTGCGCGGAGAATATTATATTTACCATTCAAACGACTTTGTAAAACTGTATTGTACCAACGAATCGCAAACGTTACCGAGGTTTGGAAAGAGAACGAATGGGTATATCTTTCCCAGCAGAGGCAGACCACGTTTCCTTTAAAAACAAACCGGCATAGTGCGAGTCTAATTCTCACACTCTTTAATTTTTGAAGTGAAAACTTCTTTGGCGGCGTTGTGCATTTTTCTTGGAATGGCTATAAAATTTTAAACTCGCGTCAGGACGCGTGACCTGATCGAAAATTCGTAAGACGGATGAAATGCACAAGAAATTTCTTATTATAATGGCTTGACTAGCTGTTTTTTTTTGTTTTGTGTCATGTATTAATTACTTTGCATTCTACTCATTGTATAAATTTTTACGACACGGTTGGCGCAGTGGTTGAGCGATTGACTGCTGCGCAGCATGTCGCGGGTTCGATTCCCGCACGGAACAAATATTTGTACGGCCTACATGTATTTGTTCCGAGTCTGGGTGTTTTTCTATCTATAATTTGTATGTATTTACAAAAAAAAAAAATGTATATAAGTAGTTTATCAGCCATCTCGTTACCATAACACAAGCATTAAGTTGCTTAGCTTGGGACTATATGGCGTTGTGTGAAATGTCCAAGGATATTATTATTATTATATTATAAATTCTAGTTCCTAAAACGTAACAGACAGATGTGTTGCTGGGGAGTCTCTTGGCCACTTCTTCTCCACAGGTAAAACACTAGGAAGCGGTGACGGGCGGGCGTTTTGGGGGACTGTCTTTTGTAGAACTTGACGTTCAAAAAGTGCTGGCTCTCAGCCTAATTTGAATAAATGACTTTTGAATTTAGAATTTTGGCAACAGATATACACAGTTACACACTCTGTGAAATCATTGTCTACCTATCAGGGTTCTTCAGATAAAGCCCGCTGTCAGACAGACGGAGGGACCGCGGAGGCTTTGTAATAGGGTGCCGTTGGCATTTGGGTACGGATTTACGGAACCATTAAAACGCAGTCTAAAATATGTGAAAATACTGAGTGCAATCGTTATGAGGCTGTCACCGGAAAGTGGCAGATAAGATTGTAAAATATCGCGAGAAATTGTAAACTTTCGTATCTAAATAAGAAACGGATAAATTGGAAACTATGGAATTTGGATTGAATATCTATACTTACTGTATATAAATAAAATTGGAGTGTCTGTTTGTAATATTGAAATAACCGTGTGTAATGTTGTAATATTGAAATAATGTGAATAATGGATATATATATATATACGGTACATATATCAAAATATATTTTTTTACAATTGTTGTCTGTCTGTCTGTCTGTCTGTTTGTTCCGGCTATTCTCTGAAATGGCTGGACCGATTTGGACGGGACTTTTATTGGCAGGTAGCTGATGTAATAAGGAGTAACTTAGGCTACGTTTATTTTGGAAAGAAAAAAAAAAACTAAAAAAATACGAATCGACTGTTAGGCGGATCGAAGTTCGCCGGGTCAGCTATTATTATACATATATAAAAATCGTTTTTTTTTATAATATACCATGAAAATAAAATCTAATCGAGATTTATTAAAATCTTAGGGAGTCTACCATTTTCCGGTGACAAGACGACTACATAGCACATACATCATCGCTTTCCAGATGAATTGGGGTCAACAAAACCACAAAACGATAAAAAGTCGAAAATAATTTAACCACCTTTTTTCCGCATCGTGAAAGATCACTAAGAAATGACGTAAAGAGACTAAGCAGAAACATCTTGCATCGTTCGCTTATGCAATAACTACGATGAACAATTCGTCGAACTCAGTAATGCACTGAGCCGCCGCCGCCGCGCTGTTGTGAGGTTTCTAAACCGACTATATAATTATATTTAAATCGCCTATTCACGACCACAAGGTTACCTACATAATATGTCTCCGAAAAGTTAATATTTCACTCCATCTATAATTAAAGAAAGAAAGAAGGAAAATTGTGTTTGTATTGGCATTATATAAATAAAAACACCTCTAAACAAAACAGATAATTTAACCTATTAATGCGAAAAGGCCCTCATCTCAGCGTCAAGTATACCACCTGACGCTGATTTTCAGCTTCAGCCCACGAGTGCCATACGCTCGAAAACATAAACACATTATTTATGTGTGTTTATTAAATAAGTAATTATCTGTTTTGTTTAATTAAGATGTTCTTTATTTATGTTATGCCAATAAACACATTGTAAAAGCATGAATATTATAAAGCAGAATGTGACTGATCGATCAACACTATGCTGATCAACACTCAGCCGAAACTACTGGTCGTAGAAAGCTAGAATTTGGCATGTAGCTTCCTTACACTTCGTAGGGGTTCACTAAGAGAGGATTTCCCGAAATTCCTACGGAAACGGGAAAAAAACGAGATATGCGTACAAAGTCGCGGGTGAAAGCTAGTTTTATACAAAAGTGCAGTACTTTTTGAAAATGAATGAACCTATTTTAATTTAACTTGATATGCATTTGTACTTCGGGTAACTATAAAAAGAAAGAAAGAAAGAAAGAAAATACATTTATTACTTATTACTTTTTTTCTTATTTTTTTTTTTTTTTTTTTTTTTTTTTTTTTTTTTTGTTTCTATATATCTACTGATTGAGAAAAGTAAACCAATATTATAAAGGTGAAGAGTTTGTATGTTTGTTTAGTTGAACGCGTTAATCTCAGAAACTACTGAGGGCTAAGTGAGTTTTCTAACGTACGTAAACGCGAGCCATTTTTGTTAATAAGTTTTTGCGACCTAGGCACCCGATAAAAACGTTCAGCATTCAACTAGGCAGACAAGGCAATTGTTTATAAACCTTTCGCAAGTGAGATAGCCTAGTTATTAAACAAAGCGTTCGTTTTTGTTTTTTATCTAGAGCACTAACGAACAGTCGCCGGCAGCGTGGCTGATGCTGTGTCGCTGTGATACTGAGCTCGTTCTATTTCATTTTTTATTTTACTATTGATAGGCATACGTTTGACCGCTATCTCAACTGATGTTAAGCGATGATGCGGTCTAAGGTGGAGCACGCTTGCCTAGAAGTAACCTAGACTCCCACTGTAGCTATCAGGAAACACAAGACTCAGGCAGGGAATTCCACTCCTTAGCTGTACGCACAATGAATGTATTCCCAAAACGTTTTGTGCGTATAGGTGGGATGTCCACCATGTAGGTACCGGTGGCACATCGCCGTACGTCTTGTGGTCCGATGGTGGAACAGGCTTGGCGGAATTAAATTATACAGTTCCGTCGCACACGCCCCAAAATGTAACCGATAGAAAACCCACAGGCCAGCAACTCGGCGACGATGCTCAAGACTTTGGAGCTTCGATTCGACGAGCTTCGATTAATTTTTCCTCGTTCAGTTGTGTCCTCGTTCAGTTGTGACTCATAACCAGAAAAGTTTGTAAAAGATTTAGTTGTTGTTATTTCTAGTATGGATAAGATAGGTATTTATTTATAGTATTTTATAGCTAACTAGCTTATTCCCGCGACTTAGTTCGCGCATATTTTTCGGAACATTCGTGAATACCTCTTAGTATCTCATGGCAAATATCAGCTTCCTACGACCAGTAGTTTCGACTGCCTGTTGTCTGTCTTTCACTCAGTAACGGAACGGAAGAACTTTATATAGGCTAGCTATACCTACTAGCCTGCTACGGCAGGTGATGCTTCTACGTGAAAGCTTAAAATTATCCAGAAAAAAACATCTTTCCGTGATGAAAAGTACAATATATGTCCTATTCCAGGACTTGGCCTACCCGAGTGACAAGTCTCGTCCAAATCCGTTCAGCCGTCAAGACGTGAAGAGTCGACAAACGGGCTGACAGGCAAACTTAATTACGCATCTATGGCGTCATAAGACAAAGGGACGTATCTACACAAAACGTAGTAACCGATTTCCGACATTAAGAAAATACCTTAAGGTTGGAAAATTGATTGTTATGTGTATTTACGTTATTTTTATGGCAGTAGAATAATAGTATGCATGGATGCTTTGAGGGTTTTCCGGTTTTTCCTTTTATCTGTGATTTCTTAAACGTTTGTATTTTTAACGCGCTCCCGAGCTCTTATCATGCTTCATTGTGATTCACACATTAATTATTGTTTATCAAAAAATGTGTCGGATTTATAAACAGTTTGAAGTATACTTGTACTAATTGTTTTTTTATTTCACATACCTAGTTTATTTATAACGTAATTTGACATAACTAGCGGGAACATCGCATTCTAGGAAACGAATACCGCAAATGATTAAAATGCAGGATGTAAAGCTGAATACCTAGTAGTCACAGTGATAATTTTAACAACAACAATCATTGTAAATCCGAGATCTATCAACAAAACGGAAGCCCGATATCACACAGCAAGAGAATTCGTGACTAGAACGGACAACAAAATACTTTGCATACTACTGTATTAACTCTAGTTTTTAAAACGTAACAGACAGATGTGTTGCTGGGGAGATGGTTGCGCCATTTTCCCACA
This sequence comes from Ceramica pisi, assembly GCA_963859965.1. Lineage (NCBI taxonomy): Eukaryota > Metazoa > Arthropoda > Insecta > Lepidoptera > Noctuidae > Ceramica > Ceramica pisi. The sequence goes on along the minus strand of OY982531.1, from coordinate 25,366,429 downwards.
GCTAAAACACTAGGAAGATGGCGACGGGCGGCGATTTGGACTGTGGTGTTATGAAGAACACTATCTGACCCGTGCAACGTCGTCTGCGTAACATTTTTCATTACTGTTCCGCTCCTATTGGTCTTAGCGTGATGATATATAGCCTATAGCCTTCCTCGATAAATGGGCTATCTAATACTGAAGGAATTTTTCAAATCGGACCAGTAGTTCCTGAGATTAGCGCGTTCAACCAAACAAACAAACGAATAAATTACTTCTGCATATGATTTTATTTAACGAGCCTAGAGGTCTGAGGTTAGCCAGCTTGTGGCTTGCCACTGCCCCACAGTGGCAGACCACAATCTGGCTGACCACATACAACAAAAAAATTTGCTGTCGAAGAGAACAAAATCACTATGAAGTTCCTATTGTGTCGGGTCTGTGAGAGAGATTGAGTCGTAAGCCATCACGCAGGCCCAGCTTTAGTTTAAGACATGCCAAGCCCGTCCCATGCCCGTCACACTTTTCCCAACTACTGCAACTCCTGAAAGCCAGAATCAACAGTGGCGACCTTGGCCGAGTCAATAAGACCGCAATGAATCATTTCTAGGCCATGCCAGTTCCCTTTCGACTCCTTTCGTTCCTTCGAAACTACGGTGTTGAAATAAATTACACAAGTAAAGGACCTGCCTAAGTTTGGAACCACGACCAAAAATACAGAACTCGTAGATACGTATTGAGGATGTGGCGTTACCATAGATAGACCAATACTCGCGATGCATTTGAGACTTAAGGCCAGGTATTCCAACCTTTGCCAACATTCCATTAATTTGAATAAATAATAAACAAACAAATAGTGATTGTTTAAAGCCAAAAAACACATATTGAAGTATACTTTATGTACTTTGACAATTTCTGGTTCAGAACATAATATCGAAAACTTCGCTCGATCAAAAAAAAGTCCGAAGAGGAGGCTAAATTCGACTAATTTTTCATGTTTTTCTTATTGTTCTTGAAGCTTATGAAAGTTATACTTCCAAAAACCATATCTATAGAGGTGAATAACATATACAGCTACAAGAATAATTTGTGGTTACAAAATTTTTATTTATTATCTAGCTTCTGCCAGCGGTTTCGCCCGCGTGACCTAGGGATCACGCGGGCGAAACCGCTGGCATAACATGAACATACTACCGGAATATATATATATATAACCTATTTACACACATAGTTCCCGTTCCCGTGTAATTTCTGGGATAAAAACTATCCTAAGTCTTTTCTCGGGTCTCAAACTATCTTTGTACAAAATTTCATACAAATCCGTTTCAGTGGTTTAGGCATGAAGTAAAGACAGACAGACAGAGTTACTTTCGCATTTATAATATTAATAGGGATTGAACTGGAGATATCCCGACCCTATTATTACGGGACAAATACAATACAAAATCCTTTATTTCAAATATACCAGTTGCAGGCACTTTTGAATAGTCAAGGTCTGTCAGTCAAATAGATGAAGCTAATCCTGCCGCGCTAGCAACAAGAGCAGCAGGTTGTTCTGCAGCAAAACACACCCACCGACCCTGTCTCAAGCGCGGCAGTTGCACGTTGCAAAGAGTAGATCCTGTGGAGAAGAACGTGCAAGAAACTCCATGGACACTCTTTTAAACGAGTTGTCACTGTTTATAAAATCATGGACCAATAAGTTACATGACTGGCGACAATAGGCTAGATTCCATCATCCTCAAATTGCAAAACTATTTAGAGTATTGAAAAATAATGGACACGTATTTTTTGTTTTTTTTAATCAATGAATATTGACAAAGATAAAACGCATCAAAACTCGGGAGTGGGGGCTCGTGACGTCACGACTCACTAAAAATTATGCGAAGGTGTGACGTATTGAGAATTTTAAAAGCGTCGTAACTTCGTTAATTTTGGTTCCCGCAATAAAAGAAAAAACACGGGTCAAATATTTTTTGATATTCTAACTGACGGACTAATTAGATTTTATCAGGACACAAGCCCATTGTGGGTGTATTACACAGCGTGCCAGTGACATTGTTATATTTTTATCTGTATTAAAACCTATCCTATTCAACAGTAGCTAGCTAGTACACTTGGTACCTATATACCGTACACTGTACAGTGCTACAATACAATACAGTTCAGCTACTTAACAGTACACATGTGCGGCCGCGTATACTTTGACACAGTTTACAAACAAACAAACAAATACAGAAGTCTCACTTGGTTGAAAAATTCTTGGGAGCACAAAACGTTTCATTCTGCGTACAGCTAAGGAGTGGAATTCCCTACCTGAGTCTGTGTTTCTTGATAGCTACAACCTGGGAGTCTTTAAGTCATGAATGAACAGTTTATTTCTAGGCAAGCGTGCTACATCGTCAATCACATGGTCGCTTTCCGTCGGGTTTTTCTGCGTGTCCCTGTCTTGTCCATCATACTAACCGGGCAAACTTTTTGCTCGGTTTGGTTGGTGGTAGGACTTGTTCTAAGTCCGCCTGGCAAGCTACCACCATCTTGTCTAAGTCTGTCGCCATAACAACAATGTTAACAGCATTGTTGTGTTCCGGCAGTTAGAGGTATGATAGCCAGTTCCTCTGTGTTAGAGGATTCCGGGTAAAGCTCGCTTCCATCTTCGGCCTAATAATCACTTTCAATCAGGTGAGATTTGGGCCAGGAGTTTCCCCGTCTTGTATAAAAAAAAGATGGCTTAGTGTATGTTTTCTAACGTACTCGTTCGCGTTAACATAAACTTTTGCTTATGTCAATATGTATAGGAAAAAAAAGGATATCCGTTAATCTCACCAGGCAGCGCTTATTCAGTTTCAATACAAATTGGCATTTAAGCTAGCGCGGTCGAGAACGTTAAAAAGTCACAATAAGCCCTAAGTATAGTCTATACATCTATACATATTCTATATTTATTCTACACATACATACATACAAATAAAATTGGAGTGTCTGTTTGTGATGTTGAAATAACCGAAAGTACATGTATATGAAAGAATCGACTGTTGGGCGGAACGAAGTTCGCCGGGTCAACTAGTCTATACTAATATTATAAAGAGGTAAAATTTGTTAGTAAGTTTGTATGTAGGGGGTAATCTCAGGAACTAATGGTCCGATTTGAAAAATTCTTTGAGTGTTAGATAGCCAGTTATCGAGGAATGCTATAGGCTATACCATCACGCTAAGACAAATAGGAGCGGAGCAATCATGGAAAATGTGGCGCGGTTGCGAGGGTCAGCTAATTTAAAATAAAATTATATTTGTTTAGACTGCACTTTCTGCACAGTTCTTTCAGTATGGCATGCACAGTGCGTTACTTTGTGCCGTAATGAGTCAGCTACCTGAATCACCGCACACTAATGTCGGAGACACGTTGAGTTCTCGCTGTTTTTAAACAGAAACGAACCTCTCGCTGTAAGTGTACGGAGACCTGTTATTTGACACTTTTATGTGTTTTTCTTTGATTTTTGATGGGATTAGAGATATGAAATCTATTTTCGTTTTTTTAGTCTGAGATTAATTTTTTACCCCACGGCTTGGCACGTAACGATGGGAAGAGGCCAGATGGGATGACCATAATGCCTTGGAAGGTGGGTAGGCCTTTGGTGTGGGATGCAACATGCGTTGACACCCTTGCGCCATCCCATCTTCTTAGCACGGCGGGCTGTGCTGGGGCGGCTGCTGCAGGTGCGGAAAACCTCAAAAGGCGCAAATATAATAATCTAATTGGGAGTTATATATTTGAGCCTTTTGGCGTTGAAACACTAGGCCCATGGGGTCCGAGTGCACATAGAGTCTTTCGGGACATCAGCAAACAACTTGTCGACGGTTCACGTGACCAGAGGGCTGGGCTTTTCTTCGGCCAAAGAATCAGCATTGCCATTCAACGTGGCAATGCTGCCAGTGTTCACGTGGCAATGCTGCCAGTGTTCTGGGCACTTTTGCCGTTGACAGCGATGTGGATTATTTTTTTGATGCCCAATGATTTATTTTGTTTTTTTATGCGTTTGTACATAATGTAGATACTGTAAACATTGTAATTTAATAATACCTTAAATAAACTGAACCCATTTTTAATTTATATCCAGTAGGTAACATAATATTTTGCCTAAATGCATAAAAAAGTACTTATATTTGAAACTGATAGCAAAAATCTTTTTTTTTTGTATGTCAATCTGTTTGTTTCAGCTAATCTCCGAAACGGCTGGACCGATAATTGTGACGGGACTTTCACTGACAGTTAGTTGATGTTATACAATACCTATCTACTATAAATAGGGTTTGTCGTAAAAAAAAAACGAAAATCTCATGAAATTGTCATTTGTGCTGTTTTAGTATCACTTGACGCGGACGAAGTCACGGGTAACGGTTAGTCATTAACTTACAAATAAAACATATTTTCAACTTAAATCACGTCCCTGTCCTGTCGACTATTTAACTTAGATATCATATCTATCACGTATGTATCGAACGTGACCGATAACATGGAAGGTAGCACGTATGCGATAACTTTCTATGAGCGATACACCTTAGAGGAATACCTACACTGAAATGGCGGTATAATAGATGATTACGCGAGAAGATGATATCGAAATATATTGGTACAACTGTTAAAGGATTATGGTCAGGGGCGTATTTTGAAATTTAGCGCCCCGGGCCATGACCCGGATTGCCCTAGGGTAATTACGCCCCTGATTATGGAAATGCACACAACTTGAAAATTAAACGGGTTAGCACGTTTGCGATAGATTTATGAGCGATATACTGTAGGAGTTATTGTGGGGAATACACCGAAATGGCGGTTTAATAGAGGATTACGGTCGAAGAAGATAGTATGTTGTGTCGAAGCCAAATAAATTGGGGCAAATATTAAAGGATTATGGTAATGACCATGCCTTAAAAGGGGTTATAGTCGATTTGCCACAAAGTCCATTCGTCACATATCTAATTACTTGAAGTTCCACTTTGAAGGGGTTATAGTTAAACGGGTTATAGTCGATTTGCCACAAAGTCCATTCGTCACATACTTGAAGTTCCACCTTGAAGGGGTTACAGTTTAAACGGGTTGTAGTCGATTTGCCACAAAGTCCATTCGTCACATACTTGAAGTTCCACCTTGAAGGGGTTTTAGTTTAAACGGGTTGTAGTCGATTTGCCACAAGGTCCACTCGTCACATACTTGAAGTTCCACCTTGAAGGGGTTATAGTTTAACGGGTTATAGTCAATTTGCCAAAAAAAAACAATTCGTCACACTTGAAGTTCCATACATTGAAAGTACTTAAATTCGTCAAATAACTTTACTTAAGTATACCATTTTTTAAAAGGACCGTCGGCAAGCAATATTATAGCTCTAGGTTTTATCATTATCAATTAAACCTATCCTAGACCTTATTATAGGTATCTTAACTTAGTTAAAACAATAAGAACGCACTAGAAAAACGCAATTGAAGTTGGAAAATGAAGGTACCTACTTATTCTTCTGTAAAAACAAGTTGAACCGCATAGAAAATATTATTACCAGTCGTAAAAACATAGTATTGTTACGTTAAACGTACGGAAATTATTCTAAATACGTTTCTTTTATCACAAGTGTATGTTGAATAAAATATTTTTTTTTTTTATAAACATTCTAGGAATCGAATCCACCCACAAACTTTATCTACCTACTCTGTGTAAAGTGCACATTTTTTTTTATTAACGAATCTGTCTGGTTAGAACAGCCATATTTTGCTAGTTATGTTTAAGTCCACCAGGAGGAGCTCGTGGCTATATAGTAAAAAGCCGCACTGGTCGATCTTCCAAGGTTAAGCAACGCTTGCCAAGGTTGGTCTGTGGATGGGTGACCATCTTAACATAACGAATTTTCTCCGTGCCTCGGAAAGCACGTTAAGCTATTAGTCCCGGCTGTCATTTGTAGATCTTTGGCAGTCGTTACGGATTGTCAGAAGCCAGTAAATCTGACTCCAGTCTTACCAAGGAGAACCGTGATATCCAGTTAATGGGTTGTGGAGGTCTGGTAGGCAGCCGCTCCGCATAAAATACTGGTACTCAGCTGAATCCGGTTTGACTGGAAGCCGACCCTAATATAGTTGGGAAAGGCTAGGCAGATGATGATGTTTAAATCCACCAACTCGCACTAAGCGTTTCCAAGCCTATTTCATAATGCGCACAGTAAAGGAGTGGAACTCTCTTGTTTCCGAACGCTTACAACCCTAATCTTTTCAAAGTTAGAGTGAAGAGGCTACTTCTGGGTAAGCTCGCTACATCGTAGATTTCGTCTCTGTCATCTCTGACCTAGACTAGAGTCAAGAGCAAACCGATCACAAAAAAAATAAATGATCACCACTCATCAGAAAATAAATGATCACCACTCATCAGAAAATAAATGATCACCACTCATCAGAAAATGTCAGAATCCGTTGGATTGTAATAAATATTTATTAGACTACTAGCTGTCCCGCGCAACTTCGTCTGCATCACATTTTCCGCTCCTAAATAATATTGCAACAAAAAATTGAGATTTAAACTATCCTATCTCTCAAGTTGGATCGAACTGCACATGGTGTGCGAATTTTATTATAATCGGTTAAGTGGTTTAGGAGTCCATTGAGGACAAACATTGTGACACGAGATTTATATATATTAAGATGGTTTCTCGATATTATATTTTTTTTTTTATCGTTTATTATGCAATCAATCGCAACCAAACCCGCTTCCTATATTTATGTCCGTCGCATATATTAAGAAACAAATATTTTACAATTTCACGCGATATTTTACAATCTTACGGCGTTTGTAATTTTCCGGTGACATAATAATATTATATGTCTTCCGTTATTGGAGATTGATTGTGTGACTGAGTAACTGTCAAGACAACGCACAGCCGAAACTACTGATCGTAGAAAGCTGAAATTTGGCTTGTAGGTTCTTTGGAGAGTGTATATAGAGGAGCACTAAGAAAATTTCCCGAAATTCCTACGGGAACGGGAAAAATACGCGCGTACGAATAGAATAAAATTACGGAATGCAATAAAAGCATTGAATAGAATAAAAAAGAAAATATATTTTATTCGACACACACAACAACAGCAAAAACACATTATATTAATTATTTGCTCGGTTTGGTTGGTGGTGGGCATAGAGTAGTTTAATAGTCTTTGGTGGTAGGACTTGTTCTAAGTCCGCCTGGCAAGCTACCACCATCATGTCTAAGTCTGTCGCCATAACAACTATGTTAACAGCATTGATGTGTTCCGGCAGTTAGAGGTATGATAGCCAGTTCCTCTGTGTAAGAGGATTCCGGGTGAAACTCGCTTCCATCTTCGGCCTAATCATCACTTTCCATCAGGTGAGATTTGGGCCAAGAGTTTCCCCGTTTTGTGTAAAAAAAAAAAAAAAAATTAGAGAAACAAAAACATAAAATAAAGAAAAAGAATGGTAAGTACAGTAAAATTGTGCTGAGCGTGCCCATGCCGAAAGGGTTACCATTTCAGCATATTATTATGCTGGGCGTCAGACACACAGCGCTGGTTTTCAGTTGGCACCCTGCAGTGACACACGGACGATGATAAATAAAATAAAATACATACTGTTAAATAAATACTTGCTATGAAGTATTGACGTCACGGTCAAAAGCTAGCCCTATAATAGGTATATAATAGGGGTCGTCCCTATTATCTGGGCCTATTTGCCACTTTACTTGGCTATTAAACACGGATCTAATTGCTAATTTAGGTTGTCCTGATCAACTTTATCCGCATGGGACACTGTATTCTGTAGAGGAACTTTTAACGGATAATATGATTAAAAAATGCTCACACATTTTTACTTGTAATTGTAGTTACTTCTAGTAGCTTTTGGAGCCACACGGGATTTAAAGATATTAATAATCTTTCAAATTCGTCCAAAAAACATGTACAGACCGAAAACCATTTCCGAAGTTGTTTATCTTTGCACGATTTCGAAAATCGTAGGATAGAACCTTTTTTTGCTAATACGTATGAAGTTCATAATAGAAAAGTAGATCGGAATAGAAGTTAAATGAAACGGTTCATCGAATTCATCTGTATAAGATTTCGAAGTCAGCCACAGGGCACACAGCTATACGAGTAGTTACTGGAATTCACGCATCAAGCTGGTTTCAGACTACGCCATAATATATAGCATAGAATATATAGCTCATAGCACAACAATATCGCGCACCATACATTGTCAATAATATATAGTATAGTATAGTGTGAACGTGTCCATAACAATGTATGGTGCGCTATATTGCCTTGCTATGAGCTCTATACTATATGCTATTTATATTACACTAGAGGCCGCCCGCGACTTCGTCCGCGTATAAATTCTCGTTATTCCCGTGTAAATCCCGATCCCTCGGGAACTCCGGGATAAAAAGTAGCATACTTATGTGTTATTCCGATCTTCAGCTACCTACATACCAAATTTCATCGTGATCGGTTCAGTAGTTTTTCCGTGAAAGAGTAACAAACATCCATACATACTCACAAACTTTCGCATTTATAATATTAGTAGGATCGTAGTCTGAAAGCAGCTTTACACTTGAGCAAGGTAAGCATTTTTTGGTCCAGCTTCCATTTTAAGAAAATTCACCCTTCGCCACTGTTGTGTGGTTAATATTATGATTCTAATATGATTCTGTTAAAGTGACCTTTTTAGACCCGCAGACTGGGTGCTTTTAAATTGATGCTTATTAATATTTGTCAGTATCTACATAAACACAACGAAGCGCCATTGACAGTTATCATCGAGCGTATGCAAGGGGCGTTCGCAGTGCGTCATATTCTAGTGTTATCAATATTCCAGCTATTTGTACTTCAAATTGAATTATTTTATTTACACACACGCCTTTTTTCCCTTCAATTGTGGTTATAGTCTATACTATAATATTATAAAGAGGTAACATTCGTTTGTAAGTTTGTATGTAGGGGGTAATCTCAGGAACTACTGGTCCGATTTGAAAAATTCTTTCAGTATTAGATAGCCCATTTATCGATATCACGCTAAGACTAAAAGGAGCCGAGCATTAATGGAAAATGTGACGCAGACGAAGTTAGGTACGTGGGTCAGCTAGTCTTGCATAAATACATATTTGTGTTAACGTTAACATAATTTTATTTATGTTAACGTATCAAGCTGTATTACCTCCTAATACCCTTTACTTAACCCGATTTTGCCATACTTATTACTGGAATCAAAAGTACCTAGCTCACAATTTAGGACCCATTAGTTTCAGTGTTAATATATAATCCGTAGTGCTTGGCAACTGGGCTTAACCCAGTTGTATACTTATGTCCCTTGGTGCCTATTGGCCTGGCTCTAATCTGTCTTCAGCTTGATAAGGAGGGAAGTGGAAATTATATTTATTTCTACCTACTCCTCCGCTGTACTCTTCTGATTAATTTAGTTGCGGGATCCAAGACAGTTGAATCAACTCTCCAGGAATCGTCGGGCTTCATTAGCTCGGCGTTTTCCTGGTGGTCGCCACTGTTGATTCTGGCTTTCAGGAGTTGCTGTGGTTGGGAATGTGTGGCGGGCTTGTAATAGGTACCCTTAGCGTTCCAGGGCCGTGGTATTTCTGTCAAACAATTCCACAAGCCTGGCAGGAATACAAATGTACCAAGCCCTGTAAATACATAACAAAGCACAACTTGCCTCCCCCAACGCCCCCATTCCATAATTCCAGTATACATTTTCAATGCTTCGCTTTCATCCCGGCTTAACGTGAAAGTTAATTAATATTTAACATCAAAATTAATATTTGAAAACAACCGTGCTCCGTTATCTGGCTAAGCCTGGCTGAGCGAGTCTGTACCAATTTAATTAAGCTCATTACATAAACATTCATTAAGCTAAAATCATTTAAATAAACGGGGAACACTATCGACTAATGTATAAAATTATAATAACTATTCCCGCATATCCTTTTTTAGGGTTCCGTAGCCAAATGGCAAAAAACGGAACTCTTATAGATTCGTCATGTCTGTCTGTCTGTCCGTCCGTACTTCCGTAGGTCACAGCCACTTTTTTCCGAAACTATAAGAATTATGCTGTTGAAACTTGGTTAGTAGATGTATTCTGTGAACAGCATTAAGATTTTCACACAAAAATATAAAAAAAAAACAATACATTTTGGGGGTTCCCAATACTTAGAACTGAAATTCAATTTTTTTTTTTCATCATACCCATATGTGTGGGTATCCATGGATAGGTCTTCAAAAATGATATGAGGTTTCTAATAATTATATTTTTTTTTTCTAAACTGAATAGTTTGCGCGAGAGACACTTCCAAAGTGGTAAAATGTGTGTACCCCTTGTAACTTCTAAAAAATAAGCGAATGATAAAACTAAAATAAATATATGATGTGCATTACCATCCTTACATCCCATCCGAAAAAAAAAATAATAATGTCACGGTGTTTGTTATCGATCTCTTCCGAAACGGCTTGACCGAATTTTATGTTTTTTTTGTGTATACTCAGGTCTGAGAATAGGTCGTAGGGGGGTATTTTTTTTTATTTGCAAAATGTTTGCCCGGCAGCTAGCATTAGTATTAGAATAACACATTGCTCATTCAATTTACCTACTCTCTTCCCAACAAAAGTGTCGGCATTCAGTCTAAGAAAACGCAGCTGAATACCAGTATTTACATGAAGCGACTGTCTTTCTGACCTCCACAACCCTATGACTGGACAATACATACCCCTTGGTAAGACCAGCGCAGATTACCTGGCTTCTGACAACCCCTAACTACTGTCAAAGATCTACAAATGACTGCTGGGACTAATGGCATAGCATGGCACGGAGGAATCTCGGTATTTTAAGATCACCCATCCAAAGACTGGCCTCGGCAAGCGTTGCTTAAGGTGGAAGCGCCAGGGTATCCCGCGAAATTCAAATATTTTGATGTTTTTTGCAATTTGCCGGTCAGTGTGAAGCTGTATGTTAAATAAAATACGATTCGCGTCCGTAACGCATATTTATCTAAAGAATTATACCCATTTTAATTATCAATATAACCCTCTAAGTTCATACAACTCGATTGAATGACTTTTTCACGAAATTACATTCAATCGAGATAAATGAACTTATAGGGTTATATTGATGATTCAAATGGTTATAATCCTTTAGATAAATGCTCTTTACAATCGCGAATTGTATTTTGTTCAACATACAGCTTCACAATGACCTGCAAATTGCAAAAAACATAAAAATATTTGAATTTCGCGGGCTACCCTGGAGCATCCACCTTAACCTTGAAGATCAAACCGTGCAACTGTTATTATTTAGCCACGGCCTCACATTACTCATAGATCTCCGAGCCGAAACGGGAAAAACAAATCAATGATGATTCATCACCCACCAGACAACCGTTTTCGAAATTATTGACATTTTTGTCTCATGCGGTTCCCGATCACGTAGGTAGGTATTCACGCAAATGATTTTCATTTCTCAGTAAAACATGTATACCACACATGTATAAACTGTAGGTGTGTGACGTGGGCTCCTCTCTTCACCACCACCAAAACACAACACAACACTAAACATAACACTTTATTCTTCAATATTTTTTGATGATTTTAAAACTAAATGAGGCCGGTGTTTCCTAGAAGAAACAACGAAACAAACTCAGAGATCAGTCTCTTTTAAATTCCAATATTCGAAGAAGTTTTGGAGACCAGCCGTATGAAAAGAAAACTACGTTTTCCTGTTTAGTTTACCACTTTCTTTACCGATGATCATTTCTGATACATGGTTCATATATTTCAAAAATTCTCGGCTAGTCTACGCAATGTAAAGCAATACTGTTGTATTGTCACAATGAGAGACATTCCGAATGGCAGCGTAACGTAGTAATTATTCCGCAGATGCCAAGTCCAATCTCTTCCAAACTTAAATATGTAGATCAGATACGAAAACACGGAAAAAAAACTAGCGAAAAATCTACCGAATAAGTTCTTAATATTTTCGGCAATGTCTGACCACAAAAGAGTTCTGCGTCACCCCAGTTACTGGGTAGATACCCACCACGGACCACCGCTGCCAAAGGTCAAGTCTGACTGCGTAACGCCTACTTATACAGGGAATACAAGACTTACAAGTGAACCTGGAAAATTAATCGAGGTAGAAAATAGTTATGACTATTTCATTTCAAGAGTTTCTTTATTAATTAGAACATTTTCTGCATTTGTCACTTGTTCTTACACACTATTGTCTGCATCTATTTATCATTTCTCCTGTCGCAGCAGCATTGGAAATAAGCAGTTCCTTTGTACTTATATTTATAACTTTTACTATTTTTCTGTGTGTACATAAATAATAATAAAATAAATAAATTATAAGGGCTTAACTCACGGAACAGAAAAAACAGTGGAAGTGCAAAGTAGGCGTGGCACGCCTGCCGATATTATGCGTAGCTACGCAACTCCAACCCAGTTGTGTTCCAACAACGCGACGAACCGATCGATAGTCTCGCTGACTCTCGAAATAAATTTATAATGTCTGAACCATGCCGTATTGTTCCATTTTGGATTACAAAAATGATATTAGGAGAATAAATCTTAAAAATGGAGGTGTTTCACGCCATCGGAAAGTACGATTTTATTTGTTTTCTAATAAAATCTTATCATATTAAATATTCTAAAAACTTAAATTCAAGTCTATTTAAAAACAACCTTTTCCCATTAGCACAGAGTTTATTTTGCATCGATTCAGTAACTGATTCGTTCTCGAAAGTTCTTCGCTACTAAAATAGTGATGTAGTCGGGTGGGATACTGTGCATGGATATCGATAAAGAACATGTTTTTATAGGTCGTCTAGATATTTTATTGAAATTATTTAGTTGTGTTTATTTATTGAAGTAAGTAAATTGAGGAGCTCGTGGCTAAATAATAACAGCCGCACAGGTCGATCTTCGAGGTTAAGCAACGCTTGCCGAGGTTGGTCTGTGGATGGGTGACCGTCTTAACATACCGAGTTCCCTCCTTGCCTTGGAAAGCACGTTAAGCTGTTGGTCCCGGCTGTCATTTGGAGATCTTTGGCAGTCGTTACGGATTGTCAGAAGCCAGAAAATCTGACACCAGTCTTGCCAAGGAGTACCATGTTACCCAGTTAATGGGTTGTGGAGGTCTGGTAGGCAGCCGCTCCACGTAAAATGCTGGTATTCGGCTGAATCCGGTTTGACTGGTAGCCGACCCCAATATAGTTGGGAAAAGGCTAGGCAGATGATGACTATGATGTATTGGAATAGATACTTATGTGGTCTTATTTCAAATTCCAGGATATGCAATTCATTAGGCTGCGATAACGGGATATCTAAACCTACGATTCGTGTGTTGCACCTGGTCCATAGTTTCATCTTATTGGCTGACAACAATTTCAGCGACTTCGACCGTAGCGAGGCTCCTTTTGCAAAGCTAAGTGTTTCTCTTATTAAAATCTGCACTAATGTTACTGCGCAACATGACATTTGGCATGTCACTGAAATCAATGTTGACAAGCTATATGCTATGGTCTAGGACTTCAAACTAATATCCAATGAGCTATATTGTCACTGGTGTTAGTCTTTTTTTTTTTTTTAGGGATGGGAAATCATCCAATGACTCCTCCCGCTCTGGGCGGAGCGAGAGGGAGTGTCAGACTTCTACTGACTAAAACCCATCCATGTTCCTTCAGTGCCCTTTGTGTTCCGGAGCCACGGTATCTCTTTCGAATAGTCCCGCGACTCCGGCAGGCGTCGGCCCTTTCGGGCCCCTCCCAATGCTGACTCTCTTTGAGGCGCGCGTGGAACACGAACGCGCCGTCGACACGGCCTGTCGTCAGATGACGGACGGACGGCGAGCTGCCCATAGCTCACTGGTGTTACAGTCTGAGGGAGGCATTCTTCTAATTGATTAAGCCCTTGTCGAGAACGCTAACATGCTTAAGAAAATCTGTCTATACATAGATTCTTACATAATACTACGAGCCTTAATGGATTGCAAACCTGCTCTGTTCTCATCGTATTGATCTAATATAACTCTGTAAAACCTATTCTACTTCAGAACCTCTCGGGACTATTTCATCTTATTGGAATAAATTATAATAATTATGTTTATGTGCGAACTATTTCAGCTACACCTGGATACATGCTGTCTATGAAGCTGACTCAGCGCGGGGCGCTTCGGGAAAGGCCTCTGTCCAGCGACAAATGCGATGGGCAGAGTTTGGAAGTAGCGTGACCTAGTAGCCGAAATACTCTTATATGAGACTCTGGTATGTAAAATCAAACTATAAGCATGCGCAGTCTTCTCCTATTGGAATATGAAGAGTATTTGAAAATAAATAAGATCGATTACAACAATTATCCACCGATTGGACAAGAGATTATATGAGACTGATGTGTGAAACTAAACTCAACAAACAAGTTTCCTGAAACTTGTTATTATAGTGTTCAAAATCACCAATACAACCCTCCAAGTTCATAAAGGCCTAGGAACAAAAAAAAAAAACAAAAAACGTATTGATGATTAGAATTCTGTAACTACTACAGCCGCGCAAAAACTACAAAGTAAAAAATAACTTTAATTTCGGAAGTCAGTGTCAAAATACAAAGAAACTAAAAAAAACACCGACTTCCGAAATTAAAGTTATTTTTTTACTTTGTAGTGTTTTCATTTTATTAGAGTTAGAAGTCGGTTGTATTTTATCACTCTGCACTGATGAACACATCGGTCTGCAAGTTAGAGAATCATTGAAGATAAAATCCGGTTCTATTTTAATTCCATGTCAGTGAGCCTCTTACTTCCAATGCGGCTATGGAAGTCACGACCTTGAGTACAAACGGATAGTAATGCACCGTTCGTGGCATCAATTCCAATGACCCTCCAAGAAGCGCAGGACAAAAACCGCGATGATTAAACCCGGAACTGACATCTTACGATTTTAAGGACGAATGTAATACAGTTTTAAACAAAAGGTTTTCATAATCACGATTCCTTTCTGACTAATCAAATAATTCCTACTTATACAATTTTTTTTTCCTGTTCTTTTTTATTGCAATCTGTCTGGGAGACATTCAACAATACTTAAGTAATGATGTATGGTATGTGAGGTACAGGTCCAGTGACATGCCAATTAAATCTTGAGGAACTCTTTTCTTAAGCCTCCTCGCGCTTGGAAGTATATCGTCCATAAGGTGGTGCTTCAATATGTTAGGGTGCAGTTGCAGTCTAACTTTATATATGTTGTGACTCTCTCCTTTATTTCCTCTTTTGTGCTTTTGATGCCAAGCTCTCGGTTGAAGTCTTTCGTTAGTGACATACCATGGTGCGTCTACTATCATCCTTAGCATTTTTGATTGAAACCTTTGTAGAATTTCCAGGTTGGAGTTGGCAGCCGTGCCCCATAACTGTATTCCGTATGTCCATATTGGCTTTATTATACTGTTATATAACAAAAGTTTATTTTCCATTGAGAGCTGGCTGTTTCTATTCATCAACCAATACATCTTACGCACTTATTGTCCCATTGCTAGGCGTTTGGTAAAAATGTGCTTTCTCCATGTTAGGCGTCGGTCTAGGTACATTCCAAAATATTTCGCTTCGTCAGATTGTGGAAGCTGGACGGCATTCAGTGTAACTGGGGGACAAGTCTGTCGCCGGGTTGTAAATGTTACCTGGAGTGATTTTGTTTCATTGGCTTTGATGTGCCAGTCTTTTAGCCATGTTGTGATCTTATCCAGGCTGTTCTGTAGTTTTTCAGAAGCTTGAATTGGTGAGTCATCTCATGCCATGATAGCTGTGTCATCAGTAAATGTGTCCATAACAACATTGTCAGATATCGGTAAGTCTGCAGTATAAAGAAGATACAGAGTAGGTCCCATTACACTACCCTGCGGCACTCCAGCTTGAATTTCTTTAAGGTCTGTATTTGCTTCACGGTAACTAACATAAAAGTGTCTGCCAAGCAGGTAAGATCTTATTAGACTGTAAAAGTTGGTGGGGAGGGTGGGGGGTGTCTTTTTTATTTTGTACAGAAGTCCATCATGCCAGACTCTATCGAATGCTTGTGATATGTCAAGGAAGGAAGCTGTACAGTATTCTTTCTGTTCACATGATTTTGCTATAGCATCAACGAGTCTATGAATTTGTTCGGTTGTATCGTGCTTTTCCCTGAATCCAAATTGGTGGTCGGGTATTAGGTTTTTTTTCTTAATAATTGGATTTAACCTCCCGAGGATCAATATCTCCATTACTTTGGATGGAATTGGGAGTAGGCTAATTGGCCGATAGGATTTGGCATCTTCTGGACTTTTGCCTGGTTTCAGGATCATTATGATTTTAGCTACTTTCCATTGTGGAGGTTATCAAATAATTAACGTTGAATGAATTTATTTGTATATAATTTATTTATTGTCACGCGCAAGCTTTTGGAAGGTCGCCCACAAGGTGGACCGATGCCCTGATGAGGGACAGGGAAGCCGATGGATGCGAGACGCACAGGACCGGTTTATGTGGCGTGTGTCTATTTTATACAATGTCGATTGGATGGCTATTTAGCTGATCTCATACTAAATTCTGCAACGCGATAAAATAAATTATATTTGGCAATAACCTTAAGATATTCGATAACTTCTACTAATTGGGCTGTCGAGGTCAGATAGCAATCGATATTTGAATAAAACTGATATTCAGCATCAGAGGGCAAATTCTACAAATTTTCACATTCGCATCTCAATCGCAATCGGTCAAAAATTAATGAAAATTAAGTTTTTTTTTTTTTAATTTGCGATTGGAATGCGAAAGTTGTTTAAATTTTAGTAGAATTGGCCCTCTGATTAAAATTTAATACCTCGTGTAACACAATTAACGCAATACCTCTTAAGCGGTCATTGCACTCATCATTATGAACTTTTAATGAGAGACCAAGCCCGAAATCGCGGAAAAAATAACTGTTTAGTCGGGCTAAAAAGGGCACTAGGAGAATCCTATTAGAATCATAATATTAATCACAGAACAAACTGTCAAATTTCATTTTCATCTTTATCGCTAACAAATAAGCTACAAAGTTGATTGAAAAAGTTACAGACGGGTAGTTTTGCTTTCTGAATCTGCTAGCTAGAGCAAAGTCGCATTTTTAGACTCGCAGTACATTTTGTCGAAGTATACGAGTACGCACAGTCGATTTATTTGCGCGGTACCCCTGTTGAGGGGGCTACTCTCTAAGCCCGACGTCCGTAGTTTCGGGCTTAGTTGCGGGCGTATTCTACTCCGTATTATCTAACCACTAAGAATTAATGACAACAAAATTCGAAAGTTCCTGTCATTCATTCTTAGTTCGGGTTCGGGACTAATCGTAAGTCCGTAAGTGATACGGAGTAGAATACGTCCGCAACTAAGCCCGAAGGTACGGACTTCGGGCTTAGAGAGTAGCCCCCCAGAACATGAGCCTCTTGTTAGAGTGTCCCAAGTGCGATACACCTGCATTTTGGGGGATATAATTCATGCCATCAATGCTGCAATTAACCCCACCTACTGGGCCTAAACGATCGACTTGAAAAGAAGAAGCTGATATGATTTTGGGATCTAGTGATATTGTCATTTCATTACGAATGAAGGAAGGCCATTTACATGATATCCGACATCGACTGTAACGTCAAAAAGACGTATCGTGTTTATCTTTTGAAAAGAAATTAATTACTGATACACCACGTTTACGTATCAACTACCTCTATCTACACACATGATTGAATGTCTATCTCCTTTGTTTTTTTTATCTTTTATCACCTTTGTGTAGGGTTGCCAGGACCTAAAACTGGAAAACCGAACAGCCAATTTAGCCAGATTTTTAGGTAAAATTTAACTAAAAGTCCGGACAACTTATCCTTAACCTATGTTTGTCGCTAAAATAATGTTTAATAATAGTATTACTGTACGTAATTCTAGGCCTTTTGACTCGTCCAAATACATAAAAGTGTTTAACGGTTGACAAAAAGTTTTGGCCGGACGCGCAACCTAAAAGCCTGATATGTCGGGCTTTAGCCGGACGCATGGCAACCCTTCCCTGTGTGTAGGTAAGTATGTGAAAGTTTTAAAAAATAACAGATAGGTACCTACCGATATTGTTAGCATTTAGAATCGAGGTTCCGAATTTATAATGCAATTTTGAAGGTCGATATTTTTATTACTTTGGCTGGGGTTTTAAAAAACAACATTAACAAGTTTTCCACCTTTTTTGACATAACCATGTTTATCTGTCAGACCAAAAATAACTTAGGTAATGTTTTCTTTTGTAGTCTGGTTTTATTTTATTTACAACTACCTGACCCGCGCAACTTCGTCTGCGTCATATTTTCCATTAATTCTGCGCTCCTTTTTGACTTAGCTTAATGATATATAGCCTATAGCCTTCCTCGATAAATGGGCTATCTAAAACTGAAATAATTTTTCAAATCGGACCAGTTGTTCCTGAGATTAGCGTGCTCAACCAAACAAACTCTTCTGCTATATAATATTATAACTCAGAGTCAGAGGTTCTCAGATTTTGTTGTGCAAGGCGTTGCGAACGTTCGACACTCGACTCTCGTGCGCGTATTACCTGAGATTTTCTCTGATTTTGTTCAGCAAGGCGTTGTGAACGTTCCGGTGAAGATTCTCCCATACGGTGTATTCTTGCTCCCCGTGCTTGAGAACTATGTTTAGTAAGTTGAGACCTGGCTCTCTTAGGCATTTTCAAATGTTTAAGAAAATGTTAAAAGCGTGTAAGTGTAAAATAAACACAAAAGTGTAAAATATTCTAGCTCTGAAAAGAACTGTTGTGTAGCCCTGAAAAGAACTGTTGGTTAGCCCTGAAAAGAACTGTTGGTTAGCCCTGAAAAAAAACTGTTGTTTGGCTCTGAGAAGAACTGGGGCCCGAGTCTGCTATTTTTATAAATTTGTCATTCCGACACGATCCCATTGTCATGCCATTGTCATTTTGCTAAAAGTTCGTAATCTGCTAAATTCATAATCGCACGATCACTGGCGCGTCAGTGGCCGGTCACTGGAACGTCAATGGTCTCATAAAAGAATTGCGGTAGGAATTATTATTGGCATTATTATAAAACCGAGCTAAATTTGAGCATTTATTCATGCCAGATTCTATTTATATTTAGTTTTACATATTATTTATTAGTGTTTTAAGCAATCTGAAGTAGTGAGAAGTTCGTAAATACTAAATCTGTCATTATGTACGAGATTACCATTCATATGGCTTTCTTTCAATGGCGTGTCAGTGATTGATCATTGGAATGTCATAATGACGCCATTTTGATGCCATTATGTTAGTAGATTAACAAACTTGTCAAAATCAACCATTTTGAAATCAGTGATCGACCATTCTGACACTATTGTAATAGCAGACTCGGGCCCCTGTTGTTTAGCTCTGAGAAGAACTTTTGCGTAGGTGTAGTTTTCTAAAAAAAATCGCACGAAAATTATTAGACTTTGCGCACGACCGCTGCATAGGGAGCCGACCTCGCGTCTGAGCCGTGCGTGTACCTTAAGTAGCCTCCACGCTATTCCCGTCCGTTTGTGTCCGAAAAACCCAAATATCTTACGGAACCCTATTTTTTTCCAAAATAAAATATAGCCTATGTTACTCGTGGATAATTTAGCTTTCGAATGGTGAACAATTTTTAAAATCGGTCCAGTAGTTTTTGAGCCTATTCATTACAATCAAACAAACAAACAAACAAAGTTTTCCTCTTTATAATATTAGTGTAGACAAAGATTTCTAAATCTTCGGAATAAACGTCCGATACCCGGTTCCCGAGGTACTTTATCGGTCGTTTATCTGTCCTTTAACCACAAACCAAAAACGGCGTTATGACTAACGTTAATGGAAAGATTCTCAAACACAATTTATTAGAAAAATTTAAACAAATGGCTTATATCTATTTTAATAACCTCCATTTAATTTCCTTCATTTTGATACCCTACTCGACAGGTTTGGTTAAAAAAAATATTAAGGAGTTACAATTTAGCGCCAAAATTCCGCCATATTGCTTAAAAAAAAACCTCACTAATGACACTTGGGTATTTGAAATGAATCTAACGACACCTCAATAGTCGACATCCATCCAACCGTTTGGAAGGTAAGTACGAGGTAATAAAGAAATTAACAAACATACAAGATATGCGCGAAAAACAAAACCCTTCCTTGGGTCAGTGGGTCGTCTTAGGGGTTGGCACTCGGGTAAACACGGACATGAATAGGTATTAATTTATTCCATGTGAAACCATATTTTTCTGAGAAAGGAAATATGATTTCCTACAGCAAGTTTACAAGACGCATGACGATGATTAGCACAACAGTATTTAAATAGATATTGTTTGTATCCTCACTATCACTGCATACTATAAAACAAAGTCTTCCGCCGCGTCTGTCTGTCTGTTCGCGATAAACTCAAAAACTACTGCACCGATTTTCATGCTGCTTTCACCAATGGATAGAGTGGTCTCTCGAGGAAAGTTTTAGTATAGGCTTCAGCTAGTATGCTTTAAAAACTAATCCAACAACATTATAAAAAACATTGATTTAAATTGTTAAGAGTTTTTGTCAAGTTTTTTAAGCGCTAACAGGAAAACTTGTTCCAAAAATGAAATATCGAGTAGGTGTATAGAATCTCATTACCATTTCGAAACAAGTTTAATTAGTCGGTGGTAAAAAAACTAAAATTATCGTTAGGTACTGAAATAGCATTAGCGCGGTAATATTTTATTTTATTTACGACAATAACACTACGAAATTATTATTTTTTTCCGATTGTCGTGTAACTTGCCTTGCCTTTATGCACGAAAAAAATTCGCTTCAAAAATCTTCATATTGAAATTGGACAACCTCCATAACTACTACAGAATAATCAATCACAGAGACAACAAACTAAAATCCTACCCAATATTTAAGAAAACTGACGAGTTTATTTTTTTTGTTTGTTTGATTAAATTTCACAAACAACTGATACGAATTTATTTTAGTATTGGATAACCCAATTATAGAGGAAGGCTATAGGCTATATAAAATCACACTTTGACCAACAGGAGCGGAGCATTAATCAAACAAAACTCTAAAATAAAAAACATTCACTTACCATTCTCCACAGCCCTGGTGTAAGTCACATTCAGTTGAGCAGCAAACTGGGCCACGATGCAGGTAACATTGGTCTTGGGATCCGTGTAGGCCCATGTTCCCTGGTCCGGGGTCGGTAGAGGACCTGGGGCTGGTGCTGGAGTTGGCGCCGGGGTTGGTGCTGGGGTTGGCGCTGGTGTTGGCGCTGGTGTTGGCGCTGGGGTTGGCGCTGGGGTTGTTGTTGTTGTTGTTGTTGTAGTTGTCGTTGTAGTTGATGAAGTTGTAGTTGTTTTGTGTTTATTTACTGGCGTAGAGCTCTGTGCTGTGGGAGGTGAAGTTGCAGGCGGAGGAGTTGTTGTATTAGTTGCCACCACTTCAGACACTTCCGGTAGATGTTGTGGACCCACGTCAATGAGAACTGTCTTCGGTGTAGTCGGGGAGTCAGCAAGACCTGCAGGAAAGATATTATGTTTAGAATGTACATGTCACTAAATCATTACAACGGAGTAAGGAGCAATCGGAACTCTTAAAGACACGTTTCATGCACGTAAATAATTTCAAATATTATTGTGATAAGTTGCCTAATGGTAATTGGTTGAATGAGTTTACTTTAATTTGTGTAGGTTCATACTTACCGTAACTACTAACTTGGTTTGTAAGATATTTTTGTTATTAACAAATGGACTAATTGTCTGATTAAATAAATTGATTGACTGATTGATTACTATTCTTTTCAAATACAGGTATTATTGTGGGCTCTGTCAGTAATTACAAACTACACAATTTCAGTTATTGAAATAATATTATTAACTTCACTCCTAAGCAAATCTAATAGGTACTGACTGATAACTATAACTATTAATAAACATTTAGGTATCTGTTATAGTATCAGTTACTGCTCAGGGCATTGTGACCCCTTTGTGTGATGACACAGAGAGCACACTCATTCGGATGGCTTCACATTATGATATTATGAGTCATCAATATGGTTTTTATATTAATACCTATATTTCTTATTGGCAGTAACAGTCATAAGCACGGGCTTAGCTACATAGCTTTCACAAGGTAAATATCTTGGACTCTCAGACTCCCAAGAGACTTCAGAGCTAGTAATTATGAGTTTTGGGCGTGAATTCTATTTCATCCATCCAACCAATATTTATTAGGATTTATAGTAAATACCTACAGAATAATTTTCTAGAGACCCTTTCCTGAGGTTAAAATTATCTTTTCTATTATTAGTAATTATAATTATATGGAATAAAACTGAAACTGTGCAGTTCATTGACATCAACATCTGGTTTTAAGAGTGTTTACTGATAATGTCAATATTGCCTACAATGTTATTTTAAATAACCACAAGTTTTATACTCCATACTGAAATCCAATTTATTTATTTATTACTAGCTGACCCACGCAACGTTGTGTGCGTCACATTTTCCATTACTGCTCCGCTCCTATTTGTCTTAGCGTGATGATATATAGCCTATAGCCTTCCTCGATTAATGGGCTATCTAACACTGAAAGAATTTTTCAAATCGGACCAGTACTTCCCGAGATTAGCGCGTTCAACCAAACAAACAAACAAACTCTTCTGCTTTATAATATTATAGTATAGATACAGGGTGAATTTTTAAAGTGTGTCTTGATGTCTTCACTACTTATAAAACAAAGTCTTCCGACGCGTATGCCTGTCTGTTTGCGATAAACTCAAAAATTACTTCACCTATATTCATGCCGTTTTCATCAATGGATAAAGTGGTTCTCGAGGAAGGTTTTAATATAAAATTTGTCAAGTGGGCGAAGCCACGGGCATCAGCTAGTCTATACCAATATTATAAAGAGGTAAAATTTGTTTGTAAGTTTGTATGTAGGGGGTAATCTCAGGAACTACTGGTCCGATTTGAAAAATTCTTTCAGTGTTAGATAGCCCATTTATCGAGGAAAGTTATAGGCTATATATCATCACGCTAAGACAAATAGGAGCGGTGCAATCATGGAAAATGTGGCGCAGACGAAGTTGCGCGTGTCAGCTAGTCTAGGAAACCGAAACTATAAGGAATATCAAAAAACAGTGAAAGAACTCCCGAGCCCAATTTTGATGAAAACTAAAACTGCATCATTGGATTTTTTTAAATCATTATTCCTATCTCTAGGCTAGGAATCAAAACCGGTTGATTTTGAAAAAAAAAAAACACCTTGTATTATTACACCATCAGTCAGTTTAGCTAACAAGGATCAATTTCTGGGAATTAATAACACATGGCAAACTAAAGGAAAGCTCTCATTTTTAACACACTTAAATATTCCCTGCAAACAATAAGGAAAACAAGCTGGCCCCAGGCCAAAAAAAGTTAGGAACCACTGCAATAAGGAAACTACTGATTGCCAGTTGATTAATTAGGTCAATCAGTATTTTCCAAAATGCCACATTAGGAGAATCATATTACAATTATAATATAAATAATGACACAACAATCTGTCAAATTTAATTTTCATCTTTATCACCAAAATATTAGGTTCAAGGTTAATTAGGAAAATTTGACAGTGGTGGGTAGCGTGATGTGCTTTCTGATTCTGCTAAAGTGGCCTTTTTATATAACCTAGAGAGCAGGGATGGCTAACCTTTTCACGTGCTTGTGCCAGTATCATTAAAAAAAAAATGCAAATGAAGCCATGACATGCCACCAAAACAATCTTGATCTTGATTCAATGGACAAAAAATAGCTGCTTAAAAATATAAACGTAACTTTTTTTTTTGTAACAATTAATTCATTAAGCTATCAGCTTTGTGTTTCTTGAAACAAATGTAAAAATTCCGTATGATTTCATTTGTATTAGTGACAGCAGTAATCTGAACTTTTGTTTTCATCAAGATGCTCAGTAATCTTGAATAGGCGTGCCCAAATTATAGTGCTGTGTGCCACCACTGGCATGCGTGCCATAGGTCCGCCATCCTTGCTATAGAATGTTATATAGTAGTAGTAGTATATAGTATCCATAGACTTAGGGCCAGTTTCACCGGTTACGGATAAAGTGTCGGTTAGCCTATTAGGAACTTATCTGGCAGATGAACTAAAACTTTTGGTTTCACAGGTGTTGGATAGCGATATCTGGCAGATTTATTAAATATTTGAGTATTATAAAGTATTATAAGTGTCGGTTAGTTATCCATCAGATAACTAACCGACACTTTATCCATAACCGGTGAAACTGGCCCTTAGAGTATTAATTTTATTCTATGTTGCTATTGGTCTCATATCTTGATACATTGGCTTTCATAACAGTGGGACAAGTCAGTTTATATTTCAGGTAGTTATTTGACTTTGTCCAACTACTCTAAAGATGACACTCACACCCTAAACAGAACTTATCTCTAAAAATGTTAGAAGATATATAAAAATTTATAATGTACATACGAATTCAAAAGCAACTTGTTAAAGAAAAAGTATTTACCTATTTAAGTACATAACCTTGATGCATCAGACAAAGATATGATTTTGAAATGACCTAAAGAAAACACTTGCTTTTTATTTGTTCTAAATTAGTATTAATGCACAAAGATGGTCTTAGTTTTCTGACTTTTTGTAGATTATAAAAACATTCATTGTTTATAGGTACTGTGAGAGAATTTTGAAAGCATAAGTACCCATTCAATTGTGAGTTTTCCTGCAAAGGTCATTTCATTCACATCAGTTTTACTGTAAGTGATACATTATTCATCATTCATAAAAAGTTCCATTACATTATCCTACTTTTATTCTGAGATATTGAGAGATAATCAAACCTGATGAATAATGATTCAAAATGTATATTATCCGTGTCATGATAACATAATTATAACAATACATACCTACATGTAACATAAACAGAATCAGCTAGAAAATCGACTCAACATTATACATTTGTGGGGTAGGTACATTTTTCTAGAATGGAACGGAATCATGGCAGCGCAACTTCGAGCTCTTTTTTGTCGCTAATTGCGCAAATAACGCTCAATCACGACAACAAAGCGTTCGAGCTGTGCACTCGGGCCGACATAACGATAAAAAGTAACAAAGAACCTATTGCAACACAAATAGTTTCACGAAATATCACTCACCGTATTGCGAACAACTGCATAGTACTGCTAACAACAAACAAAACCTAAGACCAGACATATTGGATGTATTGCGACGCAATGTTTTAGATAACTGCTCACGAACTATCTCACAATTACAAATGCGGTGCAAATAAGTGCTACGACGATAATCCGGTTGGAGAAACGTCCACGGATACGGAATGTCAGTTGTAGACAGCTGTCCTGGGTTACCAGTTAAAGTATTTCAGAAGCTACTACTTTATTATTCACTATAGCAACAGAAAAAATTACGAAATAGAAAAGTATTTTAAATACATAATGTCTAAAAAGTTACCAATTTTGCGGTGCTACTTCACTGCGTGAAAACACTCAAACCTTGACTAAACTAGGGGAGGTGCGTATTAACGCGACCAAGTTTTTACACCAGGTATTTGCTTCCAAGTACGTACACCAGGTACTGACTCGAAATACTTGCAAGACGTTAAAGTATTCTAGACGGCTACTCGGACTCGGTCCTTCGGGGGCATTCGGGGCTCGACGCTCACCCGAGTCTCGTCGATTCGTGAATCGTGACGTGGCTTCGGCCGCGTTCGGGTCTCGAGCGGCGCGCGCTCTTTGCAATAATATATGATACCTACATCGTTCTCGCTCGTACTTTCCACTGTAAAGATGAACTACTGTAAATACTTAATTTTAGTAAAATGAATTGAAACCTTTTAACTACGCCAGCTACTAAAATCATTGAATAAACATAATAATAATATTATATTTCCCAGCTGACAGTCCTAAGACTCCTAAGCCTGTTTTTAAGTAGGAAGGAAAGGTTTCGTTCATTATTCATATAATACCGTGCTTACTTTGGTGAATGAATGTAGTTAATAATAAATAAATAAACAAATAAACGATCTTTATTCTACCTACCACCTGGTTTGACTGAGTAGCGGTATTTAATTTACAAACTTCATAAATTCTACGTAGTTTTTCAATACAATCTTCAATAGTTAAATAACCGCGTTACTTTTTGCAAATGCGATCATAGTCCTTATTTGTAACAGCCTACGGTACAATTTCGTGTGCAAGCATTTTTACTTTAATGGTGTCTTTGCAAGTATTTATTTGTTAACGCGATTGTACTCCTTATTTGTAACGGTCTACGGAACAATTTCGTATGCAAGTATTTTTACTTTATTGGTTTGCCTTTGCAAGTATTTATTTGTAAACGCGATTGTGCTCCTTATTAATAAGTTGTCAGGGTTCAATTTCCCATGCAAGTATTTTTTCTTCCAACAGGGCTTTTGGATGGAATAGAAGTAGAAACTTTAATCGTCTGTAAATAGGTATTTATTTGAAAACGCGATTGTGCTCCTTATTCCTAGAAAGTTACCGGTCAATTTCCAATCCATTTAGAAAATACTTGAAAGTATCCCGAGCCCTGGACGGTTTTAGGACCTGGTTTCTTAAAGGAGACGTACTTGGAAGCCCTGGTACTCGATTTTGCAAGTGCGACCCATGTCTAGACTAAACAGAATTCACAGTGGAAAGTCAGGTCTATTCCGAAGGAATGATAAAAAACAACGGGTTGCACTTCGGAAGTGCCGGCAAAAGTGAAAACTTGAACATTAACGAAGTGCATTTTTGAACATCCGTCTTAAGAATTATCGATCAGGTCACGTGTCCTGACGCGATTTTCATATTTCATACCCATCCCAAGCAAAGTGCTCAATAACGTTAAAGAAGTTTTCACTTTTAAGATACTACTACTGTCATTAAATCATATCGTACGTAACATTGGCAACATTATGTTTGTACATTACGTTGCCGTTGCCGCCATGGGTTGTTCGATCTAGGCATTTAGGCAACCTAACAAAATAAAACCACAGTCTACGCGGGTCATTTGAAATATTTTTCAGATGTCAAACTTTTATATATTTCATTAGGTATGTATTATATACTTTATTGTTAATTTCATAACAAATACAGGAAAAACGTTTATAAAAACAAGTGTACAATGGGCGGTCTTTTCGTACAGGGCAATCTCTTACAGACAACCTTTTGCAACCTTTTTTATCTAAAGAAGACCGTGAAAGATCGTACTTCACTCACTTGATAGCCATGATGAGACATGTTTTTTTTATCAAATTTTATTAATTTACTAGCTGTCCTGGCAAACATTTTTTTTTTGCCATAACGACCTATGTATTCTCAGACCTACCAAATATACTAACACAAAAAAAAATCTGTTTCGGAGGAGTTTGATACCAAGCACCGAGATAATTATGTTTTAATATTAGATAAACACGCCAATGATAGCTTGCCAATCGAACATTGTTCATGGCTCCTTTTTTTGCAGGCAAACCTATACGGTTAAATTATTATTCTTTCTATACCAATTTTCATGGGTAACAGACTAACAGTGTGCTAATTCTACAAATTTTCACATTCGCATCGCATTCGCATCTCAATCGCAAACTGTCAAAAATGATGAAGGCTTTTTTGACAGTTGGCGATTGACATGCGAATGCGAAAGTTGATTAAAAAATTAGTACCTAGCATTGGCCCTCTGATCGGTGTTCTTAGTTGCCTGTATTGACTTAGGTACCTATATATCTGTTATACCATAGTTTGCCAGTGTGCCTGTTCTTAAATGACCCTAGGCTGATATTTACGTTTTCCTTTATCCTAGATTCTAGCCGCACGGCCCCGTAGAGACTGGTCACTCTCCGGCCATTTCTTATGAGTTATGAATTCCCAGGAATGATTTCACCTTGTCCCGACTTAGTCAGCTATTGGTCCGCAAGCCAGCAACAGATTTGCATGACCAAGTTCCTCCCGGACGATATCTTGTAAAATGGTTTATAGAGCTTTAATATGGCCCTATGTGAACGTCAGCTGCGATTCGGTGGTTGGGTTAAGCCCATACACGGTGAAAAAAATAAAAACTTTTTTTAGTAATTTCCTTCAAATGAAAGTTCTGACAGATTATAGGTAACCCAATATCTTGCAGAAAACACGATGCATTTAAATAGGCGATAGATGATGCTCCTACGTTACACGGTTCAGGGCATCGGCTGAGCCAGCTGACATTTTTATTTATTCATGTGTGAATAGTTCTCTTAAGAATCTAATAACACCGTACTTTGATAGTTTACAAGAATTTTCAAGTAAGATTTTGTAGGTACCTACTGTAAAATAATTACGTAGCTTGAAAATGTGATTTTATGATTATGGGTATTGTTATAAAATTAGCGTCAATTGAATGGTTTTTACATAATAACAACATCACAAAGATAATCAAGTCAATAGGACATTTAGTTTTCGAAATATACATGCCTATGAACTTGGAGGGTTGTATTGGTGATTTTGATGATTATAAATCTGTAACTAATATGTCTTACAGCCGCGATTAATATTTTAATCTACATACAACCTAGCACTGGCCTGTAAATTGCAAAAAACGTAAGAAAGTTTGAATTTGGCGGGTTGGTTGGAGCATTCACCTTAATTTCGCGGGTTGGTTGGAGCATTCACCTTAATTTCGCGGGCTGGTTGGAGCATTCACCTTAATTTCGCGGGCTGGTTGGAGCATTCACCTTAATTTCGCGGGCTGGTTGGAGAATTATTCACCTTAATTTCGCGGGCTGGTTGGAGCATTCACCCTAACCCACCCACCGAATCGCAGCTGACGTTCACAGAGGTCCATGATAAAGCTCTCTTAACCATTTTACAAGTTATCGTCCGGGAGGAAATGTATAAAAATTATTTAAATGACTAGCTGACCCGCGCAATTTCGTCTGCGTCGCATTTTCCATTACTGCTCCGCTCCTATTTGTCTCAGCGTGATTATATATATATATACGCCTATAACCTTCCTCAATAAATGGGCTATCTAACACTGAAAGATTTTTTCAAATCGGACCAGTAGTTCCTGAGATTAACGCGTTCAACCAAACAAACAAACTCTTCTGCTTTATAATATTAGTATAGATTGCATAATATACAAAATCTACGTTCAGTTACGTATCCTGATCTCTCTCTCGAATTAAGAATATAATTATGAAGAGGGTACCTAATGCAGGGCACTGTATCATCTCTATCGGTTGAAATGCCGACCAGCCCAGGTTCCTAATCTCCTGGTACAAACTAATCTTGAATCAAAATCAACAAAACCAACTATCGAACGAATGGTGCTGAATCAAGTGGATTCTTAATTTCGTCCAGAACAGTCCAAAAAGAAACACATTTTCTCCGATTTTTACTGACAATATTGCTGATCGTAGACCACTGATAAATATAGTTTGTTTTAAGATTTTATAATATCAAAAAAGTTTTACTGGGTTCATAGAATCGATTTATTATAGAGGAGCTCGTGGCTAAAGCCGCACGGGCCGATCTTCAAGGCTAAACTATAACAGACGAACGCATCGATCTTCAAGGTTAAGCAACGCTTGCGAAGGTTGGTCTGTGGGTGGGTGACCATCTTGACATACCGAGTTTCCTTCGTGCCTCAGAAAGCACGTTAAGCCTTTGGTCCCGGCTGTCATTTGTAGATCTTTGGCAGTCGTTACGGATAGTCAAAAGCCAGTAAAATCTGACTGAAATCTTGCATTGAATGAGTTGTGGAGGTCTGGTAGGCAGCCGCGCCACGTAAAATACCGGTATTCAGCTGAATCCGGTTTGTCTGGAAGCCGAGCCAATATAGTAAGGAAAAGGCTAGGTTGTTATAATGGTCACCCATTCACAGACCGACCTCGGCAAGCGTTGCTTAACCTTGAAGATCGACGTGTTCGGCTGATATAGTTTAGCCACATTGAAACATAATACCAAATATTCATCTCTTCTGTTAGTAAAACAGTTTACTTATGGATACAGGTAACTCCGGACTCCGGAGGAGACTCTCCTCTCCTCCCAGTAAATCGAAAAACAATCTAGTAATTCAATCAAATCCATACTTCCATACTTCCATAGCTAATAATTTCAACATTATACGTCTTCAAGTTAAACAACATAAAACATGGGGCTGACCTTATGCTACTGCGGAGAATCTTAACACCGCGATTCAGAAAAACGCGTCATAAGTACAACGCCATCTATCGATCTACAACGTAACTGAACTGTCTTTATGCTCATAACTACTCATAAGTTCAAACTTAGAAGCTTACACGTTACGATAAATAATGATAATATAATAACATATATAAACATTATGTGTTTAATTAAAAAATAACTCAAAAATACATTGTTTCGGGGTCTTTTCACACATTTCTTATTAAAAAATTTCTCAATAGATGGCATTGCAAGTATCTGAAGTCTCAATGAAAACAACCTATTTTAGCGCTCGATGAAGTTTCTTCGTAAACTTTAAAATTCGATATCTTTTGATTTTGTGGGTCGATTTTGATGAAATAAACACTAAATGTTGCTCCGATTATCACTTAATATTTCGAAGTACCTAAATTTTGAATCCAATCAGTGGTTTATGCGTGATGCTCCTCCAAACGCACAGACATACAGACGCACAGACATACAGACGCACAGACAAACAGAAAAGAATTTCAAAAACTGCTTTTTTGTGTTCTATGTCATTTTTCTGACATTTCTATGTATTTTTTATGCGAAAATATTCAATGTACAGACACGGCAACTCTACGATTTTATTATATGTATAGAATAGATGATGGAAGTAGGTACCTAGATAAATACTTAGATGCAAAATTATTGATAGAAAGTAATCGTCTACTCTTGAGCACTTGACAATGATCGACCAGAATTTAGGGTAGGTAAGTTTGTAAGTAGGTAGCGAGGCGGTCGTGGCTAAATAATAACAGCTGCACAGGTCGATATTTAAGGTTAAGTAACGCTTGCCGTGGTTGGTCTGTGGATGGGTGACCATTTTAACATACCGAGTTTCCTCCGTGCCTCGGCAAGCACCTTAAGCTGTTGGTCCCGGCGGTCATTTGAAGATCTTTGGCAGTCGTTACGGATAGTCAGAAGCCAGAAAATCTGACACAAGTCTTGCCAAGGAGTAGGTACTACCGTGTTACCCAGTTAATGGGTTGTGGAGGTCTGGTAGGCAGCCGTTTCACGTAAAATACTGGTATTCAGCTGAATCCGGTTTGACTGGAAGCCGACCCCAATATAGTTGGGAAAAGGCTAGGCAGATGATGTAAGTAGGTAGCGTATACAAGAAAGTTAATTTTAAAACATATTTTTATTCACAACATTACACATAAGTACACAAAAGTACATAGGCCTGCAACCTGACCAACATCGTTTCAACTTAGCTCGTTTAGGTTAATTCATAAATAACACTGGTCAACAAGATTTTGTCACAAGGAATGTGCTTACTAATGTTGAATTACCCACCGACCCTTAAGTATCACAAAACCATATTTATTTTGTTTTCATCAGTGGGCCAATTCTACAAATTTTTAAACAACTTTCGCATTCGCAGTCAATCGCAAACTGTCAAAAAAGACTTAATTTTCATACATTTTTTGACAGATTGCGATTGAGATGCGAATGCGATGCGAAAATCAAGTTTTCGTGACATCATTTTCCCTTTTACTTGTACATCAATTTTTTTATTTTTCCTTACTCCTGTATATTTTCAGATTATTGAGTTATTTTATTCTTACATGATGTGGAAGGGGTGTCCAAAAGAATGTAAAGTTTCTTACATTTATGATGCGATATATCGAACGCGATATATCGAACGCGTTCGAACGCGAAACTCGCACTAAGGCCTCTGATCGCGTTTAGTTTCATTGGTGAATCCCCTCATAATTCATATAAGTAGGTACAGAGATTATTGGTTTTTATTATAAATAGGTAGGCAGTGCTTAACACATTTTTATTATTTTAATATTATATTTAACATTATTTTATTTATTTATGTCAATTTAAGGCATATTATAGAACAGTATTTTTAAATAGGTAGGTACAGTACAGGTACAAACAGGTGTAATAAACATTTGGCATTTATGAAAGGAGGTAGTTTTATATGAAAATTAATATTTATATATTTTATTTTTATAAATATTTTAAGGAGTAGTTATAACAATGCTAGGTACGAAGTTCGTAAGCCTACATATATTTATATTGTTAAGAAATGATTACCCAAATGTAAAACATTTAAGCACATATGCAGTAAATAGAATATCTAAAGGAAGCTGAAAAATACAACATCTATTACAATACAATACCTAATGTAAATAAATAAATACCTAACGTTATTTTTAATAAATCCTAATTATTTCTAAATAATTGATCTTTTTCAATACCTAACGTAATATTTTCACCGTTTAGCTGAAAAGCAGTACTTAGGCATTTTGAGAGTTGTTAAGCCAATTTAAACAACGATGTATTCTAACAACCAACATTCATTATTTTTCTTACAAAAGCAGTGGGTAGGTAGAAAGTCTTAAAGTTAATTAATAATATTATTTTATAGCAAAATGTTGATATTATTGCTATTTATATTTGTAGTTTCCGATATAACTAAAGTAGAATTCTATATACACTTAGAAAAGTTGCATCATTACCAAAAAGAATAAAAAATTAAAATCATGAGATCTACTACAGACGTAGCTATGAGGTCCGACGGACTAAAAATGTGCAAAACACTACTACTTATTTGGCCGGGCTTCATGCAGAAAACGCAGATTTCTAAACGTCAATCTCATTCGAAGCGCTAGGAACTAGATATTTTAAGGCAAGGATAATATTAGGTATCTGTTATGCCCGTCCAACGTTTATTAGAGATTTTAATTTTAGTCGTATGCTAAGGGTGCTGGACCCCCTAAACATCCCTCTTTTATACGCTCATGAGCTCAAACAAATTTGTCTGAGAATCAGCACTTTTATACATCAAAGTTTACTGTGTGAAAACAGTGAAAAAGTCAGAAAAATTCAAAGAATGTTTCTGAAGATCTTAGCTAGGTGTACATATTATTTCCTTAAAAATAATAGCTGACGCACTTAATTATTATCTGGCAGTCGAGAATTTGATGGTATTAACTTACAAAAAGTTTGAAAAGGATTGAAAAAAATAATAAACATAGACTTCGTTCAGTGTTGCCATCTTACTCGACGAACAACTCGAACCGGGCGCGTCCGTAGCGGCTCTTGGGGTCGTAGAAAATGTCGCGGGTCCAAATGCGACATTCTACGTTGATCACCACTCCACCTGGAAGTAGAATTTATTTTCAGCTATTATCTAAATGCAGACAAGTCCAGTGGGTCTAAAAAGGCTACTTTAGCAGAATCAAAAAGCAAATCACGCTACCAGTCACTGCCAAGTTTTGCCAATCAACTTTGAACCTTATTTATTTATGTACAAACAAGAAATTTAAAAAAAAGAAAATGTATATACAGAGAAAAGAGCCTTATGCGTTAGCGATAAATATGAAAACGAAATTGTACAGAGGCCTTAGTGTGAGTTTTTTCGACTCACGTTCGAACGCGTTCGATTGCGAGCGCGTTAGGATTTACTATGGGAAATTAGGTTCTACGAGTGACCACCAGGTGGCACTATAACTAAATTCCCATACTAAATTGTGACGCGCTCGTTCGAACGTGAGTCGAAAAATCTCACACTAAGGCCTCAGATTGTTGTGTGATTAATATTATGATTCTAATATGAATCTCCTAAAGTGGCCATTTTACCCCTCCTGTGAAAACAGTGTTGGAAATATACCTACCCAACTTCAACCAGCTTTTTCGCGATTTCGGTTTTGGGCCCCTAGTAATGCTATTCGAAACTGTCAAAATTTCCCAATCAACCTTGAACCTAATGTTTCTGCGACAAAGTTGAAAATCTATTAAAGAAATTTGACAGCTTTTTAACACCCCTTTTCTGATACTGCGTTTATTCTGCTACACTTTGTACTTACATTACAATAATCCTGATTTACAGGTAGCTCTATCAATGGTCACGATATACCAATGGTAATTTAACCAATGAGAATGAAACAATAATTTCTAATTCTACATATTGACTCACTGTCCTACTGTCAGCTCCACGTATGTGGTTTGCAACACTTTGACTTAGAGCTGGCCTAACGTGTGTCATGCTGACACAGTGCTAAACGACCAGAGGGCCAATAGGCTAGATTCCATCATCCACAAATTGCAAAACTATTTTAGTCCGTCAGTTAGAGTTTTGAAAAATAATGGACACGTATTTTTTGTTTTTGTAAATCAATGAATATTGACAAAGATAAAACGCATCAAAACTTGGGAGTGGGGGCTCGTGACGTCACGACTCACTAAAAATTATGCGAAGGTGTGACGTATTGAGAATTTTAAAAGCGTCGTAACTTCGTCAATTTTGGTTCCCGTAATAAAAGAAAAAACACGGGTCAAATATTTTATGATAACATTCTAACTGACGGGCTAATTAGATTTTTTCAGGACACGCCAACTGTCAAAAAAGGCTTAATTTTCATACATTTTTGACAGATTGCGATTGAGATGCGAAAGCGATGCGAATGTGAAAATTAGTAGAATTGGCACACTGGTCTTTTAAGAGATAGAGCATTTAAACAACTTTCGCATTCGCATGTCAATCGCAAACTGTCAAAAACGCCTTAATTTTCATACATTTTTGACAGATCGATTGAGATGCGAATGTGAAAATTAGTAGAATTGGCACACTGGTCTTTTAAGAGATAGAGCATTTAAACAACTTTCGCATTCGCATGTCAATCGCCAACTGTCAAAAAAGCCTTAATTTTCATACATTTTTGACAGATTGCGACTGAGATGCGAATGGGATAAGAATGTGAAATTAGTAGAATTTATTGGTACTCAGATTCAATTAATTTAAATTATAATTTACATGTAGGTACATAATCTTCCTTAATTAACAAATCATTCCATTTAAATGGATAAGGATTAATATCGTTATACCAAAATCACCACTGTTCCATTCCGCCCGGGTTTTGATTGAATTATTTGAACAAAAAGCGGTCATTGTGACTTAACTTACTTGGTATGACACACACCCGCGCGGACTTTTTTTGTAGGTAATAATGAGTACTTCAATAATGTATTACATTATTTTTCTTAATTCATTATTGTACACCAAAACAGCTGATATAACATACGGTGATGGAAAGTTCATGTACAAAGGCGGACGCCAAATCACGAATTTAATAAGTAGTAATAACTTTGTTTCTTTGGGCCAAGTATTCTTTATATAAGTATCTCAATTTTTTTTATTCTAATAGTGAAATTTTTTTACAAATCGTTCCAGTACTTTCGGGGCCTATTCATTTCAAACCAACATACAAACAAACAAATCTTACCTCTTTATGATATTAGTGTATTAGATACTAGCTTTTGCCCGCGACTTCGTCCGCGTTTCTGTCGTTTTTCGTAAAAAAAGTAGCCTATGTCCTTCCTCACGGTTCAGTGGTTTTGATGTAACAGGCAGATTCAATTTCGTATTTTAGTAGGGAAAAATATAATATGTCAATCTACAATACTGTTGAAAAATATCGCAATACGGAACCACACAATATTATTGTTTAATAGCTGTGCCCGCGACTCCGTCAACGTGTAACTCCTTGTGTGTTATTAAGTTAATGTATTGGTAGTAATATTGTTTAGATCACGTTCACATGAGGCTTAAGTACCTATAGAACGAAAATACTTCAGCGCAAAGCTTCCGGGTAAACTATGTTGGAAGTTGACCCGTCCGGCACGTGAACATAAAGATTTCTAGAACTGCTAACCCGGGAAAGAGCGACGTACAACTGACCATGCGAGAAACAACTGACACCGAGATCTACTCCAGCAATACGAAAAGTCTGCCCTTGAGCCTTATTATTTGTCATTGCATAAGACACCGATACTGGGAATTGTGTTCTTTTAAATTGGAATGGAAAATTATTTGGTATCATTGGAATTCTGGGAATAAAGACGGTTTCACCTGCACCGCAACCTGTTAAAATTTGAGTCTCGATTATATTTTGTTGTAACTGGGTTACTTTTAGCCGAGTTCCATTGCAAAGTTGTGGTGGTCTTAAATTTCGGAGTAGAATAATCGGAATGCCAATTTTTAAACAAATTTCGTGAGAAGGAAGTCCGGGCATATTTAAAGAATTTTTAAAAATTCTATCGGGTAATTAGTGGCTTCTTGTTCATCGACCAGCATGATTCACGCGCGATGGCTTATTATTAGCGTATTTCATGTATTACTTTGGTGTTTCTATTATACCGATTTCTATGATTCTTTTTTATGGAATAGTTAAAACGCTAACTTTTTTAATTAACATTATTAACTATTCCATAAAAAAGAATGGGATGACTGAGAGTGTTATAAACGTAAGAGTAGACATACATAATCAGAAAGCTTCGAACTGCTAAGCTATCGGGAGTTACACGTGGTATTGTGAGTCAATCATAAAAGATAGACATATGCTGTCATGGGATATTTTTTATATAATTTTATTGAGAACATTTCCGTCATACATGATTTCTGTGTAGCTTTAACCATTAAGGTTGCACACGCGACGCAAGCCTAAAAAATGGAGTAATTTCTCCCGTTTTCCCAACATTTCCCTTCACTGCTCTGCTCCTATTGATTGTATCGTGATGAAAAGTATACTATAACCAGCCCAGGAGTATGAAGAATAATTGTACCAAGTTTCGTTAAAATCGGTCGAGTAGTTTTTGTTTCTATAACGGTTATACAGACAGACAGACAGACAGACAGACAGACAGACAGACAGACAGACAAAAATTTTACTGATTGCATTTTTGGCATCAGTATCGATCCCTAATCACCCCCTGATAGTTATTTTGGAAATATATTTCATGTACAGAATTGACCTCTCTACAGATTTATTATAAGTATAGATAGATATAGATAGATTATATGTCAGTCCAATGTCCAACCGCTTCGGGAAAATGGGACTGACATATCTACACTAATCGCCATAGCAATTGAATGCATAGCTAGTTGATAGGAAAAGTACTGAAAGAAAGTAGAATATTTACGTCGTGGGTTCTCGAAGTGCACTGCGACCAGGGGCCCCGGGACCTGATCGGGCATGTTCCTAGCCGAGTAGGGGATGCGATCAGCAGTGTGGAGCCGGCTCAGAGGGAACCCTGGGGGGTACTCCGCCGGGATGTACTGGATGGGGCCGATGTTCTCCTTGTCCGCGCTGAACTCGCCTCCACAGGACACCCACACGAAGTCGCCATATTGGTGCGCAGGCCGGTGACGCTGGAGGAAGAAGGTGTAGTTACTTATCAATCGCAAATGGGGCGTTGAAAACTACGAGGGTGAGGTGACACTGACAAGAGAAACTACGGAATTTCTTGTCCATTCTTCTCCATCATAATCTACCTTTCCGAATGGTCAGTAGAGTCACTTTTTTATATATAATTTTAAATGTAACGATGACGTTCAAAAGTGCCGTTTAAAGGCCTAATTGAAATAAACATTTTGACTTTTGTTTTGTAGCGCTGTTGAGTGTCCAGCGTTGCGATTTTGTAAACATGTCAAAGTGAAAACTTAAGCGAAGTGAACGATAAGTGAGCTGTAAAAACCATAGAAAAATTAAGATCATTACATGCATTTTATATCTACCAATAATCTTAATTAACCTCTCACGTACCGAACGTTTCTTACGTCACAAGTCCTTGACGCTCGGCGGGCGGGCGCTCATTCAACAGTAATCTGACCCGAGCCACTTAAAACGTTATCGCGGCGTTTCTAAAGCTTGTATCCGAGCACTCGAAACGGTTTCGGGTTCCATAATTATGTCGTCATGAAATTAAGTATAAACAAAACTCTTATTAGTACTCGAGAAATAAATATATCCTATTGAAATGAGAGAACTTGCTGAATGTAGTTATGTTGCTGTTTATGTTATTTCTGACAAAACTATTGCATCAATTTACACCAATTTTTGGGATCTAGCTTATGAAAAGACAAGTAATCTAATGACAATGATCTTTTATATGAGTTCTATAGCCGATTATAGCAATATTCAAGCTCAAACTTCATAAAGCGCGGCGCCATTTGTTGTTTTTTATTGCGTAATTCAATGCGCTATTTTGATGACGATTATCAGAGTTATATCAAACAGATTCCAATTGGAAAAGCTTGTAGATTACTGCCTATATATTCATCAACGCATTGTTAACCATAAATCGTTAATATATGCTTACTTTATTTGTAAAAATTGACAAAAACCAAACCAATAACAATGTTGACCTTAGCGAACACTCGAAACTACCTAACTTTTGTTGGCTCAACTAAACAAGTTTTGTTATGTTATTTCATGCAAAAAACTAGCTACATACTTGTAGGAAATAGTGATAAATGATAATTTATCCACTTACCTTAGAATATTGCACTAAAAACACACAAAATTCACTAAAATAACTTCACCAAGAGCGCGCGAAATCACCGTGACATAGAAACTTTTGACAAGAGTTTTGAAATGTCAGGTGTCATAATTTTAGTATGTTTTTTTTTCTAGAGTTGGCAAATTTTATACACCATAGAGAATATTCATAGACAAACGAATCTAAAGCTTCCTATTCACGAAATAAAAGTTTTAATCAGTCGCGGTGTGCCGGGACACATGTGTCCCGGCGGGGCTCAACTGTGATTCACGATGCCGGGATACATGTATCCCGCCAGGAAGGAAACGATATCATTTTTCCTACGAGACGCTTTAATCATCATTCAATACAGATAAGGTATTTTTCAATCACTTACCATGGCCTCTCGAATATGCATGGGCATGTCAGGTGGGATCTGCAACTGTGACGTCAAGTTGTAGGGCGCCGGCACCCAATAGTGGACCTGAGGGAATTAACAACAATAGAAAGTTTATTAAACACACAACAAGCGCGCCGATCACATGCTTAAGGCGGGGTTGCAGTACTTTTTAAGATTTTTAAACGTCTGAAAATCTTATTCATTATGAGTTTTTTAATAAATAAAAATCATTACATAAAAATTGAACATACCCTCAAGTAAATCGTAAAGATAGAAACGCGATTTAGAACGATTGGCTCGATACTTTTTTTTATCAAACATGACATTAAATTACAATTTTAAACGTGTACTGCTAAGAGATTTCATCACGAATATATTTAAAAGTTATATCAATAGATAGAGCCTTTTATTTTGAAGAAAATGTTGAAACCATATTGTTTATTTTATAAAATGCGAAATAATGCCTAAATTTTGATTGTTTTTTTCTTCTTGGCGAAAACTGATAAAGAAATAATACAATATGGTTTCAACATTTACTTAAAAATAAAAAGTTCTATCTATTGATATAACTTTTACATATATTCGTGATAAAATCTTTTAGCAGTAGGTACACGTTTAAAATTGTAATTTAGTGTCATGTTTGATAAAAAAAAAGTATCGAGCCAATCATTCTAAATCGCGTTTCTATCTTTACGATTTACTTGAGGGTATGTTCAATTTTTATGTAATGATTTTTATTTATTAAAAAACTCATAAATAATTAGATTTTCAGACGTTCAAAAATCTTAAAAAGTACTGCAACCCCGCCTTAATGCGCGCCAATCCGAGTCACGAAATCGAATCAGCTGAAAGACGTCCATTTCTGTACAGTCGCCAGCACACAGCACATCAAGATACCCGAAACTGTCAAATTTTCCCAATCAACCTTGAACTTTATAGTTCCGCATACAAAGTTGAAAATCTATTGAAGAAATTTGACAGATTGTTGTAGCTTGATGTGCTAGTCTGTACACAGGTCTTTCCAAGTATGGCCACAACAACCGGTCCAGTGCGTCTGGTATCCATCAGCTACCCGCAACCCTCGCCAGGTCATAGGTCCACCTTGTGAGAGGCCTTCCAATGCTGCGTCTTCCGATACCCGGTTGCTGCTACAGAACTTTTCGACCCCATCGACCATCTGTTCCGTGAGCAGTGTGCTTTGCCTATCATTTACATCACATAATTCCCAGCTAGTATAGAATATGTATACGTATAACGTATTCTCTAAGTAGCAGTGGAGGTAGATCAAAGGTGGTTATGTAACTCTATGAGTTAGATCGATAGAATGATATTCAAAACTCTACGCTCAGAAGCTTTCTGGCTGCCGTTCGCGTTATTACCCTACCGTGTTTTTGTTTCCATTTAACGTAAGAGTTAAATGGTTAAAGAAGAGATATTCTATCAACGGATGGCTATTTACATCCGGACGCTGAGTGGTTAAGCACCCTGCCTGGAGTGGAACTCTCTGCTTGCGTCTGTGTTTCCGAACGCTTACAACTCTAATCTTTTCAAAGTTAGAGTGAACAGGCTCCTTCTGGGTAGGCTCGCTGGCTCGCTCCATCGTAAACTTTGTCTTTGTCATCTCTGGATGACAAAGACAAAGTAAGTTAGTTTAGGTCAGAACCTAGACTAGAGCCAAGAGTAAACCCATCTCAAGTAATAAAAAATAAGTCTAAGATGTCCGTAGCCAAAGTTTAAGACGAAGAACAAATTTATACCAATTTGTACTACCGATACCGATACCGGAACCTGGCATGGCCATGTCGCAGGGCACTGAGCGCAGGTGCTGATGTGTGGTACTCACGTGAGACAGCCTTAGGAAGACGCAGGGTTTCCCTCGGGCGTAGCCGTAGAACTCGTCGGCGGTGCAGGGGGCCCACAGGCGCATGGCCATGTCACAGGAGTCTGAACGCAGATGCTGGTCGCGTCGATTGTGGACAGAACATGGTGCTCTGGGAGGCTCCTCGGGTATGGCGGTCTCGTAAACTGGTAAGGAAATAATATACTATCAGACATTCAGCCACATGGACACCACATTTGGGTCAATGGGTCGTCTTAGGGGTTGAGGAGCTCGTGGCTAAATAATAACAGCTGCACAGGTCGATCTTGAAGGTTAAGCAATGTTTGCCGAGGTTGGTCTGTAGATGGGTGACCATGTGAATAAGTAGGTGAATACGTAGCCGTATTCTATACCGAGTTTCCTCCGTGCCTCGGAAAGCACGTTAAGCTGTTGGTCCCGGCTGTCATTTGGAGATCTTTGACAGTCGTTACGGATAAGTCATAAGCCAGAAAATCTGACACTAGTCTTGTCTGAGAACCGTGTTACCCAGTTAATGGGTTGTGGAGGTCTTGTAGGCAGGCGCTCTACGTAAAATACTGATATTCAGCTAAATCCGGTTTGGCTGGAAGCCAACCCCAATATAGTTGGGAAAAGGCTAGGCAGACGGTGGACACCATAGTGTCAAAGTGGCACAACGAGCTGCCGAGTTGCTGAAAAAAAGTTCCTAAAGCTTGATATAAAATATTAACCACTGGATACTTCCTGAGGGTATGGGGTAAGTGCTCCAATGAATGAACACCCCCCAGTGAATGAACAAAATACAGTTTTATCAAAATAATAAGAAATTGGAACGATTCAACCATATGTAGTATTTTTTTTCATAACTGCTACTCTATTTCCCAATTAACTGGTCAAATTCACGTTGAATATCAAAGTTCATTTCGAAATGGCGAGTGGTTAAAGTTTAAGTCGATAGTGACATTTTTATTTGTTCGGGCTAGAGT
Source organism: Ceramica pisi (assembly GCA_963859965.1). Classification (NCBI taxonomy): domain Eukaryota; kingdom Metazoa; phylum Arthropoda; class Insecta; order Lepidoptera; family Noctuidae; genus Ceramica; species Ceramica pisi. The sequence goes on along the minus strand of OY982531.1, from coordinate 25,324,662 downwards.
TTAGGACTGAGGTAAGAGGAATCATTTTTGATTTGACATTGTAATGTAAATAACAGTATTTTCGATGGGTTATTTGTTTATTATCGTAGAATAATAGTTTAATATAGTGTTTCAAATCCAGTTACTTGCAATTTTTGCCAGCTAGATTAAATTATTAAGTGTCCCAGCATTCGAACAAGAAATTATTAAAATTCCAGTGAATGAACGGGTGTTCATTCATTGGGTAATCGTAAATATCATATTTTGGTTGAAAAACATAACTTACGCTAACGTTATAAGGTTCATGTTTTGGGATCTATTTCATAAATAGATTTCCGATCTTTTGGCCAGTATTGGGACAGGTATGTTCATTTACTGGTTCTTGAAATCCAGTGAATGAACACTTCATATTTTAAGCAGATTTCTACTTACACGTAGTAAAAAAATATTCAGATCTACTTAGACTTTGCTGATTGCAAAGTCTAAGTCAATCTTAATATTAAAGATTAAAATTGTTCAGTTATCTCTTGTCCATTTAGATTACTATAGATCACAAAAAGAAGTACAATAGGTAGGTTTCAATACAGTTAACAAGCAGTTGAAGCAGCTCTTAAGTCAATTGCTAATGGAGAACTAAGTATCAATGAAGCAAGTATAATGTGTATCAGACACCAAAATCGACCTTACATAATTAATGGACGAACAAAGTTCCTTTGCAAAGAAAATTGAGCCTTCAGTCTGAACTTAGTGTATTTAGTACAATAATATACCGTATGTCTACGACATATATGCAATCCTTGAAACCACATACTAGTTATGGTATTTGATAACGCTATACAAAAAAGTAACGAAATCGGTCCAGTAGTTTTGTCAAAAAGTCGAGTTTTAATTTAAAGCAAATTTGAACACTCTGTAGAATTGCAACAGTAGGTTAATAGTACAATGAACTTGAATCCTTGAACATTGAAAAGCGACGTTGCCACGCTGTGCAATCATTCACCTACGCAGTTGTACTCATTTTACCTATTTACCTAAAATGCGAACTCGGTACACCTAAACGACAGGCGGGACTTTAATGTGTTTGTATTGCATTTTAATTGAAAACAGAACAAAGCTGTTGTGGCATAGTTGAAGGTCGTGGGTGAGACCAGGCAAGCACTTTTCATTGTGTAATTTATTTATCATCACTGCTCTCAAAACGGTGAATGAAAGAAAACTTCAAGTTTAAAGATGTCCTAGAAAAAAATAATCGAAGACGTGTGATTTCTACCAACCCGTATGCCCGCGTAGTGGATTGCAACCCACTCCATCTCACAGAGAAGAGGCTTTTGTCCCTAACCAGAGGGAACATTGTAGGACCGACTATTAAAAATCTTAATGTTGTTTGTTTTTCGTTACATTCGTACGTGAAATTTCTCCTTGTGAAATGTTCTTGACCTGTCACGGCCGAAATTTTATTTTGTTATTTTTACTCAAATTCATTTTCACTGAGACACTCCAACAATACCTGCAAGTGTACACGAATGATCACGGCGGCGCGGTTCGTTTGTCGGCTTAGTACAAAAAGACGCGGCACGCGTGTGTCGGCTTTTTCAAAGGCCTTCGGCTTTTGGCGAGGAGGGGCGCGGGGAGCGGGTTGCGCGCGCGCTCGACGCGTAGGGTTGGACACAGTTATCGACAATATTATCAGCTTTCTCTCATTGTCTTTTGAAGAGAATAATGATCGGTTAGAAAAAAAGATATTCTATTTTTAATGGACATGGTTAGTTTAGAATTATTATAGCACCACTATGTACCTACCTATTCTGATTAAAAACTATAATTGAGTGGATTTAGAGATAAAAAATAATGTAATAATGTTTACATTTTAGGAAGAACCATCTTATTAAAAAAACGTACTCACCCGTTTTCTACATTACTCACTATCTAGGTAGTACCTACGGTAGTTTCGTAAGTCGAAACGTACAAAAATTAAAATTTATTTTAAAAGTCCAATAAATTTAACTATCACTTCACTGTTAAATACGGTTATTAAAAATAGTACTAGTATTGTAATGCCTTGATTGCGTATTAAGTCTTTATTAGATAAGTAATTGCAGAAAAGTATCGATAAAAGATAATTATTACATTGTTTACCCTATTTACCTATGACTTTTATTTTTTGCCAGTACGGATGTAAGTTTTGTCAGTTCACCGCGAGTCTTCCGGGATAGCGTGTGTGCATTTCGCAAAGATTTGATAGGTACTTAAGTACACGCATTGTTTTACGTGATTTTTGTTATTCACTTGTATGTATTAGTAATTATTTTCTTACAGTGAAATAGACACTGAGTAGGTACTGGACTTTTGTGTGTGTAAATTGTGTGCGAGCATTGTTGCCGCACTTCTCGAGGTCAGTCGAGGTCAAGGTACGTTTTCTAAATAGGGTGATTTACTTTTACTAAATTTATTTTCATATTTATTTTGTTTGAAAACTTAATTTTTTTCATTTACGTTTTTTTAAATTTATAACAATTTATTTATACTTCTGTGGACAAGTGTTACTTGTGGTTTCAATTATTGCATATATGTCGTAGACATACTGTATGTACATATTACTGTCCTGAAGAAGCTAAGATTTCTGACTGGATTATAAAATAAAGTCAAATTAGGTTTTCCAATGCACCCAGTGGAAGTTTTCGATACTATTGAAAATGTTATGACCAGTAACAATAGACGAAATAAGTTTATCGGGAATAGACCAGGAAGAAAGTGGCTCACTTTATTCTTAAAAAGGCATTCTGAGATTACAAAAAGGAATGCAGAAATAATTTCTAAAGGCAGAGCCACAGAAACGGAATCTACTATCAGGGCTTCGTTGAGGGAACTCGAAGAGTTCTTAACTGAAGAACATGTAAGTATTGATATAAAAGATGATCCCAGTCGAATATTTAATGCCGACGAAACAAGTGTAATGACCTGCCCGACAGCCGGAATTATATTGGTTCAGGCTTACTTGACCAATATGACGCATCAGCACGCATACTTTTCACTCTGGTTCAAATGTCGCAAAGAACTCGATGGTCTTAGAGATGTCTAGAGGAGCATCAATGGGCCTGCATCAGATGCTAACAATTTGTCTCAAAATGCTCCTCTCGATTTATCCAATACGTCGACTTCTATACTTCTATCATTAATCTAACACAGAATTATTGCTACAAGACATACAACCCAAGAAGAAGACAAAATCTATCTAAAAAAGGAGAGTAGATGCTAAATAAAGTGAAAAAGAAGAAAACTGGAAGAAAAAAAGAAAAAGAAGAAGAAAGAAGAAAAGCTTTCACAAAAACGCAAAGAACAGAAAAAAACTGCAAAAAAAAACACGTCATTCTGTGGGAAAAGTCCTTATGGTAAACGATCAAGAACAGAAATGTAAGATAGACTTTCTAGCTAACAGTGCTGTTAGCTTTGTAAAACTAAATGTACCTGATATGTCTGAAGTTGCTTTTGAAGACATTAGAACGTGTATAAAGTGAGCCTGAATATTTCAAACGTGGATTGAGCAGAACGACGAAGAAGAAGACGTGCATTTACTGCAATAATAAGACTGAAATCGTGTAATTAATAAAAGAAGAAATTGTGTTCATTCACTGGTTTCATTTTGTTCATTTACTAGAAAACGCCGTTCATTCACTGGAGTTTAGGGGTATTTTCTGATTGACTGCTTAGTATAATAATACTGTCAATTTTAAGTTGTAAAACGTACCTAAAAATGATTTTTGAATATATTTTTAACATTATAAAATACATTTTGGGCACATCCATTAGTACACACCTACAGTTAATATTTTTTGAAGTTCGCAAATTGCTTAAGTGTTCATTCACTGGACCCATTACCCTGGTCATGTCATTGACATGACACGGGATTGAGTTGATATGAGAGCACCCTCACATGAGGTTTCCCTTTCCGTAGGTTTGAGTTTTTCCTTTATAAGTATTCAGTGAGCATTCGATGCAAATAGACACCAATCTCCTTTTATTAGTGTCAAAGGCAAGGTGTAGGACGGTGTGCTTCCTCAAAGAGTTGTCAGCAAAGCAGATAATGCCCGCTAGGGCCAGTGCCTGCCGGGGTTGCGGAATTTGTTCGAAAGAGCCACCGCGGCCCTGGAACGCAAAGGGCATTAGAAGGAACACGGATGGGTTTTAGTCAGTAGGAGTCTGACACTCCCTCCTGCTTTACCCAGAGCGGGAGGAGTCATTTGATGATTTCCCATCCTAAAAAAAAAAAAAAGGACAGTGTGCTGCATAAATGTAGTGGATCCTGAAAGGTACTCACCCCTGAGGAAGTCATTGAGCCACCGGTACCAGTTGTGCCAGCTGCCGGGGTCGTTGCCCCTTACCTGGATCAGCGGCTGGTCCCAGTTGTACTCCTCGGAGCGAGGCCACACCTCCAGCTCTGTTTCGGAGAACACATCATTTTAATACAGGGTGAAGTAAATTCTTCACGATGGCGTACAGCCGGTCGATTCTGTCGACATCTCACGTTGATCACTTAGGTGGAGTGAACGACCAGAGAGCTGTCACGCCATCTTGTTTGTATCGTTTGACAGCTCACTTGTCTTTCACCTCGAAATATATGTTTACAGAATTGCACTGCAGTTAGTACTGTGTAAATTAAAAAAGTATTCCCATGCCTGCATTTGGTCCTGACCGGTCAATCTCCTTTGCGAGGGATATTCGTTGTATGGAAGATTTGTATTAAGCAATTCATGTTTATTTTTACGATTAAGATACACTGTTAGTATCAAATTGATACCACTGATTTTCAGTTGACTGTACATGATATTGACAGTAAGTGTTAAATTGCTACCACTGATTTTCGGTTGACTGTACGTGTACGTGATATAAATACGAAGAAGATTTATTATCATCAAGAAGTATCATCATATTTATGTAAAGTGTTAGTTACACCGACACTTTCAAAATTAATGATTTAGGACTTTCAAAGTAGCCGCATATTTTTGTACCTGGTGGTGTACCATGCAATATATACCTAGGTAAGACCGAACTATAAATATAGCTAGGTACTAGCAGCAAAGGCCACACACACAAAGTCTGACATTTCCGGGAAATGGGGTCGCTATTACCCACCTGTAAAATACGAGCCAATGTTATAATTTATGAGGTTAAGGTGGAAGCTCCAGGGTAGCCCGTTTTTTTTGTTTTTTTGCAATTTGCCGGTCAGTGCGAAGCTGTATGTTGAACAGATACGGTTCGCGATCGTAAAGAGCATTTATCTAAAGGATTATAATCATTTAAATCACCAACATAATCCTCAAAATTCATAGAACTCGATTGAATGTTATTTCGTGAACAAAGTCATTCAATCGAGTTGTATGAACTTAGAAGGTTATATTGATAACTAAAATGGGTATAATTCTTTAGATAAATATGCGTTACGGCCGCGAATTGTATTTTGTTCAACATACAGTTTCACACTGACCGGCAAAAGTGCAAACAACATAAAAATATTTGAATTTCGCGGGCTACCCTAGCGCTTCCACCTTAACAAAAGAAGACTTACCGACATAGCGCTGCGGTAACAGAAGGCCAAGCAGAAGTCCGATAATACCAGCTGAAAAAAAGGCATTTTACTTCAATTTTATTTTCAGTAAATGTTCTACAAAAAATAAAAAAAAATTCAGAGTTTTGTTACCTACTGTAACCTAAACATGACATTATACACTTAAAATAGAAAAAAAAAACTCCTAACTAAAATATGGCGTCAAAAAATTCGTCCCCATCGCAATCGACTTGAAGTGAGCCCAAAAGACTGGACTGCATTGCCACATGACATTTAATTGTAAAATCAAAATGAAAAAAATAATTTTATTTTTTTAATTTGGTTTTAATTTAGGAATCGAATATTATTTGCATGCCCTTGCGATATCCTCCGTAGTCGGGTAAAAATAACATCTTTGTACCGATTACCTAATATGTTTGTAAAGAAATAAATCATTAATTGAATTCAATTTCAATGCAATTTGATTCGCGTCAGCGAAATATGGAGACAGTGAAAATAGAGATGTCATTTAAAGTAGGGGGAGTCCGGAAGTCTTCCCCAGTTGTGAGAGTTGAACCTAGATGGTTCAATTCTCACAGGGATCCATAAAAAATCTCTCTATCCAGGGATTTTTATATAAAAAAAATATAATGTAGCTATTATTATTATTTCGTTTATTCATTTTTATATACATATTTTCTACATTTTTAAATATTTGTATAAAACTAATAAAAAAACATTTAAAAATATAAAAAATAGTAGCCCACCGGCATCGGGAACAGGGTCCAAGCTACCGGTGGTCAGGGCTCCCGAGAGAGGAACCTCCTCACAATACGCGCCGTGTCCAGGAGTACTGCTTTCTGGATCAAGCCCTTGATCCAGCTGCCCAACGAGAGCCTCTTGAGGTGTTGGTCGAGGCTCTTGGCAATTATGCCATTGGCCGTCACGACTATCGGCACAATGACTGCTGTGTTCACATCCCACATGTCGACAACCTCGCGAGCCAAGTCAAGATACTTACTTTGTTTCTCTTTCTCAGACTTCACGAGGTTCTCGTCATGAGGGACTGCTATATCAACAATCATTGCGCGACGCTCTAGTCGGTCTATCACCACTATGTCAGGCTTATTGGCAACAATAGTCCTGTCAGTGATGATAGACCGATCCCAGTACAACGTACAATTGCCATTTTCGAGAACTGGGTCGGGCACATACCTATAGTACGGTACTTCCGATTCCACAAGATTGTACTTCAAAGCAAGTTGCTGGTGGATGACCCTGGCTACAAGGTTGTGCCTGTGCAAATAGTCTCCGTTAGCCAGACTAGAACAACCGGAAATAATGTGGCGGATGGATTCCCCGGGTCGGTGACATGCCCGACATATGTCAACCGTACCGTCCTTCACAATGTATTTCCGGTAGTTGTTCGTCATCATAACTTCGTCCATGATCGCACAGACAAAACCTTCGGTTTCCCCAAAGAGGTCACCAAAGCTGCAATAAATAAATAAATAAATAAATAAATAAAACGCAGCCAGGCTACGGACGCTAAAAAGTCTTATTTATTATTATTATTATTATTATTTGTTTTTTTTTTTGTTTTCTTTCTCGGGTCTCTGGAGACCCGGTCCTTTGGTAGGCGTACGAGGGGCCGAAACCAACTCGCAGAGGCCCCGTTAGAAATTTCAAATGTAATGGGGCACCAACCGGCGATTATCCCTGTATGCACTGTGAAAGTATTCCCAAGGACAATCCCCGGTTGGAGCAAGAATATTGCAGAATATGGAAAAAAAAAAGATGAAACGCTATGGGTTTGGGCGGTTTAGTGGACTGATAATCGTTTAATATAGAACTATTGGCCCCTGCCTGACCACTAACAATATACACGGCTTTTAAATGGCAGGGGGTGACTTGCACACTCAATGAATGGGCCCCCGAAAACGGTCGCTAGCACAAAGTGACGTAGCGCCAAGGAGGCAACATAGCCTGAGGTGCTAGAGGAGTGGAGAGGTATACCATGGCTATCAGGACAATCCCGGAAGTACGGTCAAGATCCCTACCAGCATCTTACTGGATTATACATCCTTCTCCCGAGCACGTGTGCTCTAGCGAATCTCCACTCAGACCGGCCAATTAAGGCAAGAGAGAGGTGGGAGCTCTGTTCCTCGTCAGTATTCACTCTGGCCAGCCAATAAAGGCAAGCCGTAGATGAGGAACAAGACTTCTCCCGGGAGATAAGGTTCGTGGGGTCGCTACTGCCCAACAGTTCGCCACAAAACTGCCTTGCGGATTGTATCTCTCTTTGTCTGGCCCCTCACCCTAGGTATGACCTAAGGTTCATCGGGACGCGCAAGCCCCACCACGACGTCAACGTAGAGATACTGCGGTAGGGTTATTATTATTATTATTATCATTTATTTTCAGACATTGAAGTCCATAGAAACAACACAAAATGACGACAAAAAAATCTTGACTTGGTGATTGCTGATACTACTACTTAACTCTTTTTTTTGGAACTATAAATTCATAAGCGTAAATGGTCAGTGCGATTCTGTTGTATTATCAATACCAGAACTTTTACGCTCATCAAGATGCTAAGTAATATTTTTAAAGGCGTGCCCAAATAATTTTGCTACGTGCCACTATTGGCGCGCTTGCCATAGGTTCGCCATCCCTGATCTAATCTTAGTAACATTATAAATGCGAAAGTTTGGATGTTTTTTATTCAATCCCGCCAGAACAGCTTAACGGATCTTGATGAAATTTGGAACAGAGATAGATTATAGTCTGGAATAGCACATAGGCTACTTTTCATCTCGGGAATATGTTCTCAATATAACAATGCTTTCAGGATGTTGTTAAGGCTACCACGTTACTGCAGCGCGTCGGAAATGTTTGAGCAAGCCCGTACCGACGGCCTCTTTGCAATCACTCGCAAAAAAACGGCGTCGCTACTGAGGAGAGTGAGGGACAGTCGTGTAGCCGAGAGCTTTGGTTCCCCGATTGTGCAGCAGTTTGTGCGGAGGTTGATTTTTACGAACACTAGGCATTAAGTTATTTTTGTATGTTTACTAACACTATAATATGCATGTTAGTGTGTTCGAAATAAAGGTATTTAATTTATAATAAAGTGCAATATCTATTTCTGCTACAAAACCCGTTTTCCAATTCCCTCACGTCTTTATCTATCTACATACACGCTGTACATAATGGCTAAGTGATTAAGTTCCTGCCTTTGAAACGGTGACGTCAGGGTTCACCTATAAACCTATTTCCGATGCAGTAAAACCTGTACTAGGTCATACAATGGCACAGGGAATAGGTACTGCCTATTGATTCTGTAAACACTACAATTTAAATCTTAGGTGGAGTCAGTTTGACCAGCAGTGATATTTTGTCGACATCTCACCGTGATCACTTGGGTGGAGTGAACGACAAGTGAGCTGTCATGCCATCTTGTTTGTATGGTTTGACAGCTCACTTGTCGATTCTGCTGGTTGATTCTGTAAACATGTTGAAGTGATGACTTGAGTGAAGTGATCACGATGTGAGCTGTCGTTCCATCTTAATTACTTGGATTGACAGCTCACTTCGTTCGTGATCACTTCACCCAAGCCTTCACTTTAGCATATTTACAGATTCGCACTGCTACAAACTTATTCGGATCGCCTTATTAAGTTTAAATTGGCACCTTTGTATGTCGCCGCAAGCAAATGGATTTAATAAACTTCATCAAATTCATACTCATCTGCTCTGCTGTCCTCAATTAATATAAATACTAGGTATAACTCCAGAAAGGTTAATGGTAAATTTTTAATAATGCGTTATGGTTAATGGTAAATTTTGTACGTGTGAAGTTGTTATTTCTTGTACTTAGTTAACTTTTATTATAATTAATGTTTTTGCTGTTGTTTGCCATGTTGTACGATTACGCTTTAGGTCATAATTAGGTCAAAACCAGTGATGTGTATTTGTTATTATGATTGTAACCTGTTGTAATTGCCTTGTGAATAAATCTATACTACACTACATTTGTTTGTAAGTTTGTATGTAGGGGGTAATGTCAGGAACTACTGGTCCGATTTGAAAAATTCTTTCAGTATTATTTAACCTATTTATCGAGGAAGGCTATAAGCTACATATCATCACACTAAGACTAAAAGGAGCCGAGCATTAATGGAAAATGTGACGCAGACGAAGTTGCGTGGGTCAGCTAGTAAATAAATAAAACATGTCGAAGTGAAGGCGTGGGTGAACTGACTTCAAGGTAGGTGCTATATTTACGCCGCTTGACGTTTTCCGCAGCCGCAGCAAAAACGCGAGCTCAACACGATGCATAAGGAAGGTGGAATGGTGCAAATATCTTCTCAAAATTTATTTTCTACGGTGTGTGATGTGACCAGATAACATCGATCGCATCTCTTTATACGTAGGTAAGTATACTTACTGAACTGTTATATAAAACAGTTCATCGTAAAAGTCACCTTGAGCAGTGTCCCGCGACTGAACCGAGGCAGAGGCGTCTCTACGCCAGACCATGTGGCGCCTCGATCTATATTCCGGCGCCATCTTGTTTCTCGTTTCTTTGTGACTTACAATATTTATTATTGGCCATTGGCAAATTACGTCACGTCAGTTATATTTTAGACGAAAGAGTAATCTAGACATTCTTGTTAGCCTGTAAAAGTCTAGACTAGTCCTCTACCAGTTTCTTTTAGATCATTAGGTTCGGCTATGCATCTACATATTTTGCCAACATCTCACCGTGTAAACTTAAGCGCTTATTAAATAAATTAAGGTCAGGGGCCAGCATATTCCGTCTATTGGGCGTAACCGTCTACTTGAAATTATGCTCTTTACAGTCGAGTTGCAGCGTTTGTAGGAGTGTCAGTAAAACGGCATTACTTATAACTTCAAATAAAATTCACTAGATGGCGTATAACCGCTATAAAAATGGGTAAAACAGTCTTCAAAGTTCAGTTGCTTTTTTAAAGTGAAATACGAGTGTCCTACGCTGCTGTATTTTCGAAGGTAAGTTTAAAATTATGTAACTTACAGTGTCGAATGAATTCAATATACATAGTGGAGGGTCCTTGTAAAGGTTTCGTGGATTATTTTGTAAGATAACGCTACAAATGATTAGATTATTCAACGTAACAAATTTAGGACCTCGAAATCGTTAAGTGCATAATTCCGTCTATTTTTAATGGGGCTAAATCGTCATATGACGAATTCGCCCCATTTCTGAGATCGTAAACCTTTTTGTCCCAACTTTTTTAAAAGAGAATCAATCAATATTCAGCATATGTACTTACTTTGAGTTCAACGAAAGTTCATCCGAAAGAGAATAGATATTATATAATTTGTGTATCAGTTAACAGCATTGTTGTGTTCCGGCAGTTACAGGTATGATAGCCAGTTCCTCTGTGTAAGAGGATTCCGGGTGAAACTCGCTTCCATCTTCGGCCTAATCATCACTTTCCATCGGGTGAGATTTGGGCCAAGAGTTTTCCCGTTTCGCATAAAAAGAAAAAGTTACAGAATAATCGCCACCACAATCAATTTTAGGGACATTTCTTCTGAATTTGATTTTTTTATGATCACAAATAGTCGTTGTATGTATAGTGAATTTAGATAATTCGGTTGGTACTAAATTTTTTAAATTGTTTCAGTTCAACTAGACGTCGCGCGTCACCGTCTTTTATAAAAGACGTACAAATTGAGGTGCATATTATGATAAAAATCAACTACGTGGATTTTATGTTTAGTTGATTTTATAGTTACTATAATGAGACTGATTGTTAACTTTATTAAGACTAAAATACCTACCATTTGATTTTGATAGGTTTTAAGTTTGTTACCTACTGAATTAAAACGATTTACGATACCAGATGTGTATTTTTATTTCATAAAGGTACCTTAACTTCATCCAGATAATTGCATATTTTTCTGTGAGCTTTTATCTTAAGTCTTTTAACTTAAAGTGTTTATTTCATCATGATGTCGTCAGCATAAATTTGTTTATCTCACAAGAATTACGGGAATAAACATCATACCTATATGTTAATTTAGGATGTTTTTAAACATGTAAGTACAAAATAACATGATTGCACTCACAAAAATCGATCCCCCAATTTTTTGTTCTATAAGAAGAAAAGTTTTAAAATCATATTTTTTTGTGAAAAATAGCGATACCTATTCAATTAATAATAAGAACGCTCTACTAAAATATGTTGACCACCCCTGCTTGTTTAAGTATGCCGAAATAGCCCCCAAAAATGATTTTTACGTATTTAACCTGACAGAGACTTTATTTTTAAGATCGTTAGGCATAGAATTGACTGTCTCTTACGAACGCATGTCATTATTACGTGTTTCCTTAAAAACACTTAAGATTTCAATAAATTCTTCCAGTATGACGGATTTTCCCGATTTAGAAGGAAAAATCCGTCTACTGTTCAAGTTTTAAAAAACGTCGTATATCCTAGTACTGGTGATAGTTTATTTAAAAACGATCACTGTATTTGAAAGTTTAAAACATTATTATTATCATGAGACCATAACATTGATCCTAGATCGAAACGTTCATCGAATACGGGCACTCAAATGTAAATCCAAAAAAAACTATGCCGGAATTACTTAGCCACCCTGACTTACACGGTATTCAAAGCCCTAAGTCCCGATTTAGGGTGCTGAGAGCTAGAGTTACGCTATTACACTGCCCGGTAGTTAGGAAGTTAGTGAGCCAAGTAGACCAGGCCCCTCCGGTCACCCTAAGTAGGATCCTTAATCTTATTCATCATCTGCCTAGCCTTTTCCCAACTATATTGGGGTCGGCTTCCAGTCAAACCGGATTTAGCAGAGTACCAGTATTTTACGAGGAGCGGCTGCCTACCAGACCTCAACAACCCATTAACTGGGTAACACGATAGGTACTTCATGGCAAGACTGGAGTCTTCTTCGTGATTAACTGGCTTCTGACTATCCGTTATGACTGCCAAATATGTACAAATGACAGCCGGGACCAACGGCTTAACGTGCTTTCTGAGGCACGGAGGAAACTCGGTATGTTAAGATGGTCACCCATCCACAGACCAACCTTGGCAAGCGTTGCTTAACTTGGAAGATCGACCCGTGCGGCTGGTATTTAGCCACGAGCTCCTCGATCCGTAACCCTTATTACACCACCATAAATCGAGACTTAGGGCCCTGAATACCGTGTGTACAGTTCTCGTACTACAGTTAGTTAGAGTGAGCATGAATTGTAGGTACCTACTGCCGGTCGATTCAGCAGTGCAATTCTGCTGGTCGATTCTGTAAACCTCTCCTCGTGAAAACTCAGGTGGAGTGAGCTCGAAGTGAGTTGTCATTCCATCTTGATTACATGGATTAACAGCTAACTTCGTGATCACTTCACCCAGGTCTTCACTTCGATATATTTCATTCATAGTGCGTACAGCTAAGGAGTGGAATTCCCTGCTGGATGAACAGGTTACTTCTATGCAAGCGTGCTCCACCTTGGACCACATCATCACTTACCATCAGTACGCGAAGTCGCGGGCAGAAGCTAGTTAGTAAATAAAACAATGCAGAATACGATATAGGGTTGTAGATATCTATATTTCTAGCTGTTTATCAAACTAATGGACTGGCAAAAGGAGTGCCTCGACGTGAACACGAGTAACACGCCACTGAAGTCGGTGCAGCAAAGAGGTGCAACACTAAGGATGAGACGAGCGTAATTTTGTGAGTTGTGAGTCGCGTAAAATGAGTCGCCGGAATTCGGTTTTGTACTATATCTAGTCCAACTCATTTTGCGTCACCGTGTGGCACAAACAGGACTTTAGTATGAAACTGAATGCAGCATAAATTTCGCCGACTCATTTTAGGCAACTAAGGACACACAAAATTACGTTCGTGTGGCCTCACCCTAAATCGAAATGTGTATTTCAAAGTAAAATAGGTTCAAAGCCGAAAGTATCCCAGCAAGGAAATAAATACAAACAAACCCAACAGAGTCTAACATAAAAGAGTGTGTCAAAACAATACAACAAATTTCCTTCAAAGCAAGAGTGAACATGCATCTTCTGGGCAAGCTCGCTGCATCATATACCTCATTCATCGCTTTCCATCAGGCGTGATTGTGGTCAAGAGCAAGTTCATTCGTCAATAAAAAAAAAACAGGTTGCACTCCGGAAGTGCCCAGAAGTGAAAACTTGAACATTAACGTTGTGCACGTCTTACGAATTTTCGATCAGCAGTGGCATTCTGTAACAACATTTTCGTGTCTCGACAGCGGAATCCGAGGTGAGTTTCAAATTCATATAAAGATAAGACCTTATGGTGTGTGAAATAAAGTTCAATTTGTAAGCTTAGTCACTCAGGTGAAGTCGATATCGAAATGGTTATTTACAGAATAGACTAGCTGGTCACGTGTCCTAACGCGAGTTTAACATTTTATACCCGTCCCAAGAAAACTGCACAACGTAGCTTAAGAAGATTTCACTTCTAAAACTTTTTTGAAACTTTTGTTAAAAACGGTTTATAAACTAAATAAATTGCTATGTTTAGCTTATTTTTTTTTCTTTTTTTTTATTCAAAACGGGGAAGTTCTAGGCCCAAATCTCACCTGATGTAAAGTGATGATTAGGCCGAAGATGGAAGCGAGTTTCACCCGGAATCCTCTTACACAGAGGAACTGGCTATCATACCTCTAATTGCCGGAACACAACAAAGCTGTTAACATTGTTGTTATGGCGACAGACTTAGACATGATGGTGGTAGCTTGCCAGGCGGACTTAGAAGTCCTACCACCAACCAAACCGAGCAAAAAATTTGACCCCGCTGGGAATTGAACCCGGGACTTCTGGGTCTGAATCGGGTGGTATAACCACTAGACCACGGAGGCGGTTAGTGTCACCTGTTTAGCACCACCCGGGGACCACGTGTAGGGATTCGCTGAAGGGTATTCTCCTACGGACGCGGGTGACTCGGCCCCCATTCCTTGAACATTACGTGATTATAACTTCGCGTGGCTATACATTAGTGCATTATCCCGAAGCCCTAAACCCTCGTCCAGTCTATGAAACCTTATAAATTGCAGGTTTAGCCAACTATGAGCTTTTGTTGTATCCTTAACGACTTGTACGAGCATGTAGTCTTTTACCCAAACATCACGGTTGTATTCTCCAAGAGATAGGCAGAGGAGAAAAGTTCAGCCGCTTTTTGTAGAAATACAGAAAAAAATACAACCGACTTCCAAATAACGAAGAAAATAGCGAAACACCAACTTTTAAAATTAAAGTTATTTTTACTTTATAGTTTTTTTTTTTCTTTGGAAGTCGGTTGTATTTTTTTGTAAAAAGTTTTTTAAATTTCACTTTTTAGTGTTACATACCCCCACACCTAACAACACCACTGAAAAATCGCAGGAAAGCAAAATACGCAATTTCGATTACTTGGATGACAAAAAACCATCATCCAAGTAATCGAATTCCAGCTATTTAAATTTAAAATGATTTTTTATGTCTCTAACTGACACCACATAACAATTAGATATAACTTTATAACAGCTTATTAGATATAATTAAACGAACAAAATAAGCACCATTGTATGTCGGAACTGTATTCAACAATATGCAAAAATTAAAATTAATTATTTAGTTTGTCTGTTTGTAAATGGTACCGCAGAAAACCTCATCGATTTTAAGTTTTTTTTTGTATTGATTTCTTAGTAAGATAGTTGTTCAGCCACTTTCCGACATCCTTTGAATTCGCGAGAATGTAATCATAAAAAAGTATTCAAAATGTGTAAAAATTACATAATTGGATGTATGTAATTTTTGCTCAATAACTTGAACAACTACTTGCAAAATAAATAAACTTTAATTCTATTTATTAAAAAAAAATCTTGATTAATCCAATAATTAATATCTCTCTGCTTTTAATTTTAGTTAAGTAGTTAAGATTTTTATCATTTAGGGAAGAGTATTTTTCATAATTTTCAATTAAAAAAACATCTTAAATAAATCACTACATATTATAAAACAAAGTCATCCGCCGCGTCTGTCTGTCTGTCTGTCTGTCTGTCTGTTCGCGATATACTGCATCTGCTACCAATTTTCACAAATGGATAGACTGGTTCTCGAGGAAGGCTTTAGTATAAAGAGCGTGTATTCCGTCCACTAGCGCCGCCAATCGTTTTTTATTATTTGTGGTAAATTTAAGACACGTAGATAAAAAACCGCTCTGTAGTGCACTGAAGAAATGTATTTATTATGTTTTGAGAGTTATGTTTTGTACTTTAGAACATAAATAGTTGCCAAAGTCGATATTTTTGCTAAAAGTGGCCACTTTTAGCAATAATTGCCGTTTTGGCTATTTAACCATGAGTTATGTATTAAAAATAGCTGTCAAAAAATAATAGATACATTTCTTCAGTGCACTACAGAGCGGTTTTTTATCTACGTGTCTTAAATTTACTACAATTAATAAAAAACGATTGGCGGCGCTAGTGGACGGAATACACACTCATAAGCCGAGGGCATCAGTTAGTAAATAATTAACAGCTAGTAAATTCTTGATACTGTGCAAAGATCCTATTGTACCTCCAGATTAATATTTTTTTTAATAGTTTTAAAAAGCTCACCAATAACAAGCACGACCACAGTAACTATCACAATGATCTTGATGGTTCGTTTTTCCAACCCCATGATTCTGGGTCTGGTGGGTCCTTCGGTGAGGGTCGGAGAGGATCCTATGGTGACGGCGACACACGACTCTCCGGAGAGAAGTCACTGCACAGAGTAACTGGCCCCCAAGCGCGGAGGAACGGAGGATGGCAGTGGATGATGTTCATTGCTGGTTCGGTATGCACAATGTTTTGCTTTGTTCGATTTTGTGATTTGTTTTTTTTTTGTGGGACAGGGGTAAAAAGAAAATAACATTGTTTACAAAGTATGTGTTTTCAAGATGACGCGCGAGTTGTTTTTTTTTTAGTTTAGTAGTTTATAACCACACCATTTTTATAATTCAAGAACGGCTGGACCGATTTTTCTGATTTTTGGATGTGTCGCCGCCTGAAAAAAGCAGGATAACTATTAAAACAGGAAAAATACAAGAACAAAAATATAAAGTAATAAATTTTCTCATACATCTATGGCATTTATTTTAAAACATTTTGATAGTTGCCAGTACCTGAGGCAGTACGAAGTTTCCCGGGACAGCTAGTTGCCGATGAAACTAATGAAAATTGTAATACTGAAACGGATGCATTGAAATATATTTTTTAACCGACTTCAAAAAAGAGATGGTTCTCGAGTCTTCAGAACCTTTTTTAATTTTTTTTATGTATGTTCCCCGATTACTCGAAGATGACTGGACCGAATTGGATTTTTTATTTTGTTTGAAATTATGTACTTCCCAAGTGGTCCCGTGATCACCAAGTCTAGATATGATGATGGAATCCTGGATAGATGGCTATTCAAGTATTACCGAATGGGGGGTGGGGGGTCTTTGCTATGCTTATTTTTGATGACATGGGGTACGGCGGGGTTTAAATGGTGATTACGTCAGCAATATTTACTTATTTTTTTGTTTAAAAATCTTAGTAGATATTGATTTGACATATTTGTAGCTAGTTGTTGGTTTTAGTAGAAATAACAGAAGTGAGGGAAATAGGTCTCGCGCGAGTAAAAACTATACCAATGCTTACGTTAGCATAGGAGGGAGGGGTAGGAATTTTTAATAACTATCGCTGACATGGGCCCTCCCCATGTCAGCGATAGTAATCAAAACTCCTACGGGTAAGGGGGTTAAAAATGACTAAAATCCTGCTTACGTAATACTTGAACAACCCCTAAATACTCTATAGGAAGGGATAGGAACTCTTCAAATTTTATAGTTACACTTGTAGCGATTTGGGTAGTTTTTGGAAGAGTACTTTTTCGGAGTGGTCTCACTTTATTTTGGTGAAGATCTGATGAGGAACTTCGGATATAGGCAACGGAACTCCTCAATAAATGATAGCAAATGAGATTGCTGAAATCTTGTTTGTCTATTGGTTACACCAGTTCATAACATAAAATCACGCCGATACGCTGTGAAGAGGTAAGCACATGTGAACCACTAAAAGTGACATATAAAAACTGAAACAAAAAATACAACCGAGATTCTATATTTTGTAGTGCTTTGTTTTTTGTAAGTCGGTTGTATTTTTCTAATTTTTTTTTTTCAAAGAAAAAAGGTCCCCCTTTAAAAAACAAGTATAACTTTTTTGTTTGGTCTCTTTTTAACACCGACTTCTGAAATTAAAGTTGTATTACTTTTGATTTTTGTAGTAAGTTAATAAAATGTAGGCTACGAAGTGCTACGTCACTGCTACATCATTGCTACGTCGTAGATGTGTCGGTGTCGTAGAACATCGAATTATATATTTTTCTTTTTAAATTATTTTTGATTTAAATCTATTATTGATTTATTTGTAGACTGTATTCATTGTTGCATTACACATTTTAACTATTAATTTTTATTTAATATCTTTTATTTTAAGGACATTTATATTTATGGAAATTATGTAGGCCTAAATTGTCAGAGCACGGTAAACTGCGCGTTAACTCATCTGAAAACGTACTTTTCGACAATACTGATTTTTTTTATGAATTAAAATCAATTAAATGCTACATTATAGTCTACACGTTACATTACGATAAGTATGTATTGACAATTAATGAAAAAAATCTGGAAACCCTTTTTTTGCTAAATTATTTATTTCTAGCCAGCAATGTATATCGTGCAGAGGGGTGGCTTGCCCGGCGACTCAGCGCCGCCATCAGGCGTCTTTCTGGCGCCATCGAAGCAACTAGCTCCGATTTATGTGCCCCTGGTACATTGATACTAGCCAAGACGATGGGAGACGAAGGGCAGGGAAGGGTCGAACGCCAATAGTTTTGCTTTGGAAAGTGAAATCACGTAAATAATGATTTACTGAGATTATATTTCGTGATGTGTATGTAAAATAAAAACTAGACAAGTGCGAGTCGGACTCACGAACAAAGGGTTCCGAACGAACGTCATTTTTGTAATATGTTATTTTAACACTATCTATAGACTTTTTAAATATTTCCTGTAATCTAAGGTAAAGAACTATTAACAGCATTTTTTCAAAATTTTAGTCGTGTATTCTAGAATAACTTCAAAAACATATAAAAACCCATTGTGAGGGTTTTGATATGTCACACAGTATACAGTTTAAAATCTCTTTTCTAAAATTTTGAGAAAATTATATTTGTTTTGTAAAAAGGGTAAAAATAAATTTGTCAGTTATCACTTGAACAATTTGATAAACAACATCAAAGTAAGGACTTTTGGGTAGTCCGCATATGGTATTCAAACTGCCAGACAATCCTAAAATCGACTCCTAATATGTACAATCTGCCTCAATATTAAATGTATGTGTGAGATCAGCATCCAACATGGAAGCTGATCTCATAATAAATAATACGACCAACATACCAAAGCTCTCTGAAAAACATGTGGAAGTAATCCATGTTAAAAAGACGTGTTCAGCATGTACATATTTTAGATTTTAATTTTAACTCCTTTCGGGGTCACGATCAGGGATGCCTGGAGTGTTCCTTGTGAACCAGTTGGATCTGAGAGTAAGAAGTATGAAAGTATTCCTACTTTCTTCCTACCGTAAATCCAATCCTCGACTTCACTTCAAACCATGATATGCCATAGATGTTTTCGTGTGGGCCTTTATTTCACTTTTATAAGTTACTAGCTGACCCACGCAACTTCATTTGCGTCACATTTTCCATTAATGCTCGGCTCCTTTTAGTCTTAGCGTGATGATATGTAGCCTGTAGCCTTCCTCGATAAATGGGCTATCTAACACAGATAGAATTTTTCAAATCGGACCAGTAGTTCCTGAGATTACCCCCTACATACAAACTTACAAACAAATGTTACCTCTTTATAATATTAGTATAGATATAGTTTACGCCAGATAAACGTGGAATAAAGTACATTGACCTTTCCCTAATATCTCTTCGTAGATACTAGAACAATAAATTAAGAACTGATTTTCATTATTAGAAAACATAAAGGATCACGATAGAAGTCGATTCAGGACAGCTTTATGTCATTATTTCTGATACAAATAAATGTTACCTCTTTATAATATTAGTATAGATAAGTATAGATTATATTATCTAAAAAAATACAAAAATATAATACTAATAGTGCAAATAAGCGAAAAACAAAAAAATGCCTAAAGCATGAAGCCCGCCTCAGTAAATTAGATAATGTGTGTGCGTAAAGTATTAAATAAACAAATAATAAATCGGTAAATTTCTAAAAGAAAACAGAAAGTAATTTACGACCTAAACATATCGTAGTTAGTATCGAAAGAGATGGGTAGATACTATCGGTGGCATGAGTGTGATAGAAAATGTTATATGATATCTAGAGGTTGTTGACATTGGATCATGGCGAGATTTTATGCGTAGTACTTATCTATAACATAGACGAGACGGACTGGCGCCAGCACCTACAATTATTATTATACACTAGCTGACCCGCGCAACTTCGTCTGCGTCACATTTTCCTTTACTGCTCCGCTCCTAATTGTCTTAGCGTGATGATATATAGCCTATAGCCTTCCTCGATACATGGGCTACCTAATACTGAAAGAATTTTTCAAATCGGATCCGTAGTTCCTGAGATTAGCACGTTCAATCAAACAAACAAACAAACTCTTCTGCTTTATAATATTAGTATAGATACTGTGCTAACGCCTACAACTTTTATTTTTAAAATTCGGTTAGTTTTTGCTGTGAGATCAAAATATGTAAATAATGTTCTTAAAAGTATTTATTGAATGAGTCATTAAAACACAAAGTAAAATTATTTATTTATTGAATGAGCTAAACACAAAATCAAATTCATTTCAAATAAACATTCAAAAAGGGACTCTTCTAGTAAAGCCTAGTTATTTTTTTGCAAAAGTAGATTGTTGTAGAGAAGAACGGAAAAGATACTTCCTCTCCTATTAAAATAATGTTTAAAACTAGAGTCATAACATAACCATAACATAACTGACACACTATGACTAAGTACCTTTTTGTTCAATTGGAATGTATTTTTTTTTTTTGCTCTTGACATTTTTAATATTGATAAATTGTTCTTAATTGATTAATTGTTCTTAATAATATTTGTACGCCGATGACGGCTAGACATAGCGTTCATAAATTTTAATAACATCTGTACTTAATCTACCTACCTATGTTCAACAAATAAAAATTTGTATTTGTATTTGTATTTAACCATCTGAAATAAAAAATAATAATTTGGCACTTATTCCTACTAACAATAATGTTTTTTTTTTTTTTTTTTTAATGGGACAAGCCCGCCACACATTCCCAACCACTGCAACTCCTGAAAGCCAGAATCAACAGTGGCGACCACCAGAAAAACGCCGAGTTAATGAAACCCGACGAGTCCCGGAGAAACGATTCAACTGTCTTGGATCCCGCAACGAAATTAATCAGAAGAGTACAGCGGAGGAGTAGGAAAAATAAATATAATTTCCACTTCCCTCCATATCAAGCAGGAGACAGATTAGAGCTAGGCCAATAGGCACCAAGGGACATATACAACTGGGTTAGGCCCAGTTGCCAAGCACCACGGATTATATATTAACATTTAAACTAATGGGTCCTAAATTGTGAGCTACTTTTGATTCCAGTAATAGGTATGGCAAAATCGCCTGAACGCACGGAAATTTGTTCTGGTTTCTACAAGGTCCGTATAGTAAACTACTCCAGATTTAACCTGAATACTATCTAACATAACATTACGTTCAGTCTGCCAAAGAATACACTCCCACAAGATGTGATGTGCGGATTGTTCGTATTCAAGGTCAGCTGTAGAGCATTGACATAAAGGTGAGGCCACAAGCCTAAAGGAAAATAATTTACTCTTAAAGTTGCCATGACCTGTGAGAAATTGGGCAACACAGTGATCCACCTCCAGCCATGTCTTCTCCAGCCGCTCACGAACGGATGGAAAAAACTGGTGGAGGTGTCGGCCCTTGATGGAATCTTCCCACCTACATTGCCATTCGCATAAAAGTACCTCCCAGACGTCAGTCTGGGGTTTTAATAATCTAGAGATCTTAGCACGGTCGCGTTGCGGTAAAAACTCTGGGTCCGTGATCTTTCTAGCGTAGAAGTACATTGCAGCACGCCGCTGCACCTCAAGATCGACTGGGAGAACACCCGCCAGCACCGGTAAGGCTTCAGTACTAACCGTCCTATACGCCTTGCATAAGAATATCAAAGCCAAACGCTGGTTTTGAAGTAATTTACGTCGTACCGCCCCTATGGTGGCCCTATCGGCCCAGACAGGTGCCCCGTAGCACATACAACCCAAGTAAGTAGCCCCATATATAGTTTTTAGGGTTTGAAATGATAGACCCCAAGTAGCCTTTGATATTCTCGTCAAGGCGTAGAAGTTCTTTTTTGTTTTTTCTCCTACTGTTTTTATATGATCAATAAATGAAAAGTTTCTTTCTAGTAGCATACCGAGGTAGCACACGGATTCTTTCCTTTTAACGGGTACGTTATTAAATTTTAACAATAATGTATAGTTGAAGTCGATGTTTTAAGAATAGGATAGTTTTCCTTAAAACAAAACAGCAGTAAGATTGATGCTGTAGCATTTTAACCCAGTCCTACCTACTTACATGGAAGTAAGTTTGCCTAAAATTTTTTTTGGATTTATTTTTTTGGAAAAAAGTTATTTTTTTTAACTTTTAGGTGGTGATATTTGGACGACGTCTTCGTCTACGCAGAAATTAAAATAAGCAAAAATGCTCTTAAAATAAAAACTACTGATCAAAACTAAATTATTTTTTACGGGACCAAATGGCAAGTATCGGCCATCGAACTATAAAATAATCACACAAATCGGATCAGAAACCTCGGAGTAATCGGCATACATACAAAAAAACGTACCCGCAGAATTGAGAACCTCCTCCTTTTTGGAAATCGGTTAAAAATCAGCTGGTAGCTAGTATACTATAATACAAACAAACCTATAGATACTTCAGTATTTGTAGGGGTTGATGACACGCAGAACGGATTACAGGGGTGAATGAGGGAATAGAGGTAGTGACTGTACATATATTTTGTATGTAGATTTATTGGAGACACTGCATTTTGTTTATAAAAGGGGTTTCTGTTACACATTAAAATACATTAAGAGATGTGCGAGGATGCGTAGCGAGGGATGTGTATGAGAATCGCTTATGCTGAGCGAGGCTAGGTAAATAATAATAATAATAATATCCTTGGACATTTCACACAACGCCATATAGTCCCAAGCTAAGCAACCTAATGCTTGTGTTATGGTAACGAGATGGCTGATAAACTACTTACATACATTTTTTTTTGTAAATACATACTTACATAATTATTATAGACAGAAAAACACCCAGACTCGGAACAAATACATGTAGGTCGTACAAATATTTGTTCCGTGCGGGAATCGAACCCGCGACATGCTGCGCACTGCGATTCTATTGGTCCTTAACAAACACATCCCTCGCTACGCATCCTCGCACATCTCTGGTGGAAACGCAGCCTTAGGGCGGAATTTCATCAATTTGAACTGAACGCGATCAACATATGAACCACGTTTACGAGCTGTCAGTGTCATATTTTTTTTTTTTATCCAAAACGGGGAAACTCTTGGCCTTAATCTCACCTGATGGAAAGTGATGATTAGGCCGAAGATGGAAGCGAGTTTCACCCGGAATCCTCTTACACAGAGGAACTGGCTATCATACCTCTAACTGCCGGAACACAACAATGCTGTTAACATTTTTGATATGGCGACAGACTTAGACATGATGGTGGTAGCTTGCCAGGCGGACTTAGAACAAGTCCTACCACCAAACAAACCAAGCAAAAAATTTGCCCCCGCAGGGAATCGAACCCGGGACCTCTGGGTCTGAATCAGGTGGTATAACCACTAGACCACGGAGGCGGTTAGTGTCACCTGTTTAGCACCACCCGGGGACCACGTGAAGAGATTCGCTGAAGGGTATTCTCCTACGGACGCGGGTGACTCGGCCCCCAAAATGAATTTTCTATGGAATATTGACACTGGCAACTCAAAATTCAAAATTCAAGCATTTATTTCATTTAAACCATTTACAGGCACTTTTGAATTGTCAAGGAACTCTTGAACGCAGCTTGATTGCGATCAGTTTCATCGGTGAAATCCGCTCTTAATGAATTCCTTAACTTAGAGCGGATTTCACAAATTAAATTGATCGCGATCAGTACATCTAAATTGCGTTCAAGAGTTGTCATGCAAGAAAAAGCAGGTAGTTTGAAACGATTATCTATTTAATCTCTAGTTTTTATCTAGTTTTAAAAAAAAAACAAATTAATGTAAACTAACTCAATTTAAAGTAATTTCTCAGTATTCAGTTAATTTCTAATTCTGTGAGGCCGCAACATGTTGGATATTTTAAGTCACTGAATTGCAACACCAACATTTAAAATGTAAAATTATATAAGCTGTGGCAACACTCAGCCCTTCCGCCTTGTGACACTGGTCCAATACAGACGTGAAAATAACTTGTCCGCCGTTTTATTTCATCTTCCTCGGCTCCAACGTACCTGCACCTCATCAGCACCCACCATCACTATCACAACGCTACACACATTGTCAGTTATTTTCTCTAGCATTTTTGAGGAATTGACAACGAATTAAGCCTAATCATGACTGAGGGCAGACGACGTTGCCTGGTATTGGCTAGAACGATGAAGCTTGCACATTACCGTGATCATTGGCACAACATAAGCGAGGGCTTTCAGTAGTGGGCGTAGTCGGGCTGTGGGTGATGATCTTAACAGAGGCGGAATCACGATGTATTGTACATCGGGCTGATGTGTCCGCAACTCTTTATCCGAACACGGATTTTGCGTACTCATTATCTCATCTCTCTCTCATCTGCCTAGCCTTTTCGCAACTATATTGGGCTCGGCTTCCAGTCAAACCAGATTCAGCTGAATACTAGTATTTTACGTGGAGTGGCTGCCTACCAGACCTCCACAACCCATTTACTTGGTAACACGGTACTCCTTGGCAAGACTGGTGTCAGATTTTTTGGCTTCTGACTATCCGTAACGACTGCCGAAGATCTTCAAGTAACAGCCGGGACCACAATCTTAACGTGCTTTCCGAGGCACGGAGGAAACCCGATATGTTAAGATGGTCACCCATCCACAGACCAACCTCAGCAAGCGTTGCTTAACCTTGAAGATCGACCTGTGTGGCTGTTATTATTTAGCCACGAGCTCTTTTGCGTACTACCTACTTAAAAGAATTACAAGCTAAAACCACCACATCAGCTGAATTCACTTCTGCTAGATTGTTCTTTTCCTAACTACTTTGGGGTCGGCGTCCAGTCAAACCGGATTCAGCTGAATATCAGTATTTTAAGAGGTGGTGTTGTGGTCTGGTAGGCATCCGCATACCAGACCTCCACAAGACCATAACCCATTAACTGGTGTCGATATATCTGAATATTCTTCGAAATAATCCACGTTATAATTATTACTGTTCCAATTTCGGCACTGCAAGATTTCTTTTTCATACCCTCCAGTTTCAGTTTCGATAATCCAATACGCCATAATTACGTAAAATTCGCAATAGTCTCGTATCGGCGACATTTTCGCGCGAACCCTCCGGCGCCGGGCTGTCGGCGACAACCTCACCCCTCACCCTCCGTGCCCTACTTATGTTGTTTAGCCACAGAGTGAGAGCGTTGTACTCCCAGAGGTAGGTAGGTACTCTTGCCACTGACGTCAGACTACCGGCCTTGTGTTTCAGGAAGTAGATTCTTAAAGGATTAAGTAAGTAATCTATACAGGGTTCCGGAGTTATTGGAAAAAATTACCGCGTCCTTGGAATGCAAAGGGCATTTGGAGGAACACGAGTGGGTTTTAGGTCCGACACTCCTCCCTCTCTGGGGTGAGAGGGAGGGAGTCAATAGGGAATATGCATAAAAAAATTAAAATCTATGCAGTTTTTCTAGAAATATACAAAAACATAATACTAACAGTGTAAATAGAACCAGAATTGCTCGAAAAACAAACGAGATATAATCATTTTAAACAAATATATCTGTCCCTCTCGCGAAAACGCTGTTTTCTATGGCAGCTGTATAGGCGTCATGGACTTTGACGACAAAGTTCATATCGGAGTTCTCTTTCTAATTGTAATCTTTGAATCTTTATAACTTCATCGCTGATAAAGATATTTAAAAAATAATTTCATGATTGTTTACTAAAGCTAATAAATATTTCATTTTGCTAATAAAAAATCGCACGCATATTCCCTATTGAACAATAAAAATTATGTTAACAGTTGTGATTGATTGATAATTGCGAACGCAGAGAGCTAACGGCTCTTATTACCTTGTGTTAATTCTTGTCTCTCCCAACTCTCCCAGTTATCTAGCCCCTCACTTTTAAATTTCAATAAATTTGCGCCAGCCACAATCTCAATCTACGCTCATCAAAAAACCGTCTCCTTCAATGTCCCACTCACCGTACTGACTTTATTCACTCTTCATTCTTCGTTCTGTCTATTTCTCTGTGGAATGCGCTTCCCCAGGAGATCAACATGACCACCAATCGATTAACTTTTAGATTCGGAAGAAGTAAGTGGCAGTAGTATATATCACAACCGTAATGTTTTCCAGTTACCTATTCGTATTTATTGTTTAAGTCCAATTAACAAGTTGGAGATGTATCTCGAACAAAATCCTTGTCTCTAAATAGATTATAAGTTTACTAACATAGGAATAAGTTATCTTTTTGTTTACTAAATTAACAAGATTAGGTAATACTAAAAAAATAAACTTTATTTCTGATAAGCAACATCCATATACCTCATACATATATGGATGTTGCTTATCAGAAATAAAGTTTATTTTTTAAAGTGAGGGGCTAGATAACTGGGAGAGTTGGGAGAGACAAGAATTAACACAAGGTAATAAGAGCCGTTAGCTCTCTGCGTTCGCAATTATCAATCAATCACAACTGTTAACATAATTTTTATTGTTCAATAGGGAATATGCGTGCGATTTTTTATTAGCAAAATGAAATATTTATTAGCTTTAGTAAACAATCATGAAATTATTTTTTAAATATAATAATATTATAATCAGCGATGAAGTTATAAAGATTCAAAGATTACAATTAGAAAGAGAACTCCAATATGAACTTTGTCGTCAAAGTCCATGACGCCTATACAGCTGCCATAGAAAACAGCGTTTTCGCGAGAGGGACAGATATATTTGTTTAAAATGATTATATCTCGTTTGTTTTTCGAGCAATTCTGGTTCTATTTACACTGTTTGTATTATGTTTTTTTAGTATTACCTAATCTTGTTAATTTGAATATTTAATATATTTTTTAAAATATATATGTAGGTATAGTTTGTATGTGTATATTATTCATTTTAATTGTACTTGAATAATTATCAAACGCTTTAATCCTCTTTATCGCACCTACCACTATTCTCTGAATCACCAAAGGTTGACTGGTAGAGAACGCCTATGGCATTAAGTCTGCCTCTGTACTTTTAGTCTATCTTTTAGTAGATATGAAAGTACTCACCGACTCTGTCTCCAGCGCGGCAGTTGCATGCTAAAAGAGTAGATCCCATGGAGAAGAACGTGCAAGAAACTCCGTGGATACTGTTAACTAAAATATTATACTAATATTCTACTCATCTGAATCAGTCAAGATACTTGAAAAGTATCTCATACTGATCTTATATCGAAATCACTGCAACAGAA
Source organism: Ceramica pisi (assembly GCA_963859965.1). NCBI lineage: Eukaryota > Metazoa > Arthropoda > Insecta > Lepidoptera > Noctuidae > Ceramica > Ceramica pisi. The sequence continues at coordinate 25,297,257 of OY982531.1, read as the reverse complement.
CCTTATTATGACGAACTGTATTACGACAAAACCGTGTAATAATAGTAAATTATGAACCGAGAGATTATAGCAATGTTTTATGTCACGGGCGTCATTTTGAATCCCGAACCTAATGAAGGATTCGAAGTTAACCTGAGCGTAGCGAGGGAGTTTAGAATTTAGCTCACAAGCGAAGCGAGGGAGGGAGTTAATACATGTACTTATCCTGAATGTAGTGAGCTCAAGGTCATCATCATTGCCTAGCCTTTTCCCAACTACATTGGTGTCGGCTTCCAGTCAAACCGGATTCAGCTGAATACCAGTGTTTTACGTGGAGCGGCTGCCTACCAGACCTCCACAACCCATTAACTGGGTAACACGGTACTTCTTGGTAATACTGGCTTCTGACAATCCGTAACGACTGCCAAAGATCTGCAAATGACAGCCGGGACCAACGGCTTAACGTGCTTTCCGAGGCACGGAGGAAGCTTGGTGTGTTAAGATGATCACCCATCCACACACCAACCTTGGCAAGCGTTGCTTAACCGCAAAGATCGACCCGTGCGGCTGTTATTATTTAGCCTGGAGCTCTTCAAGATGGAGCTCAAGGTAAAGACACCTACTGCGAGAAAATGGTTCACCAACACAGGTGGCCGCGAGCGGTTACCTACTTCAAGTTCAAGTTCAAAGCACTTTTTTGACCTCTGGGAAATAATATTGTACTAAATTTAAGCTACCGAGCAGTAATGACTTACTGTAGGTTGAGTTTGTATGACATATAATCTGACATTTTCGTGCAGGTGGTCTGAAAAGATGTTCCCGCCCTGGTAGGCGGGCGGGATGAATTATTTAAAAGACAGCTTGTCACTCAACACGGTATAATGATGCAGTTATTTTTACTTGTAGATAAATATACCGTATATTTTCACTTCGAGATGAGTTATAGTCTGTTGTAGTGCCAGAGAAGTTGACAGATTGGAATCCTATCGGAAAAAGTTCGTAGGTAAATCTTCTATGATATAAAATTGAATCGCTGAATGGGTTGCCAAGCGCAAATCTCGAGAACAGCTGAACCGATTTCGCTAATTATTTTTTTTGTTGTGTTTGTTATTATCAGGAGAAGGTTTTTGTGTAAAAAAAAAATAAGAATGTTGCCAGTTGGAATGGTCATAATTTTTACATTTTATCGTCAAAAGTCAAAAACAAGCGGGCTAAAAAAATATTTTTAGAATGTGCAAATGGCTTTCATACCCTACATCCCTAATAGCGACTTTGATTTTTTAAGAACCCCTTTCAGTCGCTGTTGCAAAAAAGTTTAATTAAACGACACGGTTTTTGACGACACGGTGGTTGAGCGATTGACTGCTGCGCAGCATGTCGCGGGTTCGATTCCCGCACGGAACAAATATTTGTATGACCTACATGTATTTGTTCTGAGTCTGGGTGTTTTTCTATCTATAATATGTATGTATTTACAAAAAAAATGTATATAAGTAGTTTATCAGCCATATCGTTACCATAACACAAGGATTAGATTGCTTAGCTTGGGACTATATGGCGTTGTGTGAAATGTCCAAGGATATTATTATTATTCCATTTATTTCTTTTTTTGTACATATATTTTACATTTTTAAATATTTCTATAAAACTAATTTAAAAAAAACATTTAAAAATATAAAAATAGTAGCCCACCGGCATCGGGAACAGGGTCCAAGCTACCGGTGGTCAGGGCTCCCGAGAGAGGAACCTCCTAACAATACGCGCCGTGTCCAGGAGTACTGCTTTCTGGATCAAGCCCTTGATCCAGCTGCCCAACGAGAGCCTCTTGAGGTGTTGGTCGAGGCTCTTGGCAATAATGCCATTGGCCGTCACGACTATCGGCACAATGACTGCTGTGTTCACATCCCACATGTCGACAACCTCGCGAGCCAAGTCAAGATACTTACTTTGTTTCTCTTTCTCAGACTTCACGAGGTTCTCGTCATGAGGAACTGCTATATCAACAATCATTGCGCGACGCTCTAGTCGGTCTATCACCACTATGTCAGGCTTATTGGCAACAATAGTCCTGTCAGTGATGATAGACCGATCCCAGTACAATGTGCAATTGCCATTTTCGAGAACTGGGTCGGGCACATACCTATAGTACGGTACTTCCGATTCCACAAGATTGTATCTCAGAGCAAGTTGCTGGTGGATGATCCTGGCTACAAGGTTGTGCCTGTGCAAATAGTCTCCGTTAGCCAGACTAGAACAACCGGAAATAATGTGGCGGATGGACTCCCCGGGTCGGTGACATGCCCGACATATGTCAACCGTACCGTCCTTCACAATGTATTTCCGGTAGTTGTTCGTCATCATAACTTCGTCCATGATCGCACAGACAAAACCTTCGGTTTCCCCAAAGAGGTCACCAAAACGCAGCCAGGCTACGGACGCTAAAAAGTCTACATCGGGCCCATGTAGGACCCGATAAAAGCGTCCGTGAAGCTCCTTGCTCTGCCATACCTCCCTGCGGTCGTTAGTATCTAATACCACAGGTTTGCGCCAGTTCTCGTTAGCCAAGGAGAGCGCGGTAAGGCCTTTGTCCACCGCTACCACATCCCGATGCATACCCACGTCGGCCTCTAGGAAGTATTCCCTAAGGCTGCATACCTCGCGGTTGTGCAGGGTCTTAGCATTTAAGAAGCCACGACCCCCGCACTTCCGCGGGATATACAGCCTCATCACCGATGACCGTGGGTGATGCATCCGATTTGCGGTAAGCAGTGAGCGTACCCTTCTATCCAGGGCGTCAAGTTCTGTCTGAGTCCATTTGAGTATGCCAAAAGAGTACATCAAAACCGGCATGACCCAACCGTTGAAGGCGCGCACCTTGTTTCCGCCTGATAAAAGACTGTTAAGTACTTTATTCAGGCGGCCAAAGAAGCGCTCCTTCAACGATTGTTTCATATCACCAGCATTGATGCCTAACGCTTCCGACATACCCAAATACTTGTAAGTTTCGGTTGAAGAGAGGGACCTTAGGTGTATGGAATCCGAGAGTTGTGTTCCCACGGATTCCATAATCTCCCCTCGCTTTACATGCATGACCGCACATTTATCCACACCAAATTCCATCCTGATGGCGCTACTGAAGTTTTCTGTTACCTTCAGTAGCTTCATCAGTTGCAAGTTGTTAGGAGCAAATAGTTTCAAGTCATCCATATAAAGGAGGTGCGATATGACCTGACCACCTCTTCTCAACCGGAAGCCTTGCCCCGAACCCTCCAGCAATGTACTGAGAGGGTTGAGGGCAAGACAAAACCACAGTGGACTCAGACTGTCGCCCTGAAATATGCCACGCTCGATCCTTATCGGGTCGCTGTTCACTTGGGTTTGTCGACACCCTGGATAGCGAAGGACCGTCCTCCACTGCCCCATACACGACATCAGGAAGGTGCGTAGAACTGCATTAACTTTATACAGCTCCAGCACCCTCATGAGCCATGTATGTGGCACCGAGTCATAGGCCTTCTTATAATCTATCCAGCATGTCGACAGATCCCTTCGGGAACGACGAACCTGTTGGCTAATGGCAATGTCAATGAGGAGCAGCTCCTTAGTACCGCGGGACCCGTTCCTACATCCATTTTGAGAGGCAGACATAATTGAATTACTATCAATATGATGATTTATCTTAGCTCTCAAAATGGATGTAAGAACTTTATAGACCGTCGGTAAACACGTGATCGGTCTATAATTTTTAGGTTCCGCGGTACTACCTGATTTATGGAGCAGGTGGGTTATTCCTGTAGTTAGGAACTGGGGCAGTGACCCTGACTCTAAGGCAGACTGGAATTGAGATGCCAAGCGAGCGTGCGATCCTTGAAACCATTTTATCCAGAAGTTGTGCAGCCCGTCCGGTCCTGGCGATTTCCAGTTAGGCAACGGACGGACTGCACGAGCTACATCTAGGGGGCTGATGGTAATTGCCCCCATTTCTGGTATCGGATCGCACGCGCGTTCGACCTCCCGAGTCCAATCGCCCTCGGTATGACTGACAGGTACCGACCAGATGCTGCGCCAGAATGAACACATGGCGTCATCATCCGGTAGGCGCGTATCAGTCACACCTTGGTCAGGTCGCTCCCAAGTCCTATAAACCCACCTCTCATTGCTTTGGAATGTGCGATTCTGAGTATATCGCTCCACTCGCCGCTTGTACCGACGTATACGGTTTGCCCATGCATAGATTTTCTGCTTCAGGAAGTCGATACGCTCTGTGACGCGGGTCAGATAATCCCGAGGACTGATGTCAGTCCCCGAAAACGCCCGCCTCACAAAGCGCATCACTCTACGGCGAGTGTTGCCCTCCCTGAAGCAGATAAGTTTGCCAATGAGTGCTCTAGCCTCACCGATACGACGCTCGATCCTGCACTGCCAAGCTGGTACGGCTGGTCGTGTAACTCTCACTGTTAGGAAATTTGACATGAGCTACACGACATGCCGCTGCAGCCGCACAGTATAGGATCGAGTGGGTATCGGCGAGGTCTACGCTGCTTGCAAAATAACTTGCTAGTTGCGAATCTAGAGCACACACCAGCGCCCTATTTTTCTTGTGCATGGGCAAACGAGGTAGCCGAGGCCTAAGCTCTGGCGGTGTGGAGCGATACTCTCGGAAAGCATCCTCCAAAGCACTCCTCAATCGCTCATTGCACTGGGTACTCACGGATGTAGCCCCGCCATCATCATCTTCACCGACGCAGTCGGGTCGCGGTGGAACACTAACACTGGGTTGTATTTGCACCGCGGCCGGTGGCGAAGCTGGTGAGACGCGGCTATTCCGTGATTCCAGACTATTATTATTATTCCGTTTATTCATTTCTATATACATAAAATTTACATTTTTAAATATACCTTAAAAAAAACATTAGAAAATACATTTAAAAATATAAAAAATAGTAGCCCACCGGTATCGGGAACAGGGTCCAAGCTACCGGTGGTCAGGGCTCCCGAGAGAGGAATCTCCTAACAATACGCGCCGTGTCCAGGAGTACTGCTTTCTGGATCAAGCCCTTGATCCAGCTGCCCAACGAGAGCCTCTTTAGATGTTGGTCGAGGCTCTTGGCAATTATGCCATTGGCCGTCACGACTATCGGCACAATGACTGCTGTGTTCACATCCCACATGTCGACAACCTCGCGAGCCAAGTCAAGATACTTACTTTGTTTCTCTTTCTCAGACTTCACGAGGTTCTCGTCATGAGGGACTGCTATATCAACAATCATTGCGCGACGCTCTAGTCGGTCTATCACCACTATGTCAGGCTTATTGGCAACAATAGTCCTGTCAGTGATGATAGACCGATCCCAGTACAACGTGCAATTGCCATTTTCGAGAACTGGGTCGGGCACATACCTATAGTACGGTACTTCCGATTCCACAAGATTGTATTTCAAAGCAAGTTGCTGGTGGATAATCCTGGCTACAAGGTTGTGCCTGTGCAAATAGTCTCCGTTAGCCAGACTGGAACAACCGGAAATAATGTGGCGAATGGATTCCCCGGGTCGGTGACATGCCCGACATATGTCAACCGTACCGTCCTTCACAATGTATTTCCGGTAGTTGTTCGTCATCATAACTTCGTCCATAATCGCACAGACAAAACCTTCGGTTTCCCCAAAGAGGTCACCAAAACGCAGCCAGGCTACGGACGCTAAGAAATCTACATCAGGCCCATGTAGGACCCGATAAAAGCGTCCGTGAAGCTCCTTGCTTTGCCATACCTCCCTGCGGTCGTTTGTATCTAATACCACAGGTTTGCGCCAGTTCTCGTTAGCCAAGGCGAGCGCGGTAAGGCCTTTGTCCACTGCTACCACATCTCGATACATACCCACGTCGGCCTCAAGGTAGTACTCCCTAAGGCTGCATACCTCACGGTTGTGCAGGGTCTTAGCATTTAAGAAGCCACGACCCCCACACTTCCGCGGGATATACAGCCTCATCACCGATGACCGTGGGTGATGCATCCGATTTGCGGTAAGCAGTGAGCGTACCCTCCTATCCAGGGCGTCAAGTTCCGTCTGAGTCCATTTGAGTATGCCAAAAGAGTACATCAAAACTGGCATGACCCAACCGTTGAAGGCACGCACCTTGTTTCCGCCTGATAAAAGACTGTTAAGTACTTTATTCAGGCGGCTAAAGAAGCGCTCCTTCAGCGATTGTTTCATATCAACAGAATTGATGCCTAACGCTTCCGACATACCCAAATACTTGTAAGTTTCGGTTGAAGAGAGGGACCTAAGGTGTATGAAATCCGAGAGTTGTGTTCCCACGGATTCCATAATCTCCCCTCGCTTTACATGCATGACCGCACATTTATCCACACCAAATTCCATCCTGATGGCTCTACTGAAGGCTTCTGTTACCTTTAGTAGCTTCATCAGTTGCAAGTTGTTGGGAGCAAATAGTTTCAAGTCGTCCATGTAAAGGAGGTGCGATATGACCTGACCACCTCTTCTCAACCGGAAGCCTTGCCCTGAACCCTCCAGCAATGTACTGAGAGGATTGAGGGCCAGACAAAACCACAGTGGACTCAGACTGTCGCCCTGAAATATGCCACGCTCGATCCTTATGGGGTCGCCGTTCACCTGGGTCTGTCTACACCCTGGATAGTGAAGGACCGTCCTCCACTGCCCCATACACGACATCAGGAAGGTGCGTAGAACTGCATTAACTTTATACAGCTCCAGCACCCTCATGAGCCATGTATGTGGCACCGAGTCATAGGCCTTCTTATAATCTATCCAGCATGTCGACAGATCCCTTCGGGAACGACGAACCTGTTGGCAAATGGCAATGTCAATTAGGAGCAGCTCCTTAGTACCGCGGGACCCATTCCTACATCCATTCTGAGAGGCAGACATAATTGAATTACTATCAATATGATGGTTAATCTTAGCTCTCAAAATGGATGTAAGAACTTTATAGACCGTCGGTAAACACGTGATCGGTCTATAATTTTTAGGCTCCGCGGTACTACCTGATTTATGGAGCAGGTGGGTTATTCCTGTAGTTAGGAACTGGGGCAGCGACCCTGACTCTAAGGCAGACTGGAATTGAGATGCCAAGCGAGCGTGCGATCCTTGAAACCACTTTATCCAAAAGTTGTGCAGCCCGTCCGGTCCTGGAGATTTCCAGTTAGGCAACGGACGAACTGCACGAGCTACATCTTGGGGACTGATGTTAATTGCCCCCATTTCTGGTATCGGATCGCACGCGCGTTCGACATCCCGAGTCCAATCACCCTCGGTATGACTGACAGGCACCGACCAGATGTTGCGCCAGAATAAGCACATGGCGTCATCATCCGGTAGGCGCGTATCAGTCATGCCTGGGTCCGGTCGCTCCCAAGCCCTATAAACCCACCTCTCATTGCTTCGGAATGTGCGATTCTGAGTGTATCGCTCCACTCGCCGCTTGTACCGACGAATACGGTTTGCCCATGCATAGACTTTCTGCTTCAGGAAATCGATACGCTCTGTGACGCAGGACAGATAATCCCGAGGACTGATGTCAGTCCCCGAAAACGCCCGCCTCACAAAGCGCATCACTCTTGGGCGAGTGTTGCCCTCCCTGAAGCAGATAAGTTTACCGATGAGTGCTCTAGCCTCACCGATACGACGCTCGATCCTGCACTGCCAAGCTGGTACGGCTGGTCGTGTAACTCTGTCACTATTAGGAAATTTGACATGAGCTACACGACATGCCGCTGCAGCCGCACAGTATAAGATCGAGTGGGTATCGGCGAGGTCTTCGCTACTAGCAAAATAATTTGCTAGTTGCGAATCTAGAGCACACACCAGCGCCCTATTTCTCTTGTGCATGGGCAAACGAGGTAGCCGAGGCCTAAGCTCTGGCGGTGTGGAGCGATACTCTCGGAAAGCATCCTCCAAAGCGCTCCTCAATCGCTCATTGCACTGGGTACTCACGGATATAGCCCCGCCATCATCATCTTCACCTACGCAGACGGGTCGCGGTGAAACACTTATACTGGGTTGTATTTGTACCGCGGCCGGCGGCGAAGCTGGTGAGACGCGGCTGTTCCGTGATTCCAGACGCAGTCTATCAAGTACGGCTTCATCCAACATACGGTTACGCTGGATGACCCGCACCTGATCCGATAGTCGTTGTGCTGAAACGTTGACAGCTGGCTCAAGTACCTGAAACAGAGAAAGCATCCGACCACGGTACGCAGTCAGGTTAGTTCCCCCCTCTGTAGCCCCAAAGTATGAGCGCATGACATTTTCATTGATGGCTTGTGTCCATCGCATGCGCTGCACACTTCCACCGATAGCGGGGACCCTGTCAGAGACCGGTGGGCCTCGAGGTCCCAAGCTGGCCGGTGGTCGGCCTCGTCCGCGCCGACGCGCAGGTGGTGGTGTCGTCGGCGGCGAGAAGTATTCGTCGCTCGAGCTCGACGCAACTGCAGCAACCGGAATCTCTGGACTCACGGCTGGCGCTGGTCCCGGCGGCTGCGAGGCGGAGCTGAGCGACGAACCCGAAGATGGTGTTGGTGCGGCTTGTAGTAGAGCTCGGCGTCTTGTCAGCATTCTATTTCGTAGTCGTAGTCGTCAATTTGTTTCCATTTCATAAAAAAATTATGGTTATGTTATTCTGTTTTTTTTTTTTGATGTATTCTGTATAAAATTCATTTTGTTATTTGGGTTATTTCAATTAAATCAGATAAAAATATGAGAAGAAAATTTTTTAACGTCAGTTGACTTGACAGCCGAGCCACAGATTTATTATTATTATTATTTTTTAACGTCAGTTGACTTGACAGCCGAGCCACAGATTTATTATTATTATTATTTTTTAACGTCAGTTGACTTGACAGCCGAGCCACAGATTTATTATTATTATTATTTTTTAACGTCAGTTGACTTGACAGCCGAGCCACAGATTTATTATTATTATTATTTTTTAACGTCAGTTGACTTGACAGCCGAGCCACAGATTTATTATTATTATTATTAGGTTGCTTAGCTTGGGACTATATGACGTTGTGTGAAATGTCCAAGGATATTAAATTAAATTAAATTATTTTTTTTATTTCTTTCTTCTTTGCGAATTATTTAACAAACGTCATCTAACACTATTTCAAATTTTAAGTTGATAACATTAGTAGTTCTTGAGATATCCAGCTGTCACTGACGTATGTACTTATGTAGTGAGCCCATTTTGGTTCCTTTATGGTACGGAACCGTAAAAAAGGGGGTCACTGAATAATAAACCACAAGTCAGCCAGAATTAATATCTGTCTTCCTGTCTCCGTGTTTGATAGCGCACATCTCCAAAATTACTGAACATATTTGCGTCTTGTTTCATTAGAATCGGTTATCGGAAAAAAGTTATCTTCATTTTAAGGTATTTGCATAGTTCAAAGCTTATATTTTACTCACAATTAAACTCTGTTCACATTCGAAAAATACATGAAAATCCTTCTGTCATTATTACTGATACTTCACAATATTTAGATTACCCAGTGTTGCAAGATAACGCCAACTTTCACGCAGACAAATGTGAGGTCACAGCTAGTCCTGAATGACACACTCATTAAATGAGATCAATCTCGGGCGACAGGAACCACAAAGATCAATACTTATCCAATGACCAGGAAGTACCCATTTTAATGGGATTCTAACAGGAAACCGCCCTAAAATCAATAAGATTTACTTATCTACGTCTATATTATTTATGTCACCGGAAAATGGCAAACGCCGTAAGATTGTAAAATATCGCGTGAAATTGTAAACTATTTTTTCTGAATAGAACACGGATGTATTGGACACTAGTGAATTTGGATGGGATATATTATATACAAAAATATATTTTTTACTAGCTTCTGCCAGCGGCTTCGCCCGCGTGATCCCTAGGGAATATATTCCCGGGATGAAAAGTAGCTTATGTGCTATTCCAGACTATAATCTATTTTTGTTCTAAATTTCATTAAGATCCGTTAAGCTGTTCTGGCGTGATTGAGTAACAAACAACCAAACTTTCACATTTATAATATTACTCGTATGGTGTAAAGCGAAAATTATAACCATCTTCCCCTCGACATTATAATTATTAAAGGATATTGCAAACTGCGCGGAGGAAGCTAAAAAAATGGAGTAACTTCTCCCGTTTTCCCAACATTTCCCTTCACTGCTCTGCTCCTATTGATTAATTATATATAATATATTATAGTGTAGATATTGTAAACTGTCGTAAGGCGTTTTACGAAGCTACTCGCTAGCCTATATAGGCGCCATCGCCAAGCAAGCCGGCTGCCTGTGCGTTCGCGACCATGGCTTATTATTAGCGTATTTCATGTATAACTTTGGTGCTTCTATACCGATTTCTATGACTCTTTTTATGGAATAGTTAATATAACTTTAATTAGGGACGACTGAGAGTTTTATAAACGTAAAAGTAGACAAATATAGAAAGTTAAGCAATATAGAAAGCTTCGAACTACTAAGCTATCGGGAGTTACACGTGTTATTGTTCGTCAAATATAAAAGATAGATATGCTGTCGTTGGATATTTTTTATATAATTTTAAGGAGAACATTTCCGTCATACATGATTTCTGTGTAGCTTTCACCGTCAAGGTTGCAACGGAAGCTAAAAAAATGGAGTAACTTCTCCCGTTTTCCCAACATTTCCCTTCACTGCTCTGCTCCTATTGATTGTAGCGTGATGAAAAGTATACTATAACCTGCTCAGGAGTATGAATAATAATTGTACCAAGTTTCATTAAAATCCGTCGAGTAGTTTTTGTTTCTATAACGGTTATACAGACAGACAGACAGACAGACAGACAGACAGACCTACAGACAGACAGACAGACAAAAATTGTACTGATTGCATTTTTGGCATCAGTATCGATCCCTAATCACCCCCTGATAGTTATTTTGGAAATATATTTCATGTACAGAATTGACCTCTCTACAGATTTATTATAAGTATAGATAATATTTCAAGAAATTAAAATATAATCAAGATTTATTACAATTTTACGGAGTCTTCTACTTTCCTGTGACATAATTATGTATTAACCTTTTATCCCACATGAAATGTGCAATGTTTCGTTTTTAAAGTAGTTCCCTCTTTTAGTAAGAATCAGAAATCATATAACTCTCATTTTTTAGTAATTCCCAGTAGTAATAACCTCTTTTTCTATAATAATATTCCACACAAAATGACACTTTATTTAAGACTAGCTGACCCGCGCAACTTCGTCTGCGTCACATTTTCCATTATTGCTCCGCTCATGTTTGTCTTAGCGTGATTATATATAGCCTATAGCCTTCCTCGATAAATGGGCTATCTAACACTGAAATAATTCAAAACAAACAAACTCTTCTGCTTTATAATATTAGTATAGACTAGCTAACCCGCGCAACTTCGTCTGCGTCACATTATCCATTATTGCTCCGCTCCTATTTGTCTTAGCGTGATGATATATAGCCTATAGCCTTCCTCGATAAATGGGCTATCTAATACTGAAAGAATTTTTCAAATCGGACCAGTAGTTCCTGAGATTAGCGCGTTCAACCAAACAAACTCTTCTGCTTTATAATATTAGTATAGATGCGTTTGCTCTTGACTCTAGTCTTGGTCAGAGATGACAGACACAAAGTCTACGATGGAGCGAGCTTACCCAGAAGTAGCCTTAAAAAATTCTGTGAAAACTTGCTCTGGTTTCCTTCGACCTAATCAGAGCCTTTTTGTCTCCTAAGTGGTCTTAGTCTGGGAAAGATACTGAGATTGCGTCAAAACGATGAAGAGTAGCGCTCCTTAACCTAAGAACAACAATCAACGCCATTTCTGCATTGAAAATCAACGTTTTGGGAACACGTTCATAGTACGTACAGCAAAGGAGTGGAAATTCTTACTGATGTCTGTGTTTCCTGATAGCTACAACCTGGGAGTCTTTAAGTCAAGAGTGAATAGGTTTCTTCTAGGCAATCGTGCTCCATCTTAGACCGCATCATCACTTACCATCAGGTGAGATAGTGGTCAAACGCATGCCTATAAAAAGTAAAAAAAAAATATTCGCATTTTAAACTTTTGATTTTGTTGATCCTACTGAGCAGTCCTTACTCCTTAGTACGTTTAATGACTGTACGGGAATTGTGTTGCTTTAAAAAAAATGCCTAAAATAGGGAATACTTATGCATAAAAAAAATATTTATATCTTGACTTCCAAAAATAAAACTACAAAGTATAAGTTTATTTCGGAAGATTAATTAGTTTACATATAGTTTATTTCTCTCATAAAGGTACATTGTGTCAGTAGGTAATTTATACATAACATTAATTTATTGCCTTACGCTAGAACCTTTCTGAGATCTGGAAGCTGTATGACAGATCTCCAGGCTCACACCCCTTTGAACATTATCTTATTTTACGGCATCATTTAGATTATACATAACACTAGAAGCAAACAGTTTTGATAGAGACGTAAGTCTATATAATAGAGGTGTGGGTTATATTTGTAATGTAAAATTATGTTATTGTGTATTGTATATGTGGTGTGTGTGAGGGTATGGTGTGCGTTTTGGTTTAGTATCATTGTTTTTTAACACCGACTTCCGAAATTAAGGTTACTTTACACTTTTTAACCGACTTCCCAAAAAGGAGGAGGTTATCAATTCGGTTGTATGTTTTTTTTTAGTGTTATTTTTGGTAGACGACAATATTCTTTTGTGAAAAAGAATTTATTTTTCAATTTTAAGTTTTGATACTTGGACGACGTGGCTAGGCAGAAATGCTCAAAAAATAAAAACTAGTGAGACAAACTGAATTAAGTTTTTACGGGACCACATGGCAAGCATCGGCAATAAAAACTTAATTCATCGAACTGAAAAGGAATCACTGAAATTGAATCAGAAACCTCGGAGTAATCGATGTACATACATAAAAAAAGATTCCCGCTGAATTGAAAGAAGAAAGAAAGAAAGAAAAAGAGTTTATTTGCGGTCAACATGACGCATACCAAAACTACACAAAAAATTACAACTAAATATGATATATGAAAAAAAATTAGGAAGATATGCGTCAAATCTGCGCAAAACGGCCATCTCTCAGCATAATGCTGGGACTCGTGTGCACTCGTGTGCGAGACAGAGCCACAGCGCTGGTTTTCAGTGACAGCCGGCGTTGACGGTTTGACGTCGATCGGAGCAGTATAGAAAGTAAAAAATAATTAAATAAATACAATACATATTTCTCACATAAAAAGTAATAATAATTAAAATAAATAAATAAACAAATAACTAACGAATAAATAAATAAATAAAAAAATTGAAAACCTCGTCCTTTTTGTTAAAATGTACAAAAATATAACGAGGTATAATCTATACTTATAATAAATTTGTAGCGAGGTCAATTCTGTACATGAAATATATTGCCAAAATAACTATCAGGGGGTGATTAGGGATCGATACTGATGCCAAAAATGCAATCAGTAAAATTTTTGTCTGTCTGTCTGTCTGTATTTAAACCGTTATAGAAACAAAAACTACTCGACGGATTTTAACGAAACTTGGTACAATTATTTTTCATACTCCTGAGCTGGTTATAGTATACTTTTCAACACGCTACAATCAATAGAAAAAATGAAAAAAATGAAAATGTGAAAGTTTGGTTGTTTGTAACTCAATCACGCCAGAACGGCTTAACGGATCTTAATGAAATTTAGAACAAAGATAGATTATAGTCTGGAATAGCACATAAGCTACTTTTAATCCCGGGAACATGTTCCCTAGGGATCACGCGGGCGAAGCCGCTGGCAGAAGCTAGTTATACAAATATATCTGTCCCTCTCGCGAAAACGCTGTTTACTATGGCAACTGTATAGGTGTCATGGACTTTGACGGCAAAATCCATAGCGGACTTCCCTTTCTTATTGTAATCTTTGATATTTAATTGATTGAAATGGATATTTTAAAAATAATTGCATGATTGTTTACTACAGCTAATCCCTGTTTTATTTCGTAAATTAAAAAAATCGCAAGCATATTCCCTATTTAATTGTTATTCAGAAACAGATCTGGACATCCTACTAATATTATAAATGCGAAAGTTTGTGAGGATGGATGTATGTGTATGTGTATGTATGTTTGTTACCCTTTCACGGAAAAACTACTGGACGGATTACGATGAAATTTGGTATGTAGGTAGCTGAAGACCCAGAATAACACATAGGCTACTTTTTATCCCGGAATTCCCGAGGGATCGGGATTTACACGGGAATAACGAGAATTTATACGCGGACGAAGTCGCGGGCGGCCTCTAGTTGATCATATTTATGTCATCATCATTATTTCAGCTGAAAGACATCCACAGCTATAGATAAATCAATAGTACCAACATTTGTAAATATGTGTGTGTTTGCATTGTATAGACTCAAGAACCCTGGCGGTTGGGAGTGTCATGCTCACTCAAAAGCCTAGCTGATGATTGGCGTATGCATTGGATTATTTGGCTCCATTCAAAATGGTTGAGACGAATGGGTCTGGCGCATGTCATGGCGCCGTCGGTTGGGACTGGTCATTTCTCAACTGCGATGGTTTATTTTATTTTTTTGAATTGGTCCTTTTTTATTCCGGACGTTTTTATCATGTTCGTCACATCGTTCTCACATCTATGTATAATTTTAACACGATGTCAACAGAACTTTGTAACAATTTATTATTTTTAAAAGAGTGTCCGTGGAGTTTCTTGCACGTTCCTCTCCATCGAGATCTACGCTTTGGAATGTGCAAATAGCTTCATCTTTTTGGACCGACCGACCTTGACTATTCAAAAGTGCCTGTAAATGGTTTAATTGAAATAAATGTTTGAGTCTTTAAGTCTTCAGCGGAACATAAGCCTTCTCCAAGTGTCGCCTCAACAACCAGTCCTATACGTCTCACATTCATTGGCTACCCGCCACCCTCGAAATATTTACGACCAGCTGATACCCGCAGCTTCAATCGCTTGACAAATTATAAATGTCGGATTTTTCATGAGTCTGCAATTAAAAACATAAATGCTTTTGTTTACAGGCGTTGGGTAGAGTCTAGCAGTAGGTATGGTGTCGAATATGGACCTTGGAGCGACAGTGTTCGTTCGGACATGGACCGTGACACGGTACTGGCCGAGGAACTACTCGTGTTTCCTTTTAAGTTCAGAATATTAGTTAGTACAGTCTCGTTTATAATTGACTAGCTGACCCACGCAACTTCGTCTGCGTCACATTTTTCATTAATGCTCGGCTCCTTTTAGTCTTAGCGTGATGATATGTAGCCTATAGCCTTCCTCGATAAATGGGCTATCTAATACTGAAAGAAGTTTTCAATTCGGTCTAGTAGTTCCTGAGATTACCCCCTACATACAAACTTACAAACAAATGTTACCTCTTTATAATATTAGTATAGATTAGTATATATGATTTAGTACCAAATGAGCTGTGTAGACGTTCATGAGTCATTTTTCATGTTGCCCGTCGCCCAGTTGCCCACAATTGTAATCTAACACGTTATACGTCACTAAGTATGTCTGATACGATCCTGCAATACCTGGATCTGACATATATAACAAAACCTTCCTCGAGAAGCACTCTATCCATTGGTGAAAACAGCATGAAAATCGGTGCAGTAGTTTTTGAGTTTATCGTGGACCGACAAACAGACAGACGTGGTGGAAGACTTTGTTTTATCATCTGCCTAGTCTTTTCTCAACTATGTTGGGGTCGGCTTCCAGTCGTTCAAGGTTTGACTGGGTGCCCAATATAGTTGGGAAAAGACAAAGCAGATGTTATATTACTTGTTTTTCATGCCGATACTTGTATTCAAAATTGTTCTATTATTAAACGCTTGAGGAAAGACGTAGGACAAAAGGATGTTTTACTACGCTATGAAATAAAACACCAATAAAAAACCTAAATTGAAACCAACTATTGCGTGTTTATTGACTCTCCGTCCAAGAAACATTACATAATTCATAAATATTCAGTAAAATTTAAAATTTTATTAACTTTATTTGAAGCGTGACAAACAAAAGTCAAAATTAGTGGCGCCCTCTGGCTTATTCTAAAACGAATACAAATTAATCGCCGACTATGTGGCTATTGCTAATGGCGCTTGGCAGCCGGCCTGGCGTGACCTCGAGACGACCTTGGCAGCCGTAGCGAACAATTGGCGACCTTGGCGACTAACTGGTAACCATGACCTTACACAACACTTAAAACAACTAACACAGCCGGTAGAGACCGGCAACCACCAATTAGCATGACTAGTGATCAACTAACGATCTTTTGGCAGTAAGTTGATGAACTTGGCCAATTGGGGCTCGATGACCTTGGCCGGCGATCAGTTGGTGACCTTGGCGGCCAATTGGCGGTTAGACCTTCGCCGCACAGAACGCGTGAGTGGCAACAATTTGAAAGGCTATCTCTCAACTTGAAGACTAGTAAGTTCGAAACGCTAAATTTATAATGGTAAACTAGCAGTTCAGTTAAAGCTGATCTGCCTGAACTTCTGGTCTCTAGTCGTGGGATAGCCCCAGGCTGAGCATGATGGAGACATATGAGGCTCGAAGGGCCCAGGTCACGCGTTCCGTACGGCGGAGGCATCGCTGGGTGGCCAACTGGCAGCGAGCGGCCTGCTTAGGCGCGGTCTACCATCAGCTCGAAGTGCACGGAGCCGCGTCGCTCGTAGCGGTCGTAGAAGATGTTCTTGGCCCAGGCCTTGCACTCTATGTTGATCAGGACGCCCGCTGCAAAGTGATGAGGTATGTAAGTCACGTTGAAATAAGCGCAAAAATTTGTAGTATTCTCCAAATGATTTCAATAAAGCTTTGACAATCGTTACAGGTAACGGAGTCCAAAAGAGTCCAGAGAGGAAGTCCAAATATCGGGCGACAACGAGTTTTACCAAAGGGTGGGTATCGCGTTACCCAGTATCGGAGTTATGAAGCAGAGATAGCCGCATCACATAAAAAACAATAAAGTATATATAAATAAATAAATAAAATACTGGTACATCTTCATTCGGTCATGCTGAAAGCTGAATCCAACATCGCTGGGGAAAGACTATATAGATGATGAATACAGGTCTCAAATTTCTGGAAAAGATTCCGGCCTGGTCAGAACCCTAGCTAGAGGAATCAAATACTCACTCCTGGGCTTCTCGAAGAGCACAGCGACGAGGGGGCTGAGGTATCCCTCCTTGTTGGTGAAGGGGTAGTAGTAGGCGGGGAAGCCACGACGGGGGATGTACTGCACGGGCCCGATGTTCTCCACGTCAGCGGGGTTCTCACCCCCGCAAGATACCCACACCGTGTTCGCTTCAGGCTTGCCGGACTAGTAGACAAAAAATAAGAAGTAAGAAGGGATAAATCCAAGATTCCACGATTTAATGATGATTTTTTATTCTACTTTTCTTAAAAGTCATAGGAACGGATTTTACCAAACATCTAGTAATGCAAGATTAAGTATGGGTTATCTAACCCAGCAGTGCTATTCTGTAACAACATTTTCGTGTCTCGACAGCGGAATCCGAGGTGAGTTTCAAATTCGTATAAATATAAGACCTTATGATGTGTGAAATAAAGTTCACTTTGTAAGCTTAGTCACTCAGGTGAAGTCGATATCGAAATGGTTATTTACAGAATAGACTAGCAGAGGCTTTAGACAAGCGAAATTCTGTTGACGGTAGTATGGTAAAGGCGATTGTCAATAAGTCAAAAATGTAATAGGATGTCAATCTTATCCTAAGATCCTATTACATTTTTGACGTGTGACCGTGTGACGTGAACGCTAACGAATGTCACGTGACGATGACAATCGTCATCGCTGATAGAATGGCACTTTGTCTAGAGCCTCAGAGTGCCAATAAAGCAACGTCTGCAATCGCATGTCAGTCGAAATCTGTCAAAAAAGCCTCAATTTCCATATATTTTTGACAGATTGCAACTGCCATAATTATATTTTTGACAAATTACAGATTGCGAACATTGCCTAAAGGTTCATCGAATTCTATTTTTCATTTTTCATTTTTGGAACGCTACCGTCTCCGTGTTGGGCGTTAATAGCTGCAACACAGTTTTCAACTAATGTGGTTATTACCGTACACAATGGTTTTTGTTAATTCTATTTTTGTTCCAAGTAAAGATTTAAAATGGACACTCGAGTATTCCCCTCTCTGTGATTATAGACTACAGATGGTTCTATAGATATAATAAATAAGGAGATATGCCCGCTGGACGAAAATGTATAGGAATCTCGTGTCGTCGCTACAGGCGCTACAGTTGTTGTTGATTTTAAAGACAAATATAGTAAAATACTTGTACTGACATATGATAAGTGATTCCATGATTAACAAAGTGTCGATTTGTGCTTCGGTTTTTACAAGAAACCACTGAATAACACGGAATTTTTATTATGTCACAATCGCGGTCGAAAGCCCGTAGTTCGCGGCGACGGCCATTTGCGCATTGCGAGCGCATATAGCGACGACACCGAAACGCCTCCTTGCCACTTCTCCTGTTTTTTATATTTCTGTGTATGGTTCACATACATATCCACAAGACATGAACTCTATATGACCTACTTCAAAATAAGAGATTGAGAAAAACTCATTTTTTATTTTAGATGGGTTTTCCTCTTGACTCTAGTCTAGGTTAGAGATGACAGAGACAAAGTCTACGATGGGAGGTCAATTTCAGAATACATAATTTTTAGAAGCAAGTTTGTGTATCTTTCTCTATGTAAATGTATGTTGTTCTGCAGCATCTAGCTTCTGATCCTGTCATGGTATAAAGGTAGGATGATGCTGTCACAGCATACTTTTTTTTTTGGATTGGAAATCATCAAACGGTTCCTGTCCCAGGCACTGACCAAAGCCCGTCAATTATGCTGACATTTCTTTGACGTACGCGTGGAATACAAAGCGCTGTCGACCCAACTGGGTCCTAATCGCTCGGCGAGCCGCCTAACGCTCGCCGACCACAGGCCCGCAGGACCTGATCCTGCAGTAGTGAAAATGTAGGGCGGTGTTGTCACAGTATACTTACGACCATCTTGATGTGCTGTTTGAGATCGTCGGGCATGTTGGAAGGCAGTTCTTCGGTGTTGTTGTACGGTTTCGGAACCCAGTTGAAGATCTGGAAATTATCACGTAGGGCATCAAGCTAGGTTCTGCTTTGAAACTGTTGCTAAAGGATGTTGATAAAATCGTGAATAATTGAAGATTTTAGAACTATATCGGCGAAAACCTTGATGTTTTTAGAAACTTTGTGACGCGGTAAAGTCCCGCATTTAAAATATGAAGCACTGACTTATGTTGCGAACCCACCGCAACGCACGGAAAGGCTGCGCACGTGTTGGAGGCTTCACCTTGTCACCTTGCATGAAAATGTATGAGATTGTTTCACTGCAACCCACGGACACGCTACGCATCAAATGACGTCATTGGCACACGTCTGGATTACTCGAATATGACGCTCACGTTAACGCTAAAACGTGCGTAGCCTCTCCGTGTGCCGCGGTACTGCAGTGCTATTCTGTAACAACATTTTCGTGTCTCGACAGCGGAATCCGAGGTGAGTTTCAAATTCGTATATATATATAAGACCTTATGATGTGTGAAATAAAGTTCACTTTGTAAGCTTAGTCACTCAGGTGAAGTCGATATCGAAATGGTTATTTACAGAATAGACTAGCTGCAGTGGAAACGTAGATCCACGTCCGCAGTCAAACAAATAAACCCAAGCAGCTAAAATGCAACGCTTGGCCGTGGATAGCGTGCACAGTGGTGGGTTCGCGGTTTAAGTATTCATGAAATAATCTTTAAAGAGAAGTAGCATTTTTTTTAAACTCGGCTTATGTAGTTTATTAGAGACATACAGATGCTTGGCTAGAATTAGGATGACTATTTAGAAATGTAAAAAAGTAAAGGAAGACGCAGCGTTGGTGTGGCCCCACAAGGCGGACTGATGATCTGGTGAAGGAAGGCGATGGATGCGAGACGCACAGGTGGACAGACCAGTGGTTTTGGCGACACACGCGAGGAAGTCTATGTCCATCGTCCAGCAGTGGACATCTTTAGGTTGATATGATGATTATGATGAAGTAAGTAATCGTAACTACTTACCATGGCTCACTTCATCATTGTTAGAGTACCTAAGTAAGTTAAGCACGGTTGGCGCAGTGGTTGAGCGACTGTGTCGGAGGTGGACTGGACGCAAAGGCTACGCCGACCTCCCAGTCCCCCTCGACTGAGACGATGCGGAAATGTCTCTGGGTTGTTTTAGTGGGTATACCGGGTCAGCCCGGGGAGTCCCACATAGCCCCCCACTCCCCCGAGTGGGAGGGTATGCGTAATACATTTTTTCTCAGCACAAAAAAAAGTGGTTGAGTGATTCTGCTGCGCTGCGTGTCGTGGATTCGATTCCCGCACGGAACAAATATTGGTTTGGCCTACAAATCCGGTTCTGGCTGTTTGTGTATGTGTATTTATATGTTTGTAACGCACTCACGATGCATAGGAGAAATTAATAGTGTGGGGCAACGTTTTTATAAAAAACAAAAACAAAACAAACACGGGGTGTGTGACTCCAAAACAGTATGTGGACAGATGAACTTTATTTTAACAGCAAAGAAGGAGATGATGCTCTCACCTTATTCAGCTTGAGGAACACGCAGGGCCCAGCTTCCTCATAATTGTACTGGTTAGCAGAGGTGCAGGGGTGGAAGTCATCCACGGGCACATCGCAGACCTGCTTCTCGCCAGTAGCGCTGGTGGTGGGGGAGCAGGGCACTCGGTACTCGGCGCCACTGGCCTCGCCAACGCCGCTGCCCTTCTTGCGGTACTCTGCAAAGAGGTTGAGTGGTGTAGAGAAGTCATAGGCACAAAAAGTGGGTAACTGGGCATGTCTGACTATGTAGGTCAATCTTTCTTCAAACGTCAACATTTGCTTGAGTGTGTATTTTGTTTTATAGTATCATAGTGTGCTAGCTATTATTTTTTTATTTTGTGTCATGTATTAATATTACTTTGCATTCTACTCATTATATAAATTCTAGTTCCTAAAACGTAACAGACAGATGTGTTGCTGGGGAGTTTGTTGGCCACTTCTTCTCCACAGCTAAAACACTAGGAAGTGGTGACGGGCGGGCGTTTTGGGGGACTGTCTTTTGTAGAACTTGACGTTCAAAAAGTGCTGGCTCTCAGCCTAATTTGAATAAATGACTTTTGAATTTTAAATTTTGTCGATAAAAACAATGTCAGTTTAATGTTAACCACAAATTGAGGACAGGTTCTTTCCGTACGGTTTTTGTCTGCAAAAGATCGTTACTTTAAGCTCTTAATGTTCTTTCTGAAGATGTTTTTGAGTGGATAGTGTGAGGATGATATACTTACGCTCCAAGTAGTCATCGATGATCTGTGCCCATTTGAGCACGGAGCCCTTGTCGTTAGCCTTGTAGTAGATGAGGGTGCTCTCCACGTTAGCGCTCTCGGGCATTGGTCTGAAGCCGAGACCTGGACCAGACCAAGAAACATTCGTTAGAATGGCTAAAAATCATTCCTAAAAAAAACCCTTCGAAACGTTTATTACTATTTATCTGATTCCTAGAGGATCAATATTGAATTGAATCGGTTGATATTATTACCAAAATTTGTATCGATATACTTGAGATTTTATCATTATTGCCAATTAATATTATGTACGATGCATTCCATTTTAAAGGTGATAAAATTTGTTGTTTTACATTAGTCTTTTTAACGCAAATATTGACTGGTAGAGAAGGCCTACTTGCATCAGGCTATGTAGGTTACACACATACTGGTTTTAAATAAACACTTCTCCATCTGCTTCTGTTCTTATACAGGTTCTCATATTTTACTGTTCGTTGCTAAGTTGTAACTTTTAGAAACACAAAAATAAATTTAAATTTACTTCAGGGTTTTTTATTTAGTTGTTCAATGTAACTGAACTGGGTTTCTTACCTGGATTTGCTCCAATAAGCGAGCCATCAAGCTGCCACTTGGGCATCTTGGAGTCCAGGGTCTGGTAGAATATGGCCAGCATGGCCGCGAAGAATCCCACGAGGATCGCATAGAAGATCAGGTAGAATAGCAAGATTTTAGCTGTGGACAAAATAATTTTATCATGAGTTACGTCACTATTTACGTATGAGCTATGTAGTGGGATGATCCAGCCTTAGATGTCTGCCTGTGAGTATTAAAAAGCGTTTAGATTCAGAATGTCTAATTTATTACAAACTAGCTGACCCACGCAACTTCGTTTGCCTCACATTTTCCATTAATGCTCGCCTCATTTTAGTCTTAGCGTGATGATATGTAGCATGTAGCCTATAGCCTTCATAAATGGGCTATCTAACACTGAAATAATTTTCCAAATCGGACCAGTAGTTCCTGAGATTACCCCATACATACAAACTTACAAACAAATGTTACCTCTTTATAATATTAGTATAGATAGTATATAGACTAGCTGATGCTCGCGGCTTCACCCGCTTGACAAATTATATATTAAAACCTTCCTCGAGAACCACTCTACCCATTGGTGAAAACAGCATGAAAATCGGTGCAGTAGTTTTTGAGTTTATCGCGAACAGACAGACAGACGCGGCGTAGGACTTTGTTTTATAATAGGTATGTAGTGATGTCTAGCAGTGTCTAAATTTTAAATTTCTAGAACGTGCGATATAAAGTTCTCTAAAAATCTAGCTACCTACATTATTAAAACATTTTAATTTCTTCCTTATTTGCAAAATAGTTGAACAAACGTCATCTAAAACTACTCAAAATTTCAAGTTATAGCGTTAGTAGTTCTTGAGATATCCAGCTATGATATACTAGACTTAAGATGGAAGCGCCAGGGTAGCCCGCGAAATTCAAATATTTTTATGTTTTTGGAATTGGCCGGTCAGTGTGAAGCTGTATGTTGAATGAAATACGATTCGCGGCCGTATTTTGTTCAACGTACAGCTTCACACTGACCGGCAAATTGCAAAAAACATAAAAATATTTGAATTTCCCGGGCTACCCTGGAGCTTCCACCTTAAGTCACACCGTTAGGGTTCCTTTTGACCAATTTGGTATGGAACGTTAAAAACAGAAACAAGGACTTGAAATATAAAATACTAGCTGACCCGCGCAACTTTGCGTCACATTTTCCATTATTGCTCCGCTCCTATTTGTCTTAGCGTGATGATATATAGCCTATAACCTTCCTCGATAAATGGGCTATCTAACACTGAAATAATTTTTCAAATCGGTCCAGTAGTTTCGGAGTCTATTCAATTCAAACAAACAAATCTTTCCTATTTATAATATTAACTTGTAGATAGCACGCACGTTATAAAAATCAGCTGTAAGAAATAAACGAACGAGGGCTGGCCCCGATTCTCACGCGATCGCCATCTGCATGTTATGACGGAAAGTGACTAAATATACTGTGTTAGTAAAACCTGGCACTTGGCAGCCATATTTGGCGAGCAGGTCACGAATTCATGAAACTACCATTAGTAAAGTAATATTTTACAAGGAGGGATTGCCTTTCTGACCTCTTTGGAGATATCTAAGCCTCAGGCCAATCCAAATAATTTTTAAGAGTCCTATTACGAATCGTAAATGCTCGTTTGCAATAGACAAAGTTACGTTGGTCTGCGTTGGGAGTACATATATAGTCCGCGAAACAATTTTGATACTTACTAGTCTGAAAAGGATTATAGTAACTAACATTAAATGCTGACAAGACAAAATATATTCACTTTTCCATGCGCAAGCCTCAATGTAACGGTACTAATCCTGAGCTGTTTGTTCATAAATGCGGATCCCACTCAATCAGTACATGCGATTGTCCATTTATCCTCCAAACATGCAACGTTAAATATCTCGGAGTTATAATAGACGAAACACTCTCTTTTAGACCACATATTGAAAGTCTGGTTAAAAGAGTGCGCAAATTAATCTATGTTTTTAAAACACTGCGGACGATTGCAGATTTAAAATTAATCACACAAGTTTATTTGGCCCTTGCTCAATCTGTAATCCAGTACTGTATCACCTCATGGGGTGGTGCACTCAAAACCCACTTACTCCCTCTCGAAAGAGCTCAGAGAGCTATTTTAAAAGTTGCCAATTTCCATCCCTTTCTCTATCCCACAGATCTCCTATACAAATCCTGCAACGTACTAACTGTTCGCCAGCTTTTCATTATGCACTTGGTATTAAAACAGCACACCTTGCTTTCATACAACAAAGAAAATACCAATAAGAGACGCAATGACATTGTATGCGACTCTAATGCGATTTCAAAATATGTGTTTGTAAAAAGATTTTTTTCATTTTTAGGTCCATTTCTGTACAATAGATTAAATAGAAAACTAAGTATTTATAAGTTAAATTATTATAGCTGTAAAAAAACAATTTTACAATATTTACAAAGCATTTCTTACGTAGAGACAGAAGATCTTCTTTCGGTCTGTAAGTAAAACTTGTTGTGTCCTTTTATTTTAATTTTTAATTGTAGTCATTTGATTTATTGTTAATTTATTATTTTAAGCTAATTAGGTTTAAATAAGCACTTTCTAGCCTGAAGCACAGGTTTATCCTAGTTCAGGCAAATTAACTATTGTGTTCTTATAACTGTAAGTCATCTTTAATGTAATGTGCCGCTTGTATAAATAAACGATATATAGTAATAGTTAATTTGGGCACTCGCGCGAGACTGAGGAGCGCGCGCGCTGAATTGACGCAGAATATATAGTACTTTAATTTTATTTATTGTAATTTTGTTTAATTATATTGACAAACGAAAACTAATGAAACGTATTCATTGTAGATTGAAATTTTATATCATATTAATTTATTTGATAAATTGTTTTTATTTGGAATATAATGGACGCTGAATCAAGACATTTCTGGCTTAAATTAGGCTTTCTTTACGTTTTTTTCCGTGAAAACTCAAGGAATTTACAGAAATTCTAGAACTCCAATAAACAAGTAAAACATTCAACTTACCTTTTAGTAATTTTAGCTTTTAAAAGAATTGATAGTAACAATGTGAATTAGACCGTCAAAGTTCCATCGCCGACATTTTTTCTTGCAAACTGAGTTCGTAAAATATTTATAGTAAATTACACGAAAAGAAAAATGAAAATGTGTAACTCTAACTTACAAGAAAGAGACTGGCACTATCGTTATTCATGATCAAATAATTAAAATATCTTACTGCTGCTGATAATTACAGCGTCAAAAATCATGAATTTCCGTAAAAAATGTAATAGGACTCTTAAGGCTTGTATTCATGCCAATGACCTTGTGGATTTGGACAAGTGCGGCAGTGATAATAGACGCGGATTTTATCCGGTCGCATTTTAATTTATTATGTAAAAAAAAATACATATTTTTAGGGTTCCGTAGCCAAATGGCAAAAACGGAACCCTTACAGATTCGTCATGTCTGTCTGTCTGTCTGTCCGTCCGTATGTCACAGCCACTTTTCTCCGAAACTATAGGAACTATGCTGTTGAAACTTGAGCAGATGTATTCTGTGAACCGCATTAAGATTTTCACATAAAAATAGAAAAAAACAAACAATACATTTTGGGGGTGCCCATACTTAGAACTGAAACACAATTTTTTTTTTCTTCAAACCCATACGTGTGGTATTTATGGATAAGTCTTCGAAAATGATATTGAGGTTTCTGATATAATTTTTTTTTCTAAAATAAGAGAATGATAAAACTAAAAATAATATATGATGTATATTATCATGTAAAGTACCAGCGGAAATTGGTTTGAGCGAGATCTAGTAAGTAGTTTTTCTAATACGTCATAAATCGTAAATAGCAACTTTTGCTTATAATATAATACCTACAGGTTTGTACGGAACCCTCGGTGCGCGAGTCCGACTCGTACTTGGCCCGTTTTTTTTAAAGTTACAAAACCTTAATCAGTTTCGTTTGTATTGCAAAGCTGTAGATTTTTTTTAATACTTCTTTGTCAAAAATCACTATCATTATATTATAAAACAAATTCCTCCACCGCGTCTATTTGTCTGTCAAACTCAAAAACTACTGCACTGATTTGCGTGCTGATTTTACCAATAGATAGATTGTTCGCGAGAAAGGTTTCAGTATATAATTTACCAAGCAGGCGAAGCCGCGGGCATCACCTAGTTAAGGAATAAAATGGAATCTCAACGATTTGGAGGTGATTTGGTGTTTTTTTTTCTTGTCATAACTAATAAATCTTCATAATTTTTCTATCGGTTTTTATCTTATACTTTCCATATAATTTCTCTGTAAGCCGACGAAAAGCTGCTTCATCTGGTCGCCATCAAAAAAGTCCAACTAAATCCGAGCATTTTTAAGAGCACGCTTTGCTCGCTCTTTCTATCTGAATTATTTTTATTGTTAGGTATATCATCAGAAGAGGTGCCTCACTATGATTTACAATACAAACTTTCTCGGCTCGCTCTTACATCCTAGGCTCTTTTAATTTTTGTCTAAGTATACCTATTGCACAAAAAGTCAAAGAAAATCCACCTATTCGTACCTATACCCTATCTTCAATTTTAGAGTTTAAACTCTAAAAAAAAAAAACACTGTATACCTAGAGGGCCTCGTAAAATGTCAATCTTGCCAACATCAAATTTTAGTATTTCCCCGCCACTGGCGGGACGTCAGTCACAATCTCTCAAAAAACGATTAATTTTCCATAATTTTTTTAATAAATTGCGACTGACATTCGAATGTGAACATTGTATACCAATAAGTAGAATTAACACCCTTGACTCTACCCAATTCCAATGTGTTCTAACTTAACACATATTGTGAAAATGAAAAAAAATTAAGTCAACATACTTGAATAACTACCCACAACATTATTTAAAATATCCATAAACATAATATGTGACAACTCATAGCTGCCTAGCCTATTCCCAACTACATTGGGGTAGGCTTCCATTCAAACCGGATTCAGCTGAATACCAGTATTTTACGTGGAGCGGCTGCCTACCAGACCTCCACAACCCATTAACTGGGTAACACAGTACTCCTTAGCAAGACTGGTGTCAGATTTTCTGGCTTCTGACTATCCGTAACGACTGCCAAAGATCTCCAAATGACAGCCGTGACCAACGGCTTAACGTGCTTTTCGAGGCACTGAGGAAACTCGGTATGTTACGATGGTCACCCATCCACAGACCAACCTTGGCAAGGGTTGCTTAACCTTAAAGATCGACCCATGCGGCTGTTATTATTTAGCCACGAGTTCCTGGCATGACAAACATCTGACAACTAAACTTTAATATTTGGAACACTTCTTCTAAAAATAAACAGTGATTTCAGCTGAAAATAGTTTGTAGGTACTGCCATAATTACCAAGTCGCGTGCGTACAGTATATATATATACGTACATAGGCTCTGCACTTATGTGGCCAATGATGCCGATAATTGGGCTCAAGTGGCGGCAATAGGAGTTTCCTATTAGGCTACCGGCTGATCACTGACCGCATTTCTAACTTCCTACTGAATTTGTAAAGTTTCCTGAAGTTTTTTTGTTGAAAAATACAATTATAGGAAACTGGTCTTTAAATTCTGGATAGTTTGCTTGACCAACAGTTACAGAAGCACCTCCACTTGCATTATGCTCAGTTTGGGTTCAGACCCGGTTTGTCAACGGAGAGTGCTATCCTCTGTCTCAAACAAACTGTCTCGTACTATACGGTCAGAAACACACCAGTTTATGCATGTTTTTTTTTGACAAGGAAATGCGTAAATTTTGAACGACATTTAAAAATATTTTATAACCGACTTCCAAAACAGGAGCAGTTTCTCAATTCAACGACTTCTGAAATTAAGATTATTTTACACTTTGTAGTGTTTTGTCGTCATTTTTTTGTTTGTACACCGATTACTCCGAGGTTTCGGATCCGATTTGTGTGGTTCTTACTAGACATTTGGTCCCGTAATAAATTAATTCAGTTTGGCTCAGTAGATTTTATTTTATGACCATTTTACTTATTTCAATTTCTTCTGCGCCACATTTTCCATTAATGCTCCGCTCATTTTAGTCGTAGCGTGATGGTATATAGCCTTCCTCGACAAATGGACTATCTAACACTGAAATAATTTTTCAAATTGGTCCAGCAGTTTCGAAGCCTATTCATTTCAAACAAACAAATATTTCCTCTTTATAATATTACTAGCTGACCCGCGCAACTTCGTTTGCGTCACATTTTCCGTTACTGCTCCGCTCCTATTTGTCTTGGCGTGATGATATATAGCCTATAACCTTCCTCAATAAATGGGCTATCTAACACTGAAAGAATTTTTCAAATTGGACCAGTAGTTCCTGAGATTACCCCTACATACAAACTTACAAACATACAAACTTACAAACAAATTTTACCTCTTTATAATATTAGTATAGACTAGCTGACCCACGCAGCTTCGTCTGCGTCACACTTTCCATTAATGCTCGGCTCCTTTTAGTCTTATAGCGTCATGATATGTAGCCTATATCCTTCCTCGATACATGGGCTATCTAATATTGAAAATTTTTCAAATCGGACCATTAGTTCCTGAGATTACCCCCTACATACAAACTTACAAACAAATGTTACCTCTTTATAATATTATAGTAAAGATTATAGCGTAGAAAAAAATTGTGTGACTTGGCACACAGGTAGACCACAGCTTGAATTATGTCATAAGACACTTTATATACCAGGAATTATATTTACGCGGGCAAAAACGCAGACGCAACCTATTTTAACAGATTAAAAATCCTGATAATTTTTGACGAAAATCTTTATCTCGATAACTTTTGAGTTGACAAGTGCAGCCTATGGGCCAATTCTAGGTACTAATTTTTAAACAACTTTCACATGTTGCTGTTATTAATTATGATTTTAGTTACATAGTTTGAGAGATTTTCGGTGTTTTACAAATTACCCTGTATAGTGACGTCAATGAGTGCTAATCAACAATATTGTCACCGCGATAGCTTTTCACGACGCCTTGCGAACCAGCGTAGTTAACAAGTGCCCGTAAAGGATTTAGAATTAGGTCACTTAGTTAGTTAGCGTCAAGGTAACGGTTACTGGGGCAATTAATATGCATTATTTATTTAGAAGATAGATGAGGCTCCGTTATAATAGCCGCACTGCTGATCTACAAGGTTAAGCAACCCTCGCTAAGGTAGGTCCGTGAATGGGTGACCATGTGTTACATAGGTACTGACAGTTCTCCGTGACTCGAAAACACTTTTTTTTTTTGGGACAAACCCGCCTCACTTCCCAACCACTGCAACTCTTGAAAGCCAGAATCAACAGTAACGAGCAACAGAAAAAACCGAGCTAATGAAGCCCGACGAGTCCCGGAGAAACGAAACAATTGTCTTGGATCCCACAACCAGATTAACCAGAAAAGTAGGTACAGCGGAAGAGTGGGAAAAATAAATATCATTTCTACTTCCCTCCTTATCAAGAAGGAGACAGATTTGAGTTAGGCCAATAGGCACCAAGGGACATATACAACTGGCTTAAGCCCAGTTGCCAAGCACCACGGACTATATATTAACAATGAAATTAATGGGTCCTAAAGTGAGTTACTTTTGATTCCAGCAATAGGTATGGCAAAATCGCACTTTATTTTTT
Organism: Ceramica pisi; assembly: GCA_963859965.1. Taxonomy (NCBI): domain Eukaryota; kingdom Metazoa; phylum Arthropoda; class Insecta; order Lepidoptera; family Noctuidae; genus Ceramica; species Ceramica pisi. Next base: position 25,267,562 of record OY982531.1, on the reverse strand, counting down.
TTTACATATTTACATTTACATATTTTATTTCATAACAATTTACAATAAAGACGGGTGAAGTACTGTTCTCCTAGCTAGGCTAAAATTTAGCCTGTGTTAAGGAGAGACAGTGCCAGTCCCCTGATTGGCGGATTATATGAAATAGTGAGCGCTTATTATAAAATTTGTAACAGCATCTTTAAAATTATGACGGTAGTTACTATGCAATAGTTATTTTTACTATTATTTATACAAGACATATTATTATCTAGATTTTGTGGGTGGGTGTTTGTGTGTGTGTGTGTGTTTTGTGTGTGTATGTGTGTTTGTTTGATGGTATGCGTGCGTGCGTGCGTGTGTGTATGTCTGTTTATGAGATTACTTTATAAGGAATAATTCAGTGTCATCATAATCGAAGTCCAAAAGGAGTGTCCGTACAGTTTTTTTACAATTGTACAATGAGAGTTTGAAAATTGGGCATTTTGCATTTATTTTATTATAGAGAGATGGAGCAAGATATAATGAGAATCGTTTTACGAAAGAGGTACGTGGAGGCGGAATTGAGCAAATTATGTCTTTTCGACGTTTAGAGATATGTCTGTATGGTGTTCTGGAATGTTGTAGTAAAACTATTTGTAAAATGTACTGTTGTCGTATATTTAAAACGTTCCAGGATTTATAAAGTTCGATTGTTGGAAATAAGATAGGGCGAAAGGTGGCAACTTTAAGTATGGCCCTGTGAGCGATCTCTATTGGCTTTATCACTGTCTTTGCAGCTCCTCCCCAACAAGAAATACAGTAGGTGATTAGTGATTGGCAAAGAGCGAAGTATACATTCCGGATAACTGATGCGTGTGCTACATGTCGCAGTGTTTTAAAAATGTAAATGAGTTTCCGTACGCGGCCAGATAGGGTATTAACGTGTGCTTTGAAGTTTAAGTGTTGGCCAATGATAATACCAAGATATTTTATTTGATCTACTGGAGTGAGTGATGAGCACTGGCAGGTCTGCTGCGACATTAAACAACACGAGTGAGCTTTTAGGGAGATACAGGGATTTGGTTGGGAATTTGTGTTTATTGAGAAGGTAATAAAATTAGTTTTAGTGGTATTTAGGGTCAGGGAATGTGTGTAAAGCCATCCTAGTGTGGAGTTAAATCCTTTTTGCGCAATCGACTGTAGTTCCAACCATGAGTTAGCGGTAAAAGTTATTGCAGTGTCATCAGCATACGAAACTATTTGGGCATTTGGTATATCTAGGTTGCAGAGGTCGTTGATGAATACGAGGAAGAGAGAGGGCCCTAAAATACTTCCTTGCGGCACACCGTATTCGATAGTAACTGTATCGCTGTTATAATTGTCCATTGTCACAAATTGTGAACGGTTTGTTAGGTAACTTTTAAATAAATTAAGTGGTTGGCCCCTTACACCTATACTTTCTAGCTTGAGTAAAAGGGTCGGAATGGGCACAGTGTCAAAGGCTTTTGTGAGATCTAAGAAAATGGTCAATACCTTTTTACTATTGTCTAAATTCTTCACAATGTGATCAATTAACTTGTGAGTTGCGTCATTTGTGGATTTGTTTTTGCGAAAACCAAATTGCTGAGGTGATAAAATATTAAAATGTTCAAGATAGTTAATGAGTCTTTTATTCATTAAACGTTCAAGTATTTTTGATAAAGTACTAAGAACCGCTATGGGGCGGTAGTTATTTACGAGGCACCCATCGCCGCCCTTGAATATGGGATGAATGGCTGCCTTTTTGAATGACGTGGGAAAAATGGCTGAGTCAAAGCAATGGTTGAAAATGTGGCATAGTATAGGTGCGAGGGTTGTGGCGTATCGTTTTAAGAACAGGGTGGAAATACCATCCCAGCCGGCTGCTGCATTTATTCGCAGCATATTTATGGTTGATATAATTTCCTCAGGGTCTGTCTTTTCCAAAACAAATGATTTATTGAAGTTAGATGTGTGGGGGAGTGAAGTGTGGGTAAATGATTGTTGGTAGTTTATACCATCTGCAAGATTCCTTCCTATACTCGCAAAAAATTGGTTTACGTCATTGCAGGACTGTATCGGAGATGATGAAGCTGATAACAACTGTGTGTACGAGTGTTTGGGTTTGGTAGTATTTGTTATATTTTTAATAGTTTCCCAAAGTTTTTTAGGGTTATTCATAGCCTTATTTAATTCTAGAGAGTCGAATTTTCTTTTTGCTTTTTTTAATATTGCTGTACAATAATTTCTGTATCGTTTATAGGTGGTACTGATTACGATGTTGTCAGGCGATTGCTTTACTTTTTTATGCAACGAGTCTCGGTTACGTATACACCTTAGCAAACCTGGCGTTATCCATGGTTTTAGGGTTTGTTTCTTTGCAGATACCTTCATTTTTGTAGTGCAGTCTTCTATGGCTGCTTTAGTTAATCTTATAAAGGTATCTGCAGCATCATTTGGATCTATCATAGACAGAACGGGTGCAAAATCTAAACCTATCATAACTGTGTCAAGAGCATCGTAGTTTATTTTATTTATATACTTTTTGGAATTAGATTTAATAGTAATTTTGTTAAGGCAAAACAGAGAAGAATAATGATCCGTTACTGTTGATTCATAAACAAGTGTTAATGGCTTAAACTTGGAGCGAATTATAAGGTGGTCTAAACAGTTACTTCCTCTGGTAGGCTTTGTATGTGCAGGTAAGAATCCATGATAAGCCAGGGTGTTGAGATACTCATGACTTCGTGTATCTGATGAGTTATGCTTAATGTCTATGTTAATGTCTCCTGTTATGATTACAGTTTTGTAGTTAGTCAGCGACAGGAGTATTATATTGAGTGCAGAGAGGAATGTGTTAATATTATCGTTTGCGGGTGATCGGTATACACAAAGTATTGCAACATCTGGGTCTAATTTTATTATTAAACCAGAGGCAGATCCGTGAAAGTCCGGTTCTTCGTAAGCAGATACAAGAGTGGATTTAACATAGACGACCACTCCGTCGTTCTTATTTAAGTGTTCAGAGGTGTGGTAGGTAATATAATTTTGAAGACTGGGAATATGGTTGTTACTGGAGCAATTTAACCAGCATTCAGTTAGTACCAGGAGTTCACAATGAATATCAATACGGTGTAATAGGGTTTGTAGATCAGCAAAATTTACATTGATAGATCTTATGTTTTGTGAAAAGATTTTCAATTGATATGTGGATTGTTTAACATAGTTTTGTGTCTGTTCTGGGGTGCATGTGTGGGTATCCGATACAGAAAAGTGATCAACATTATCGATTAAATCATAAGTATTATTAGACATTTTTAATGTAGGTGTTTGGGAGTGGGATAGGAATAAGGCGGTAATTGCAAGGTATTAAGAAAATTATTAAATGATACGAATGAGGCCAAAGGTGTAGTGGGAATATTTGAAGTGCATGTTTGCTGAGTGTTTGAAAGTTATGTTTGTGATTGTTGTATTTTTGTGTCGTGTATAGTGTTGAGTATGTCATGTTTACAATGATAATTAGTTTTATAATGAGTTCAATAAATACAGCACAAAAACATAGACCAACTTTAGCGTAAGAAACATTATCTGGGCTAGAACTAGGGTGAAACAGGAGTACTAGTCATGCATTATTCTTTAAATTTAGTTGACTGAGTTGTAGTTCACTTTTTACAACAATAGATTGACTTTCTGGATCTTTCTTCAACATAATACGTCCATTAGATGTCCAGCAGAATTGTACTTTGTTCGCCTTAGCATAGTTTCGAGCTAGGTAGAAGAGTCGTTTGGAGGTGGCAGTCAGTTGTTCTGCTATAAATATGGGGGCATTTGGTACCATGCCCAGGCTAGCAGAGCTTAGTTTGTTGTTAGAGTGGTGTTTGTTATAAGCTTTGACAGCTTTTGACGAGGGTATTTGTAAATTCGACTGTTACTGTGGAATTTTGGTTTTCTTTTTTTGAAGGTTGACGTAGCACATCGCGTATGTCTGACACTTGTATGTTGAGCTCAAGTTGTTTAGATAACTCTAGCAAGCAATTGTATAGCATCTCCTTAGTTTCATTTGGTCTTTTTGGAACGTTACGTAGCTCAACACTAGTTTTCACCATGGAACGGTCGAAAGACTCCAGCTTCTCGTCGAGCTCAGCTAACTTTGCAGCCATTGAGGTTCGTTCCTTTTCGAGACCTGTTATTTTCAACTCGAGTGCAGTTAACTGATCGGAAATAAATGTCATAGATTTTTCTATTTCGGCATTTGTTCCTTCTATGTTATTATTTATATGTTTAACTTCAAGAATAAGATTTTCTAATTGATCCATGCGAGTGTTCTGTGAGCACATCATACTATGCAACATATTCTTGATTTCCTGCTTAAAATCATCCAAACCATCATTCATATCCGTTGTTGGAGGACAACGCCGCTTACATCTTTGGGTTATGTTTGTAACGGGATTTATTGGGTGTCCTTCGTCGTCGAATAATTTTAGTAGGTCCGATTCGGAACGTGACGGAGATTGTTGTGGTGGTGTTCTCGTTAATTTTGACATTATGAGTCAGATATTCTCAGCAATTCTAGAAATACTGCTGACAATTTACAAAAAGCCAAATGTCTCGGTCGGATTTGAACTCACGACAATCCGTTACACCGTGTAGCGCCTGAGTCGGCTAGGCTACGAACACTGTTCTTTAAGTGGCGAAATTGATGGTCTTTTGGTTCTTAACACAGAGACTCGTCGATGACTTGTACCGTAACTTTAAAATCAAGGTCTTGCGGGTAGTGTCACTGCGCAATATCACAACACTTTTAACAAACTGTTCAGATTTGAAATGTTATTATTGTTTTGTTTTAAACACTTTAATGTATTTTCACAAATGATTTGAGTTTCTTGTGGCAATAATATAATACTCATTCGCACAAATTAGTCAGTCAAAACTTGTTGTTTACATATAGATTTTTAAACACAGACAGTACACGAACACGACCGATCGCGAGCGCGTCGAGCGGGGGGGGGAGGGTTTATGCCGCAGTAGATCTTTGACAGTCGTAACGGCGAGTCAGAAGCCAGAAAACTTGACACCAGTCTTGCCAAGAAGTACAGTTTTACCCAGTTACTGGGTTTTGGTATTCAAATAGGCAGTCCACATACTTGTTGATTTAATGTTAGGCAGGTAGTCTGAGTAAGTATCTTATTCCTACTTATCTAGCTAGTTCCTATCCACTGCTAACTAATAATACCTACTATGGTGAAAGTTTATAAGTATACTAGCTGACCCGCGCAACTTCGTCTGCGTCACATTTTCCATTAATGCTCCACTCCTATTTGCCTTAGCATGATGATATATATCATCTATAGCCTTCCTCGATAAATGGGCTATCTAATACTGAAATAATTTTTCAAATCGGATCAGTACTTCCTGAGTTTATCGCGTTTAAACAAACAAACTCTTCAGCATTATAATATTACTAGCTGACTCGCGCAACTTCGTCTGCGTCACATTTTCCATTACTGCTCCGCTCCTTTTTGCCTTAGCGTGATGATATATAGTCTATAGCCTTCCTAGATAAATGGGCTATCTAATACTGAAACAATTTTACAAATCGGATCAGGAGTTCCTGAGATTAACGCGTTTAAACAAACAAACTCTTCAGCTTTATAATATTAGTAAAGACTTTGTGTCATCATCATCGTATCATCCGAAAGACCCGTCCACTGCTGGCAAAGGCCTCCCCCAAGCATCGCCACATCGAACGGTCCTGTGCGTCTCGCATCCATCGGCTACCCGCGACCTTCACCAGGTCATAGGTCCACCTTGTGGGAGGCCTTCTAACGTTGCGTCTTCCAGTACGTGGTCGCAACTTTTCGGTCCCATCGACCATCCGTCTTGCGAGCAATGTGCCGCCCCGCCCACTACCACTTCATTTCATATTGTTTGGATTTTGAGAATTTGGATTCTTAGCTTCAATGTTTTCGACTTGAATGCAACTTAGTAAATGGGAAGATCACGAGCCGGATTATGACAAAAGTGATTCATAATCGTACCTAGTACCTACATTCTCGTGGTCCACGAGAGCGGCACCATTGGTAACAAGACATGTTCCAATGGTTCCGCTCTTATTACGTACGGGTATTGTAAGTATAGGTATACTTTCAATACCCGGAAGGGAATGCCGCACCAGCTATTGACAAAAACATCGCTATATATGGGGCAACGACATTTTCTAAAACCGAATTTTGGGGGCCGAGTCACCCGCGTCCGTAGGAGAATACCCTTCAGCGAATCCCTACACGTGGTCCCCGGGTGGTGCTAACCAGGTGACACTAACCGCCTCCGTGGTCTAGTGGTTATACCACCTGATTCAGACCCAAAGGTCCCGGGTTCGATTCCCAGCGGGGGCAAATTTTTTGCTCGGTTTGGTTGGTGGTAGGACTTGGTATAAGTCCGCCTGGCAAGCTACCACCATCATGCCTAAGTCTGTCGCCATAACAACAATGTTAACAGCATTGTCATGTGTTCCGGCAGTTAGAGGTATGATAGCCAGTTCCTCTGTGTAAGAGGATTCCGGGTGAGACTCACTTCCATCTTCGGCCTAATCATCGCTTTCCATCAGGTGAGATTTGGGCCAAGAGTTTTGGGCCGTTTTGTATAAAAAAAAAGTATAGGCCACGTGTCCGGGCCTATTAATAACTTTTATTAAAAAGAAATAACAATACGCATATGTACGTCCGATCCGTCTATTAATTTCTTGATAAGCATTGTACGTAACTTATTTGTATTCGTTCGCATTGTATGAGGGTTTCCCAGAAATAAAAAATTGTTTAGGTACTTAGGTTTTTGCTAATAAAAGAAATAGCGATAACCCAAGATAAGTTCGGGGTATTCGATAGCTTTAGAACACAAAAATAAATCTTGAACAAGATGGCCTAGCATGAACGTTTTTAACTTTTCAACGTAACGTAAAATTATACTACAACTACCTACCTAAAATAATCGTTTCGCACATACAAAAATTTTGTATGCCGCACAAAATGAAACTTCGAACGCTTACAACTCTAATCTCTTCAAAGTTAGAGTGAACAGGCTACTTCTGGGTAAGCTCGCTCCATCGTAGACTTTGTCTCTGTCATGTCTGACCAAGACTAGAGTCTAGAGCAAACCCATCTCAAATAACAAAAAAAACTAAAGTACTATATATATATATATATATATGATAGTAGTTGTTTTTTATTCAAAAGATTTACGTTAACGATACTGGAACATTTACGTTAACGATACTGGAACATTTACGTTAACGATACTGGAACATTTCTACCTATACGTCAAAACATTCGTACTAGGCTCTGTAGGTATGTACACTTGTACAGCTAGTCTATTCTGTAAATAACCATTTCGATATCGACTTCACCTGAGTGACTAAGCTTACAAAGTGAACTTTATTTCACACATCATAAGGTCTTGTATTTATACGAATTTGAAACTCACCTCGGATTCCGCTGTCGAGACACGAAAATGTTGTTACAGAATAGCACTGCAGATATCCTATTAAAAAACTTTTTTACAAAACAATATATCCGACTTCCAAACAAAACACTACAAAGTATAAAATAATCTTAATTTTGGAAGTTGGTGTTTTTGGTTTTGTATCTTTGTTGTTTATCACAGATATTCTCAGTGCAAAAAAGTATTTCATTCAGTTTTTTTCATTTCCAAACGTTTTAGTAACTTTTCATATGAGTATTGCGAAGCGCTTTCAACTCCGAGCTGTGTGGAAAAGTTTCAGCTCGAAAATTGCAAACTAGTTCTGTTACTGTTTTAATTTATATGCGAAAGTACCTAGAACTACTATCCTCATCAACGACGACGGCACTGGCTCGGTTGGCGCAGTGGTTGAGCGATCGGCTGCTGCGCCGCGTGTCGTGGGTTCGATTCCCGCACGGAAAAAATATTTATATGATCTACCGATAGTTGTTCCGGGTCTGGCTGTTTGTGTATGTGACTTTGTATGTTTTTAAACGCACCCACACAAATGATACAGGACAAATTCCTAGTGTGGGGCAACGTTTTTTTAAAAGAAAGAAAGAAAGAATTTATCCGGAACTCGTACTGCGGGTCTAAAAAGGCCAGGTTAGCAGAATCAGAAAGCAAAAGCGGCTGTGCGTTGTCTGTTAATCACTAAGTCAGTCAATAACGGATGATTTTTATATAATATTGATGTTGATTGACATTATCGTAGGTTCTACAAGTAATAGACCTCCCGGTCTATTTCGTAGACATTTCTGCGCGAAAACCCAGGTAAAGTGAACTGGAGGTGAACTGTCGTTCCACATTATTTGCATGGATTGCCATCACACTTCATATTCACCTAGGTTCACAAATGACCGAATTGCCTATATAGTTTCCCTACTACGGGAACCCAGCGGGTCTTAAGACGCCACTTCAGCAGAATCATAATATTAACCACAACACAACAATCGGTCAATTTTAATTTTCCTCTTTATAACTAACGCATTGGTTCAAGGTTGATTGGGAAAATTTGACAGTGGCGGGTAGCGTGATTTGCTTTCTGATTCTGCTAAAGTGGCCTTTTTAGACCCTAAGCCAGGCATAATACACGACACGCGAAAAGTGCATTTTGTGGATTTCACGTTAATTTTTTTTGTTTCTAGTTGGTAGATGGCAGTTTCCTCAAAGCAACATTTACCGAAAATGATCGTGTAATCATTAACTGTACCAATTCTCGTGTCGTCAGTGGGAAGCTATCGTAAAATTAAACAGTTTTAACAGATCGATTTGCCGCCATTACAAGCTATAAAAACCATCAGCGGCGTGCGTCGATCGATAAGCGTAGGTACCGAGAAGCCACGGCTTTTCCAGGGACCAATCAATTCGTCAATATTGTATGCAGCCTGCACCAATGCAGATATACCTACGACGTCATAGGACGATGGACGGACTCAAGTCATGGAGCATGCGCACGTGAACATCACCTTTCGACCTTTTCGGGCAGAAATGATGCCAAAGATAGACTGAGGTAAGATCTTATGTGATTTACCACGCCTTTGTGACGACTGGGTTGCTAGTATCAATTTTTTTTAAGTGAAAACTTCTTTAGCGGTTGAACACTTTTCTTGGTATGGGTAAAAAATGTTATCGTTGCTTCAGGACACGTGACCTGATCGAAAATTCGTAAGACTGATGATTCAAAAATGCACAACGTTAATGTTCAAGTTTTAAACAACGGTTTTCTATCGGTTACATTTTGGGGAGTGTGCGACGGCATTGCATAATTTAATTCCGCCAAGCCCGTTCCACCATCGGACCACAAGACGTACGGCGATGCGCCACCGGTACATGGTGGACATCCTACCTATACGCACAAAACGTTTTGGGAATACATTCATTGTGCGTACAGCTAAGGAGTGGAATTCCCTGCCTGAGTCTGTGTTTCCTGATAGCTACAACCTGGGAGTCTTTAAGTCAAGAGTGAATAGGTTACTTCTAGGCAAGCGTGCTCCACTTTAGACTGCATCATCGCTTAACATGAGGTGTGATAGCGGTCAATCGTATGCCTATCAATAGTTAAAAAAAAACTTCTGCCGGCACTCCTGGAGTGCAACCCGTTGTTTTTTATTCAGGAATCAGCCCAGTCGGTCAGGAGAAAGCCCACTTTCTCCTGACCTCGATCACGCCTGATGGAAAAGATAAATGAGTTCTATGGTATAGTGAGCTTACTCAGAAGATGCCTGTTCGCTCTTGCTTTGAAGGGATACTGGTTATATGTGGAAGGGAATAAAGACGCTGACAGAGAATACCCTACTTTTGCTGTGGGCATAATAAATGTGAAGGAGAAGCGCTGAGTAGGTACGACTCGTCGGGATATCGACCAATTGCGGATGGTACCCTGTAGTACGTCTGGTATACTGATAATAAAAGGGCAATGGTGGGAACGGTGTCCTGCCCTTCGCCTGTGCGTTTGAGACAAGGTGTCGTTGACTAGGATCAATACTTAGAATATCGCTGTCACAGCTATGTAGTGAATGTGGCGCTCGAGCATAGACTATCGACCGGTCCTGCTCTCTATGCACTTTAATCCGATTTTAAAAAGTCAGTGGGAGGGAGGCTTTTGACTTGTCCAAGTTTTGATAAATTTTACCTACTTTTGTTAGGCTAATTCGAGTTCGTGTCGAGTGGAAGAAGCGCCTTAAAACCTGGGGTTAACGTACCCGAAGGGTAAAACTGGACCCTATTACTAAGACTCCGCTGTCTGTCACCAGACTGTATCTCATACCGTGTTAGTTAGACAGTATGAAAGGGGGTCGTTTAATTTCTGTGTGCATAACTCTACAAAATGTACCTACTGAACAACATTGCGATTTTTCGGTTTATCTCATAGTAAGAGTTATTCATAATGATGAGTCAAATGACCCAATTTCATGATTTGCGTTCACTTTGTTCCATTTTTTATCGTGTGTACACACTGACAATTTTACATGATAAGGAGTTTACAATTTCCCGTGCGTTATTTTTACTTATTATAGGTACTTATTACCCTATAAATAATTTGGAATAACGAATAGTTCCTCCTAATGCCCTTTGCTTTCAAGGGCCGCGGTGTATCTTTCGAACAAATTCGGCAACCCTGGAACACGGAGTATTCTAAGGGCATAAAATACGGAAATTTTCCCAGGAGTACATGCTCTTTGCATAATATCCTCCTTTTCCTTTGCTAGAATACTGTACGTATATTTGCGCCGACCTCAGAAAAACGATAATGATTTTAGAAGTAATTTTCTCACCATAGGAAATGCGCCCTTAACGCCCGCTCGAAGGTGTCATTAAATGAGACTGAAGGGAGCCTTTACCAGCGTCAATCCGACCACGAAGCTTGGCTTGTGACAATGGCATTTTCCCCCTTTTCCGTCGGTAGGTAAAGTAAAGCTGCGTTTTCACCAAGATGTTTGTGTTGCGAGGAATGTGTTTGTTGAGAAACCTTGTTACTATTTTACCGATTCGCACGAAGCGTTTCCAAACGTCTTTTATAATGCGCACAGCAAAGTAGTGGAACTCTCTGCCTGCGTCTGTGTTTTCGAGCGCTTATAACCCATCTCTTCAAAGTTGGAGTGAACAGGTTCCTTCTGGGTAAGGTCGCTTCATCGTAGACTTTGTCTCTGTCATCTCTAACCAAGACTAAGACTAGAGTCAAGAGCAAACCCATCACAAATAAAAAAAATACCAATAGAACGCTTCATTTACTAACCCTCATACAGGAAACAGGAGGCAGGAAACGTAGCCTATAGCTCAGGTTAGATTTTTTAGACGGAAAAAACACTTGAGTCTATACTTATGAATAGTCTATTAGGAAAATGTCCAGGGTAGAGCACGTGTGGACGGCGAGCTGTCCGATCAGAACCAGGCTCGGGTCGACGGCGCGTTGTGTTCCACGCGCCTCAGATGTCAGCAAAAGTAGTAGTCGGGGCCCACTACGGCTAGTGCCTGCCAGGGTTGCGGAATTTGTTCGAAAGAGTCACCGCGACTCTAGGAGCCAAATGGCACTAGAAGGAACACGAATGCGTTTTAGTCAGTAAGAGCCCTGACTCTCCCTTCCGCTTCGCCCAAAGTGGGAAGAGTCATTTCAATGATTTCCCATCCATAAAAAAGGGTAGAGCACGTGACATTTTGGCAGTGCTTGTCAAATCTTTACATTTTTCGGGTTCCGTACCTAGTGGTTTACCAACAGAATCAATCATATCATCATCATATATTCAGCCTTCGCTGTCTGTTATGTAACTCTTGAACCACGAAAATATATTTTTAACATAGGGTGTAAAATGAAATTAAAGATTCAGCCCCATTCACATTAAAGAAACGTGACATTTTTCATAATAACAGACGCACAGGTCTATCTTCACGATTAAGCAACGCTTGCCGAGGTTGGTCTGCGGATGGGTGATCATCTTAACATACCGAGTTACCTCCTTGCCTCGGAAAGCCCGTTAAGCTGTTGGTCCCGGACGTCATTTGAAGATCTTTGGCAGTCGTTACGCATAGTCAGAAGCCAGAAAATCTGACACCAGTCTTGCCAAGGAGTACCGTGTTATCCAGTTAATAGGTTGTGGAGGTCTGGTAGGCAGCCGCTCCACGTAAAATACTGGTATTCAGCTGAATCCGGTTCGACTGGAAGCCGACCCCAATATAGTTGGGAAAAGGCTAGGCAGATGATGAGTAGATACGGAGGAATCTTCGTATGCGAGTCCGACTCGGACTTGGCCTGTTTTTTGGGCTTCCGTACCCAAAAAGTGACCAACGCAACGCTATAACTAAACCTCGGCTGTCCGTCTGTCCGTTAGCGGGCGTCTTCTTCCTATCGTGTTGGTAGTAAGGTCTAACCCCTCACACCCTTTTTTTAGGGATGGGAAATCATCCAATGACTTCTCCCACTCTGAGCGGAGCGGGAGGGAGTGTCAGAGTTCTACTGACTAAAACCCATCCATGTTCCTTCATGTGCCCTTTGTGTTCCGGAGCCGCGGTGTCTCTTTCGAATAGTCCCGCGACTCCGGCAGGCCCCCACACACCTAGTGTTACAGTTTCTAAACCGCCTCAAGAGCCTCTGACATGGTTTAACGACCGCCATTTGGCGGCCAGGACCGCCGCCGGTCAGAGGGCTGTATCTCAAATACCGTAATAAGTAGATAGTTGAAATTTTCATAGAAAGAAAGAAAGAAGAAACGAATTTATTCGGCACACACGGATTCATACAATGTAGGTACAATTAAAGGGTATAAAACTAAGTTTGGAAAACAATAACATTGTGTGCCCCGCGGCTGCGCCAAATAGGTCCAGTTCAGCAAAATGCCTATGCGAATAGATTGTGTCTTTCTATGGCCGCTAAAACAACAAATAAAAAATAAGGCTTATGGTACGGAACTCTTAATGTTCGAGTCCGTCTCGCACTTGGCCGGTTTTTAGAAAATATTGTATTTAATGAGCGATTCACAAGTCTTTCAAATAACTATTGCATAGCAAAAGATTAATAGAAATACAATCATTGATTTCCAGCTGTATATCTGGTACACCCCTGGTGACTGGTGTCAGATTTTCTGTCGTCTGACTGTCAAAGATCTTAAAATAGCTGGCGGGAGTCTCGAAGAGTCTCGGTATGTGAAGATGGTCACCCATCCTCAAACCGATAATACAGCTTAAGTAGGTACAGGAAACCGCACACCCATGCCAAATAAAATTCTTTGATAAGACATTTGTCTCGTAACAGTAAGCGCGGTTTTTGTAGTTCAGCATTTCATTGACATGCGGCTGATCGTACCTATTTACGTAATTCAAATGTTTATTTACTTCACACACACATCACGTAGTAGGTATATAAGCCTATATGTAGGTACTGTAATCCTATATTATATTAAATTGAGTGTTCCACGCACGTGTAGGTACGCCCTTGGGTGGTCCGTATGTGCTTTATATCTAGATACGAAGTAACAACCCTGTAAATGTTACCAACCCCTAGATAAAGTATGGATTTTTGAGCTACGAGGAACTTAGTTGCCATGAATATTTTTTCTGAATTAAACCTATATCATAATAATTTATCATAATGACCTATTTGTCTCTTTTGTATAAACCATGAATATTTTATAGAAAAAATAAATTATTCTTATTCTTATTTGTTGTTTTCTTTCTCGGGTCTCTGGAGACCCGGTCCTTTGGTAGGCGTAAGAGGGGCCGAAACCAACTCGCAGAGGCCCCGTTAGACATTTCAAATGTAATGGGGCAATTCTTATTCTTATTCTTAAAATAATCCTATTAGGTAGGTACCTAATATTATTAATGCGAAAGTTTGTGAGTATGGATGGATGTTTGTTACTCTTTCACGTCAGAACGCCTGAAAGGATCGTCACGTGGCACAGAGGTAGATTATAGTCTGCAATAACACCTATGTTCCCTAGGGATCACACAGACAAAGCCGCTTGCAGAAGCTAGAATTGTACCTATATATTTTTAATTAATGAGCTCTTTTGTCTCACGGCTGGCCAAATGTCTACCCCACACTCTTAATGAAACATGCATTGTAAGTAATTTCTTCAGTAATTTCATCTTAAAACTATCGTCTCAAAAATCAGGAAGCTCACCCTACAAATAACTTCGATTCAAGAATTGCATTGCCTTCAGCAAAATTAATACTTAGGAACGTACGTTTCTCATTATGTTCATAGAAAATAAGGAACAATTTTTAAAGTCGGATGTCCCTCAGATGTGGTTCCGTACGTCCTTGGATCGATCGCCACAAGGACGTTGCGCGCGCAACCCTAATCACAACCCTGCGCGCGTCACCTGCCTAGGCGCGAAAACGTACCGAACTGTAATCTATGCACTCCTTTATTTATCCAAACCGGAATTCCTATAATTAAATTATTGTTTTTATTTAGACTTTGATAAAGTTCTCACTGATAAGTGAAGTTCAATTGAGTTTATTATCAAGGCCTGGCGAGCTGAGACCTCTGTTACGTAACGGACATTGAGGGCGCCACCTGGTGATTTTTTAAGCAAGTCCTTGAAACCTAGAAAAACATTCTGCTTTACTGAAATAGTCGAAAGTCGCCTTAACTTGTATTATGGGTTCAAAAAGGAATGCTTGTGGTCAACGTTAGGTATTTTAACATTATCTGAGCTAAACGGAAACAATATTATTATTCCACTTAACAATGAATTAAAAATAATGTTATAAGACTATGTTTAACGAATAGATAGCTATGTTATTGATTAACATGTGTTAGCTACTTATTTAGTGTCAAACCAGTACGTGCTAACAATGGTAAGGTGGGCCAAAGGTGTAAGTTCACCATGACAAAAATAGACCGTCACTTGCATAACCATGAAGCACAAGAAAATTTTCACAGATCACAAAAAGATTTTCCTAGAACGTTTTTCCGGATGTCGTGTATCGATTCTCCCTCCAAAAAGAGACGGAGCTCTGTCGTGAAGATAAAAGAGAAAATGTCAAAAACTCACCCCAACTCGATCCCGTGCGGCCAAGAAATTGTCCGGTCTCGCCATTCCACACGAAAATCCTGAAACCCTCCCATTTGCCTAGGTCCGGAGGGGGCGCGTAATACTGCTCAGCTACCTTCGTCTTGTCTGCCATGTTTGGATGCCGAGTTGTCGAGCCGGACTGCGGACGGGAATCGATTGTCGGCGCCTTCGCCCTGTGCGCCCCCTGCCCGCGACCCCGCGACCCGCCGCGCGCACACCCCCCTGCGCATAGCAACCCCTGCAACCCCGTGCCGCTTACGTAACGATTACATAAGACGGCGCGCGCACGTTTCAGACCTACATAGCGCACCAGCTTGCGTTGACCCCTCCAAACTCGCCACTAATCCCTTTTTTACCATCTATTGTTTGATTTCAGAAGGGAGTGGAGTTTCTTTGTTCGCCAGCTAGGAAATAGGGTTGCAAAATAATGTTTTGCCGTCGCGTAGTCTGCTTTGTTGTAGACTTAGAGACGGATTTAACTTGTGATGTTTGGCGCTAAGCTGGTAACTTGGCCTGGTCATTGTGCCAGGTTATTGGTCTATAGAAAATTGATTTCATGTCTGCGCAATCTAGATTTTATTTAGGATTTATCATGTTTGTCTGTAGAACATCGGTAATTCAACAGTCTGTTCATATCAGCTTCAATTATTAGGCATTAACTCAGCTCTCTAAGATTACAGGAAGCGGATTTTAATTCCCATAATATCTTAATTTCATTCTTTGATAACACATACCGAGGACCATTATTTCTAACCGACTTCCCAAAAAGGAGAAGGTTCTCAATTCTGTTGTATTCTATTTTTATGTTGGTACCTCATAACTCCGTCATTAATGAACCATTTTGAAAAATTCTTGTTTTATCTGAAAGGATATACGTACTTGTCGATTTCAATTTTATTAAAAATCGGTTTAGAAGTTTGGATTTAATAGAAAATCGAAATAGCTGGAATTCGTTTACTTGGATGATGGTTTATTGTCATCCAAGTAATCGAAATTGTTTAGCTTGCTTTCCTGCGATTTTGCAGTGGTGTTGTTACTTTGTTAGGTGTGGGGTACCACTAAAAGTGAAAAATAAAAACGTTCTACAAAAAAATACAACCGACTTCCAAATTAAATTAAAGTTATTTTATACTTTGCAGTGTTTTTTTTATTTGGAAGTCGGTTGTATCTTTTTGTAAAAAGTTTTTGATACCATCAGGTTTAAATTGCTATATATATAGTTATAATGTCGTAATTTGGTGACTGCCACCTATAGTCTTTGTTATTATATAGGTACTTGTTTAGGGTTACCATCGGAACCCAATGTCCGAAAGCCGGTGTCCGTCCGTTTGTGTGTGATTTTCTATTGCCGCTACAACAAGAAAAAAAATTAAAAGGGCATTACAATGTCCACTACGATATGTTTACAGAATAGGTTTCTAATTAGTCCGTAAGTTAAATTATCAAAAAATATTTGACCCGTATTTTTTTCTTGTGTTACGGGAACCAAAATTGACGAAGTTACGACGCTTTTAAAATTCTCAATACGTCACGCCGTGCAGGTATAATTTTTAGCGGGTTGTGACGTCACGAGCTTCCACTCCCGAGTTTTGATGCGTTTTATTCAAAAATTATTCATTGATTTCTCCCACTCCCGAGTTTTGATGCGTTTTATTCAAAAATTATTCATTGATTTACAAAAACAAAAATTACGTGTCCATTATTTTTCAATACTCTAACTGACGGACTAAATAGTTTTGCAATTTGTGGATGATGGAAACTAGCCTATTGCACTGTTGCCTGGTTTGACTGTTATCAATATATTTGGGAAAAAGCTAGGCAGATGATGATGTTCCATGATGATGAGTCTGTCGGTATTGCGTCTCAGATACTAGCGAAATCATCGTGTACAATTAAAATCAAGATCAATCAACTCGTAGATTCGTAAGCCAAGTTGTAATTCGATCGTTGAGACAACGAGGCTGCGAATCAATTAAAAGCAATTTATCTGATAATTTCCATACTCTGGCTATATTGGTCTACTAGTAACGGCCTGACTGCGAAATTTTAGGCCGTGTACTATTTAGGATCTGTTTTTTCATGCCATACGCTATATAAAACACAATGACGTAAATAAATAAATATGTTTATTATACTCGAGTTACAATAAAATCAATTGTCCCATTTATGCATCACTTTGAAAAGATTCGTTACATTTCCATATACCTAGATTACAATAATATAGCACCTAAGTATAGAAAATAATGTCCTGTTTGTTCATTATTTTAAAATCGAAGGCGTAGAATGTTCTCTACTAACATTACAAATCCAGTGTTAATTTAATGACAAAACTTAAGAAAAACATGAACGTGAACGCCTGACAAAAAGTAAATGCAACAATTTTACGAACAGCAACTTGCTAAGTAAGTTCGACAAGGCGCATCATTTCACTTCAGTTTTCTCGACCGTCTCTTCACTCCTCTGTGATTCACTATCGTTAAGTACTCCTTTTTGTGGTTTGGTCCAAGCTTGGCAGACGCAGGCAGGTCCTGGTCCTCCAGAGTTATGTCCAGTAGTTACTTGGAAGCCGCCATTGTTAGAGCCAGTTATTCCAGGACCAGAGATCTGATTACCAGCTTGCCCTTGCCCTTGGAAATGCGATGATTGATGGTTTTGCCCCACATACGAAGGCTGTGTCACCTGACCTTGAGGCTGGGTATGTCCTACATAGTTGTTAGACGGTAGAGTTTGCCCCACAAAAGAACCTGATTGTTGGTTGCTCACAAAGTTACTTGATTGCTGATTACCCCCGTAGGATCCCGTTGGCTGCTGTTGGAAACCACCAGACGGTTGATTCTGATAGTTAGGCTGGTTGGCTTGATGAGAACCTTGGTAGTTTACATTGGTGAACTGATTCTGATTCACGAACTGTCCAGGTTGCTGGTTCTGATTTTGGTATTGATTCTGTACTTGAACCTGTCCTTGTTGACCATGACCTTGCTGACCTTGACCTTGAACTCCACCCTGGAACTGTCCAGCTTGATGACTTTCAAAAGAACCAGTATTTTGTTGATTCTGTCCCTGTAACTGATTTCCTGACTGATTCTGTGGGTAAGACTGATACTGTCCTTGACCCTGGGTTTGGGATCCTCCGTAATAACCTTGTGTGTTGACGTATCCTCCTTGGGGGTAGGTGTTCCCCTGTTGAGGATAGCCGTAGTTCCCATACTGTCCCTGGTACTGCGCTTGACCTTGGTTTTGTTGGTACCCTGTGTTCCAGGGTGCGTACTGCTGAGGGTATCCTTGATTCCCCTGCTGCTGGATTTGGGCTTGTGTTTGGGTCTGCACGGTGGTGGTCTGCTGTGTGGGTTTGTTCTTGTGATTTTGGACTATGTCGATGACCCCTCCGATGATCTTCTCTGGGATGTGAAGCACTTTTCTTACTCTAGTTTCTTTCTCTAATGCGGTTGTTAGGGTGATGATGAGCAACTGAAAAGAGGACGAAATAATTTAAGACGAGCATATTTTAAAATAGTAAGTTAAAAAAATTCTATATGTGGAAGTTTGTTGAGGAATTGTTCAAAAGAGTTACCGCACCCCTGGAAAGCAAAGGTTTTTGAAACACGGGTGGGTTGTAGTAGTCAATAAGAGTCTGGCACTCCCTCCCGCTCCCCCTATAGTGGGAAAATACATTGAATGATTTTTCATTCACACAAATTTTACGTTAAAAGTACGGACGATTGAATCCCTACTCAGTCATGTTTTCAGTAAAAAATTTAATCCCTAAAGACTACACCGCGGACCACATAAATCTTTCGTATTACGACGAGAGTTGACATCTGATTACCGGCCTGAAAACATGAAAGGCTTCAGATAGTTTCGATCAAAGTTTTGATTATGACAATGCTGAAACTTGGGGATATTTATATCCAAAACCGGACGTTTTTCGGCTGAAATTTTGACGATTATACGATTGATGATAAAATGATAACAGAGATTCTGCTGAATGACAAAATTGTATTACGATCGCTATTAAACAATAAAATATTATTTCAATCGTGTTCTTTAATTAGAAACACTTCAGCTTTTAATATTGTAAATATTTTAAATTGGTTCGAATTACATTACCATATTTAGGTAGGTCCAACATTCCGACAGAATTGAACATTTTGTACTAACACAATATTTTCATATTTTCTTTTCGATTATTTTCCTATTAAAATCAGCGTCAACTCACCAGTATCGAGATCTTCCTGAATAATTCCATGGCGGGACTGGCACTGCACACTGGTGGCGGTCGAAGGTAAGCGCTGCGATTGACGCCTCCCTTCAAGGACAAACTTTTATATTGCAGCCACCAACCGCGATATGTGTAGGGCTGACACTCCACATTTCTTTTTAAAGTTGATTAAAATATTATTTTGTGTAATACTGGTTGATAGGTAAGTTAATTATAGAGATAAAAGGACTTAAGAATAAAATTATGCATGATACAAAAATTACACCGAAGAAGAATTGGCAGCGTAGGCTCTCGTAGACTTCTCGTAGGCTCTTGTAGACTTTCGTAGGTATTCGTAGGCTCTCGTAGGCTAGCGTAGGCTTCGTAGACCTCTCGTAGGCTTTCGTAGACTTCTCATAGGCCTACGTAGATTCCTCGTAGACTGACTTATAGCTTGTGCAGGGTTTTCGTAGGTTTGTTAAAATGCGTAGGCTTTTGTAGATCACTAGTTACTCGTAGGCGCTCAAAGATTTTCGGAGACCACTCGCAGTCGATTTTTCATTGAGCACAAAAGAACTCTGACTTTCACGAGATTGTTTTTGAACTTGAAATTGTTTCTGAGTAAAAATTAGTTTCTATTAATACAAACTGACCGGGCAGATGTTGTTTTGAGGAGTTCGATAACAAACACGCTGACACGAGATTTTTATAATATCTATTAATATTTAACCAACTGTTAGGTATCATATTGTTTCTTTATTTGCTTTTGTTGTGGGTTAGGTATGTACTGTATTTTCTTACCCAGCAAAATCTAAATTTAGGCAGAAAAATGGAAATAATAATATCGTGTAACGTTTAAATAATCCTATTAGTAGTGAAATACCTATAAGGAAGGATTTAAAGGTAATCGCATTTGTTAAGTATAATGGTACTAGCTTATTGACCAGTATAAATATAGGCCTTATTTATAAAAATCACGTTAAGTCGTTGGTCCAGGCTGTCATTTGTAGATCTTTGGCAGTCGTTACGGATAATCAGAAGCCAGTAAATCTGACTCCAGTCTAGCCATGAAGTACCGTGTTATCCAGTTGATGGGTTGTGGAGGTCTGGTAGGCAGCCGCTCATTCACCTAAATCTGTTTTGACTGGAAGACCGACCCCAATTGAGTTGGGAAAAGGATAGGCAGATGATGATTTATAAAAATCTCAATACAGCTGTAGCAGATTCTTTTATTTTTTATAGATACATTTGATTTTAGAACCTGCTGCCTAATCAGTTAGAAAACCACCATCTTTATAAATTAGGTCACAAATAAAATACAACCATACCATTACTTTTTTAGAAAAGAAATAAATAAAAAACCGAAAATAAAAAACTTTTTTTAATACTTCTCTCTCGTGAACAGCTTTTAGATTTCAGTCACTTTACCAGGCTTTAAAACTCTTAATTATTTACGTTTACCATCAAAATTACGTTTTCTTGGTTATGGTGACCCTGCATGGTGAGAATGCACCTTATGATGGAACACACTGGCGTGATGGCGCGAGTTATCTCGCCCTACGCGCCAGTACCGCTACTTGGGGCTGTCCGGAGCGAGCTGCAAGGCGAATATCGATAAGTTAGCTTCTGTTCGCGGTGTCGCCCGCGTGAAAATGGTTTTTTTTTTTATAGAAACATTCTTATTTTCATAAAATATATCTCTGAAGGAGTCAGTTACTCCTTATAACATTAGTTATCTGCCCGTGAAAGTCCTGTAAAATCGGTGCAGCCGTTTCGGAGATTAGCCAGAAAACAATTGCAAAGGAGTGGAATTCCCTGCCGGAGTCTGTGTTTCCTGATAGCTACAACCTGGGAGTCTTTAGGTCAAGAGTGAATAGGTTACTTCTAGGCAAGCGTGCTCCATCTTAGCTTTGTTCCAGTTAGCTTCTGCTCGCGGATTCGCCCGCGTGAAGTAATTCATCATAACACGATCTATCTACCAATGAAAAAATCCTGTCAAAAACGGTGTTGCCCTTTCAAAGATTAGCCAGACAAAAAATAAAACATTAATCGATATGAAATCAAATTTAAACAGTTCCGCGAGCGAGAACAATTAAACTAAGTGCATAGTTCGAAAGGCAAGATTTTTTTAAGGCAATTTTAGTTAGGTAACTATAAAATTTGCTGTTCATGATTAGGTAGGCACATACATTTCAATCGTGTTTTTATTGAATTTAAAGTATGTGCTTTTTGGAGCCGGTCCCTTTAAAAAAAAATGTACCTACTTATACTCGCAACAAAAAAAATTTCCGCACTTATTATGATAAAACTATACAATTCTTTTTTTTTTAGAAATATCAACTAAGTCATTAAAACAAAAATAAAGATTTCGGCGAATTGAGAACCTCCTCCTTTTTGAAGTCGGTTAAAAACTTAAACACACATATCGACTATCGACATGTCGACTATCGATACCCATTTCACCTCCCGTTAACCGCACTGTCCGATCGTATGATTGACGCTGCGCCCGCGCACCCGAATAAAGAGCATAAGTATTCCTTTTGTTTTTTTGCGGCCAATCGACACGGTCAGCGAATCATTGCCGACGGCCAATTTATTATACAAGGAGTTAGTTCGTCGAAACCGAATGATGAAGTGCCTTAGCACCGTTCAATGATTCTTTATCGGGCATTAAGGAAAATTACTTTTGAATGATCGTGTGTGGTGATTTTTTATTTATTGTTTGTTGGTTACGGTACTTTTTTTGTGGTGTTGTTTTGGAATTAAAGAGCGGTAGGTATCACTGTTATGCGTTTTATAAGCTGTTTGTTTCGGATGTATGATTTTATGTCTTCAATGGGAGTGTGCTATATTTTGTTAAGTTGAGGGGAATGCAGATGATAGGTACCACTCAGTGGCGGATCCAGGGGGGCTACCGGGGCTACTCTCTGGACTGGACGCAAAGGCTACCGATCTCCCAGTCCACCCCCACTTAGACGATGCGGGAATGTTGCTGGGTCGTTTTAGTGGGTATACCGGATCAGCCCGGGGAGTCCCACATAGCCCTACTCCCCCGAGTGGGAGGGTATGCATAATGCATTTTTTTTCCAGTCAAAAAAAATAAGGGGCTACTCTCTAAGCCCGAAGTCCGTAGTTTTGGCCTTAGTTGCGGGCATTTTCTACTCCGTACCACCTACGGACTTAATATTAGTCCCGAACATCAACAAAGAATGAATGACAACATGATTTCACAGTAACTGTCTAGTGTCGTATTGTCGTTGTCATTAATTGTTAGTGGCTACAGACTTCGGGCTTAGAGGGTCCCACAGGACAGTTTGGTGAGGGGTTTTACCCCGCTGTGATTAGAGAATAGTAAATAAGCTCATTACATTTTCTTTTGCTAAATGATATGCAATGAACAGTAATAAATTTTGTCAGTTGTTGCTTCAATCTTTTAGGAATGCAAATTCAACCAATTAATGTCTTGGAAATAAAGGTGTAAATAAATTTAAATGACAAACTATATACACTTAAAATGGAAAATAAAACTCCTAATTAAAATATGGCGTCAAAATATTCGCCACCATCGCTAACGACTGAAAGTGAGCCCAAGACCAAATGACTGGCGGCATTGCCACGTTGTATGGCAGTGCTTAGCCTCTATCCTCGGTAAAAGCCAGCCCTTTGGTCACGCGAAGTGTCAACTAAGCGTTTTGCTAGATATTATCTACTATTACAATTGCTCCAAGAAAATAGTTCTGAGTTACCGCTGCCCTGGACCGCAAAGGGCATTAGAAGTAACACGGATGAGTTTTAGTCTGCAAGAGTCTGACACTCCCTTCCGCTCCGCCCAGAGCAGGACTATTCATTTGATAATTGCCACAAAACAAAAAGGTACTAAGAGACTAAGTAATGACGCATGCAGATGGCA
The DNA here is from genome assembly GCA_963859965.1 of Ceramica pisi. Classification (NCBI taxonomy): domain Eukaryota; kingdom Metazoa; phylum Arthropoda; class Insecta; order Lepidoptera; family Noctuidae; genus Ceramica; species Ceramica pisi. The sequence continues at coordinate 25,244,442 of OY982531.1, read as the reverse complement.
GCAATCGTCTCCCAGTACTCCTGCAGATGGACACGGCCTATTGCGAGCGCAGTCACATCCTCTGGCCTTGGAACGCAAAGTAACACGGTTGGAGTCTGGCATTCCCTGCTCCTCCTAGAGCAAGAGGAGTCATGTAATGATTTCCCATCCTTAAAAAAGTCACATAGGTTGAGGAAAAAGATGATGATGCTTTTACAATAGGTCCTTCTCCAAACCCTTCAGGAGAATACATGCATTATTTCACTATGTGCAATGATGCAAATAGCCAATGACGTGCCCTTTCCACCCAGAGCGGGACTATTCATTTGCTAATTTCCACAAAAAAAAAAGATACTAAGAGACTAGGTAAGTAATGACGCATGCAGATAGTAGCAATCGTCTCCCAGTACTCTTGCAGACGGACACGGCCTATTGCGACCGCAGTCACATCCTCTGGCCTTACTACGTTTTAACTATGACACACAATTTTAAACCAAATTATTTGAAGAAGGAAAACTTTCAATTATCTGTTTGAACTGGTAGAAAACAGACTAGATATTTTCGCCCGCACAACTTCGTCTGCGGCACATTTTTTATTAATACTATCCTCTAGTCTACTATCCTATCCTGTTAGTCGCTTGATATTCATATGACCCATAGCTTTTCTCGATAAATGGGAAAATTATTCAAAACTAAATTAATGTTTCAAATCGAGCCACTTCTTCCTGAAATTAGAGTGTTCAACCAAACATAAAAAACCGGTCAAGTGCGAGTCGGACTCGCGCGCCGAGGGTTCCGTATAAACTTGTAGATATTATGTTATAAGCAAAAGTTTTGGTTTACGATTTATGACGTATTAAAAAAAACTACCTACTTACTAGATCTCGTTCAAACCATTTTTGGTGGAAGTTTACATGTACATCATATTTTTTTTTGTTTTATCATTCTCTTATTTTAGAAGTTACACCGACACACATTTTACCACTTTGGAAGTGTCTCTCGCGCAAACTATTCGTTTTAGAAAAAAATGATATTAGAAACCTCAATATCACTGTTGAAGACCTATCCATAGATACCCCATACGTATGGGTTTGATGAAAAACAAATTGTTGAGTTTCAGTTCTAAGTATGGGGACCACCAAAATTTATTGTTTTTTTTTTCTATTTTTGTGTGAAAATGTTGATGCAGTTCACAGAATACATCTACTTAACAAGTTTCAACAGCATAGTTCTTATAGTTTCAAAAAAAAAGTGGCTGTGACATACGGACGGACAGACAGACATGACGAATCTATATGGGTTCCGTTTTTGCCATTTGGCTACGGAACCCAAAAAACGCGCACTATCTCCGAAGTAAGTCCTGTATTATGATGACTATCAGCCATTTAGGCTGCGTTTCCACCAGAGATGTGCGAGGATGTGTAGCGAGGAATGTGTTTGTAAAGAACCAATAGAATCGCTTCATTCACCTCGCCTCGGTCAGCACAGCTCTGGTGGAAACGGCTCAGCGGAGCTAGATTTTTGCGCATATAAAACAAGCGAGCGATTTATGTGCGACGGATGTGTACGAGGGATGTGTGCGAGGGATGTGTTGCGAAGTTTGCGCATACTGTACCAGCCAGTTAATTTTTCTTCCATTATGCCATGCAACCGTACGACTACAAGCGCTAACGACAGCAAAGTGAGACGTGAGCGGCAGGCAGGCGTTCGCGTTACTCCGCTCACACATTTCACAGCTTCGTAACGCATCCTCGCACCACACATTAATGCGCATTTTCACAGCTCCGCTACACATTCTCGTAGCCACATTTTCATCGTACAGCTTTGGTGGAAACACCCTCACATTTTCACAGCACAGCTAGACATCCTCGCACGACACATTTCCATCGCACATCTCTGGTGGAAACGCAGCCTAACAGCCATTAACAGCACATGTGTGAGTACTGTGTACCTTTAACTTAAACTTTAATTATCAGTTTTAGGTTTGACTTGAATGTACCCTGGCGGTTGGGAGTGTCATGCTCACTCAAAAGTCTAGCTGATGGTGGCGTATGCGTTTGATCATTTGGCTCCCTTCAAAATGGTTGAGCCGAATGGTGCTGGCGCATGCGTCGTGTTCGTGAACGGGCGCCGTCAGTCGGGACTGGTCATTTCTCAGCTGCCATGGTTGATTTTAATTATTTCTTTGAATTGTACCTCTTTTATTCCGGACGCTTTTATCCTGCTCGTCTTTTACATCGTTCTCACATGTATGTATAATTTCAACCCGATGTAAATAAATCTTTATAAAAAAATATTATTTTTAAAAGAGTGTCCGTGGAGTTTCTTGCACGTTCTTCTCCATCGAGATCCACGCTTTGGAAGGTGCAAATACCTTATACTTTTTGGACCGACCAATATTGACAATTCAAAAGTGCCTGTAAATGGTTTAATTGAAATAAATTCTTGAATTTTTGAATTTTATCACATAACTTGAATCAGAGAGTTCCAGGATCCTTTGAAAGCTAAAGGTTATCGCAAATCAAGTCAGGAGTTACTTTAAGTGAGTTTAATCACAAACGACACGATTGTTATTACGATTGAGGGGGCGGGCAGCGGTCGGCGTTATGTTCAAGTGAAGCATTTAACAGATCCTTTCAATGTACATAACTATAAACTTTTTTTTATATTCACACTTGGTAGGTCTGAGAATAGGTTGCTTTTTATTTTTATCCCCCTAAGTGATAAGGGTGGCCTAGCCCATATTTTTTTGGACTGAATTTTTAATTTATTTTTGTGATGTGGCATTAAAAAACTTTTTACGAAAAAATGCAAACGACTTCCAAATAAAAAAAAACACTACAAATTAAAAAATAACTTTAATTTCGGAAGTCGGTGTTTTTGTTAGTTTCTTCGTATTGTGACACGTATTTTGTCGGTTGTATTTTTTTTTGTAAAAAGTTTTTTATTTTTCACTTTTTAGTGGTACCCCACCTAACCTAGCAACATCATTGCAAAATACGCAATTTCGATTACTTGGATCACAAAAAACCATCATCCAAGTAAACGAATTCCAGCTATTTCGATTTAAAATCCAAACTTCGTAACCGATTTTGATAAAATTTGAGTGGCACCAATCTGCATGTATAGCCTTTCCGATAAATCTACAAATCGGTTCATATATGACGGAATTATGAGGTAACAAACAAAAAAAAGTACATCCGAATTGAGAACCTCCTCCTTTTTGGGAAGTCGGTTAAAACAAAGTTTTGCCGGGTCAGCTAGTATTTTATAAATATATAAAGGCGAAAGTTTGTTTGTTACTCAATCACGCCAGAATGGCTGAACGGATCTTGATGAAATTTAGAACAGAGATAAATTATAGTCTGGAATATCACATAGGACACATTTTATCTTTTGTATTGTTGTTTCACATTATTGTGTCTAATTAATAATATTTATGATGTTGTACACTGACCGCCCTAAATCTAACTTCTTTCGCTAAATCCATCCAAAGGTTGTCTGTAAGAGATTGCCCTGTGCGATAAGACCGCCCATTGTACACTTGTTTTGATCAAAGTTTTTCCTGTATTTGTTATGAGGTGTACAATAAAGTATATAATAAATAAATAAATAAATAGGCTACTTTTCATCCCATGTTCCCTAGGGATCACATACACGTAATTCATATCTACACGTAACTCGACAAAATGTACTGCGGGACTGCGGGTCTAAATGGCCTCTTTAGCAGAATCATAATATTAATCACACAAAAATCTGTCAAATTTCATTATAATCTTTATCGCTAACACATTAGGTTCAAAGTTGATTGGGAAAATTTTACAGTGACGAGTAGCGTGATCTGCTTTCTGATTCTGCTAAAGTGCCCTTTTAAGACCCCCCCTTTTTTTTTTTAGTGATGGGAAATCATCAAATGACTTCCCCCGCTCTGGGCGGATCGGGAGGGAGTGTCAGACTCTTACTGACTAAAACCCATCCATGTTCCTTCAGTGCCCTTTGTGTTCCGGAGCCAGGGTATCTCTTTCGAATAGTCCCGCGACTCCGGCAGGCGTCGGCCCTTTCAGGCTCCTCTGTGTACTGACTCTCTTTGAGGCGCGCGTGGAACACGAACGCGCCGTCGACACGGCCTGTCGTCAGAAGACGGACGGACGGCGAGCCACCCATAGCTCACCGTCCACAGGCCCGCTTTTTAGACCCCCTTGAATAGCTGATTTCTTATTCACGATTTCGCGCTTTGTCCAATGGTAAAGTTGTTGATTATAATTTTTCGAATAAAAAATAAAAAGTATCCTTTCCTAAAGTTCTGTTGGTAGCTAGTCCAAGCCACGGATTAACCGAGAAAACTATAGAGCTTCAGTAATTTTTGACTCACTCTAGTTCCACCATCCAATTTCCCAAATTATTTACCTAAATCATTACACTACTACTAAAAGCTGGTAAATACTGGCTTTTAGTAGTAGTAAGTTAACTGTGTCCCTCCCACATAGCGCCGGCCGTGATCCTGCGCGGGAGCTCGCCTTGCGCGGGCGCAGTCGCAGAGCGCAAGGAAGCGCGCGCGCCGCTATCTGCTGCAATACGGGTGACAGGTAAGGTAAGGACCTCTTTTATTTATTTATATTTTTAATATTATTGTTGTTAGAGTGTTATTGTTTTCGTAATACGGATAGAACGAAACAATCTTATTGATGATTAAATGCGCGAGTAGTTTGAGGTCTATATACCTTTGGATGTTTTAATTAATTGGGTAGATAGCAAGGTTACTAGTTATAATAAGGGTGAATAAACACCGTAGTTACTTTTTGTTGAGCGACGTTTCCAAGTGTTAGTGGGCAACATCCTACGACAAAAAGTTATTTGTTGTTAGTATAGTTATAAGCTAGTCATAAGTTGAAGAATGTTACCTAATGTTATCGTGTTGCATTCTGTTGCTCCACAAAAAATAACTGCGGTGTCGATGCACCTTCAGGTGACCTATAGACTTGAATTAATAATCTATAAAGTCGTATTTGACAGCAGTATACAACATTGCTTTACTAGTAAGTATGAAAGAGGCATAAAATAAATCTCTTTCGCACTCAGGGGTAAAGACATCTTCTGTCCCTCTCTACTTAGCTGTCAAATCGGACTTCTTAGATTGTATAATTCTACGAGCCGCTATATAAACCACCCATTTTACTCTTGTTAAAAATTTTCGAGCTGAGCTAATGAGGAGCTCGCGGCTAAATAATATCAGCCGCATAGTTTAAGCAACGCTTGCCGAGGTTGGTCTGTGGATGGATGGCTATCTTAACATACCGAGTTTCATCCGTGCCTCAGAAAGCACGTTAAGCTGTTGGCCCCGACTGTAATTTGTTGATCTTTGGCTGTCGTTACAGATTGTCAGAAACCCGTAAATCTGACTCCAGTCTTACCAAGAAGTACCGTGTTACCCAGTTAATGGGTTGTGCAGGTCTGGTAGGCAGCCGCTCCACGTAAAACACTGGTATTCAGCTGAATTCGGTTTGACTGGAAGCCGACTCAGTATAGTTGGGAAAAGGCTAGGCAGATGATGATTCGAGCTGAGCTAATGAGATGTACTTTCTTTACATAGTTATAAAACAAAGTCGCTTTTTTCCATTTCATAAACAACGAAACGGATTTAAATGTTCATTAATAGAAATAGTGATAAATAAAAGAGTAATGAACAAAGGGAGAGGAAGGCCAAAGAAAAGATGGATGGATTGTGTTAGGAGCGATATGAAAGAAAAGGGAGTTAGTGATTGTTTGACGGCTGATAGGGCAGAGTGGAAGAAAAAAATGTGTTGCACCGACCCCAAGTAACATGGGATAAGGGCAGGAAGATGATGACTATAATTAAAATAGTGATTAAAAAGGAAGGTTTATTATGCATAATTTGTGTTCCCTAAACTCTTTCGTGACCGGAAAAATGGCGTCTGCTAGTAAACTATAAAATAAGTAATTATCTGCAGTACGATATTATCTAATCCTTTGAGCTATGTTAAGTTAATTTTGTTATTGTGTGTGCACTTATAGTTTTCATCATGAGTGAAACGGATGGGGTTCGAACCGACATCAACCAATGTTTATGGAGATAGATTAGTCATTTCATCCCGAGAATATTTTCCCTATAGTTCCCCAGTTTTTCATATAAATATCATGGCTAATGAGATCTAGAAAGTAGTATTTTTTAATACGTCATAAATCGTAAATCGCAACTTCTGCTTATAATATAACTAGCTGACCCACGCAACTTCGTCTGCGCCACATTTTTCATTAATGCTCGGCTCTTTTTAGTCTTAGCGTGATGATATGTAGCCTTTAGCCTTCCTCGATAAATGGGCTATCTAATACTGAAAGAATTTTTCAAATCGGACCAGTAGTTCCTGAGATTACCCCCTACATACAAACTTACAAACAAATGTTACCTCTTTATTATATTAGTATAGATAATATTAGTATAGATAATATTAGTATAGATGTATCCTACTGGTATGTACGGAACCCTCGGTGCGCGAGTCCGACTCGCACTTGGCCAGATTTTCTTTCTATTTAATTACCAGTCCTTATTGTGATCGTTCCATTTTCTTTACAGCATCTCAACCCCTCAAGATGACAGCGACAAAGAAGCGGACGTCAGACCTGACGAGCTTGGAGCGGTTCAACATTTACTATCGCGAGAAGGAGGTGCCTCTCACAGGGGCCCAGAAGGTGAAGAGGTTCATCTGGAACCCGAAGACCAGGCAGTTCTGTGGCAGGACCGGGGCCAGCTGGTGTGAGTAGATCTTGAGATATAAACCTTGTTAGCCTTGCTTCCGGGGGAAGGAGGTTCCTCTCTCAGAAGGCGAAGAGGTTCATCTGGAACCCGAAGACCAGGCAGTTCTGTGGCAGGACCGGGGCCAGCTGGTGTGAGTAGATCTTGAAATATAAACCTTGTTAGCCTTGCTTCCGGGGGAAGGAGGCTCCTCTCTCAGAAGGCGAAGAGGTTCATCTGGAACCCGAATGCCAGGCAGTACTGTGGCAGGACCGGGGCCAGGTGGTGTGAGTATACCTAGAGATATAAACCTTGATAGCCTTGCTTCCGGGGGAAGGAGGTTCCTCTATCAGAAGGGGAAGAGGTTCATCTGGAACCCGAAGACCAGGCAGTTCTGTGGCAGGACCAGGGCCAGCTGGTGTGAGTAGACCTAGAGATATAAACCTTGATAGCCTTGCTTTAGGGGGAAGGAGGTTCCTCTCTCAGAAGGCGAAGACGTTCATCTGGAACCCGAAGACCAGGCAGTTCTGTAGCAGGACTGGGGCCAGCTGGTGTGGGTAGATCTTGAGATATAAACCTTGTTAGCCTTGCTTCCGGGGGAAGGAGGTTCCTCTCTCAGAAGGCGAAGACGTTCATCTGGAACCCAAAGACCAGTCAGTTCTGTGGCAGGACTGGGGCCAGCTGGTGTGGGTAGATCTTGAGATATAAACCTTGTTAGCCTTGCTTCCGGGGGAAGGAGGATCCTCTCTCAGAAGACGAAAAGGTTCATCTGGAACCCGAAGACCAGGCAGTTCTGTGGCAGGACCGGGGCAAGCTGGTGTGAGTAGACCTAGAGATATAAACCTTGATAGCCTTGCTTCCGGGGGAAGGAGGTTCCTCTATCAGAAGGGGAAGAGGTTCATCTGGAACCCGAAGACCAGGCAGTTATGTGGCAGGACCGGGGCCAGCTGATGTGAGTAGACCTAGAGATATAAACCTTGATAGCCTTGCTTCAGGGGGAAGGAGGTTCCTCTCTCAGAAGGCGAAGACGTTCATCTGGAACCCGAAGACCAGGCAGTTCTGTGGCAGGACCGGGGCCAGCTGGTGTGAGTAGACCTAGAGATATAAACCTTGATAGCCTTGCTTCAGGGGAAAGGAGGTTCTTCTCTCAGAAGACGAAAAGGTTCATCTGGAACCCGAAGACCAGGCAGTTCTGTGGCAGGACCGGGGCCGGGTGGTGTGGGTAGATCTTGAGATATAAACCTTGTTAGCGTTTTGTGAGATGTTAATAGAATCGTACTGCAGGTCCGGGTCGACCTGCCAGGGTTGCGGAATTTGTTCGAAAGAGTCACCGCGGCCCTGGAACGCAAAGGGCACTAGGAGGAACACGGGTTGGTTTTTATTCAGTAAGAGTTTGACACTCCTTTCTGCTCCGCCCAGAGCGAGAGGAGTTATTTAAAGATTTGCATACTTTAAATAAAAATTTGCAGTGTTTCACGTGTGCAGCAAAGAGTTGCGAGCATAGCTAACGGGGTCCGCTAGGGCAGTGCTTGTCAGGGTTACGGAGTTCTTCGAAAAAGTGACCGCAGCACTGGAACGCTAAGGGCATTTGTAGGAACGCTGGTGGGTTTTAGTCAGTAAGAGTCTGACACTCCCTCCCACTTTATAGTCGGTCGTAGTAACCAAGGCATATTAGTCAGTAAGAGTGTGACACTCCCTCCCACTCCCACCGAGGGTTTCGTACAAACCTGTAGGTATATTTTATGAGCAAAATTTGCGGTTTACGATTTATGACATTTTAAAAAAAGCTACTTACTAGATCTCGCTCAAACCAATTTCAGGTGGAATTTTATATGGTAATATAATCGTATATTTTTTTTAGTTTTATCATTCTCTTATTTTAGAAGTTACAGGGGGGGGGCACATTTTATCACTTTGGAAGTGTCTCTCGCGCAAACTATTCAGTTTAGAAAAAAAATACAGTAAAAACCTCCATATCATTTTTGAAGACCTATCCATAGATACCCGACACGTATGGGTTTGATGAAAAAAAAAATTGACGGACGGACAGACAGACAGACATGAAGAATCCATAAGGGTTCCGTTTTTTGCCATTTGGCTACGGAACCCTAAAAATCAAGGGATCTCTAGCAAATGTCATGACTCATTAACACTGCAGCATTTTCATTAGGCTTTTAGTTAATACCTAACCATATTTTTGTTCGTCAAATCTTTGAGCTCCTTTAAGTTCTAAGTTTGAGCTACACGATAACTGACAAATGCTTACACTGTCTAGATAAGTCCACTTAAATCTGTGTGGTACTTTCCTCAAAAGCCAACCTCACCAGTTAGATTGTAGGTATAGACTTCAAAATAGCTCTGAGTTTGTTTCGGTGTTACTCAGGGTAGTCCTAGGAAGCATCGGCCTTTAGCCAAAGTGTTACCTATGTTTAAGCTACTTACAAAATAAAAATCACATTATCATACTTTACCAAGGCAGGTACAGCAGTACCTTAACTTCTTAACAACAACACATACTCACAGAACCCCTTTATTATGAATACCGGAGACTTTGCCTAAATAGTCGGAGCATAAAGACGCGCGTACCGGAAGTTGTGAGGCCGTTCATTGGTTCATTGAGATCATTGGAACATCCTGCGCGCGCGCCGCTCGACGCGGGATCTAACCGGTCAGCATGCAGGCAGCTCGTGGAGCTCTGGCCTTTCTTTTGTTAGAAAGACCTTGACAAAGAGGTTTTCTATGAGATCATATGTTGGTTCGACCACGTGATATTTTGGTCTATCATTACATTGTATTGTCCCCTGATCATGTCATTTATTCAAAAAAAGGATGAGTGCCAGCATTTTTTTAACGTCGACGTTTATAAAAAGACTGTCCAAAAAAATGGTAGTGATTGGCTTATTAAAAAAACTGGTAGTTTTTAATCTCGACAACATGGCAGTACCTGTATAGCAGTTTTAGCTAGGGATAATAGCCTACCTAGGTAGGCTGTTAAAAAGAGTAGCACAACAAGACACAGACAACACAAAGTAGCACACAAGGTACTTTTGGTTGTGGAATTTGTTCGACAGAGTCTCTCGGCCCTCAAACGCAAAGGGCATTAGGAGGAACACAGATGTGCTTAAAGTCAGTAAGATTCTAACACTGTTTCCCGCTTCACCCTGAGGAAGGAGTCATTTGATGACTCCCATACATAAAAAAGGCTACTTATAGTAATGTATGTAAAGTTTAGTTTACCTTGTAATTGGCGTTACTCACAGGAAAGACTTAGTTTAGAGCATTCTCACAAAATTATTTGGTTCAATGCTAATTTTCGTACGAGTACATGACTATTGTTGTTACTAATTTCTCAGTTGCAAGTTCAGCTACGACAAGTGCGAGTCGGACTCGCGTGCACAGGGTTCCGAACCTTTTCCTTTTTTAACATGATATTGTAACATTACAGACTTCTTATATTTTCTGTAATCTGTAGGTATATAGGTAACTATTATCTGCATTTATTTCGAAATTTTAGGCACAGTTGTTTCGGAGATAACGGGCGTGATTGGTAATTTTTGGTCTAATTTCTTGAATAACCTCCAAACAATTTATTTTAAAATTATTAAAAAATATTATTAAAACCCTCTAAAGTTAGCTCTTTCATTGAATACAAAGCTTTCATATTAAATCGCTCTTTTTTTTCAGCCAAAATAGCACTATTCTACTTCATCTTCTACTCGGCGCTTGCGATCCTGGTCGCTATCTGCATGTGGACCTTCCTTCAACTCCTGGATACCCGGCAGCCCATGTGGCAGCTTGAGAAGAGCATTATAGGCACCAACCCTGGGCTTGGCTTCCGGCCCATGCCACCGGAGGTCGCCAGCAGCGTCATCTGGTACAAAGGAAACGATCCTGGAAGCTACAAGTTCTGGGTCAAGGAACTGTCCAAGTTTTTGGCAGGTTAGTGATCATGATGCCCATATTCTATAGTTAGAGGGACCTCTAATGTAATGTTTTCTTCGTCTATTTTTTCTGTAACTTATATGGTGTACATAATAAAGAGTATTCTATTCTATTCTATTCTATTCTAATCGGCACACACATGAAATCAGAAAAAAACCCGCGTTTTAATGTCAATGAATAACAAGCTTTGCGAGTCAATTTCGACGAGGTGGAGTCGGGACGGAGGAAATTAGCTGGAATACCGCCTCTTATCGTATCCATTGTGGGAATATCTTTAGGAGTGATCTGCCAGATCTGACTAGATAATTACCGTTAGATGGTCAAACACTACATCACTTCATATTAAAAAACAAAGTCCTCCGCAGCATCAGTCTACCTGTTTGCGATAAACTCAAAACTACTGCTCTGATTTTCATACTGTTTTCACCAATGGATAGAGTGGTTCTCGAGGAAGGTTTTAGTAATTATGATTTGCCAAGCGGGTGAAGCCGCGGTCATCAGCTAGTCTTAAGGTGAAAGCTCCAACCAGCCCGCGAAATTCAAAATTTCTTGCGTTTTTTGTAATTTGCAGGCCAGTACGACACCGATATCATAAATATAACTCCTCCCATTCCAGTATACAAACGAGATGGAAAATCTGGAGCGAGTCAGAACATCCACAACTGCGACTTCAAGCTCCCTGTGCCAGCTGGCAAGGTCTGTGACGTGGACATCAGCGCTTGGGGCCCCTGCCTCGAAGACAACCACTTCGCCTACCAAAAGTCCACCCCTTGCGTCTTTCTGAAGCTGAATAAGATCTTTGGGTGGAAGCCGGCCTTCTATAACAGCTCTGAACATCTGCCGGTGGAGATGCCAGAAGATCTGAAGGAGCATATCCGGGATATGGCACTGTATGACAAGAATTCTGTGAGTTTTGTTTTGTTTACATATTTGTTTTTTTTTTCGTCCACTAAAAGTCCTCCTGTAGGACATATAGCCCACAAGTGTGTGCACAAACATAGATGTACTCCCTCTTCCGCAACTCTCATAGTAAGAAACCGGTCAAGAGCGAGTCGGACGAGCACACCGAGGGTTCCATATCATCATTGAAACACGTGAAATGTTTTTAAATTTTTATCAGAGAGATATATTCGTCAGAGAAACTTTAACAGTGCGGTGTAAATTGCAGATTCAGATCAGCGCTATCTCTTGACCGATAGTGAAAGTAATGTAATTTTTGTTGATGATTTCTGAAAAAGTATTTAGAGACATTGTGTTTTTCCTGTAATCTGTACATAAACTTCTATCACACAATAATTCTCAATGCAAGTTTCGCCAACAAGGGGCAATGGTAATTTTTTTATAATTTTTCATCTAAAGTTGACAATCATTTTTGGGAATGTGCTAGCTAAATAGCGCTCTTTCATAATTATGATACCCCACCTGTTCTAGTAGCCCCACTTCGAATTTTTAAGATCCTCTTCCAGTGTATCTTGCATTAAAATTTGTATTTCTGTAAACATCATCTAAAACTATTCCAAATTTCAAGTTTTTATAGCATTAGTAGTTCTTGAGATACCCAGCTGTGACAGAATTAGTCACACCATAAGGGTTCTATTTTACTATTTAGTTACGGAACCCTTAAAATGACGATAACCACAGGAGAACCAAGATAACCAACAGGCCGAAGAATCGAAGAATCGCCAAACTTAAGTGGTGGTAGGCCCATTCCAGGGGTTCAAAAGGTGCTAGAGAGGCGACCCCATAGACGCAGCGTTTGAAGGCGTCAAGGATATCGATGACTTGTATATTCACTGAATTCGAAGCGCACAGTACCAATAGATGCGGCGCCACTTGGGGTAGAGTGAAGACCTATGATATACATCGACGTGTTTCGGCAGAAATGAACGAGGAAGATGAGAAGTTACTACAAGTATACGGAGAATAACCTACACATGTTTTTTGACAAATAAATATATCTTATCTTATCTTATCTTAATAGGCGGCGACCTCTCGCGTCCGGCCCTGGTCCAAGCCATGGTCCGGAGCGACACGGAATAGGACGCCGTCACCTCCGTCTGCGAAGCAGTCATGCTAGCGAAGGAGGTGACGGAGTGGGTGAGGGAGAGAACCGCTCGTCCCGGTCGCCGTAGTAGACGCCGCGGGCGTCGGAGGCCACCTGGTGACCTCCGGCCACCGTAGGTGCCGGTCTGTGGATGGTAAGCTATGGGTGGCTGGTCGTCCGTCCGTCTTCTCACGACAGGCCGTGTCGACGGCGCGTTCGTGTTCTACGCGCGCCTCAAAGAGAGTCAGCACGCAGAGGTGCCCGAAAGGGCCGACGCCTGCCAGAGTCGTGGGACTATTCGAAAGAGATACCGTGGCTCCGGAACACAAAGGGCACTGAAGGAACATGGATGGGTTTTAGTCAGTAAGAGTCTGACACTCCCTCCCGCTCCGCCCAGAGCGGGGGAAGTCATTTGATGATTTCCCACACCTAAAAAAAAAAGTGTACGGAGAATACCTAGTTATGTTTTATTTATTCCTCAGCTCAACATGGTGTGGGTGTCCTGCCAGGGCGAGAACCCCGCTGACAGAGAGAACATCGGGCCCATCCAGTATCTGCCGTCGTACCGCGGCTTTCCCGGCTACTACTTCCCGTATACCAACCAGGAGGGTTACCTGAGTCCACTCGTCGCTGTTCATCTGCAGAGGCCCAATAGTAAGTCTACCTGACCCAAGAGTACTGAGTACTATGTTGTTCCTATGTTCCAAGTCATGCCCTCCAACTCGACTCGAATCACTCAATCAATGAGACTTTTCTTCTGAACATTTTTTTAATTGTCGTGTTTATAGAATGGCTCTTAGTTAAAATTACAACCGACTTCCAAATAAAAAAAACAGTACAAAGTTAAAAATAACTTTAATTTCGGAAGTCGGTGTGTTTGTTAGTTTCTTCGTATTTCGACACTGACTTCCGAAATTAAAGTAATTTTTTGTCGGTTGTATTTTTTTGTAGTGGTGGCCTTTTGAGGAAAGTACCAAGCAGGTTTGAGTGGACCTGTCCAGATAGTGCAAGCATTTGTCAGTTATCATGCAGCTCAACTCAGAACTTTGAGGAGCTCAATGATCCGACGAACAATACCAAAGTAAGGACATTTGGTTAGGCCACAAAGTGTACTCAAACCGCCAGAAACTCATGATATTAATCTTAAAAAATAACGACCTACATAGTCCTCGTTTATTGAAGATTTTTCACAAAAAAAAAAAGCAGATTCATTCCTATTTAAAAATGTCGAGCATCATCATCTGTCTAGCCTTTTTCCAAGTACATTGGGGTCGGATTCCAGTCAAACCGGAAAACCAGTCAGCTGAATACCAGTGTTTTACGTGGAGCGGCTGCTAACCAGACATCCACAACCCATAAACTGGATAACACGGTATTTCTTGGCAAGACTGGACTCAGATTTACCTATTAGCTTCTGACAATCCGTAACGACTGCCAAAGGTCTACAAATGACAGCCGGGACCAACGGCTTAACGCGCTTTCCGAGACACGGAGGAAACTCGATATGAAAAATGTCGAGCAGACTTGTATATTCAACTATTTTATTTTAAGTATTTTTTTCTGTGTACAGCGGGCGTGCTCATCAACATCGAGTGCCGAGCGTGGGCGCGGAACATAATGTACGACCGACACGAGGCCATGGGCGCCGTGCACATCGAGATCATGATCGAGTAGGACAGCAGCGATTTTGTACACATCTCACCATGTAAACATGTCAACTTAGGTGAAGTGAACATATTTATGTGAGCTGCCAATCCATACAAACAAGATAAAATAACAGCAGTGCGATTCTGTAACAAACATGTCGAAGTGAATACTTTAGCGAAGTGAACGACAAGTGAGCTGTCATGCCATCTTGTTTGTATGGTTTGACAGCAGTGAACGAAAAGTGAGCTGTCGGTGTTCACCTAAGTGAACACGGTGAGATGTCGACAGAATCGAACGCCAGTTCACTTTATGCTCACTTCACCTAAGTTTACACACGGTTAGATGTTGCTAGAATAGACCGCCAGAGGCTCCAGACAAGTGAAATTCTGTCAGCGGTAGCGTGGAGAACGCGATTGCCAAAACGTAAAAAATGTATGGGATTGAGTTGTTTCACAATATGTCAGCGTTAACGAACGTTATAAATAACGATTACGTTAACAGATGGCCTGAGCACTGGTTAACGTTACTTTAGTTGGGTCAAATAGAACATTATTGTGAAATTTCTTTTGAATTCCTCAAAAGTAGTTCGTCTGATGACATTAGATAAGGGTAGAGTGCAAAAAAAGGTATTTAGGTAGGACCCGTGTTAATAACTTGAGCTATTGGGATGAGCAGGAATGTTTTGAAACAGCGCATCTTATTTAACGAACGTTGAACCTCTTCCGTAATCGTTACTTTTTGACGTACGTAGGTTACGTTAACCAACCGTTTAAAACAACACGCCCTTAATCGTAAATTTGGCCGTGCGTTAACGCTGACATATTGTGAAACGACTCAATTTTTGATTTAACGATAGGTAGCACCATTTTTAACGTTTACGCGTGCGGTAAGTGAACGTGAAACAACCTGCCTTAACACACTGTCGTTATGTCACGTAATCGTCCATTCCATACATTTTGGCATTCCAACAATCGCATCCGCTATGATAATACAATTTGTGTAGCGCCTCAGGCCCTGACTCCTGTGTAGATGTAGAGGAAGATCAGACAGGATTTTGAAGAAGAGGAAATAAGTTAGAGTTTAGGCAATTGTCTCACCGCCAGCGAGGAAACGATTAGCTTTCGACTCTCCTGCTCGCCGAGGAAAGGGACAAAAGATATAGATCTTGTGTGAGTAAAGGAGACACATACATTCAAAGTCGATAGCTGGCTGTTCACACTGCCGGCAAGCGGCTCTTACCTCTAATTGATCGCAGCGACAAGAGCTCTCAAAGATGTACTCGCTCAGCGATCCTCGCTTAGCGGTCAGAACTCACCAACCAGCGGTAATTTCTACCTTTAGTATTACGAATAAAAGCCCGTCTCACAAAAGCACTCGCTGAAAGCCGAGCGTCAAAACTATCGAAACTTTTCACTCGCTACTCGAGTTTGAAGCTTTACTCCCTACTCGCTGATCGCCGCCGGTGAGACAAGTGCCTTACTGTTGAATTTATTACGGAATGGACTTTTAAGTACAGTCAACAAAACAGATTGGATAAGAAAATACAGTTGCACCCTCTCTCTGCTGAGGTTAACAAATATTAATATGTTTATTTACATTGGCAACTAATTTTCAAACCGTTGGAATTATGCAAAGTCTGGAACTTAGCGTTATGCCACAAAATTGAATATTGCTTTATGGTGAGGCCAAATGAAAGTAATTTTGTGAGTTGCGTAAATTGAGTCGGTGGAATTCGGTTTCATACTAAAGTCCAACTCATTTTGCGTCGTCGTGTGGCACAAAAAACAGAACTTTAATATGAAACCGAATGCAGCGTACATTTCTCCGACTCATTTTACGCGACAACTCAAAGAAATACGTTCGTTTTGCCTCACCCTAAAGGAGGTCGCAGTTGATGTCCACCCGTGTATAGAAAGCTATTTAATACCTTTTTAAAGTAAGCGACCAAATTTATAAAATGGGTAGATTTTTTCTGAAAAACCTGATTTCATCATTTCGGACTGCAAACTTCATGAAGATACCGTCACAATTGATGTCATTGTATTTAATATGAAACCAAAGCAAGGCTAGAATACCAAATACTTGATTGGATAATTTTAATTTGTGCGTGATTGTCGATACGATGAGTGAGACTATTTGTAAATTATTTTATTAAATGTAGATACCGAAACTGAATTTTAATTTCACTCTTCTTTTTCTTCAGGTCTAATGACCCTACCCAAGTGTTAGAGTTTCTAAACCGCCTCAGGGCCTTCTGATATGGTTTAACGACCGCCATTTGGTGGCCGGGACCACAGGATACGTGCCTTCCGAAGCACGGAATCATTTTCAATTGACGACACGGTTGGCGCAGTGGTTGAGCGATTGACTGCTGCGCAGCTTGTCGCGGGTTCGATTCCCGTACGGAACAAATATTTGTACGACCTACAAGTATTTATTCTGAGTCTGGGTGTTTTTCTATCTATAATATGTATGTATTTACAAAAAAAAAATGTATATAAGTAGTTTATCAGCCATCTCGTTACCATAACACAAGCATTAGGTTGCTTAGCTTGGGACTAGATGGCGTTGTGTGAAATGTCCAAGGATATTATTATTATATTAATACTAGCCCCGCGCAACTTCGTCCGCGTCACATTTTTTATGTATGCTCCGCTCCTATTGGTCGTAGTGTGATGTTATAAACTATCCTATCTCTCAAGTTGGATCGAACTGCACATGGTGTGCGAATTTTTTTATAATCGGTTAAGTGGTTTAGGAGTCCATTGAGGACAAACATTGTGACACGAGATTTATATATATTAAGATTATTAATTTCACCCTACAGACATGGAAATAGCAACGTTGAAAGAAGGTATCGGAGTCTGTGTTTCCTGATAGCTACAACCTGGGAGTCTTTAAGTCAAGAGTGAATAGGTTACTTCTAGGCAAACGTGTTCCATCTTAGACCGCATCATCGCTTGCCATCAGGTGAGATAGTGGTCAAACGCGTGCCTATAAAAAGTAAAAAAAGGTAACTACCGCGACCTTTCGTTTTTGAAACGAAGAATATATCCATAGATAAATGTAGGGGTCAATGACCGTTATTGCAAATTTTCTTTTCCGCCTATTGTGTGTGCGTAAATAACCATAGATATAATTATATAAACGTCGCTGATGTACTTTACTACATTTTATTTTTTTGGAGATCGGTTTCGTCTTGACGCCAGTCTAGGTTAGAGATGACAGAGACAAAGTCTACGATGGAGCGAGCTTACACAGAAGTAGCCTGTTCACTCTAAATTCCATCTGGCGGGGCCTCGTTAAATCTTTTTTGAACTTACGGAAGTAAATAAAAGAATATTAGACATACATCACAATCTATTTAAGTACTCATTTACAAAAATAACAACACACGTCTATATATTTAATATTAAGAGGTAAATACAATGTTTGTTGCGTAATTATGAGGTCTCTGCACATTACAACGTAACAAATTGATCGTAATGTGAGGAACTGTAAAACAAAACACAACACGGTGCATGATTTATTGTAAACAATCAATCCAAAGTAGCTGCTTTCTAGTAAGTGAAAATATTCAATTCTAGATATGTCGGACCAGAAAATATAGTGCTAAATAGCAAAAAAAAAATAATTGTATAGTAAATCCAAATCGATCACAACTGTGAATTATATTAAAAAAAACTGCCAAGTGCGAGTTGGACTCGCGTGCAAAGGATTTCGAACTATTTTTTTTTTGTTTTATTTAACTTCACTATACCTTACGCCAGATAAACGTGGAATAAAGAACACTGACCCACATACATTAATTGACTTTCTTGAGATCAAAATCAGAAATAATGACATAAAGCGGTACTGACTTGACTTCTATCGTGATCCTCTACATTCTCTAGTAATGAAAAACAGTTCTTAATTTATTATTCTAGTATCTACGAAGAGATATTAGGGAAAGGTCAATGTACTTTATTCCACGTTTATCTGGCGTAAACTATAGACTTCTTATCGTTTGACCCCCAAAAGTGACTCCCACACTCTAAATTTATTTATTTACGTAACGCGTTCGTGTTTGGGTCACAGAAGTCCATAAGTAGGTATACAAAATTTCAGCAGAATCGGTTCAGTAGATTCGGAGAAAAGTGGCTGTGATAGATGGGCAGACAGATTGCACGCCACAATTGGCAGAATGTGATGACACAACTATGTATGTCAATTATGTATGCCCTAAGAGTGGGACATAGCTGATCGCAATTAAATTATATAATTATGACCTGTATTATGTACCTACCTATGATCCACAATAAAGATATTGATTGATAGCCGAGTGAACACTATAGTAGCCGCATATGATTTGTTACATCTGACGTCTCAACTTGGTAGAAAGCAACATTAACATTTAAAGTATCAACTGTCAGCCAACTTACTTTAGTCATCGGTCAAATCAAATAGAGCGCGCTTCCTGTTACACATTTTCGGACTATATCAAAAGTCACTCCGGAAAGTCATTTCGGACTACATCAGAGTGCAGGAAAACGAGAGGAAAGATGTAACACATCAAAAACAAACAATTAAAACAATAGTTGTTGTTGTTGTAATGTACAGATACCTCATCGATAATACAGCAAGTATTCACTTTGTTTTTGGTCACATTTACTTAAAATAACAAAAACAGTGCACCCAGTGTACCAATAGGCGATAAATTAGCAACTTAATGTCAAATTAAATAGTTAAAGTCGAATCAACCTCTTGGAATAAAAGCAGCTAACATACAAACACATTTTAAAATTAATTTGGGGACAGCTAACGCTGAAATGCTACAAAATTCGATTGATATAAGATCAAACAAAAATCAATTTCCACGTGTATCGCTCGTGTGTGTTTCGTGTGTTGCTCGTTTTTTTTAATAAAACAGGGGGCCCACACGAATTTGTGATTAGGCCGAATATTCAATGTCCTGAACGGAAACCGAATTTGTGATCTGGCGGAATCACTCTTTTAAGAGTCCTATTACATTTTTTACGGAAATTCATGATTTTTGACGCTGTAGTTTTCAGCAGCAGTAAGATATTTTAATTATTTGATCCTGAATAACGATAGTGCCAGTCTCTTTCTTGTAAGTTAGAGTTACACATTTTCATTTTTATTTTCGTGTAATTTACTATAAATATTTTACGAACTGAGTTTGCAAGAAAAAATGTCGGCGATGGAACTTTGACGGTCAAATTCACATTGTTACAATAAATTCTTTTAAAAGCTGAAATTACTAAAAGGTAAGTTGAACGTTTTACTTGTGTTCTTTAAGTTCCTTGAGTTTTCACGGAAAAAAACATAAAGAAAGCCTAATTTAAGCCAGAAATGTCTTGATTCAGCGTCCATTATATTCCAAATAAAAACAATTTGATCAAATAAATTAATGTGATATAAAATTTCAATCTACAATGAATACGTTTAATTAGTTTTCGTTTGTCAATATAATAAAACAAAATTACAATCAATAAAATTAAAGTACTATATATTCTGCATCAATTCAGCGCGCGCGCTCCTCAGTCTCGCTCGAGCGCCCAAATAAACTATAATCCTATTCAGACTAGTAACTATCAAAATTGTTTCGCGGACTATAGATGTACTCCCAACGCAGACCAACGTAACTTCGTCTATTGCAAACGAGCATTTACGATTCGTAATAGGACTCTTAAGGCATACCACAGAATCATAGATATGAAGAATAATACAATAGTCTCATAATACTAAAATGCTTCTGGAAAAAATAACACTGGCAGTGGCTCGTAGAGACGAAATGGATATTTTTGTCTGTATACCTAGTTTAAATAATAGTAGTAGTAGTAGTAGTATTCATCATCCACAAATTGCAAAACTATTTAGTCCATCAGTTAGAGTATTGAAAAATAATAGACACGTATTTTTGTTTTTGTAAATCAATGAATATTGACAAAGATAAAACGCATCAAGACTCGGGAGTGGAGGCTCGTGACGTCACGACCCACTAAAAATTATGCCACGGTGTGACGTATTGAGAATATTAAAAGCGTCGTAACTTCGTCAATTTTGGTTCCCGTAAGAAAAGAAAAAACACGGGTCAAATATTTTTTGATAATCTAATTGACGGACTAATTAGTTTTTTTCAGGACACAAGCATATTATCTATGGTGTAATACCAATCAGCTTATTCGACTTTATTATGGGCGCTGGCAAGACTGTTTTCAGGGTGGTACTCATTAAAATCCCGCCTCAAATAGGCGGTAATTTTATTAGTGGTTTTATTAATTTATAAGGTGGTAATATTTTCTTTTGCCTAGAATTAAAGAAGATAGATACAAGACCTAACGTGAGAGTATCTCACCTCAGATTCATTAATATCTACATATTTTCGTATGTTTTATTGAAAGCCAGGGGGTGCAAGTGCACTCCCTTTCAACCCCCCTCCTGACGCCCGTGGATAAAAATATCTAGTTTGCCGACTGTTAATACATTGGGCACTCTGATACTAAATTGTTCTACTGACTTTCATATAAATAGTATTTCCTACTTTGTAATAAGACACATTTAGTTATTAGTGCTGATTGAGGAAGTGGGCAGCCCGTGTTCTGTGGAGCTGCTGCGAATTGCAAACTAGCGTCGCTAGCTTTTAAGGGGGTGACCTAACGTACACAAAGTGACTGCTAATATTATATCACACAAACGAAATCAACAAAAACTTGATATTTTAATGTAAGTATAGAAGCAGACGTCCCTGAGCATTAAATAAATAATGACAGCAAACACGACTGACATTAAGGCGGGGTTGCAGTACTTTTTAAGATTTTTGAACGTCTGAAAATTTTATTAATTATGAGTTTTTTAATAAATAAAAACAATTACATAAAAATTGAACATACCCTCAAGTAAATCGTAAAGATAGAAACGCGATTTAGAATGATTGGCTCGATACTTTTTTTAATCAAACATGACACTAAATTACAATTTTAAACGTGTACTGCTAAGAGATTTCATCACGAATATATATAAAAGTTATATCAATAGATCTAGAGCTTTTTATTTTGAAGTAAATGTTGAAACCATATTGTATAATTTCTTTATCAGTTTTCGCCAATATGAAAAAACAATCAAAATTTAGGCATGACAGTCGCTGTTGTTCGTCAAAACACACAGTACTGCAACCTCGCCTTAAAGTGCTTTTCATTTGTAAAATTCGTTCTGTCATATTGTGTGTACACTGTACCTTTAATAAATCCAAGCATCTATCCGAAAAAGAGAAACCAAAATATTTTTTTTAAATACTACACGGAAGTCCCCGTTGTCGTTTCTAAAAACAACTAAAATATCCCCCACTTCAACCCAGGCTGCCCCCCTCCCCAGCACTTGCGCCGGCGCATCTTTGGTCCCGTTCAGTCGATCATGATCTCCAGGTGAGTGGAGCCGAATCTCTCCTTCAGACTCTCCGTGTACTTTATGTTGTGAGCCCACGCACGGCAGCGGATGTTGATTATTTGGTGCACTGGAATTAACGAAAAACATGGTTATAAAACTTAAATGTACTGATAGTCTTGAACATTCATTTGTAACAGAACATCGAGCATTCGCTGTTTTTAAATTTGTCGAACCGAACAACGCCGAACAGAGCCGAGCATAGAGCTGATCATCTCTACGAACACTATCATGATCATTCTAGCGAACGCTTTAGTAAATGCTCGTCAAGAAATGTACCTATTCTTCACGAAGATGTCAAACAACAAACATGTTAGAGAGAAAAGCACTGTGCTACCGACTAAGTACATTAATGTCCTTAGTTTGACATTGTTCGTCAAATCGTTGAGTTCCTTAAAGTTCTAAGTCTGAGCTACACGATAACTGACAAATGCTTGCACTGTCTGGACAGGTTCACACAAATCCGTGTGGTACTTACAGCAAGAGACCACCTCGGATATTAACCTACATGGACCTCATATGATTTGATCTGCACGATTGTAGGAACTTTAAAAGAGGGTTTGACTTCTGAGTTTGTTTCGGTGTTTCTTCTCAGGGTAGTCAGCTAGGAAACACCGGTCTCATCTAGTTTAAGATTACTAAAAAAGATTGACGTGAATAACTGTCACGTTAAAGCTATTTAAAAATAATATAATTTTTCATATGACGACACGGTTGGCGCTGTGATTGAGCGATTAGCTACTGCGCTGTGCCGCACGGAACAAATATTTGCATGGTAGTTCTGGGTCTGGCTGTTTGTTTATGTGAATTTCTATGTTTATAAACGCACCCACGATACAGCAGAATTTTCTAGTGTGGGCCAAAGTATTTTCAATTTACTCACGTGTCGGATTCAGAAGCTGCACAGCGACGAGCGGGCTCAGGTATCCAGGCGTGTTGTCATACGGGAAGAAGACCTCGGGCAGGCCAGGGTAAGGCCAGTACTTGAGGGGGCCCAGGGCCTCCACGTCTGCGGGCCGCTCGCCCATGCATGATACCCAAACCTTGCGACGCTGGAAGAATGTACACAGATTTATGAGTCTCCAGATAGGAACTATTCCCTAGATTACCGGGAATCATCCGGATGTAGAAAGAAAGAAATTATTTAGCCCAAAACTTGAGGCATACAATACATTTATGTACTGTTAAAAATATAATGCTGGAAAATGATTAAACCAAAAAAAAATACAGTTAACAACAAAACAATTCTGTATTTTTAACATTAAAAAAGTGTTCCAAATGGGTCCACTTCAGCAAAAATGCCAGACAGCTAGTACTTGACGCTGGTTTTCAAATTAACCTGATACCTATGGTGGAATAGCACAGAAACCTTAACAAAAGAAAAAGTAATAATACACACAATGCACCACAGTTTCACAAATTGCGACTGTGATGCGAATGCGAACGTAACATAAATTAATGATAAAAAAGAACTTTATAAAACAAGCTTTTATTAAGTTATTTACCAATAATTTAATTGATTTAATGTGACGTTGTAATAGATTTCGTGTTCTCCTCAGCAAGAGTTATTTTTTTGCACTACCACAGTATGTAGTAGTGCAAAAAAATAACTAGTCCGCCATCTTGGATGATACGCCATTTTGGCGCCAAGCATGCATTGTCATCCAAAATAAGCATGTATTTAAAATTTCAACGGAATCGGTTAAAAATTATTGAATATATGTAGTCTTCAAATAGATGCAAGTTAACCTGAAGAACAGTACCGTGCTGGGGAGGTACAATATTAAAAGTTTAACTTACTTCCAGAGCAGTGGCGTTGGTGATGTAGTCTCTGATGTCAGGTGGCATCTCGGGGGGAAGGTCACCGGGATCGTCGTAGAAGTCGGGGTTGAAGTCATATAACTGTAACAGAAAACAAAATCTTCCGTTGATGTTGTGAACTAACTGTAACGGGAAGGAGGGATCTCTGCTGCTTTCCCATTTGCAGAATACAAGTTTGCTATGTCGATGCGACTGTTAAGTCGTATTGAAATTAAGCCATCTGCCTTACCTCGCCCAACTATATTGGGGTCGGCTTCCATCCGGTTTGAGTTGAATCCTCAACTGAATACCAGTACTTTTTGTGGAGCGACTGTCCTTAACTGATCTCCACAACACAGTACTTCTTGTCGAGACTGGTGCCAAATTTTCTGACTTCTAACAATCCGTAACTACTGCCAAAGGTCTACAAATGACAGCCGGGACCAACGCAACGACTTAGCGTGCTTTCTGAGTCTCGGTATGTTAAGATGGTCACCCATCCACAGACCGACCTCGGCAAGCATTGCTTTAAAAAGAAAAAACCGGCCAAGTGCGAGTCGGACTCACCCACCGGGGGTTCCGTACAAATTTTTAAGTAAGTACTTTAAAAATATTACTGTAAATTAAGAATATTTTGCGGCTGTATCTTTTTAATTCAACTTAAATGTTTGATTTTTTGCAGCTTCAAATGAGCATCTGGTTTTTGTAATTTCAACATTAAACCTCCACGCTTTCCCGAGAACAAAGTCATCCTATAAGGGTTCCGTTTTTTTCCATTTGAGGTTCGGAACCCAAAAAAAAAATATTTTAAAAATAGTTTCAGACGTAAGGGCTTACTCTATTCAACTTGATGATAAGACAGGGAGTCTTGTTGGCGTATCCAAAGTCATTCTCACTGGAGCAAGGGCCGAAGCTGCTGGTGTTGAAGGCACAGACCTCGGCGCGAGGAGGCTTCACGTCACCGCAGTCCCGCTGGTTCACGCCCTGGTTGATCAGCAGGGACTTGTTGTTGTACGCTGGAAGAAGATAAAGTTTGTGAAGATGAAGTGACGTGTTGCAAGTGTGAACATTGACCTGCAGGTATTAGTTGGATATGTTTTTAACCGTATAGTTAGGTATTAGTACCAATTGGACCTTGACAAGCGAACCTCCGCCGGCTCGGTATTAGAACTTGGACCTAAAAGATATGTCATACGACATCCTTATAATTAACGCTTTAATATAGCTACTTAAAAACATTCATTTAATTTTTAAAGACGCCTCCAGAAGCTTTTTACTTCCTGCAGGCAGGCAAAACATTTGGAACATGATATGCAACCTCTGGTGGTTAGGTGTTTTCACGATCATTTTAAGGAGTGGTCTAAAGTTTATTACGACGTGAAACTGTAGATTAAATTAATAGCAAAGCGCAGTTTTTATGCTTTCAGAAGTAAAGTTGGAAGTTTGGTTTGGGCTTTGGCATTGATTTCAGTTTTGGCTCTAGACAAACCGCCCTCTAGTAGTGATGGCGAATTTC
The DNA here is from genome assembly GCA_963859965.1 of Ceramica pisi. NCBI lineage: Eukaryota > Metazoa > Arthropoda > Insecta > Lepidoptera > Noctuidae > Ceramica > Ceramica pisi. The sequence goes on along the minus strand of OY982531.1, from coordinate 25,219,320 downwards.
GAAATGCCAATTCGACAGCGTTTATGATTTGACATTCTTAATGTGGTGTCCATCGCCTCCGTTTCGCTACCGCTGATAGAAACGTCATAAGAAGGTCAGAAGAAGAGTTCCTACCGCTATTTTTAAGACACTTTAAATTGGAACACGATTTCAAACCTCTTGTATTCAGCGGAGTACAACAAAACTTTCAACCACTCCGGTATACCGGCGGCATGGCGCTGTTTCTTATGCTCTCAGAGCTGAAGTTTTGATTACTAACACCGATTTCAGATCTTGCCTTTGTAGAAACAGAACTCCGTTATTTCTACGAAGGCAGGAACTGGCATTAGTGTTAACAATAACTCTACAGCTATCTACAACTACCTGTAGGTACACCATACAGCTAGGTTGCTACAGAACAGTTTCACAGAAAGATCACAAAATAAATATACTATAGTACTGAACGTTTGTTTTGGGAACACATTCATAGTGCGTACAGCAAAGGAGTGGAATTTCCTGCCGGAGTCTGTATTTCCGGATAGCTATAACCTGAGAATCTTTAAGTCATGAGTGAATAGGTTACTTCTAGGCAAGCGTGTTACATCTTAGACCGCATCATCACTTACCATCAGGTGAGATAGTGGTCAAACGCGTGCCTATCAAAGGTAAAAAAAAAATTGAACTTACGTGCAAGAAATTCATTGATATTATCGACGTATTTCTTGACCTGTGTGTCGTTATCGGCATTATACCAGATGAGAGCTCCCTCTTCAAACAACAGCGGCCGGTGACCCATCCCAGGGTAAGCACCTGGAAAACGTCACGTCATCACGGCTATTAGCTTCATGTTTACTCCTGAAGCGTTATGAGGAGAACGAATTGGTACACCATCATCATCATCTTCCTGCCCTTATACTGTGTGACTATTTTTTTGGGATGGGAAATCATCGAACGTCTCCTGCTCCTCTGTGCAGAGCAGAAATTGGGAATGTGGCCCCTTTTTTTATCCGCTCTGGCGCTCTGGGCGGAGCAGAAGGGAGTTTCAGACTCTTACTGACTAAAACCCATCCGTGTTCCTCCTAATGCCCTTTGCGTTTCAGGGCTGCGGTGACTCTTTCGAACAAATTCCGTAGCAGGCACAGGCCCTAGCGGGCTCCGTCTACTATTCTGAAAACTCTTTGAGGCGCACGTGGAACACAACACGCCCTCCACCCAGGCCTAGTTCTGATCAAAAATCGAGCCACCTAACGCGTGCCGTCCACAGGCCCGCGCCTACGGTGGCTGTGAATCGCCCTGCAACTCCCGACGCCCGGGGCGTCTTCTTCTGTTGCGGCGGCTGGGGCGTGAGGTTGCCCTCTCGCTCACGCGTTTGGCCTCATCCTTCGCTAGCATTACTGCTTCGCAGAAGGAGTTGACCGCTTCCCATTGGCCCTGGACCAGGTACCACTACTCTGTGAGAATGGGATTTGTGAAGATCGAGAGGTACGACGGCTTGACAGTACCTCATGGGAACTGATATACTTATGACGAACGTATTAACAGCATCAATAAATGTTCTCCCAGACACTAGGCTCAAAGACAACCCTAGATTTATGGCGTTGCCAATCTTGGCTCATCCACTATAGCCGTCAAATATCTACCTACTTACGAACAACCATACCATGCATACATGCCATGGTTTATGAGATTCTCAGATATTTTTAGCAGAAAGTAGGTACGTTTCAAATAAATGTACGATCGTGATGAAACATGAATTTTAAAATTTTGCGAAGAACGTCCTTGACCTCTTTTTTTATAAGATTTAAAAGTACTCGAATAACTTTTGATAGATGCGTCTGGGCATATAAAATAAACATGCTTGATTTATATATTTCCCTTACGTTCATCATAGACTTGTAAGAGTACGGTGGTTTTAGATCCAGTAACTGAAATTTCGTGAAAAGGCTTGTTTCTCGGCATTTTGTTTTTTTTTTTTTTTTAAGTAAAAACTTATTTAGCGGCGTTGAGAACTTTTCTTGGGATGGGTATAAAATGTTAAACTCGCGTCAGGACACGTGACCTGATCGAAAATTCGTAAGACGGATGATTCAAAAATGCACAACGTTAATGTTCAAGTTTTCACTTCTGCCGGCAACCCGTTGTTTCTTTATTCAGTTTAATTTTTGTTTTAATATTTATAAAATATATTATTATGAAATGTGCGTCTGTTTAGGTGGAATTTAATGATTTTTCTTTCATTCCTTCGATACGCCAGAAGATACTTTTTAGTGCATTTAAACAGCAATATCCAGATTTAAGAAAAAAAAACTAGGAATAACAACTACTCTAAACCATTGAAGGTTAAATTTAGGATAAAGTTTTCACAAAAGCTGTTCGCGCCCGTGGTCATTCATATCGACTTATAGTGCAATCAATATCACTGATATTGGTTTCACCAAGTCAGTACGATAGCTGCTTACCTATGATAGAGTCAGCGAGCGTGAAGTAGGGGATCTTCTCGTCCATGGTGGCCATCAGCCCACACATGCAGATGGAGAAGAAGATGATGATGCAGATGTACATCACCAGGTAGATCAAACCTATCACGCCTGGAACAAACATGGAAAAACTTATTTGTCAATCAAATAACGCTTGTACATACACCTTTCACCTTGTACAACAAACAAAATAGAATAGATATTGTTTCGTACAAATTTTTCCTCATGAATAAGGGGTGATGCAAATTATTTTTATTTGTAAATAGCTTCTGTTTTCCCGTTCTCGTAGGAATTTCAAGAAATCCTCTCTCAATTCCAATCTTGACGACCGCGAAACACTTACGGGTGCACGCGACCGAGAAGAACCGTAACTGTTCTATAGTAATTCACACAAAGCAGTGGAAATTATATTAATTTTTTCCTACTCCTCCGCTGTACTCTTCTGATTAATTTCGATGCGGGATCCAAGACAGCGGCTCATTAGCTCTTCGTTTTTCTGGTGGTCGCCACGGTTGATTCTGGCTTTCAGGAGTTGCAGTGGTTGGGAATGTGTGGCGGGCTTGTCCCAAAAAAAACACACACACAGAGAACATCTCACACTTCATTTTTCTTTCCATAAATATTGTTTAAAATCCTTGACCTAAGCTTAATGTTAAAGTTTTTTCCATTTGTTGTGAGCTCCTACTCGCAGATCCAGCTCCAGGGCTTGAGGCGCTACATGCTGAAACACAGGCCGCAAACCTAGTTCAGCAGTAGATGCGTATGTAACACATTAATAGGCTTGTGTCCTGAAAAAATCGAATTAGTCCGTCAGTTAGATTATCAAAAAATATTTGACCAGTGTTTTTTCTTTTGTTTAACCAAAATTGACGAAGTTACGACGCTTTTAAAATTCTCAATACGTCACACATTCGCATAAGTTTTAGTGAGTCGTGACGTCACGAGCCCCCACTCCCGAGTTTTGATGCGTTTTATCTTTATTCATTTTTCAAATTTACAAAAACAAAAAATACGTGTCCATTATTTTTCAATACTCTAACTGACGGACTAAATAGTTTTGCAATTTGTGGTTGATGGAATCTAGCCTATTGCAACTGTTTTCTTTATTAGGGTCATCATAAGTAGCTTATAGACAGATTGTGTAAACAGGTATTTTATCGGACTAAAAAATTATTTATTTATTTTTATTGTCGCCAGTCGCGGTCGCATACATCGGAACTGGACCTTTAGTGCTCCCCAAACTCCCCAAGGAACCTACAAGCCAAATTTCAGCTTCCTACGACCAGTAGTTTCGGCTATGCGTTGTCTGTCAGTCTGTCACTCACTAACGGAAGAAATTTTAAAATTAGTATAAAACATTACAAACGTCGAGAGCCCCTTGAAATTTTACTTTTTTGCTTTATTTCACCTATAGATTACAGGAAAACCTACAAGAGGTAAATGGTTTCAAAGCAATGTGACAAAGGAACTTGATTCATGCGGAACCCATGCCCGAGTACGACTCACACTTAGCCAGATTCTGCTTACAGTATGGTAACACAATTGGTATAACTTGTCCTTCAAAATAATGGTTTACAATAATGTGAGTGATTATTTAATAAAAATCAAGCCACCTCAGTCTTCAATCGACACTTTCGTAAATAGATGTGCATACATTTTGTTGAATGAGTAAATCAACAGACCAGTTTGTTCATATCATTAGAAGCAAACACTAGTAGCTATCTAAATACTCTATCATTGTAAATTATCACTTTGTACGAGCCGCTGTACGTATAATAGAGTGTTAAGTGGTGAATAACGAAAAGAGACAACGAGAAGCAAGTTCACTTACTGTCAGTTTCAACCATTTTACGTCAGTATTAATAATAAATTAATTTATTCAGGTAACGATAACCCAATGTACACAAAAATCATGAAATCAATCAATTAAATAAGAAATAGTACAAATCAAATAATAAAAAAAACAAACAATAAATAGAATTTAACAAATTAAATTAAAACAAATTAATATCAGTTTCAAAATGACAATAAATAAAAAAATATATAAAAAAACGTCGATAAATTCTTAACGTGTCAATACTATAAATTTTTTAAATGTCAAAAAATTAAATGTTAAAATAAGAAAAAATAAATCAATATGTTAAATGTCAATAAATCAAACTTTAAAGTGTCAGTAAATTAATTAAAAAATCTAATGAAATAAAAAATTTCATATCAATAAATAAAATTACTCCGGGGATTCTCCTTGGGAATACTCTCATAGTGCATACAGGGATAATCGCCGGTTGGTGCCCCATTTCCTTTGGATTTTCCTAACGGGGCCTCTGCGAGTTGGTTTCGGCCCCTCGTACGCCTACCAAAGGACCGGGTCTCTAGAGACCCGAGAAAGAAAACAATAAAATTAAATTAATATTGCTGAGCTGATTTTGATGATAGTAAATTATGAGTACAATGATTCCTTTTCTGGTATTACGTTTATTCTGTTAAACGTTGAATACTGTTGCCCTCAGTTAAGCGCCGATTTTTCAATAGTCAGACAAATTTTATTAGAGAAATAAAAATTCCAGTTTGACAGCATTTGCATAGAAGATATATCAAACAATCATAATAATTATTACTTCCGTTAAAAATTATCTGATGAATGAAAAATCAGCCCTTAATCTACCAACTGCCAAGGGTGGCTGCCAAGAATTTGAACTTACACCGTACTACGTCTTTTGGCAGCCCTTGTTCAATTCTAAATTTTTTGTTAAAATCATCGCCTGCTCATTACATAAAAAACTTCAAACGAAAGCTTTTTACACCCATAATGAAGATATGTGAAGTATTCAACGCCACACATTCCGCAACACCGCAAAATGTGCAGTACACTAACAAAGAGTAAAACATGGCCGTCGCAAAATGGCCGAAATAGCCGAAATAGACCGCGGTACGCACGCCGGTCATGGATTGTTTACATTCGCGTCTACGTCACAGCTAGCTTGGATCAGGGATGCCAGGAGTTAAAGACAGTACGCATAGGACTAAACTGGTCAAGGAAAATATCTTGGAAAACTGGCTTGTTCTATCTATATTTTCTATATATCTATATACTTATAATAAATCTGTAGAGTGGTCAATTCTGTACATGAAATACATTTCCAAAATAACTATCAGGGGGTGATTAGGGATCGATACTGATGCCAAAAATGCAATCAGTACTATTTTTGTCTGTCTGTCTGTCTGTCTGTCGGTCTGTCTGTCTGTCTGTCTGTATAACCGTTATAGAAAACAAAACTACTCGACAGATTTTAATGAAACTTGGTACAATTATTATTCATACTCCTGAGCAGGTAATAGTATACTTTTCATCACGCTACAATCAATAGGAGCAAAGCAGTGAAGGGAGATGTTGGGAAAACGGGAGAAGTTACTCCATTTTTTAAGCTTCCGTCGCGTGTGCAACCTTAATGGTGAAAGCTACACAGAAATCACGTATGACGGAAATGTTCTCCTTAAAATTATATAAAAAATATCCAACGACAGCATAATTATGTCTATCTTTTATGATTGACGAACAATAACACGTGTAACTCCCGATAGCTTAGCAGTTCGAAGCTTTCTGATTGTATTTGTCTACTCTTACGTTTATAAAACTCTCAGTCGTCCCTAATTAACATTAATAAAAGTTAACATTATTAACTATTCCATAAAAAAAGAATCATAGAAATCGGTATAGAAACACCAAAGTTATACATGAAAAACGCTAATAATAAGCCATCGCGCGTGAATACTGAATCATGCTAGTTATAAGGATTATTTTTGTGGTCGCGAACGCACAGGCAGGCGGCTAGCTAGGCGCCTAGAGGCTTGCTTGAGAGTAGCTTCGGAAAACGGCTTACGACAGTTTGCAATATCCTTTAATAATTATAATCTCAAATAATGTCGAGGGGAAGATGGTTATAATTTCGCTTTACACCAAACGAGTAATATTATAAATGTGAAATTTTGGTTGTTTGTTACTCAATCACGCCAGAACGGTTTAACGGATCTTAATGAAATTTAGAACAAAGATAGATTATAGTCTGGAATAGCACATAAGCTACTTTTCATCCCGGGAATATGTTCCCTAGGGATCACGCGGGCGAAGCCGCTGGCAGAAGCTAGTCTATAATATAAAAATGAATCCCTTTTTCCCTTGGTCCAAACATCAAGCTGCTTTCAGACTACGCTATAATATAATAGTACTAGCTTCTGCCCGCGACTTCGTACGCGTTCCCGTGGGATAAAAAATAGCCTATGTGTTATTTCAGACCATAATCTATTCCTGTTCCAAATTTCACTCAGATCCCTTCAGCCGTTTTGACGTGATTGAGTAACAAAAATATACACAAACTCACTCACAAACTCGCATTTATTATATTAAATAATATATAGCAGGAGTAGGATAACTTACTTAATGAAATAGTACGAATATAATATCAGAGATTATGAATGTCATTTTTAATCTTTCTCACACTTTTAAAAAAAGAAATGTAAGTAATAGCGGCCGCGGCTCCGCCCGCGTGGATGTCGGTTACCGCTGCAAAAAGCCTACCCAGGAAACACACGGTCAGAAAAATGATTCCCAGGTCAAATCACAGACACCGACACTAACATCGACGACGCAGTCATTATCCGCAGGCTACACAGATTGTCTTTCTGTGGATGTTAAAGTTGTTAATGATGAAAATATTTATAATTAATACTAAGTTTTCACTTCTGCCGGCAGTCCAGGAGTGCAACCCTTTGTTTTAGGATAGATAACTAAAGCGATTATTGTAGAGCTTCTCTACAACATTAATTGACGTTAAATCATTCTTTTCGTAAATCAATTCCTACTAATTTGAATGTTTGGCCCTGGACTTTGTTTATCGTTAGTGCGAAAGAAATTTTTACTGGAAATTGGAGCCTTTTGAAGGGTATAGGCATATCAGTAGGGATCATGGGTATTCTTGGTATATGAGCTGATTCAAGAATTTTTAAAATCGGTCCAGTAGTTTTTGAGCCTATTCATTACAATCAAACAAACAAACATACAAACAAAGTTGTCCTCTTTAGAATATTTAGTTTTCGCGCACGATCGCTGCGTAGGGAGCCGTATTACCTTACTCATAGATCTAAACTCCCCTCCCGCACGCGCACCCCCGCCTTGTTGACGTCCACTTCGCAACGGGCCGTGCAGCAGAAATCGTAATATTTTAATTTCGCCATAACTTCAAAACCAAACGTCCGATTTTAATCATTCAAAGACCAAATATTATCTACATAAACTGTACTTAGTGATGAAATAGTTTATTTTGATAAGGATTCATAGCATGAGTAAAATAAACGCGTTTAAATGTAGTCCAAAAAAAATCAAGATTTTTAAATAAAAAAAATGGTTGTTGTGCCTCACTCGACATAGATAGGTATAGTGTGTCGCGGACTTTTTTGTAGATATTTATAAGATCTACAATTAAATTAGAACAATGTATGGTTCTATCTTTTATAGTTTAGGCAGCGTACGGTTGATTTTTACACCTTGTGTCCGAAAAACCCAAATATCTTACGGAACCCTATTTTTTTCCAAAATAAAATATAGCCTATGTTACTTGTGGATAATGTAGCTTTCGAATGGTGAAAGAATTTTTAAAATCGGTCCAGTAGTTTTTGAGCCTATTCATTACAATCAAACAAACAAACAAACAAACAAAGTTTTCCTCTTTATAATATTAGTGTAGATATATAGCGTAACGTCTAACGTCATTCTGCACTCAATAGCTGCCCGGGCAGATAGCCCGCTTCTGTGGGCATTAGCCGAACGAACAAGGTCTGTTTTAGTTATTAAGTACTAACATAGGCTAAGTAATATTGTTACTAACACAGTGGACCTCATTTGTAGTCTGAGTAAATAAATTAAATAAATTAATTAATTATAGCTCATAGCGAGGCAATATCGCGCACCATACCTACATTGTTATGGACACGTTCACACTGTACTATATTATATATTAATGACAATGTATGTAGCGCGATATTGTTGTGCTATGAGCTATATACTCTATGCTATATATTATAGCGTAGTCTGAAACCAGCTTTATGCGTGAACGGCTGGACCGATTGCGCTAATTCTTTTTTTGTTGTGTTTGTTATTCTCAGGAGTTTCAATCAATTCAATCATCAATCAATTATCAATTTTTTTTTTCATAAGAACCTTTATAAAAAAAATTGCCGGAGCGAAGTCGCAGGGGACAGCTAGTAATAGTAGTAATCGATAAAACCGACCAAATGCGAGTCGCACTCTCACACGAACGGTTCCGTACTATAAACTAAACGTGACTTCCTCTTTGACTTTGGCTTTTGAATTCGACTAACGAAAGTAATAGGATTTTTAAATTTGTCTAAATCTTTTTACTTTTCGATATTCAAAAAAAACAAAAAGTGTCGCGTTACAACTTTTGGTCTTAATTTTTTCCGTCTAGCCCTCTTTCGCAACGCGCGATAAGGAATTTCGTTCCAAAATCGTTTCGCTCTATACTAGTACCTTACCTGCACTAGCGTTGTTAATAGTATCAAAGCTAGTGTAGGTGCTCGTAGTGTTTAGCTTCGCGTCAGGAAAGTGATCGTAAACTCTAATTGTGTATACACGTGCGGCTAGAATTAATGGTTTCTAATGCTTCAATGGTTCAGGAAAAACCGCATTCTTGTGAAACGAACGGTACTGAAAATTCAGAAGATGACCTGCTAAACTAAGTAATTCGACTTCTTTAAAATGATAATTTATTTATTTATTTATTTAAATAATGCTGTCAATTAAAAGTTATATTATCATCAAATGATTTCTTCCGCTCATCACCGATATTTTTTGGACCATGGTCCATGTGTGGGTTAACCTTTACACCACATTCTATCCGAAACAATATTTCGAATTACAAATGTACAAAAATTAAACGACTTCCAAAAAAAACACATTAAAAACCATAAAATAACATTAATTTCGGAGGTTTTTCGGTTTTGTTTCTTCGTTTTTTAACACTGACTTCCGATATTAAGGTTATTTTGTGCTTTGTCGTGTTTTTTTGGAAGTCAGTTATATTTGTTTGTTAAAAAGTTTTTTAATTTTTCACTTTTACTTGGATTTAAGTAAAAATTGAAATGCGCAAAAATGCTCATAAAATAAAAACTACGGATCCTAGCTGAATTAAATTTTAGAGGACCAAATGGCAAGTATGGCACATCAAACTAAAAAAAAATCACACAAATCGAATCAGAAACCTCGGAGTAATCGGTGTACACGCGGGCCTGTGGACGGCGAGCTATGGGTGGCTCGCCGTCCGTCCGTCTAGTGACGACAGGCCGTGTCGACGGCGCGTTAGTGTTCCACGCGCGCCTCAAAGAGAGTCAGCAACACAGAGGGACCCGAAAGGGCCGACGCCTGCCGGAGTCGCGGGATTATTCGCAAGAGACACCGTGGCTCCGGAACACAAAGGGCAGTGAAGGAACATGGATGGGTTTTAGTCAGTAGAAGTCTGACACTCCCTCCCGCTACACCCAGAGCGGGAGGAGTCATTGGATGATTTCCAATCCCTAAAAAAAAAAAAAAATCGGTGTACATACATACATATAAAAAACTTTTTACAAAAAAATACAACCGACTTCCAAAAAAAAACACTACAAAGTAAAAAATAACTTTAATTTCGGAAATCGGTGTTTTTGTTCGTTTCTTCGTATTTTGACACCGACTTCCGAAATTAAAGTTATTTTTTACTTTGTAGTGTTTTTTTTTGGAAGTCGGTTGTATTTTTTTGTAAAAAGTTTTTTATTTTTCACTTTTTAGTGGTGCCCCACACCTACCACACCACTGCCAAATCGCAGAAAAGCAAAATACGCAATTTCGATTATCAAAGAATCATCTAAATAGTCAAATTCCAGCTATTTCGATTTAAAATCCAAAGTTCGTAACCGATTTCGATATAATTTAAATGGGACCAATCTGCAAGCATATCCTTTCAGATGAAACAAAAATTTTTCAAATCGGTTCATAATTGTCGAAGTTATGAGGTAACAAACATAAAAAAAAAAAAAAAAAAAACATACAACCGAATTGATAACCTCCTCCTTTTTGGGAAGTCGGTTAAAAACAAAAAATACCCGCTGAATTGAGAACCTCCTCCTTTTATGGAAGTCGGTTAAAAATAAAAGGTGTATAGTGTTCATACGAACGAAGGTCCTTGATATTAAAGCTCTTTCATGACAGCTATTAAAAAGTTAGACATATTATGAGCTTAAGATCGTTTACGCTTCCCTTAATTAATACACTTATGAGCGTAACTATACGTAAAAGCCAAGACAGTGTTTTTGGGATGTACAAAACTGTCAGTGTCAAATATCTCCAAATGAATGATAACGGTCATGTTTAAAAACGAAGGAGAAGATTTGACAGTTTGTGGTAACTTGACTGTTCTTATACTCGTTACTTCTTGGAAATGAATAAACCGATTTTAATTAAACTAAATACGTCTATCCAGGATACCTAGGACTATAAAGTTTAAGTTGGGAATTTTTTAGACAGACAGAGCCAATTTATGTTTTCTATAGACAGAGAAAAATCACTCTTTCGTTTTCTAAACTCTTTTTCTAAAGCTCCTTTTTTAGTAGAATTTTGAGCTATTAAGGGCGGATTTCACCAATGAAACTGATCTCGATCAAGCTGCGTTCAAGAGTTGTCAGTGTCAATATTCCATAGAGCGGGAGTCCCACCCGGCTTAACATATAAGGATGAATGAAAGGAAACAAGAAAGGAAATTGGAAGTGCGAAATGAACAAAAGAGAACCGGAATGAAGATAAAAAACTACAATAATAAGGTCTCGTTGAATATGAACGGGGAAAAGCCACGTGGCAGGAGTGGGTTTTAGCCGGTAAGAGTCCGGCACTGTCTCGGTCGTCTCACAGTGTGGGCGGCCGATTCGTCCATGAGGATTTCCCACTCCTGCCAATACAAAAAAAAAAAAAAAAAAAAATATTCCATAGAAAATAATGGGTATAGTATTTAATCCTACAACAGTAAATCCAATTTTTTCTATTCAAATATTCGAAGTTACCACCAAAAATACTGGATTGCACACTGCTCATCAAATAAATCAAATCTATAAATACTGTTTGATCTATAAAGCTAAACTGTTTTACTGAATGACTACTTATCTGTTAACTAAAAATTATCTAACTCCCCGTGACGTCGACCGTCTAGGGTTAGCGTTTCCGTCAGCAGGTCGACGGAGCCTATTTCTATCTGCAGGGTTTATAGGAACCAAACTAACCGAACCTAGAAATATTATATTAAATTAAATTCTAGGGAGACAGCCAGCTGTGTGTACCTGAGGGAACTACACTGAAGCGTCTATAGTCTATACTAAGACAGACGAGGTACCTAGGAGTACCTAATAGTGGCCTACTTTCAAGGAACAATTCTAGGTAGACAACCAGCCCTGAGTACCCGAGGGACGTACTCCGTAGAGCGTCAATACCAAGGCGGGGGGTGGGTGGGGTTCGCAGAAAGCAGACAGGGTGGAAAATACCACGCGACTACGTATTGAGTGGTGTTTTCCATTTGTCGCTAAGGAAATATTGCTTTGTTGTTTTTGTATTTGAATAGAAATAATTACGTTCCACTAACAACTATAATAGAGAACTTACAGATATAGATCTTTTTAACATTTCTCTTAATAGCCTTGAGCAAAAACTTAAAAGTAGATATATCACCTAATTATAACTTACCTTTTTTTAAAAACAAAATTGTCTACTTTTAACTTCACTTCGTAAACTGATAATGATGTTTCATTGAACTTATGATCTGATACATAAGTTAAATGTCTTTGCACGTCTTTCATTGTTAAGAGTTATTGTACTTATTTTTACCATTATAGTATCACATTGTCGGCACTATAGGTCTTTTGTAAGAAACCAATTTTCTGATAAATTATTTTGATTCCGCTAGACCGACCCGAGCCGTGTCACGTGATGACGTCGACCGCCCGGGGTCAAATATCAAAGCGCGCGCAGCTGCACGCCAGATGTTTATGTTTACGTAAATATTTTTTAGTGGCCTTCTACTAAAGATACCGCTCAAGTGTTTTGTTATTTGTAATGCTGATAAACTGCTCTTTAAACTTACGTTAAGTGTATGATAACGGTTAGTTTCTATATTTTTTAACTAATTTGTAAACATTGAATATTGGTGAAAAAAACACATTATGTGAACTTTGAACAGGAATAATTTAAAAAGTAAATCGATAACATATATATTTTATGACTTGTATGGGTAGCTGGGTTATATCTAAAAACGATAAATAACAAACAACATACTCCACCGTACAAAAACATATATAAAAAAAAAAAATCTACCACCAAACATTAGCCATTTCCCGCCATTTTGCATTATTTACCTTCCGACCCACGGAACAAAAATTCTAATCATAACGTAAATTTCGTTTGTTTTGTTTATGTTTTGGCTGAAATCTATTGCCCAGTAAACATAAAATGCGATAATAATTACTTTTTAGTCTGAACAAGTAGCTAGACTTAATAATTAATCAATTACGATAGCGTTCTGACAACATGGACGCCTTGTGTAACAAGGGATAGGAAAATCATAAAAAAACATGCTAATACTTACCAACATGTTTATTTTCACTTGCACACACATTAATCACATCACAATGCACCCATAAAACATTACTTAACACTAATTCACTCACAAACAACATAATAAACAAGTTTATTCGACAGCTACGTCATTGCGCAACTCGCGTCATAGCACAGACTGACTAAAACATTTAATTTCTTTTTAAAAATGGACTCGCCCGTGGCGTGTTTCGTATTTTATGCATGTAGAAATGTATAAAGATTCGAGTGGAAAAGAGCAAAATGATACAAAATATCGTTTGTTAGACAGAAATGGACATAGTTTGACCACAGATCCGTTATTTGCACGACAGTCATTTCCGTGACTGGTGGGCGGTCTACGTCTATTAAGCGTTGTTCAGACGCGTGACTGTCGGCCGGTCTACCGGGACTGTTCGATGCCAAAATAAAATAAAATAAATAAAAATAAAATAAATAATTATTTTGGTTCAGCTGTGTTTCTGGTTGTTGGCTGTTGTTTTTTAATCATTGTTGTCTGAGAATAAATCATTTTTTTACTTTTAACTAACCATTATGATCAGTTTTAATACTAATTAGCGGATTACCAGTCCATTATTAAGTAGATATTTATTGTTTAAAAATAACACAGAATGAAAGAAAATCTATTAATACTAAAACCGGATGAAAATAGTCTTACTAATATAGTGTGAATACAAAATAGTACTCAATTAACTATAACGAAGTTTTATGCTCACTCAAATCATCATAAAAATGTTATCTCTAATGAAAATACGAGTAGTTACTGTGGCTAACATAATATACATTGCTTTTCCCAGTAGAATCAACATGGCGGAATGTGGCGTCCGAGACCACTGAATAAACAGAGATCGATACATTTATTACAAGTTTACGTAGAAAGATGCTCTAAATATTCTTGTAGAGAATAAACCATGGTTAGGTTAAACTATGGAAATGTATGAGAAAAACTTGTATTGGTATGGATCTTTTCACGCCACCTGCACGAAAACGTCACATTATATGTCATGCAAACTCAACCTAAATTAGGTTATTATTGCCCGACGGGTTATAATATGATTTTAATTTGGAGTTCAACTTGGAGGCTGATGTGAACTGTTCGTGAGCTTTCTTCATGACTTGCGAACAATTTTCTTGCAGTAGCTGGTGTGAAAAGTAGAGTATGATCCGTAGGAATAAAGGTGCCTTTGCCTTGGGTTGGTTTGAATCCCTCGGTGCATTCAGAATTCTTGTATTAACTCCTTGGCTTCGCCCGTGAGTTAAACTCTAAGCTCCCTCGCTTTGCTAGGGAGTAAACCAGGGATGGCAAACCTATAGCACGCGTGCCAGTGAGTGCACGCAGCACAATTATTGGGCATGACTATATTAGATTCACTTAGTATCTTGATCATCGCCGCAAGGTTGCCTACTTGTCGATCTTCTACAGATTGTACTTCGGTGAGTGTGCCCAAGAACTCCACAACCTCATTCCACCGGCTCCCTTCTGCCATCGCACGGATCGCATCCAGACGCACTGTAACTTACCATCCCTACCTTGTTGCTATTCCACGAATTCGCACTAAGCGTTTCCAAACGTCTTTTACGCATGCATGCTGTGCACATTGCACAGCAAAGGAGTGGAACTCTCTGCTTGCGTCTGTATTTCCGAACGCTTACAACCCTAATCTCTTCAAAGTTAGAGTGAACAGGCTAAGTTCTGGGTAAGCTCGCTCCATCGTAGACTTTGTCACTGTCATCTCTGACCAAGACTAGAGTCAAGAGCAAACCCATGTTTACTTCTAAACTAATATAATATTATAAAGAAGTAACATTTGTTTGTAAGTTTGTATGTTGGGGGTAATCTCAGGAACTACTGGTCCGATTTGAAAAATTCTTTCAGTATTAGATAGCCCATGTATCGAGGAAGGATATAAGCTACATATCATCACGCTAAGACTAAAAGGAGCCGAGCATTAATGGAAAATGTGACGCAGACGAAGTTGCGTGGGTCAGCTAGTCTCAAATAAAATAAAAAGTAAAAGTTCAGTTTGATTTCTGTTGTTGCTAATAAAACAGAAATCATACTGAACTTTTATTTTGATTTGAAGAAACACATTGTAAAATAGCTTTTTGAATTTATAGTTACAAAAAAAAAAAAAAATTTTAGCTTCGTATGTTATTTTTTGTCCATTAAATCAACAAGTCAATATTTTTTTGGTGGCACGTCATAACTCCACTATTATTTTTATAATGAGAATGACACGACCCACCAATAAAGGTTTGCCATACTTGGAGTAAACTTTAGAATTCTTGATTAGACGCCCGTGTGCACATAATGGGAAAATCTATCACTCTCATCATCTGCCTAGCGTTTTGGCAACTATATTGGGTTCGGCCTCCAGTCAAACCGAATTCAGCTGAATACCAGGATTTTAAAATCTATCACTCTAACCACGAAGAAACCTAACAACAGCTGCTCAACAACCAACTAGAAACAGTAACCAGCAGTTAACCTAACCTTGCATACTGTTAACCCAGCATTTATATGTATTTACACACACACATAATATATATGTACATATATTCCAGTAAGTACACGAGCAAATATACGCTGTTACCGAGGCCGACGGTCAGCTACTATTTGCGGAAAGTTTATGGCGTGACGCGGCCATTGCAGTGTTACTAGTAATGGATGTCTGAACATGGTTTACGTATGCTAGAATCAATAAGTAGATTTTGAAGCTGAATACCTATTCTATAATTTTTAGGGTTCCGTACGTAGGCGTCTTATTACTAAGCCTCTGTTGTCCGTCTGCGGCCTGCCTGTCTATCTGCAGCGCGTCTCTCAAGAACCGTAAAAGAGAATTTTAGAGTGTCTATTTCTATTGCCGCTATATAGCAAGAAATAATGGAAATGAATTGTAATTAAAAATTAAAGGGTGCACTTTGCTGGTTTTTAAAGCATTGTCAGTCGCAATCTGTCAAAAAAGTTTCATTTTTCATACTGTATGTTTGATAGATTGTGATTGACATGCGAATGCGAACGCTGCTTAAAAATTAGTAGAATTGGCCCTCAAATAATATTTTTTTTAAAACAAGCTTTTAAACATATTGAATGGTCCCCCATATTTTGGATTTAATGTGACGTTGTATTATTAGTTTTTGTGTTCTCCTCAGCGTGCCCTTTCATTTGATACCCACTATGTTAGTGCAGAAAAAATAACTAGTCCGCCATCTTGGATGATCCGCTACATTGGAATTAAAATGACGTCTTATAACTAAGCATGCATTATTATCCAAAATAAGCGTGTATACCAAATTTCAGCACAAACGGTTAAAGATAACTGATTTAAAATTCAGTTGCAAGATTCCACCCGGACAAACTTACTTACATACATCGCAAGTTAATAAAGAGCTTGTAAAATACTTATTTGTAAGACATAACTCTACTTTTTAAGCAGCGGTATAAGAGCTTGCTAGAATGAATGCCAAAATAGAGTGCAAGTTGGAGGCTATCTCTGTGCCAGCGGCAAATAATTTAGCTGAAGTGTTTTTACTGGCGTAGATAGAGGAGCTCGTGGGTAAATAATAACAGCCACACAGGTTGATCTTTAAGGTTAAGCAACGCTTGCTAAGGTTGGTCTGTGGATGACCATCTTATCATACCGAGTTTCCTCCTTGCCTCGGAAAGCACGTTAAGCCGTTGGTCCCGGCTGCCATTTGTAGATCTTTGGCAGTCGTTACGGATTCTCAGAAGCCAGTAAAATCTGACTCTAGTCTTGTGGTATTCAGCTGAATCCGGTTTGACTGGAAGCCGATCAAAATGTAGTTGGGAAAAGGCTAGGCAGATGATGAATGAAATATGTCAACGGAATTACCTATGAGTTTTTAAACGCGAGAACCATCTTCCGGGGCGTCAACTGCGTTACCTGCAAGACTGCAAAGCATGCTGCTAGTTTTCAGCTGAATCCGGTTTGATTGGAAGCCGACCCCAGTATAGTTGGGAAAAGGCTAGGCAGATGATGATGTTTTAAGTGGCGGAGCTAGCATGGGTGACACCCGGTGCGGATATTGTGGTATCATTGCAGAAAGTTATTTTTTATATTGTTTTCATTGATTAATCATACTAAGTTAACTCGATTTCTGGTTCTTCGATTATGATTTTACTTCATTATTTTACTTTCACTGTCGGGTCTCATCCCAAAACTGGTGACAACTAGGGTGGCTTGCCCATATAACATACTATTTGATGCCTATGGCTTCGCCCGCTTTTCAAATTATTTACTACTAGCTGACCCACGCAACTTCGTCTGCGTCACATTTTCCATTAATGCTCGCCTCCTTTTAGTCTTAGCGTGATGATATGTACAATTTTTCAAATCGGACCAGTAGTTCCTGAGATTACCCCCTACATACAAACTTACAAACAAATGTTACCTCTTTTATAGATATTATTATAAAAAACCTTCCTCGAAAACGACTCTATCCATTGGTGAAAAAAGCATGAAAATTGATGCTGCAGTTTTTGAGTTTATCACGAACAGGCAGACAAGCAGACGCGGCGGAAGACTTTCTTTTATAATATGTAGTGATTATTGAAATGTTGTGTTGACTATGTATTTCAATATATAATGTATATGTGAATATTTCTAGATTAACACATTGTTTTTGCACGTTAAATAGGTACATATTCTAACCTTGTTCATACAGTTGTACTTTAGTAGAAGATATAAAACGCAACATTACCCCAATTCCGGTGTTCACGTGCCCGAAATTCATCGGTTATGATGGGGATAAAATCGGAAATAACTCTGCAGTGATTCATGAGATTGCTCGCACTCACACATAGAGTTAACCAACATACAACTGTACAACTATTTTCTTGATTTTCCTCGGCAATCATCGCATTTCCGAATAAAAACGAATGCTAATTTCCATATCCATCAATTATGAGATTTATCACTTGAAATTATTTTATTTTATTAGGGACAACAAACAGCAGTAATAATATAATTTCAAAACATAGTCAATAGGACTAGCATATACACTGCTAACGATGTTATGCATAAATTATTACACTTATAAATACTATACTAATAATACAAATAATTATTATACTTATAAATAAATAAATAATAATAAATAAACTAGGTGATGCCCGCGGCTTCGCTCGCTTGACCAATTATATACTAAAACCTTCCTCGAGAACGGGAACTGGGAAGTGGTAACGGGCGTTTTGGGGGACTATCTATTTTGTAAGTTTTGACGTTTAAAACTACTGGCACTCACAGTTAATAATGTAAGCTTAGTATTGTATTGAGTGTTTTTATTTTACGATGATCCCGATACCACCGAACCCAAACGATGATGGCGCTATCGCTCAGCCGTCGCTGAAGCCGTCAAATATGAAATGAAATTTAAAATTTACGGTACATACCCTTCGTGGGAGAGTTCGACTCGCAATTGACCAGATTTTAAATATACCGATAACTCTCGAAATTTTTATAGAGTCTTACTATTATCCTTATAAATACCCTCACGGGAACGTGCAACAAAAAAAAACAAATAAACATGTCGCTGTTAGATTTACCACGCAACCTCACAGCCTTGACCACTGTTTACACAAGATTTAAAATATAAAACTCTACTGAAATATAAACAGAAATATGTTGCTATATAAAACTAAGTGCAATGGATGATCACAGCTCGATAGAATTGGATGTCGGTCTTATACCAAATCTTCTGGAAATTGCAGGCTTGAATCACCTGTGTGTGATTTGTGGTCCCTGCTAACAATTGAGAAACCTAAATAGTCCTAGATCAAAATAAGGTTGGGAGCCACTGATTTAAATGATCTAAAATTCCTGTAAAGGTGCCAGATGTTTCGAGAGTCACTCTTGAAACCTCCACATCATCATGTTGCTAAGGATAGTAATATTACTTCAATATAATATTTTGTTTTTATCGACGGCGTCACACGTCGGAACTACGATTTCCGTTTAGATAATATATTTTTTTCGAGTACTTTTTTTTTTGCCTAAAGAACAATGAGCAGCCATGATTGATCTGCCCACTGTGTAGATTTTCTTAACTGCAATCAAAACGTATAAAAAACGAGTACCTTAAAACCTATAAAATAGTTCTACTAACATAATTCTATGGTTACAATGGCGTTTTTAGTCTTTAAAGATTTTTTTCAATTTTGTATCTACCTATTAAGAATCAATAGGGAATATGCATGCGATTTTTTGATTTGTAAAAAAAAAGGCTTATTAACTGTAGTAAACAATCATGAAATTATTTTATAAACACTTCCATCAGCAATGGAGTTATAAAGCTTCAAAGATTACAATTAGAAAGAGAAGTCCGATATGAACTTTGACGTGCAAATCCACGTCTATACAGCTGCCATAGAAAAAAGCGTTTTCGCGAGAGGGACAGGTGTATTTGTTAAAAATAATTATATCTCGTTTGTTTTTCAAGCAATTTTGATTCTATTTTCTCTGTTAGTATTATATTTTTGTATATTTTTAGATAAAGTGTATGGATAACAATTTTTTTTCCATGCATATTCCCTTTTATCAAGTTCTTATTCACATCATCTTTAATCCGTTGGTCAATTTAAGGCTACTTCTGGGTAAGCTCGCTCCATCGTTGACTTTGTCTCTGTCATCTCTGACTTAGACTAGAGTCAAGAGCAAATAACAAATAGTAAAAAATCGATCATTAATTTTTTTATTTGCAGCATGGTGTAGATACAAAGTTGTTTTACATACATTATAGAGCACACATGTTTTGCTTATAATATCATAGCATGCAAATAATATAGGTTATATTCCAAAACGTTTCCTATCCAAAGAAATTTTATGCTTTAAAAACTATGACTGCTTAAACCTTATTTTATACAGTTTTTTTTTTAGCAATCTGAGATTTTAAGTTTTTAAATCATTGGGAATTTTATTAAATACCCGAATACACATGGCTAAACAGCTTCACAGCTTGGCTCATCGCCGCAAGGTTGCCTGCTTGTCGGTCTTCTACAGATTGTACTTCGATGAGTGTGCCCAAGACCTCCACGACCTCATCCCACCGGCCCCCTTCTACCATCGGACATCCAGACGCACTGCAACTTACCATCCCTACCTTGTTGCTATTCCACGAATTCGCACTAAGCGTTTCCAAACGTCATATAATGCGCACAGCAAAGGAGTGCAACTCTCTGCCTGCGTCTTTGTTTCCGAACGCTTACAACCCTAATCTCTTCAAAGTTAGAGTAAACAGGCTCCTTCTGGGTAAGCTCGCTCCATCGTAGACTTTGTCTCTGTCATTTCTGACCAAGACTAAAGTCAAGAGGAAACCCATTTCAAATTAAAAAAAAACAGCTATTATTATATTTATCCAGTCTTGGTAAATCATTTAATAGAAGTCTTTGTGGGTCTCGCCGGTTTCGGGGATATGCTGAACTGTAGATATTACCTATACCTGTTAAAGGAATCGAAATCACTTCCAACTTTTAAAAGGCTATTAGAGCACCACCTGATCTATGAATATTGTAAGTTGTTACCGTTTTTATAATTTAATTTTAGTTTATTACTAAGCGAAACCGTCGCTTATCTTAATTGTTGTTTTTCCTCATAGAAGTGAATTCCTGTATTCTTTTTGAGCGAAATAAATTTCTTAAACCATATATACATCCTCTGCTTTTTTAAATAAGTCTTTATACTTCTTAACAAACACGCATACTTCATAGATATGTATAGAGAGAAAGATCTTCCTACCAGAAGGTTTCTCACCAGTATTTAAGACTCCTTTCTTCCCAAATCCACCTGTTACACCATCATAAAACCTTAGCCTTTGTCGAATTTAACACTTAACACAACCACGATAATTAAAAAGACAAAAATTCTAAATTCAAAACCAAAATAAAACCGCGTACACCTTAAAAACACACAGATTCTCTTTTCAACTTTGTTGGAGTGATCAATATCTATTACCATTCCAAATTACAGCTTCGTAGCATCAATAGTTTCTGAGTAAAACAACGAACGGACGGATCTGGCGAAACTATAAAGGTTCCTTGTTTAAATACGGAACCCTAAGAATCAACCCGTCCAACTTCCAAATTTAGGTCAGTCGGTCTTAGAAATCGAAAATGACCGTTCAACTTCTAAATTCAAAATCAAAAAGAACAGTTTTACTTCCTAATTCAAAATCAAAAAGGACCGTTTAACTTCCGAATTCAAAATTGCAACTCACCCCATCGATGAGGAGTTCTACCCAGAAACGTTCTCTCTTCAGGGTTCCAGATGCCGTACTGGATGCGCTGGAGGAAGGGCCTCTGGACTGGTCTCCGGGAGTAGTTGACGACGCCGTTCGGTTTGTCGGCGCCCATCGTGGATGGTCGGTGCGTGAAGACTGACTGTGGCGCGCAAGAGCGGCGTAAGGTAAATGGGACGCATTTCATGCCTAACTTTGAGGTTACTCTGTGAGGTTCGGTTGTTTCTGTCTTTAAGTGTGTGGTTTATGCCGTACAACTATGTTCTGAAAATCTGTTGTTAGGGTTCCGTAGCCAACCGGCAAAAACGGAACCCTTATAGATTCGTCATGTCTGTCTGTCTGTCTGTCTGTCCGTCCGTATGTCACAGCCACTTTTCTCCGAAACTATAAGCACTATGCTGTTGAAACTTGGTAAGTAGATGTATTCCGTGAACCGCATTAAGATTTTCACCCAAAAATAGAAAAAAAAACAGTAAATTTTGGGGGTCCTCATACCTACTTAGAACTGAAACTCAAAAAATTTTTTTTCACTAAACCCGTACGTGTGGGGTATCTATGGATAGGTCTTCAAAAATAATATTGAGGTTCATATCATATTTTTCTAAACTGAACAGTTTGCGAGAGAGACACTTCCAAAGTGGTGAAATATGTGTCCCCCCCCCCTAACTTCTAAAATAAGAGAATGATAAAACTAAAGAAAATATATGATGTAAGTACATTACCATGTAAACTACCATCAAAAATTGGTTTGAACGAGATCTAGTGAGTAGTTTTTTTTAATACGTCATAAATCGTAAATCGCAACTTTTGCTTATAACATATACCTGGTCTACAGGTTTGTACGGAACCTTCGGTGCGCGAGTCCGACTCGCACTCGGCCAGTTTTTTTTAAAATGGCTATCATCATATGAATCAGTCTGAATTTCTTATTAGTTTTTTAAATCAAATAATTTATTTATACGTATAGTTACTTGGAAAAACTAGAGTACTGACATAGCAATATTTCTTTAATGAGATTTAACCTAAAAATTGTTGCCACCCGCGGCTACGCGTAGAATTAGTCGTTCCCCCTTTATGCTGCCAATTCTACTAATTTTGCATCTCAGTCGCAAGCTATGAAAAAAACCTCAATTTTCATAAACTTTTGACCGATTGCGTTGAGATGCAAATGCGAACGTTCGCGTTGTTTAAAAATTACTTGAATTTGCCCTCAGATATATAAACTCTGTAGAGTTTCATCAAAATCCGTGCAATAGTTTTTGTGTGAAAGATTATAACTTTCATTCATCCTAACAAAATGTTTCGCTTATAATAAGTAACTAAGTAATATAGTAGGTTTACACAAATTATTCATCAATGTTTTGGATTTTTAATTTACCTAGATTTCGGCTTTTAGCAATCTTTTTTTCTTTTTTTTTTTAAGAAACGGGGAAACTCTTGGCCCAAATCTCACCTGATGGAAAGTGATGATTAGGCCGAAGATGGAAGCGAGTTTCACCCGGAATCCTCTTACACAGAGGAACTGGCTATCATACCTCTAACTGCCGGAACACAACAATGCTATTAACATAGTTGTTAGGGCGACAGACTTAGACATGATGGTGGTAGCTTGCCAGGCGGACTTAGAACAAGTCCTACCACCAACCAAACCGAGCAAAAAATTTGCCTCTGCTGGGAATCGAACCCGGGACCTCTGGGTCTGAATCAGGTGTTATAACCACTAGACCACGGAGGCGGTTAGTGTCACCTGTTTAGCACCACCCGGGGACCACGTGTAGGGATTCGCTGAAGGGTATTCTCCTACGGACGCGGGTGACTCGGCCCCCAAATCTCTGAAGAGTCCTTATTGTATCCCCACTAAACATGAAATGGACATTATAGGTACATTTAGTACATTTGTAGATTAAATTCGTAAATGTGATCGTAACAGAAATTTTATTCACAAATTCATTCCTAAAAACACCAGCCATGTCAGTTCTCGAAATCCAACTAATCTTTGCCCGTGATCTGCCGCCCAAATCTGCCTTAAACCGGCAAGCCGCCCGCCCAGCGCCACCCAGCGCCCCCTCCCGGCCAAGCCCTGAACCACAAACTAATGTACTAAGTGCTAGTCAGGTGCCAACATGCCAACTTGTTTAACTTGCCAAAGACGTCACAGGTGTGAACTAAATAAATGAGGACATAAAGTTAATTGGAAAGTTGACATAAGAGATACCTACTTTCGCTGTGCGTACAGCTAAGGAGTGGAATTTTGAGTGAATCTGTGTTTTATGCTAGCTATACAACCTTTTTCAAAAGTGAACTTAAGGTCTTAAAGGCCTCTTTAGCAGAATCCCCGTCACTGTCACATTTTCCCAGTCAACCTTGGTTTGTTTTTAATAAAACGTTGCCCCACACTGGGAATTTCTCCTGTATCGTCGGTGCGTTTACAAACATACAAAGTCAAATACACAAACAGCCAGACTCGGAACAACCATCTGTAGGCCATTTAAATATTTGTTCCGTGCGGGAATCGAACCGACGACACGCGACGCAGCAGCCGCTTGCTCAACCACTGCGCCAACCGTGGCATCTTGAACCTAAAGCGTTAGCGATGAAGATGAAAATGAATTTTGACAGATTTTTGTGTGGTTAATATTATGATTCTGATATTCCGATTCCCAGCGGGTCTAAAAAGTCCACTTTATTGGCCTGTTTAGACTCGCTGGGGCTCTAGACAAGTGACATTCCGTAAGCGGTAGCGTGGCGAAAGCGATTATCAAAACGTCAAAAACGTATGGGATTGACAGACACTGTCGAAATGTCACGTGATCTTCCCCCTTGTGTTTTGGCATTTCGACGATCGCATTCGCTGATAGAATGGCACTTTTTCTAGAGCCTCTGGTTCTCTCATATTATTATTTTACTCTTTGCTCTGGTTGTTTCTAAGGAAGCGTGCTCCATCATCGACCGCATCGTCGCTTTCCGTCAGGTGAGATGGTGGTCAAATGCAAGCCTACAAAATAATGTCCTTACTGATATCAGCAAACATTAGAGAACCGAGATATCTTTGAAGGTCTACATCGTAACGAAGTATTGAAGAATTTACGAAACGCTCACGCACGCTCAGCACAATTTATTGTACCATTCATTTTCTTTATTTTATGTTTTAAAAGCGACTTCCAAAAAGGAGGTTCTCAATTCGGTTGTATTTTTTTTTGTTTGTTACCTCAAAACTCCGAAAATTATGAACCGATTTGATAAATTCTGGTCCCATTTAAATTTTATCAAAATCGGTTACGAACTTTGGATTTTAAATCGAAATAGCTGGAATTCGTTTACTTGGATGATGGTTTTGTGTCATCCAAGTAATCGAAATTGCGTATTTTCCTTTTCTGCGATTTTGCAGTGGTGTTGTTAGGTGTGGGGTACCACTAAAAAGTGAAAAATAAAAAACTTTTAACAAAAAAAAAAATACAACCGACTTCCAAAAAAAAACTACAAAGTAAAAAATAACTTTAATTTCGAAAGTCGGTGTCAAAATACAAAGAAAGTAACAAAAACAGCGACTTCCGAAATTAAAGTTTTTTTTTTTTTGTAATAAGTTTTTTTGTTTTTTTATAATGTGTTTTTGCTGAACTGCTGTGTTGTGTCTGTGTCGAATAAATGTTTTCTATTCTATTCTAACAGAAAAAACCAGGAGGTCTGTTATGAGTAAAGCTAAACATTTTTTGGTTTTTTACTGTTTTAAGTTTCCTTCTCTACTTCCTTACACACTGTGTCTTTGCACTTATCCTATTGTTCTGTCGCAGGTCTGCTGGAAGAAATTTCAATTAAAATAAGCAGTTCTATTGTGCTCTTTCCTCTGTATGAAATTTACTTTTTAGGTATTTTTGTGTACATAAATAAATAATAAAATTCTCAATTTCATCTAGATTTATTCGAAATAAATTCACATTTACACAAACAACATGGAATATTTTTATTAAATAGGATTTGTACTCGTTCCAGGCATAACAAACATACTCGAACTATGATAGTTTCAGTAACATCCTCATACTGCGTCGAAAAATATAGTTTTAAGACTAAACTATTCATGAAAATTGTATAATTTAAACATTAATAACATCATGTATTGCGAAGCACTAAATAAAATTTCATTCACTGTTTCGTGAAGGTTAACATCATGTACTGCGAAGCACTAAATAAAATTTCATTCACTGTTTCGTGAAGGTTAGTCTCGATGCCATTTCAGTCCTTTTACAACGGCACGGTAAAATTATAAAAAGGATGTTTATAATTTTAACAAATTACTTTTTTTATTGTAGCTATTATCTCAATGGTTTGTTTTAAATAACCGCGTCTGGAGGTAGTTATGTCGGGTACATTAAGTGGGCCGCCTTTGTAAGGCGACTAAAATGGCACAGTAACAGTAACATATCGATTTTGCGTATAATTAAGCATATTCTTTATCTATAACGAATATCATCAATGTTTCTATTAAGATGCTGTTCATTCACTGATTTATAAATCTTGTTTTACTGTCAGTTAAACCCTATGTTTTCTTTATCAGAATTACTTATTAGCAGACTCACTAGTTTCTTAGTATTAAATGTTAGCGCATACTTGATTATTCAATACATCTTTGGTCACATTACTGTATGCTTCATTTACTCGTGTTTGGATCAACGGCCATACATCATCATTCAATACTAATAATATAATTATATCGTAACTTTACAGAAAAAGAGGTAATACAAATATTTGTTTAATAAGTGTACAACAGTGAAAGTAGTTATAACAATCATTTATTTCTAATAAAACATAGTTTTATGTCCAAACACTGAGATTCTAAATACCTTTGTACTTTACTTGTACAAAAACAAAAACATTTTCAACTGTGCTTACAAAAGATTCCTCAACAATACATTTAATTATATCGTAACTTTATAGAAGAAGAGGTGGGATTTACTAGAATAAATACAAATATTTGTTTAATAAGTGTACAACAGTGAAAGTAGTTATAACAATCATTTAGTTCTAATAAAACATAGTTTTATGTCCAAACACTGAGATTCTAAATACACAGGCTTCTTTGTACTTTACTTGTACAAAAACAAAAACATTTTCAACTGTGCTTACAAAAGATTCCTCAACAGTTTAATCAAAATAAAAATCTCCTACACAGACAATTTTACGTACAGACGCCAGCACATCAAGTTACAACAATCTACAAATTTCTTTAATGGATTTTCAACTTTATCTCTACAACATTAGATTCAAGGTTGATTGGGAAAATTTTAAAGTTTCGCGTAGATTGATGTACTGTCGACTGTACAATTTCTACAAAATTATTCTTTGAATCACTAGTCTAATCACTAGCCCGAAAACGGCACATTCAATTAACTGGATTCCGTCATAAGGCTGGCCGCATCACCCGCATCCGTAGGTACGTTTTTCTAGTTCCATCATCCGTGAGTAGCCGTCAATTTTCAGTTCTTCTGACCCGAAAACATGGCTCATTTTTGAAAGGAGCGTCACGGCCTGTTCACGCTTAGACGAACCGTCTGTTTTCTCGCTCCGTCTCAATATATCCGTTGGTCCGCATATCCGTTGATATGCTAGTGCTAGTAAAATTTACCTATATGACATTGTTCACGTTTATATTTAGACAGATCCGAGAAAAAGAACGAATTCGTTTTTTAAACGGACTTTTCGCCACTGCGCAGAGCTATCTAATTGCCCGAATCGAATGTAGTGTGAATTAATCTGTCGGTTTTGATCGTCGGAGGACAGAATCCTCTGAGTGAAAAACGTCCGTCTAAGTGGAAACGGGCCTTGGTTTCTGTTCCATTCGGATATAAACAAAATGTCTGCATCTAGTTGAACATTTTGTATGTAGGGCAAGCATTCAGCGCTTCGAATCCGAATTCCTTATCAGGAAACCATACGAATGCGACCAGCCTAAATAAACTAAATATCTATGACAAGGAAACCTTCCATTAGAAAACGATGATTACATTAGTGCGTAAATCTACTTGATATATTATATACTGTCACTAAGAGCAGATTTCACCAATGAAACTGAACGCAATCAGTACATCTAAACTGCGTTCAAAAGTTGTCAGTGTCAATATTGCACAGAAAATAATGACACTGACAGTTCGCGTTCAGTTTCATTGATGAAATCCGCTCTAAATATGACAGCAATATAAACGGAGTTTTATCTTAACACTTTTTTTTTAGCATACTAGATATACAGACAAAAAAAAATGTTTCTTCTGAGGCCTTAGTGTGACTTTTGTTATCGTTTTCGATCACGTTAGCGTAAACGTTAATTTGAATCGAAACTGAATAGGCGCCGTCTGATGACAATAACGGACAACTTCTTTTTTCCATACAATTTTGACATAAGTGAACGTTTACGCTTACGCTATCGATTAGTTTATGGTGGGTGCCAGGTAAACGTGAAATAAATTACATTGACATTTCCCTAATATCCTTCATAGGTACTTAAAAAATAAATTATGAACCGTTTTTCACTACCAGAATACATAAAGAATCACGATAGTAGTCGATTCAGGACAGCTTTATGTCATTATTTCTGTTTTTGATATTTAGAAAGTTAATAAAAGTATGGGTTATTACACGGGTATCTGACGTTTACCATAATAACTCGCACTAAGACCTATGGACTCGCACCACATGCCCATACACTAAAAGGTCAGTAAATCATGAAAAGCTACTCAATCAGCAGACAACTCATTCTGTCTCACTCGTTCACAAGAGAACATTGATTTAATTATTTTTCTAAGGCTAAGTACGCACTATGTAACAGTCCGTTTGATACTACCTATCTCCATACTAACTGATGCCCGCGACTGCGTTCGCGTAGAGCAAAAACTTTCATAAAAAGTCCAAAAAGTATTCAAATATCCTTTCTTATGGTAGGCGCCAGATAATTGTGCAATAACTGTCGTTGACTCACATACACTGATTGACTTTTAAACATCAAAAACTGAAATAAATACAAAAAAAAACTGTCTTATATCGATTTCTATCGTGACCATTTACGTTCAACGGTTCATAATTTATTTTTCGGGTTACGGAGGGATATTAACAAAAGGTCAATGTACTTTATTGTAAGTTTATCTGGCGCCTGCGCAGTGCATACTTAGCCTAACCGGCAGTACTACCAGTTCCATTACTGTAACGGAACTTCCCTATCGCTATGTACATGATACATTGCTGCTTATGTTACACTTCGGTGTCATTGTGGCTGCTATTGCCTTCGACGTACAGCAAGAACCGGGTGTAACCCGACGGCTCCTTTAGACTCTTGTTTTGTATGATGTTCTTGGCCCACGCTCTGCATCTAATCACGATGTTGAGGTTGTGTGCTGCAAATTATAGAAAAGAAATTAAACCAGGTGCAAAATATTTTGGCACGAGGATGCCAGTTGAAAACAAAACCTTATCTCGAAGACAGCTTTAATTAACATTTTAATTTTTCTATGTATTGTTATGTAGAAATTTAAATTGTATAGAAAAAAAAAGGTTATCCGTTATTTTCACCAGGCGGCGCTTATTCAGTTTCAATACAAATTAGCATTCTCACATTGTGTGTGTGTTTCGCTTTCAGCGGGCCAATGCTAAAAAAAAATCACATTCACATCGAATTCGCATCTCAATCGCAAACTGTCAAAAATGTATGAAAATGAAAAGCCTTTAGGCCCGCTGAAAGCGAAACACACACACACAGACAACAGAGACACTACAACAAACAGACACAACAAACACCACAACACAACACAACACAACAGAATAAACAGAGACAGACAACACACAGACAACCGAACAACAACAACAACAATGGGGATGGCGCTGCGATCGCAAAGTGAACAAGTTAGTCTCCTAGACGATTTACAAATTTAATTATTAAACTCTAAGTGATTTATTGTAAAACATTAGTAAACAATTTGTTAAAATCTGATCATCAAGTGATACCGTTTGCAGAGTAAAATAACAAAACAGTAACGTTAAAAACTAAGTTATGTGGTGACTCAGTGTTTATCAGCAAAAACGTAAATAGATAATGAAGTGACTGTTTTAAAGTATTGAAACACTATATTCAAAATAAGACAGATTATCACGAACTAAAATGTATGGAATAGTGCTAAAATCGTGAAAAAGTGTGTCGAAATACGCAAAGTGAACGTTAACATTTAAAAACAATAACAATACCCTACCACCTACTATAAAATTGGTAGGCGCGTTCCAGCTCCTAACATAGCAAATTGCCATACTCTTAACATAAGTCGCTGCACTATCGCCATCTGGTGCCGAATAGCGGATTTTGTTGAAAACGTTCCGTTTATGGCTTATTGAAATCTGAAGCATTAAGATCAACGCTCTATTTTGGTCATATTTATGCGTTGTTGTGAGATTTATTTTGCAAATTTATAATTCAACATGACGCAATGTGCAGGCTGCGAACAAAAAATTCTAAATGGGCAATATCTAAGTTGTTCCATCTGCAAGAAACACTATGACCTTGAATGTTCAAACGTCTCAAAGGAACAACATGCACGCATGAACAGCAAGTGTAAATTGACCTGGGAATGCCAAGAATGCAGGTGTAAAAAGCCCAAAAATAATAACACAAACACACCCGCAAGATCGCAACAAATGGATGCGAATTTAACAACACCAGATCCTAACGTTACTCAGCGTCATAAACAAACTCAGAACAATTTCAATGAGACTTTTTACTCGGAAGACATAAGCATACTCGGTGAGACATTACATAATAAAACAAGTTCAGAGAATGAAAACCAGCCTGAACTAACGCTGCATAATCTGAGTGAAATGATATCGCTAAAATTAAAAGAAAATAATACATCGATAGTACTTGAAATAAAAGCTACTATTCAATCTGAAATAAATAAAGCCATATTAAAATTAAAGGAAGACATAAAACAAGACACAGGCGCTCTGTTCTTACAAAACGAGCAACGAAAGAATGATATAGAGAAAATTAACATCCAAATAGACGAACTGAAAAAGCAAACTGAAGCACTACAAAACGAAATAAAAAGGCTAAACTCTCACACCCCCCAAAACTACCCTCTTACAATACAACATATACCGGAAAACAATGTAAAGAAAATTGTGTTGTATGGTCTTACCGAAATCTACAAAGAGCCTGAAGAAGACCTACACGAAAGAATCAGAGCTATATTTTGGGATATTTTGGGAGTAGACCTACTCGGCTACATTGAGGATACGTACAGGATTGGAAGATACTACAAACATCGAAATCGCCCAATGGTAATTGAACTCATAAGCAAAAGAATGGTTAAATATATAACAGAAAATAGCCGTTTTTTCCAAGGTACAGGACTGTTTACTTCTGAATTCTTAAACGAGGAAGCAAGGATAGAGAGGAAAATCTTGCGAGATAAAATGCTCGTAGCACGAAGTGCAGGACAGCAAGCCATAATCAGAAATAATAAACTATATATTGAAGGCAAACTCATAAGTTATAAAGACGAAAAAATATCGTACCCCCCACTCACAACTGAAACCCATATAAATAATATAAATAGAAGAAGTGGCCCATGTGACGACCGTACATTTCGAGAATATGGGGAAGGCACTAGATTTCGAAAACCACGAGCAACATTTTAGTATTTTATTTCAAAACGTACAAAGTATATATAATAAGCAACACATAATGGAATCCTTTGTCAACGGAAACCAGGCATTTCAGGCTATCTGTATTTCTGAAACATGGCTCTCAAGAGATAAATTAAGCATGATTGACTTTAGCGGCTATAAAGTCGCAGCATCTTTCTGTCGAGAAAACCGTGGAGGCGGCGGAGTTTGCATCTTACTAGAAGACCAGAAGGAATATATCGAACGAAGCGACATATCCGAGATGTCACTTGAGTATATATTAGAAGTTTGTGCTATTGAATTGCCTAACGAAAATTTGCT
The DNA here is from genome assembly GCA_963859965.1 of Ceramica pisi. Lineage (NCBI taxonomy): Eukaryota > Metazoa > Arthropoda > Insecta > Lepidoptera > Noctuidae > Ceramica > Ceramica pisi. The sequence goes on along the minus strand of OY982531.1, from coordinate 25,187,952 downwards.
ATTGGTAACAACATACTGGAACAGAAGAGAGGAAAATATATTTTATAACCAACTCAATAAAATACTAGCGCACATTAACAATAAATACTCCAAACTAAACACGGTCATTGGAGGTGACTTTAATATAGATATCCTTAAAAATAACTCAAAAGTTCACACTTTCTTAGACTTTATGTCCGAATACAAATACACTCAACACATAAAACATCCCACACACATAACACAAACTGCGTCGACGTGCTTAGACCTAATTTTTACGAACTTTAAAAACGGAGTTTTATATACATCTGTAGAAGAACTGGGTTTTTCAGATCATTGTAGTACAATAATAAAATTTAAAATACCGCAACGACCCACGCACACCACTTCGTACGCTGAAAAACGCTTGTACAACAAAATTAACATTGAAAACTTTAAGTCTGCATTAAAGTTAGTTAACTGGAAAGATATTATATTAGAAAGTAACGATACGAATCAAAACTATAATGTATTTAACGGCTTATTATCAAATATACTGAACGAAACTATACCGAAAATAAAAACTAAATTAAAAACACACTATAAAAAATATTGGCTATCAAAAGGTATAAAGATTTCATGCACAAACAAAAGGTTATTGAAAATTTTAAGTATTAAGTCTGGCAATTCAATTATTAAAAAATACTATAGAAAATACGAGAAAATACTAAAGCAGGCGGTGATAACGTCTAAAAAGCAGCATTACATTAAAAAAATAAAATTGTCTCAAAACAAAGTTAAAGCTATGTGGAATATAGTGAATGAACGTATCAACAAAAAAACACGCACTGATAAGCATAATATTCAATTAGAAATTGAGAATAATTTAATTTCAGATCCAAAACAAATTGTAAATCAATTCAATAGTTATTTTGCATCAATTGGCGAAGAGACCACCCGCCCTGTTGGCAGTGAGGCAAAAGGTCAGCCTGTAATCAACCCTTCTGAAAATACCCTATTTCTTAGACCTTTAGACTATCAAGAAACGCATAGACTGATAAAAAATTTAAAAAACAAAAAAAGTCACGGAATAGATGAACTACCGCCATCCCTGATCAGACAATGCGCAGATGAACTTGCTGTACCCTTTTGCATTTTAATCAATCAATCCTTTGATGAAGGTATTTTTCCTGATCAACTAAAAAGGGCTATTATAAAACCATTGTTTAAAAAAAACTCTAAAACTGATCCCAATAACTACAGGCCCATAGCTCTTCTTCCTACTGCTTCAAAAATCTACGAAAAGGCAATGTGCGACCGAGTGTACAGTTTTTGCGAAAGATATAAAATCTTTGACGAGGCTCAAAATGGTTTCCGGAAACATCGTTCCACAACCCTAGCTGTCTATAAATATATGCAACAAGTTTTAAATATAATAAATAATAAAAAATATCCCGTTGGGATACTTTTGGACATGACCAAGGCATATGATAAGGTACAGTTTAAAATTTTACTCGACAAGCTGTATGGAATAGGAATTCGTGGAACTACACATAAGTGGTTTGCATCCTACTTAAAAGACAGAGAACAATATGTACAAATAGAATATTTTAACCAGGAACAAAAACAAATAATTCAAATAAGGTCTGATAAGAAGATTATAAATGCATCAATACCTCAGGGCAGTGTTATTGGATGTCTCCTATTCATTATCTACATCAATGACCTTCCCAAAATCATGGAAGAACCATGTGTGCTATTTGCAGACGATATTTCTTTACTAACCACATGCCAAACAAATAGTAACATAAATGAACAATTAAACACGATTTTCGCAAAAACAACAAAATGGATGGACGAGCACAATCTTGAAATTAATTATAAAAAAACTAAACTAATGATTTTCTACCCCCATCAAAAATCCCCAATATCAGTCAACTTCTCAACAAATGGCACAAACATTGAAGTAGTAAACGACTTCACACTATTAGGACTCACAGTAGACACACACATTTCTTGGAAGCCCCATGTAAAAACAGTACGATCCAAACTGTCAAAATTTACATATGCACTGCGAGAAGTCAAAAAAACTACCGACTTACAAACTGCACTTACCACCTACTATGCCTACGCTCATGCATGGCTCAGCTATGGCATTATAATGTGGGGAAATAGCACAGACGCGCCTACACGTTTCATTCTCCAAAAGAAATTAATTCGAATCATTGTTAACATAGAACCAACCGATAGCTGTAAACCCTTTTTTATAAAATATCGAATACTCACCTTACCATCTATCTATATCCTAGAAATATGCAAGTTTGTTAGAAAACACAAGAACTTTTTTACAACCCGTGGTGATAAACATAGCGACCGTTCTGTCAGATATAAAAACATGTTAATGCCACCCTCTTCACGTATGAAATTACATTCAAGTAGTCCCTACGTAATGTCAATAAAAATATTTAATATACTACCAGATGAAATAAAAAACGAAACTAGCGATGCAATTTTTACAAATAAGCTTAAACAATTATTAATAAAAAAAGCATACTACACAATAAACGAATACATACATGACAAAAATATTAATTTCACACAAACAGACACCATACATTGTTAGTTATTTAAAATTCGCACACATACATTAGATATAATAATTAATTATAAATATATATATATTAAAGTATATTTTAATCTAACCAAAAAATTGTAATGCTATAAGTGTTAATCTTGTTAGGTTAATCTCAAATAATTAAGACTATAATTTATTTAAGTAATTGAACATGTTTTAAAATTGTTAACTAATATATATAGGACATGCTTTAAAATTGTTAATGAATTTATTAATTTTATGTTGTATTAATTTTATACTTTTTGCCGTGCCCTACAGGGTCCGTAATTGTTTCCTAGCTTTAAGCCCATTATAAGATCTTCACACATTACATTATGGAATGCAAATAAAGAATATGAATATGAATATGAACAACAAAGTAACTTTGGCATTTATTACGCTTGGGTTTTTAAGGATATATCTCGTCGACTAATCGACACTTTGCGTGACCAGAGGGCTGGCTCGTTCTTTGCTCAAAGAATTTGCCAGAAGACTGACCATAATCGTTATTTTGACCTAACCCAATGAGATTTTTAATAAAAAATAAATTAATTAACTACTTCCACTAAAAAAAACAATCTGAATAAAACCACAAATAGATATCAGCTCAGCTGAGCTGATACCTATTTGTGGTACTCTTGAAAAAAAAGAAAAAATGAGAAAAGAACCGACGAAAAATTCCAACGTTTGTGCGTCGATGTCAGATACACGCGGTATAAGAAGAATAAGAAGATAGAAGATGAAGTATTTTATTAGTAGAATACGGAGTAGAATACGGATGGATGGTATTACCTGGTGATGACAACCTCACGGCCACCAGCGGGCTCTTGTACCCCTTCTCGTTGTTAAAGGGGTAGAACTTCCCCGGCATGCCCTGCCCCCAGGGGTACTCCAGCTTGGTATCATTCGCCTTCTCCTCTTCACATGACACCCATACTTGCTTATGCTGTTGGCAGAAAATTTTATGTTATAGATTGTATTAAATATCGTTTTTAGTCAAATTAAAATCTCACCGACATTTTCATACAGTAATTGGTCCTGTCATGCTGATAAATTCTATTGATAAATCATATCTGCCTTTTTTAAGAATCGGAAATCGTCAAATTTCTTCTTCTCTAGGCGGAGCGGAAGGGAGTGTCAGACCCATTAAAATTAAAACTGTTGTTTATTATATCTATGGTCAGACCCTTAGGTACTGATCATAGATATAATTATATTTCTATAGTTCTGACTAAACCCGATGGGAATAAGTGGATAATCCCACCATTCGATTGCGTGTTCCTCCAATATATTTTTTGTAATTGTAAAAAAACATTGTACACCTCATGGGTATGTTACAGTGGTATAATATGCTACAATAATAACTTTAAGAACTGAATTCCTACCTGTGACAAGCAATAAATAAATCTGAATCTGAATCTGAACCATAAAATTAATGCCCTTTGTGTTCCAGGACCGCGGTAACGGTTTGGAACCAAATCTTTTCAAAGTTAGAGTGAACAGGCTACTTCTGGGTAAGCTCGCTCCATCGTAGACTTTGTCTCTGTCATCTCTAACCTATACTAGAATTAAGAGTGAACCCATCTTAAAAAAAAAACTCACCTGGCTTGCGTCTAATTTCTGAATGTAGTCTGTAAGATCCTCCGGCATGTCTTCAGGCAGCTCTGAGACATCGTAGAATTCTGGTTTCCAGCCAATTATCTGGATTATGAGGTTACAAGGTTTAAACGGTGCAAATTATTCGTGAGCTTGTGCTCTAATCGTGGTTGTCGTCAACTAAGTAGGTGTGCTGTGAGGCATATCAAATACAAGGGCTTACTGTGAGTGAGGGTCACATAAAAAAACAGATATTTAAGAAAAAAGGATTGTGGTTTTAAGAAAAAAGGTCAGCTGATGCGAACTGTAGGCGCCGCCATATTGGCCTCGGCTGCTCTGATGAGCGCCTTTCACTTTATCCCTACTCCGCGGCCGACCGTCACGCGACATGCAACACGCAGACGAAAAAGTTTGAGACGATTTAATAAAAGTTTCACTTTAAAAATTAAATAAAAAAATACCGTTCCCCAGCATGTCCGACACTCAATTAAAAAGTTATATATTTTATAGAAGAAGTAATTTTAATTTTGCCATATTACTTTAAAACCTTTGACTATCCCAGTCAAAGGTTTTAAAGCAACATGGCATGGCTCCGCTCCTATTGGTCTTAGCGTGATGATATATAGCCTATAGCCTTCCTCGATAAATCGGCTATCTAATACTGAAAGAATTTTTCAAATCGGACCAGTAGTTCCTGAGATTAGCGCGTTCAACCAAACAAACAAACAAACAATCAACCAAACAAACGAACAAACTCTTCTGCTTTATAATATTAGTATAGATTAGTATAGACTAGCTGAACCGCGCAACTTCGTCTGCGTCACATTTTCCATTACTGCTCCGCTCCTATTTGTCTTAGCGTGATGATATATAGCCTATAACCTTCCTCGATAAATGGGCTATCTAACACTGAAAGAAGTTTTCAAATCGTACCAGTAGTTCCTGAGATTAGCGTGTTCAACCAAACAAACAAACAAACTCTTCTGCTTTATAATATTAATATAGTACCTATAGATATAATATTATAGTATATACAGGGTGTTAGGGACAGCCTTCCACAAATTAACAGGGTGCAATCAGCTCCTTATTTTGAATCATATTCCAGTGGAAATTTCCTCAGGATTTTTTTTTTATTTTTTTTTCGATTTTTCATTTTTTTTTGCTTTATTTCAATGTAAAGTTACATTATCTGTATGCAGAACTCCATTAATGTAAATAACACAGATAAAATGAAATAATGAAAAATAAAAAATAAATAAAAAAAATCTCATGAACGACGCATGAAATCAGCTGTTAAAACGTAGCGCGGGCGCAGCTATCCTTTCGAAAGCTCGCTGCGCTGCCGTTCCCTGCGTGCGTTTTGCAGAGGTAGCGATACATTGCGAGTGAGGTAATTAAACAAATCAGTTTTATTGGATTCCCATAAAGTTCCTGAAATAATTTCATTACCGGTCAACTTAGAACGATATACTGAAATCACATTGAGGAGGGCTGTCCCTTACACCCGTTATATAGATGTAGTGATTTATTTGAATAATATGTCAGATGCAGTTGTTCCAATTCTGCTACTTACTTTGTTAACTTTGATGAAGATGCAGGGGTTGTCAGGGAAACCGTAGTGGTCTTTAGCTGTACATTCCTTCTTGGATGAATACCAGGACTCACTGCTGTAAGCTGAAGAATTTTACAAGATATTAAATCATTGAAATAGACTAGTTTCCATCATCCACAAATTGCAAAACTATTTAGTCCGTCAGTTAGAGTATTAAAAAACCGGCCAAGTGCGAGTCAGACTCGCGCACCGAGGGTTCCGTACAAACCAGTAGGTATTATATTATAAGCAGAAGTTGCGATTTATGATTTATGACGTATTACTTAGACTAAAACTACTAAATAGATCTCGTTAAATATTGAGCTGTTGCATTATTCAGTTTTCTAAAAATGCTTTTTAACTACAGGCACACCTCAAAACAAATGTTGCCTTATGCGGTCAGATTCTCGTCGTGTAAAAATTAGCACATCATTAAAAAACTTGCCTTTTGAGGTCAGATTCTTCTAATGTATCCATGTTCCACGTCAGTACATTTCCAATGAAGTATTGATTCGCGACAATGGTGCGCTGAAGCTCATACGCGAGTGAATTGCTCCGTTGTGGGGCACGCCCCAGGGAGTGGCGTGTATGTACTTGTGTGCCGACTATCACGCTTGTTTGTCATGCTAGGCTCAGCAGAGATTAAGGTATATTGTCCAGACTGATATACAGGGTTATTTGTAAAACAACTTTTCAGTGGTTGAAAGTAATCTTGATTATAAACAACCTTTACTATTAATGATAAGACCAGCCCCATCTCATACATTTTCATACTCTGAAAAATCGTTTTTTTTTTGAAAATCAACTGTTTCATACAAAATGCAATATGAACCGATGAAAATGTATAAGAAATGACTTTTTGCCTGAAAAATTATTTTGCCTGAAAAAATTCTGTACGTACTCAAAAAAATTATGAACAAAAGTTATTCATAATACTGAGTAAATTACCCCTGTTCAGAGGGCCAATTCCACTAATTTTTAAACAACTTTCGCATGAATCCATGTCAAAAGCAAACTGTCAAAAAAGCCTTAATTTTCATACATTTTTGATAGTTTGCGATTGAGATGCGAATAGAATAGAATAGAATAGAATAGAATACTCTTTATTATGTACACCATATAAGTTACAGAAAAAATAGACGAAGAAAACATTACATAGGGTGACACAATGGGCGGCCTTATCGCTAAGAGCGATCTTTTCAAGACAACCTTTGGATGGATTTTAAAGAAAAATAAAATACAGTAGTGTAGGTAGTCCTAGGTGTACGATTTATATGAATACATACATAATAGATAAATAAATACAATTTTAAGTATGTAATAAATACAATATTAAAACCCAAACAAAAACGGTCAAAGAGAAAGGTAGTGATGTTTGGCAATTGTTTTAAAAGTGGACAAAGATTGAGCACGTCTTACTGACACGGGCAATGCATTCCATAGCCTCACCGCTTGAACCGTAAAAGATTTGTCGTAGAAGCTGGTGGAATGCATCGGCATCTCTAATCCCATGTTCGAATGTGAAAATTAGTAGAATTGGCACTGTATTTAGTAGATTTTGTTGAGTTATTCGTATTTAAATGTTAAAGGCAGATTTTTTTTCACGTTTATATTTTTGATCCCATAGCAAAAGTTATTCATAATCCTGAGTAAAATTACCCCTATTCAGGTGTTACGTTTATTTCTGTAACACGGTCTATAGGTGACTACTCACGTGCAAAGAACTCCTCAAGCTGGTCCACATAGGGTTGGTAGGCGGTGCGGTTCTGCACGTTGTAACGAAGCACAGCCGTCTCGTACAGTGGACGGGATGCCACGCCAGGGTTGGCGCCTGGAAATGTGGAATAATAATGTTTTAATCATGGTCTAAAACTGTTTTTTTTTTTCGATCTTAATCGATGGGGTCTTGGCAGATGGTAGAAGTTGAGAAGGCACCTTGTGATAAGGACAAGAAAATCAACTCTAAGAGTTTTGCGCACTTTGTTGCTTTAGCCCAAAATTACTTTTTTAACCGACTTCCCAAAAAGGAGGTTATCCATTCGGTTGTATGTTTTTTTTTTTTTATGTTTGTTACCAAATAACTCCGACAATATTATGAACCGATTTGAAAAATGATTGTTTTATCTGAAAGGATATACTTGCAGATTGGTCCCATTTAAATTTTATCAAAATCGGTTACGAACTTTGGATTTTAAATCGAAATAGCTGGAATTCGTCTACTTGGATGATATTTTTATGACATCCAAGTAATCGAAATTCCGTATTTTGCTTTTCTGCGATTTTGCAGTGGTGTTGTTAGGTGTGAGGTACCACTAAAAAGTGAAAAATAAAAACTTTTTACAAAAAAATACAACCGACTTCCAAAAAAAAAACACGACAAAGTAAAAAATAACTTTAATTTCGGAAGTCGGTGTCAAAATACGAAGAAAGTAACAAAAACACCGACTTCCGAAATTAAAGTTATTGTTTACTTTGTAGTGTTTTTTTTTTTTTGAAAGTAGTTTTTTTTTTGTTTAAAAAATTACCCCAGACTAGGAATTTTTCCTATAAGCTGGGTGTGTTTAACAAACATATAGACTCTCACACATAAACAGCCAGACCCGGAACAACTAAGCTCGCTTTTGTTACTGACTTAAGCTCGCCTTTGTACATGAACTTAATTATGACTGTATCATAAAAGTTGTTATTTATTTATTTATTTTGGTTCACCCACAATAGGGAATATGCATGAAAAAAGTATTTATGATCTGAACAGTTTATCTTAAAGTATTGGAAAATATAATACTAACTGTGAAATTAGAATCTAAATTGCTCGAAAAACGAACGAGATACAATTATTTTAAAGAAATATATCTGTCCCTCTCGCGAAAACGCTGTTTTCTATGGCAGCTGAATAGTCGTCGTATAATTTGACTGTAGCCAGACTGTAGTCTTTCTAACTGTAGTCTTTGAAGCTTTATAACTTAATAAATGATGAAGGTATTTAAAAAATAATTTCATGATTGTTTACTAGAGCTAATAAGTATTTTATTTTGCAAATAAAAAAATTGCATGCATATTCCCTATTGTTTAGACCAACATAAGCAAATTACACAGAAGCAACCAATGTTTATGGTGATGGTTATGGTGTACAATAAAGAATTATGAACAACTATATGTGAGCCATTTTTTTTTTTTCGTACGGTAGTTTAAGACGCAGCACAGCAGCCAATTTAATTTATCCGTGTGTCAAGTGCCGTCGCAGAATTATGTTCATCATCGTCCTCATCCACATTACTGCTGCAAATAGGCCTCTTTTCTTTTTTTTTTTTTTAACTTTCACACAAAGAGGTGCGGACTTAAAGCCTTAGGCATTCTCTACCAGTCAACCAAGGGTGGTAAAGAGATTAGATGGCAGGTGTTCTATTTGAGAGGAACAATGATAAAAAAAAAAAAATAATAAGAATATATCATAATGAGGCTATGTTGCCTCCTTGGCGCTACGTCACTTTGTGCTAGCGACCGTTTTCGGGGGCCCATTCATTGAGTGTGCAAGTCACCCCCTGCCATTTAAGGTCAGGCAGGGGCCTATAATTCTTCTATAATAAACGATTATCAGTCCACTAAACCACCCAAACCCATAGCGTTTCATTTTTTGTTTCCGTATTCTGCAATAGTACTGCTCACACCGGGGATTGTCCTTGGGAATACTTTCAGTGCATACAGGGATAATCGTCGGTTTGTGCCCCATTATATTTGAAATGTCTAACGGGGCCTCTGCGAGTTGGTTTCGGCCCCTCGTACGCCTACCAAAGGACCGGGTCTCCAGGGACAGGGTCGTGGTCGTCCTGATATCAAGAGGTAGGAGTTCCAAAGAAGAATGGACTGAATGTGAATGTACAAAGACAGAAGAATGAGAAAGACAGAGTAGGAGAAGATTGTTAGAAGAAAACAGATTCCTAGCGTGTGAAGAACATAAATAGGTATTGAAAGTGAGACAAATGATAAGAAGGAGGAGTGGGAGAATTGAGAAGGGAGGAAAGTGCCCAATCCTCACGCTCCTGTAGCAGCCTCGTCCAGGTTCTACCGGCGATGGCAACAATGTCATCCGTCCATCTCGCCACCAGCCGACCAACACTTCTTATCCCAGTCCTCGGACGCCATTAAATCACTGCCTTACTCCACATATCATCACCGCATCTTGCCTGGTGTTGGCTAACACTAAATTGTATTCTTTTCTACCGTTGAGCTCCTTTAAGTTCTAAGTTTGAGCTATACGATAACTGGCAAATGCTTGCACTGTCTGGACAGGTCCACTCAAATTTGTGTGTTAATTTCCTCAAAATACCACTTCAGACATTAACCTACATGGTTCTCATATGATTTGACCAGTACGATTGTATGACCTTTAAAAGAGACTTTGACCTCTGAGTTTGTTTCGGCGTTTCTTCTCAGAGCAGTCAGCTAGAAAACGCCGGCCTCATCTAGTTTAAAATGACCAAAAAAATTGACGTGTAAAAGTGTTATTTACAACCTACTTACAAAATAAATATCATTTACCATTTCCCAAGTGTCGCTTAACCATTATCAACATCCTAATCTTAATATATATAAATCTCGTGTCACAATGTTTGTCCTCAATGGACTCCTAAACCACTTAACCGATTTTAATCAAATTTGCACACCGTGTGCAGTTCGATCCAACTTGAGAGATAGGGTAGCTTACATCTCAATTTTTTGGTGCAAAATTATTTAGGAGCGGAAAATGTGACGCAGACGAAGTTGCGCGGGACAGCTAGTAGGTACATAAAATACTTCCGTTTCTATGTGACTGTGTGAGTGGCAGACAGACAACGCACAGCTAGGGTTGCCAACCGTACTCTAAAATAGAGTATTGTACTCTATATTGTTACGCGCCAGAATGAATGCCGGGTACACAACGTACTACTAACGCCATCTAGTATCGAGTAGTGGAACTAATTGGGTCACGATCTTTCTAGACTTTTCGATGCTAGAACATTCTCGATGTTTCGATACCTAGTCAGTCGGGACCGGTATGTTCCCGAACTTTCTAGATATTTCCATTCTCGAAGGTTCTGGAAATTACTGTGGGACTATATAAGCTGCGGATCGCTCGCGACTGGGTCAGTATTGAATTGGCGATACAAGCGAATCTTCGGAAGCGATCTTCAACTGCGAGTTAAGTTAAGTGAAGTGTTTAATAGTGCGATTGTGGTTGTAATTAGTGTGTTTTAAGTGTTAATTAGTTTTGTTAATTAAAGTGTCATTTTTTTTGGTTAAATAATCGGCTGTTTTTATTGTCACGAACCCCAAGCTCGTAACAATATCATGTAACCGAACTCTATAATCTATAACACTAATAGAGTACGCTAAAATACTCTTTTTTACAAAAATTTTACTAAACTAGTGCCAGTCATATAATATTATGCAAAAACCCATAATCAAAACCAAAAAAAAGTCGACTATTTACTGTTTTAATATGTTGGTATCCCCAATTCCTCAAACCACATTCTTCAGCATTTACTGAAAGAGTATTTTCGGTCATGAATGTGAAGTGGCTAGAAGAGAGAAACAGAGCTTCATTGAAATTAATTAAGAATGAGCTCTTGATCTACATAAATTTAGAGTTAGAATGTTTGGACTCATAAAATTATTTTAAAAACAATGAAAAATTGTTATGTGCTGCAAAATGTACAAAAAAATACGTTTTTAAAAATATAAAATAAATGTTACTCTTTTTTTAAGTCTATACTCTTTATTTACCTCCTTTGAAATCAGATATACCTACTCAATTTCTTCTAAAAAAAGTTGGCAACCCTACGCACAGCCGAAACTATTGGTCATAGAAAGCTGTAAATTGGCGTGTAGCTTCCCTATGCCCTGTAAGGGAGCACTAAGAGAGGATTTCCGGATATTCCCACGGGAACGGGAAAACATGGGATATGCGCGTACGAAGTCGCGGGCGAAAGCTATAGTAAGAAATAATGAAGTCATCTTCCTGCCTTAATCCCATGTTACTTGGGGTGGCGCAACACGTTATTTCTTCCACTCTGCCCTATCAGCCGTCAAACTATCACTAACTCCCTTTTATTTCATATCGCTCCTCACACAATACATCCATCTTTTCTTTAGCCTTCCTCTCCCTCTCCATCCATCCACATTTATATTCTTTACTCTTTTAGTTAAATGCGATTCATCCCTCCTCTTCACATGACCATACGAAGACAAGCGATTCCCTTTTAACTTTGTCGTAACTGGCGCCACTTTTTAACTACCTCTAATGTAGTCATTTCTCATTTTATCCATTCTTGTTACTCCACACATCCATCTCAACATTCACATCTCCGCTACATGCAATATATTTTCATCCGTCTTTTTCACAGCCCAACATTTGGATTCGTACATTACGACAGGTCTTATCACGTACTTGTAGATTTTCCCTTTCAACTTGAGGGGCATCCATGGGTCGCGAAACCGTTTCCAGGCTATCCTTGTCTGAACCAAAATTCATAGAAATCAGTTTAGCAATTTAAACGTGAAAGCAAACAAACAAACAAAATTACTATTGCGTTTATAATATTAGTTCAAATTCATTATGACAGCAAATACTTGTACATAAACACACATTCTGCGAAATGCAAACCCCGGCCGATATTTATACAAAATGCAAACTATGTAACTACTATACAATGTGAATAAATGTAAAACACAGTCACGGGATGTGGCACATTCACACAACTAATTAACATACTCCATTGTTTTGTCCCTTTTCACCTACATCCCAACTGCTATGTACTGTTTATTAAGGTCACATATTGAGCGGAATTTTACTATTGCACGATTCACTGATAAAACTTGTAAACTGCAGCCGATAAGGTTCTGAAAACACTGAACGTGATTAGAAGTGTTGAAGCACAGTTCATTCAATCTGCCTAGCATTTTCTTCGATATTGGCGTCGGATTCCAGTCTAACCATACAGCAGAGTATCAGTTTATATTTGGAGCAATTTATATATTACTTTTTTACAAAAGCGCCATATTTACAATTATTACAAAAGCAGGCAACTCTGTGTAAATACATCATATAGGTAGGTATGCCGAAATCCGTTTGAGACTGGGAAAGTGCCAAAGGCTTGGAAGCAAGCTAACGTGCAGCCCGTGTCCAAAAAGGGTAGTCGTGACCCGTCGAATTATAGACCCATCTTGGTAACGTCCATACTCTGTATGAGTATGGAACGGGTGCTGAATCGTAAGCTCCTGGCTTACCTAGAAGCGAACGATATCCTTAGTGACAGACAATACGGGTTCCGCCAAAATCGGTCAACCGGGAATCTTCTAACGTATGCCATTCACATCTAGAGTGAGTTCATAGAGAAACATGGGGAAGTACTTGCGGTCTTCCTTGACATCTCAAAGGCCTTCGACAGGGTCTGGCACGATAGCCTTATAAAAACCTTTTGGGAACACATTCATAGTGCGTACAGCTAAGTAGTAGAATTCCCTGCCTGAGTCTGTGTTTCCTGATAGCTACAACCTGGGAGTCTTTAAGTCAAGAGTGAATAGGTTACTTCTAGGCAAGCGTTCTCCATCTAAGACCACATCATCGCTTACCATCAGGTAAGATAGTGGTCAAACGCGTACCTATCAACAGTAAAAAAAACTGAAGATTTAGGAGCCGAAGTCTTGGAGTCACAGCTATCAACGTAAAAGAAGATAAGGAGGCAGAAGATTTAAGTATAGTTTCCTCTATAGCAGACCATACTCGAAATGGTTTTCCAACAATGCTATTCAACATGACACACAAATCTATCGTGGGGTGTGGTCTGCGATACCAGTCGGTCAATTCTGTAAACATGTCGAAGTGAAGACTTGTGTGAGTGATCACGAAGTGGGCTTTCATTCCATCTTGATTACATGGACTGACAGGTCACTTCGAAATTTCTTTACCCACTTCTTCACTTCCACATGTTTACAGTAGTGCGATCTGCAGTACGATTCTGCCGGTAGATTCTGTTGACATCTCACCGTGTACACTTAGGTGTAGTGAACGACAAGTGAGCCGTCATTCCATACTGTTTGTATGGTTTGACAGCTCCCTTGTCGTTCACTTCGCCTAAGTGTTCATTTCGACATGTATAAAGAATCGCACTTCTGTAAACATGTCGAAGTGTACACTTAGGCGAAGTGAACGGCAAGGGAGCTGTCAAACCATACAAACAAGATGGCGTGACAACTCACTTGTCGTTCACTCCACCTAAGTGATCACGGTGAGATGTCAACAGAATCGACCGGCTGTCGTAAGACTCAAGACCGCTGTTACTGGAATGTTGACCGTGCCGCCATTTAAACCGACGAGTACCTCTCAGTAACGACTCGTCGTACTCGGAGCTATTAATGTATAGCCGCTGTGCTATAAATCGTAAGGAGGTCATGTCGCATTTAGACGTCGCGGTCAGGTCGTCGGTTCCGTACTTTTTATTATGTAATGGGCTTCCTACGTACTGTTCCTTTGCGGGGGACAATTGACTGAGAGAGAGGTGGGTTGGACAAGGATACCTACGATTCTTCTGCTATTTATGAATTTATTCGAATCCTATCAAACCTGTTCCCACTTCGTTGTTGTATTTTTCGGGATAATATATAGCCTATGACACTCACAAATAACACGTGGCTTTATATTGGTAAAAGAATTATCAAAATCGGTTCAGCAGATCCAGAGATTACCCCCTTTTTTAGGGATGGGAAATCATCCATGACTTCCCCCGCTCTGGGCGGAGCGGGAGGGAGTGTCAGACTTCTACTGACTTAAACCCATCCATGTTCACGTGCCCTTTGTGTTCCGGAGCCACTGTATTTCGAATAGTCCCGCGACTCCGGCAGGCGTCGGCCCTTTCGGGCCCCTGTGTGAGAGATTACCCCCTACCATGTATAGATGTTTTACTTACTCTTCACCCGCGACATCGACTGCGCACATTTAGGACTTACGATTTTCACCCCCTTTAAGGTTGAATTTCTAAAACTCCCTTCTTATTACCCTTAAATACATAAAAATATTATTTGCTATCGTAGCGCTAGTAAAAAATGTGAAATTTTCGACAACCTCTTTCGGTTCATGAAATATAGCCCGCTGATAGACATAAAGAAGGTCTGACAGAAGAGGCCAATCTTTTATCATCAAATGACTATATCGCTCTGGACGGAGCAGAATTACATGATATTCCCTTCTGCTCCGCCCAGAACGTAGAGGAACACGGATGAGTTTCTAATGCCCTTTGCTGGGCTAACCTTCGTATACAAAACCCGCGAGAGTTTAAAGTACTTACCAATAAGAGATTCCTGTAACAGATACGTGGGCCGGTTGGGCTCCAGAGTGAGGTACAACCCTCCCATGCACAGCGCGAACATCAGCGCCAGGACCGCGTAGAAGACCAGGTAGAACGTCAACACTATGCCTGGAACATGAAAGGAGTTATGTGAGGAACCTTGGCACTTGTAAACTTAGTCTGCAAACCCATGTACTATAAAGCTAAAGCCTCTTTTGACGCGCAAACCGTGACGCCCAAAATGATCAGCGCGAACAACGCGTGACGTTGCCAGCACGCTTGCAAAATTGACAATGTTACTAAAAAAATGTTTCTCGTTCCCGTGGAACATGATGTGCAACATAATGTGTATCACTTTGCGCGTCTAATGTTGCCTAGTGGATCATCATCATCATCTGCCTAGCCTTTTCCCACTTGTTGGAGTTGCCTTCCAGTCAAACCGGATTTAGCTGAATACCAGTAGTTTGCCTAGTACATACGAGGCTTAATAGTCGGAAATTTCCCAAGGCTATTCCAGACTCTATCCCCGAGCCAAATTTCATCCAGATCCGTTCTTCTGTTTAGATGAATGTTTGTTTAGTAGCAAACATTCACCATTCTACCATCCCTACCTTGTTGCTATTCCACCAATTCGCACAAAGCGTTTCCAACGTCTTTTATAATGCGCACAGCAAAGGAGTCTCTGCCTGCGTCTGTGTTTCCGAACGCTTACAACCATAATCTCTTCAAAGTTAGAGTAACAGGCTCCTTCTGGGTAAGCTCCCTCCATCGCAGACTTTGTCTATGTCATCCCTGACCAAGACTAGAGTCAAGAGAAAACCCATATAAAAAAAAAACCATACATGCATTAAGTAAGGCGAATACGCCAAATGAAGTGCCAGAATAAGCCATGAAAAAGAGGACACGGCAAGCCTAGTCTCACCAATGGAACACAAAATCCGGCCCCACGGACCGCTTCTAGGAAGCCCCTAAATCACTCAATGATACCCATCTCGGTCCAACAGTACCGGTCGCACTTACAATGAACCGTCTGGAGACAAGTGACCTAACTACAACATCCTGCCATGGCATGACGTGTCGAGTGCGAGTCACTCGGTGGTAGGTAGATGTCGGTGCTTAAGGAGACGAATGGACGCACAAAGCATACTGGATACCTAGCCAACTTAAAAGTCATTTGTGATCTCAGCCACTTTGCAACAGTCCAGTCGCTACTGTAATATCACAGGACACTGCCCGTGACTAATACTTATAAAGTTGCTTGCAGACTACGCTATAATATATAGCATAGAGTATATAGCGCATAGCACAACAATTACGCGCTACATACGTTGTCAATAATAATATATATAGTATAGTACAGTACTGTGAACGTGTCCATAACAATATATGGTGCGTGATATTGCCTTGCTATGAGCTCTATGCTATTATATTATAGCATAGTCTGAAAGCAGCTTAAGCTTGTAGTGCGAGTCACTCAAGTACTTTGTTATTGGTGCTTAAGAGGAGACCAATGGACGCACTAATAGCATACTGGATACCTAGCTACTAAAGGGTCATTTCAGATCGTAGCCCTTTTGCAACAGTCGCTACTGTAATTTCACAGGACGCTGCCAGTGACTTCTAAACTTTGAACTATAATATGGTTTGTATTAAATACTAGCCCACTATTTCGTTCTTGCGGGTTTAGTATAACAATTTTCATAGGGATTTCTAATTCTTACGAAAACAACTCAGGGATAATGCAGCATTCTAATTGTGAAAGAATTTTCGAAATCGGCCCTGTAATTTTTAAGTTTATTCGTTGCAAAAATACGAATCTGTCGTCTTTATAATATTAGAAAAAGAAAAAATATGAATACCTATTTATGTCATCCGTCGGTCGAGCTATGATGTTTCAAGATTGCCATCGCGCTGCCGATGATTCGAGCTTATCGTTCTCAGAGACATTGATGCAAATAGGTACAGAAGTTTTGCGCTAATAATTTATCAAGCTAACGTTTTCGAGCTTATTCGATATCACGTAATTCGATTTTGAATAGGGATCCCACTTCTGGCGTTCATAATTTATTTAATTTTTTATCGGAGGCTTCCAAAGTTCCATCGATTTAAAGCGCTTATTAATCTACGCCGTATTCAGGGACCGGTGGCAAGGGTGTGGCCCCTAACTAGGGAACCGCTTATTACACTAGCCGGTCGATTGGGCCCTAACCCAGTTGTGAAGTGACCACCGTTGCCAACGTGTGGGGAATACAAATCAATCTAAATACCGAATTTGGGGGAAACAATACATTTTTTGTCCCCAAATAGGGGAAGTTGACTTGCCTATTCGGGGAATTTGTTCAATAATAATTGGTGTTGGCAATACTGCTCTCTAACTCACTAATAATACGCTATTACACTTTTAGGTAGTAAGGGAGTGAGCGAGCCAACTAGACCAGGCCGCTCCGGTTATCCTAATTAGGGTCCCTAACTCTTATTTCACCACCCTAAATCGGGACTTAGGGCCCCGAATACCGTGTAGTTTAATTAGCGCATAACTTGTCTCCCAGTGACGTGCAGTCAAGGAGTTCCCACTACTTTCTATCTTCCACTTTCCCTGTCTCCAACTCAAGAAGATGATCAATAAGCTGCATTAATTGATAGATTTTTGGGTATCACCAATAATAATATCCTAATCTGTGCAACCACGACCACTCTTATCGAGTGTCTGACTTAGCAGAATAGTATCTTAAGCAACCTGCAGGAAGATCACCTAGCAAGGCGCGAACTTGACGCCCTGGATAGGCGGGTCCGCACACTGCTTACTTCATATCGAATGCATCACCCACGGTCGTCGGTATTGAGACTGTATATCCCGCGAAAGTGTGGAGGTAGAGGCTTTTAAAATGCTAAGACTCTCCACAATCGCGAGATATGCAGTCTCAGGGAATATTTCTTAGCTGTCGACGTGGGTATGCATCGAGATGTAGTAGCGGTGGACAAGGGACTCACCCCGCTCTCCTTGGCAAATGAGAACTGGCGCAAACCTGCGGTGCTTGACACTAACGATCGCAGGGCGGTATGGCAGAGTAAGGAGCTTCACGGACGCTTTTTCCGGGCCCTTCATGGGCCCGACGTAGATCAACTAGCGTCCGTAGCCTGGCTGCGTTTCGGTGATCTTTTCGGATCATGACGAATAACTACCGGAGATTTATTGTGAAGGACGGCACGGTCGACATATGTCGGGCATGTCACCGTCCGGGAGAATCATTTCGTCAAATTATCTCTGGTTGTTCTCGTCTAGCTAACGGAGAATACTTGCATAGGCACAACCTTGTAGCCAGGATTATCCATCAGCAACTTGCTCTGAAATACTCTCTTGTGCAGTCGGAGGTGCCGTACTACAGATATGCGCCCGACCCAGTTCTCGATAATGGCGATATCACATTGTACTGGGATCGGTCCATCATCACTGACAGGACTATTGTTGCCAATAAGCCTGATATAGTGGTGGTGGACCGAATAGTGAGGCGTGCAATGATTGTAGACATTACCGTCCCGCATGACGAGAACCTCGTGAAAGCCGAGAAAGATAAACAAATCAAGTATATTGACTTGACTCGCGAGGTTGTCGACATGTGGGAAGTGGACTCTGCAATCATTGTACCGATAGTTGTTACAGCCAACGGCTTAATAGCCAAGAGCCTCGACCAACACCTCAGGAGGCTCTCGTTGGGCAGCTGGGTCAAGGGCTTGATTCAGAAAGCGGTACTTCTTGACACGGCTCGCATTGTGAGGAGGTTCCTCTCTCTGGAGCCCTGACCGCCGGTAGCTTGGACCCTGTTCCCGATACCGGTGGACTACTGTTTTTTATATTTTTAAATGTTTTTTCTCAGCGAGCTATGGAACGGGCTATGCTTGGGGTCTCTTTGAGAGATCGAATCCGCAACGAAGTGATCCGACAGAGAACCAAAGTTGAGGACATAGCTCATAGAATAAGCAAGCTGAAGTGGAAATGGGCCGGCCATATTAGCCGTAGAATCGATGACCGTTGGGGTAGACGAGTTCTTGAGTGGAGACCGCGAATCGGCAAACGTAAGGTAGGACGCCCTCAGGCTAGGTGGAGCGACGATCTTCGCAGGGTGGCTGGTAGCAGCTGGATGAGAGTTGCCAGTGATCGAGCCAAATGGCGTGCACTTGGAGAGGCCTATGTCCAGCAGTGGACTGTTATAGGCTGATGATGATGATGATGATGAAATGTTTTTTTTATTATTTTTAATAGAAATGTTTAAAAATGTGAAAATATGTAAAGAAAATGAATAAAGGAAATGATAATTATATTTGTAATGGTTAATGACTGTTAATGGATGTAATGAAAATGGTATGACATTTGTAATAGTAATGTCATGATATAGGTATAATCTTATGCTATGGATCTATATTTTCCTTTTAATACAAACATATATTTTAATAGCTGATGATTTAAGAATTTTTAATAGTAATTTATAAATTGATCTAAATAAGTGTAATAATAGTGATATAAATAATTTTAAATGTTTGCATGCCGATTGGTAAAATGTGGCTGGGCTAAATGTTATCTTAAGAACTATTAGGTATTACCCATATTTGCAAAATAAAATTCTATTCTATTCTATTCTATCCCTGTGTAATATCTCGTAAACAAAACCGCGGTTAAAGCAAGTCACTCATAATGTGCAAAGGTTAATACTCCACGTCTCTGGCTATCTGCCAGTTCTATCGCATATACAAATAAATAAAAACATTAATCCATTTCCAAATCAGCTGTAATGTTTGTACGATTACAAAAATATCCCTTTTGGGGTAAACAAATCTTGGTCGCGTCAGTCAACGAGGAATACTTGGCACCTGATCATCCATTCCTTTTAGGCGATGTTAAATGTCTTCACTGGTGATATATACGACTAATTTATAATCGTCTTGACCGAATTTCGGTTTCGGCCAACTATGCAGATTATACAATGGGAAGAGGTAATTGTACACATCTGTCATTCTAAACTTTAGTAGAAGACCAACCCGACCTTCACGCAAAAAAATCAGCCCAGTGTACTGTACCAGTCCTTAAACCATCAGTGGTCGACTTCCAGTCAAACTGGATTCAGCTGAATACCAGTATTTTACGTGGAGCGGCTGCCTACCAGGACCAGACCTCCACAACCCATGAACTAACTGCCGCCACTAATTACCAATCCTTTAACCAATCGGTTAAAAATATAACCTCAATTATAGTCTCATTAACCACAAGATAAACAGGTAACTAACTAACCATTGACCAGCTCAGCCCTAGCGCTGAAGTCTTCCTACTAACCTAAATCCCTACCAATCGACTTCCAACCTTACCCTACAGAAAACAGGGCACAATTTACAAACACCAATCAATCTTCAAGCTGATATCTGTGACGAAAGCGTTCTAATTTTAAAATCTGTAACCGAAATAGCGCGGACGCATTTCTTCGTACACAAAATAATGTTTTTATGACATTTATATTGATGGGACCGTCTGGTGTCTGGAGAAAACGCAAAACTCAAAACATTTATTTAAATTTAACCATTTACAAGCACTTTTGAATTGTGACGGTCGGTCCGCCAAAGAGATGAAGCTATTTGCATGTTCCAGGGTATCTCTATGGAGAATTTGGGTAATGCTGTTTTCTCAAAATTCTCAACGAAAAAGGTATCTAATTAATTGTTCTCATCGTTATAAATAACTTTTACTATGGGACCGCGAAAATAACCTGCTGTTACATGATTTATAGAAAAATAAAGAATCTATAAGCATAAGATTAACAAAGAACAATAGAAAAAAATACATCGCCTTCCAAATAAAAAAAAAACAAAGTAAACTTTTTACAAAAAAATACAGCCGACGTCCATCACGTCGTATTTTTTGTAAAAAGTTTTTTTTTATTTTTTTCACTTTTTAGTGGTACCCCACACCTAATACCTAACACCGTTGCAAAATCCCAGGAAAGAAAAATACGCAAATTAAAAAACAACAAAGTAATCATCACAAACGTGTCGCGCGCAGTTTTGACGACTTCCTGCCTCCCGAACAACCAGGATTCCGAAAAGACTTCAGCAACCGAGGCCACATACATACGCTGCGGCAGGTTATACAGAACAGTATAAACCGAAGAGTATAATCTGCCTCTCTGCTTAGCGTTTAAGGACTACGAAAAAACCTTCGATTCGATCGAGACTTGGGCTGTGCTGCAGTCAACGGTGCCAGATTGACTATTGGTACATCGAGGTTCTGAAATGTTTGTACGAAAACGCCACCAAGTCAGTCTGACTTCAGGATCAGACCTCGAAACCTATCCTCCTGCAGCGGGGTGTGAGGCGGGGAGACGTCATTTCTCAGAAATTGTTCGGCCGCAACGGAGGATGTCTTCAAGGACTGGAGAAGGTTGGGAATTAATGTCAATGGCGAGTACCTACAGCACTAACCTTCAATTTGCCGACGATATAGTCGTCATAGCAGAAGACCTTAGAACAATGCTCGATGATCTCATTCTCAGTAGAGCTTCCGAAAGAGTGGGTCTTAAAATGAACATGGACATACTCATGTAGCACCCACTACTATCAAGATCGGGGACTCTAAATGCGAAACTGGAGACGAGTACATCTATACCTGGGACAAACCATCCAGTTATAATAGGTAGGGCTAACTTCGAGAAAGAGGTCAACCGTCGAATCCGATTCGGCTGGGCAGCATTCGCCCAACTAACATTTTGGTATCAGTAACAGGCTTTTTTATGAGTTTAAGTGATATTAAAGAGTTACAATTATCTCAGTTCTAACTAAATGCGATAAAGAGGAGGCAACAAACAATTTTTAACTCCAATTGCGGCACTAGATCTTTAATGAACCATGTAATATAGGTTTGAGAGTTAAAATGGTGCTAGTGACAGCAGCTATACTTAAAACGTTACAGCTTTAACCTATATTTAACTACCATGTCTATATAACAGTTTTCGCTGATTCCTGTTAACTATTAGTGTTGCTTAGTTATTGCAATGAAGTGTCTTATACACCTTGAGGTAGTATATTGACTATTATTGCAGACATATGTTATAAAATAGAGATTTTCGAGACTTTAGTAACACGAATACAAAAAGTATCAAACAAACTGCTCTATCTAGGTTTAACCTGTAATACAGGATTTAACTAAAGCTTATTATGTTAGGCGGTACTCCTTTAATGATTTTCTAAAGGCATTGGTGACAACTAACGCATGTATGGGTCGTTATTAACACTAACCTCACTTTTGTTCGACGCGACGTAAACAATTATGTGAAAGTTGCTTTTTTTATAATTGATTATTACCTACATGTGGAGAACTGCGTTGCTGTGGGTTTCAAAGGGGGCACATTTTACATTATTTTTGTGATTGGACACGCCGTTTTCGAGATACAAGTAAATATAGAAAAAAATAAAAAAAGTACAGTTATTGCAGTCCCAGTCAAGGAGTTGGTAGTTTAGGCACTCCCAGGCCACTTGACCATGACCTCCAAGGTCACTCAACCATGACTTCCAAGGTCACCCGACCTTCACATCCAAGCTATCATGACTTCCAGGATCACTTGGCCTCGAGTTCTAAGTCACTTGTCTTTGACCTAAAGGTCACTTTGATCTTGACCTCAAGTTCACTAACCATGAATATTGACCTGATACCGTTCCTTAGAATCGCGAGACCTGAGTTCAAGGTCAATATTTCTGAGGTGTTCTATGGTGTTCCCCTACTGCCACGCCCACGTCCCAACGGGTCTAACTAGATTGTATAAAATGGCTATATAATTTAATACATTCTCAAAGTTATAATCACTTTTTCCAAATTGAGTTGATATTATACATAGCGGCTGTATAATATATACCTATATTTTATCGAATAATCACTCACTGTAACATTATATAAATACATAAACGGATTACATCATGTCGTAGCAGCTTTTCATTATTTCGATGAAGAACCCTAATCGAGTCGG
Source organism: Ceramica pisi (assembly GCA_963859965.1). Lineage (NCBI taxonomy): Eukaryota > Metazoa > Arthropoda > Insecta > Lepidoptera > Noctuidae > Ceramica > Ceramica pisi. The sequence continues at coordinate 25,164,867 of OY982531.1, read as the reverse complement.
TTTGTAAAATTTTAAGGCGGCTGTATTGTCTTCACTGTGGCAAATGTATTTAGCTAAGTCTATTATGACAATGTTAAGTCACCAATGGCAGCACCATACTCGTGACTAACGATGTTGTAGCTCAAAGAGTGGTACAAATGATTTAAGTGAAGACTTAATATTTAAAGTAAGTTCGCCATTGTTTTGGTAACCTAACAATAAATATTATTTCGAGTTATTCAACATTTGACAACAAAATACTAAACTTATATCATTTGAAGCGTTCCTTGAATACCACTTAATTTTACATGCCACTGCTCAGGAAGAAGAAATAAATAATAATATTTGCTTGTGGTGTCTATTTTATTGTTATAACTTTTCTTGTAAATCTTTAATAAATCCTAGGCGCGTTAAAATTGAGATGAGAAACATGGTATAAATATACCATGAAATCACAAGGGCAGTCATTTTTCACTTCACAAACTCAAATAACGTATCTAAACACTTAAAATGGCTCCTGTTTTATTTCATATTATTCTGCTATGTTGAAAGATGGTTGACATTATACGCTTCCACTACGAACAGATTTAATTTTTTAAGGTTACAGGCTTTTTAAATCATAACGTGGGCTAAAAGTTATACAGTTGTTTTAAAATGAAGTCAAGAAGCTACAATACACTTACCCGAGTCCATTTTAGATAGCTAATATGAGTCACGGTATCAATATTCTATTCTTAATAGGTCTTATAAAGGTTTTATCGGCAAAGCATTCTTATCCGATGCTTTCCTACCACCTGTTGTGTTTACCAACCCGATATTACAATAGTAATACCGGTTAAAGTAATAGCTATCACTTATTTAACGCTCTTGTGCAATTGCTTTGACACATTTGTATCACCGTACTATAGGTTTTCTATAATACTTATCTGTAAAACTGTGGGCATCTTTCGTGGTTATAAGTGAGTTAGAACATGCTCTAACACTGTTGTAGAGGTATGCGTTAACAATTTTATACTCAAATGTAACTGATATACGATTCTTTTATAGGTTATTTTACCGCTTTGGTGTTAGTTGGGCGGGAAGTTGCGTGGTTTTTTTTTTTCGTCCCACATACCACAGTGTCTCAAGACCATATTCTTTGACCAGTGCGTGTCACGGCCGTAGCCAGGGGGGGCATTGTGGGGCAATGCCCTACCTTGAAATTACAATGCCCTACCTTAAAAATACCAAAAACTAACATAAATTGTTATAGTTAAATTGTTTGTTTATAGTTTGAGATAAAAAAAAAATTGTAGCGATTGGTATCTAAACTTTTCCGAACATACCACAGTCTACCGACCTAGAGGTCAGTGATATACATGGTGATTGATTTAGGAGCCTGTGCTTCGGAGCAGATCATTTATGATATTTTTTTTACTTCCGACCTACCTGTAAACAATGCTGCCCTACCTCAAATTCGACTCTAGCTAAAGCCCTGGTGCGTGTTGCCAGAGATGACTTATGGGACTGAAACGTGGTCGCTTAAAATTGGCGTCATCAGAAGGCTTTAAAGTCACTTAAAGGGCATTTCAGAGTTTTCTTGCGTTATCGAATCAGGAATGATCATATCCGCAAGAGAACCAAGGTTACCGACATAGCCCGAAGGATCGCCATCGTCGATGGAGGTAGCCATTGACGATACGTCTGTTCGGAATGCTTCTAAATGGAATACTTCCTTATGGAGGTATTTCAGTTTAAAGGCACATTGACTTACTTCCATTTAGACGCACGTGCGGGGGGGGGGGGGGAGGGGGGTGCGCCGGTGCGCCGGTGCGGTCGGCCTGTGGTGGGAGTCGTTGCTTGTGCTTCGTTCGGCAGTGGCGACCGCGTATCGGAAGATACAACGTTCCAAGGTTCTAACGTTGTATATTGGTGTAGTATGCTTTGTATGATGAGTATTTCTTGGGTAATGATTAAACGAATAATGAGCTCGTGGCTAAATAATAACAGCCGCACGGGTCGATCTTTAAGGTTAAACAACGCTTGCCAAGGTTGGTCTGTGGATGGGTGACCATCTTAAAATACCGAGTTTCCTCCGTGCCTCGGAAAACACGTTTAGCCGTTGGTCCCGGCTGTCATTTGGAGAAATTGTCAGAAGTCGGTAAATCTGACTCGAGTCTTACCAAGAAGTACCATATATGTTACCCAGTTAATGGGTTGTGGAGGTCTGGTAGGCAGCCGCTTCACGTAAAACTGAATGGTAATCAGCTGAATCCGGTTTCACTGGAAGCCGATCCCAGTATAGTTGGGAAAACGCTACGCAGATGATGATGATTAAAACGAATAGCCCTTAAAAAGATTCCCTGTGACGTAGGTCTATTAGAGAAGCATCTAGACCCGGAACGACTGTAGGCCATCACATCACTCTATTTCTCCGGATGTGGGAATTGAATCCACGACCTTGAGCTACCGGGACACTTTGCCGCTGCGCCAATTGGGAGTTGGGTCATTAAAATTTAAGATAGACCGTTTTGATCTTGGTGCTTGGTAACTTCTGTATTGCATCAATTTGTTTGAAATTTTAATGTCATTCGAATTAGACCAATCAAATTCAACGTGACAATATCATGCTTGGTAGGTACACCTGGAGTGGTAGACAGCACTTCGCCCGCGACTTCGATAACGCGGGTTTAGTTGGTACTCCACGAACTTCATTTCCCGTCTATCCTCATAATCTTCATCTTTATCATCATCTTCCTGCCCTTATCCCAGTTACTTGGGGTCGGCGCAACCCGTTTTTTTCTTCCACTCTGGCCTATCAGCCGTCAAACTAATATAATAAAAAATAATAAATAATAACATATCCTTGGACATTTCACACAACGACATATAGTCCCAAGCTAAGCAACCTAATGCTTGTGTTATGGTAACGAGATGGCTGATAAACTACTTATATACATTTTTTTTTGTAAATATATACATATTATAGATAGAAAAACACCCAGACTCGGAACAAATACATGTAGGTCGTACAAATATTTGTTCCGTGCGGGAATCGAACCCGCGACATGCTGCGCAGCAGTCAATCGCTCAACCACTGCGCCAACCGTGTCGTCAAACTAAACTAAACTATCACTAACTCCCTTTTCTTTCATATCGCTTCTCATACAATCCATCCATCTTTTCTTTGGCCTTCCTCTCCCTCTCCATCCATCCACATTTATGTTCTCTTTTAAGTTAAGTGCGTTTCCGCCCTCCTCTTCACATGACCGTACCAAGACAAGCGATTCCCTTTTAACTTTGTCGTCACTGGCGCCACTTTTAAACTACCTCTAATGTAGTCATTTCTCACTTTATCCATTCTTGTTACTCCACACATCCATCTCAACATTCTCATCTCCGCCACATGTAATGTATTTTCATCAGTCTTTTTCACAGCCCAACATTACGACAGGTCTTGTCAGCATATGCTGAGATGGTAACCCTTTCGGCATGGCTCAGCACAATTTTACTGTAAGTACCGTTCTTTTTCTTTATTTTATGTCTTTGTTTCTCTTATTTTTTTATAACGTGTTTTTGCTGTTGTGTTGTGTCTGTGTCGAATATATGTTTTCTATTCTATTCTATTCTTAACATGGACTTGTAAATTTACTCTTTAATCCTCATAATAGGGTAATGTGTAAATTACTTTTTATTGGACTAAACGTAGGGCAGTACGCTCAAACCGCAACAATTTTCGTGCTAAGGCTAAGAACTCACGGAGCGATTTTCACCCGCGACCGCCGCGGTTGCGGGCCAGCAGCTTCTGTAGAAAGCAGTTATGTATGTTAAAAATTAAAGCACAACTCACGACGCGATTTACGCCCGCGCCTCTACAGAAGCTGCGGGCCCGCAACCGCGTCGGTCGCGGGTGAAAATCGCTCCGTGAGTTCTTAGCCTTAGAGTATTTTTATACCTGTCGTAACGTTTAAACGAAACCTCCGATTTGAATGATTTAAAGTGTGATTTACATGTACATAACCAACCTTAATTATCAAAGAATTTAAATTGATAAGGATTAATATTATGATACCAAAATCACCACTAAGTATTCCATAATTGACAGAGTTGTGAGGTAACAACCATAAAAAAATCCATCCGAATTGAGAACCGCCTCCTTTTTGGGAAGTCGTTTAAAAAGCGGTCAATGTGACAAACTTAACCATAATAGTCAGATAGGTTCCCGCGGACTTTTGTAAATGTAATGTCCTCTATAAAACTGTGGTACATCATCTTTGCTCTATCGTAAATAGTTTTCGCAGCATACACGATACGGATTTTTTTCACACCTTGGGTTACGTAATCGAAGTTTTCACACGGATCCCTAACTTTTTGAAAATATTCTGTAGCCTAAAGTTCATCAAAGATAATGTAGGATTCTAAAGGTGACGGCATTTTTCAAATCGGTCCAGTATAATATTAGTGTAGATGTAGATTTACAAGACTTGTCGAGGACATTACACAGAATTCTCATGTTTTCTGTATAGTTAACACATAAATTTTCATAATAATCGGTCAAGCCGTTTCGGAGGTGTTCGATAACAAACACAAACATGACAGTTTATACATTAAAAGGTTTCCTCTACATCGTCCTTCTGGTAGTGTGAACCATAAATGCTATTAGTTCCCTACCATAGACGAAGAAGGCTGATGTGTAGCTTGTTACATCACTAGTTCAGCTGTTTAGTGGCAATTATCTTTTTGGTATATCCAAATGAAATTCTACCGTTACTGGCTGACTGACTGGCTGACAGACAGTCAGAAAGCTTTTCATAGAAAGCTGAAATTTGGCATATTATGTAGGTTCATTGAGGAGTGTAGGGAGTGTCAGGAGGAAGTGCTCACTAAGAGAGCATTTCCCGTAATTCCTACGGGAACGGGAAAAATAACGGGAAATGCGCGTACGAAGTCACGGGCAAAAGGTAGTTTGAAAACAGGTATAAAGCATTGGATCTAAAAATCCTTTTGATGCCACTGGTACATGGTGGACATCACACCTATACGCACAAAACGTTTTGGGAATACATTCATTGTGCGTACAGCTAAGAAGTGGAATTTCCTGCCTGAGTCTGTGTTTCCTGATAGCTACAACCTTGGAGTCTTTAAGTCAAGAGTGAATAGTTTACTTCTAGGCCAGCGTGCTCGATCTTAGACCGCATCATTGAGGTGAGATATTGGTCAAAGTAAAAAAAAAGATAGAATGTGCGATTTGGGATCGAAACCCTGTTCTTGAGAAATTTTGAAATTGCTTAGTATGAACCAACGGAACGGTACACAAATGTACCTATTGTTACTGCAAATAATTTATTTGCTATAAATATCGAATGGCATCTTGTATTTGATCAGTCCAACCAAGGCTGATACGCTTCACTGGGCCATGTGTGCCAGACGCGATTGACTGAACGAAGGACGTGTATTCATTCAGAAAGAATGATTTCTGTTATTCGTTTTCATGACATTATGTATTTTTTTACCGCTGGGCTGGAGTGCATGGCTAAAGAATATAAGCCGCAAGAGTTGATCTTCAAAGTTGACTCCAATCTTTGCAAGAACTACAGAAAGCACGTTAAGCTGTTGGTCCCGGCTGTCATTTGGAGATCTTTGGCAGTCGTTACGGATAGTCAGAAGCCAGAAAATCTGACACCAGTCTTGCCAAGGAGTACCGTGTTACCCAGTTAATGGGTTGTGGAGGTCTGGTAGGCAGCCGCTTAACGTAAAATACTGGTATTCAGCTGAATCTGGTTTGACTGGAAGCCGACCCCAATATGGTTGGGAGAAAGGTCAGATGATGAAGTATTTTGGAAGAGCAACAACCAAAGCGGTTCTTCTGAACTTTTGCCAAGCTGATCATAGTAGTACCTACAAGCCATTTTTTAATTGTTTTACTATTGATAGGCATACGTTTGACCACTATCTCACCTGATGGTAAGCGATGATGTGACCGAAGATGGAGCACGCTGGCCTACCATTAACCTATTCACTCTTGACTTAGACTCCTAGGTTGCAGCTATCAGGAAACAGACTCAGGCAGAGAATTCTATAAAAAGATTGATCGATGACGTATCGATACGTAGACTATAAGGAACAAGGGATATATATGTGGGGTTGGGGAAGCGTGTGTATCGTCACTTGCGACCAAGAATAAAGAACTTGCGTTTTTGTATGGAATAGCGAGAGGAGGGAACGCTCACGCAGACACGCTATTTCATACAAACCAGTTATGACAACAAATTATTACTTGTACTCTATAGTACGCTTCTCTCGCTTGAACAAGCTTCAATAGCTCACATGACGGTCCCCTCGCCCTTGGTCACAGCATAAAAGATTCATCACCAAACATCCAGTACCCGAACTCGATTGTCGCACTGATTTCTATGGCTATTCAAATCGACCCTCCTGTGTGCTTGCTCATTTAATTGTGCGTTGAAAGGAATCGTATTACTGACATGGATTTTTACTCACGATCACGGTATTAATTCTTTAGGTTGGTATATGTAATGGTGTCTTTAGAATGTATTATAGAACACCAACGTGTAGGGTTCGCCATATTCAAATACGCTGCTTCAGTAAAGAGGTGGTCAATGAGTGTAGACCATACATATAACAAATTTTATGTTTGACTAGTTTCTGACCGCGGTTTCGCCCGCGATATAAATATTTAAATGGCATTTGATTTTTTTCGACGGAAACCTTTATAAAATGAGTCACTCAATAAAACGTCATTTAAAAAGAAGTGTCTGTTTGGAATATATACATACATATTATGTGCCTATGCATGTTTTTTTTTTTCTAGAACGCCCGTTAGACTAACGGCTAACTAATATTACAAATGCATGGAAATATTAAATTAATAAAATTTATGTGGTGTGGTACATGTTACAAGCTGCTTTTTAGGATCCTGTGCCCAAAAAGGAACCAACGGAACCGGTCCGTCTGTTTGTCAGCGGCTCGGCGGACTATGTCTCAAGAACCGTAATAGGTAGATCAAAGTTAGAGTGAACAGGCAGCTGGGTAAGCTCACTCCATCGTAGACTTTACACTGTCACCTCTGACCTAGACTACAGTCAAGAGCAAACCCATCTCAAATAAAAAAGATATTCAGTTGAAATTTTCACTTTGCCGATATAACAGTAAAACAATTTCACTTTGCCGATATAACAGTAAAAAATTTTCCCTTTCCGATATAACAGTAAAAAAATTTCACTTTGCCGATATAACAGTAAAAAATTTTCACTTTGCCGATATAACAGTAAAAAAATTTAACTTTGCCGATATAACAGAAAAAATTTTCACTTTGCCGATATAACAGTAAAAAATTTTCACTTTGCCGATATAAAAGTAAAAAAATTTCACTTTGCCGATATAACAGTAAAAAATTTTCACTTTGCCGATATAACAGAAAAAATTTTCACTTTGCCGATATAACAGTAAAAAATTTTCACTTTGCCGATATAACAGTAAAAAATTTTCACTTTGCCGATATAACAGTAAAAAATTTTCACTTTGCCGATATAACAGTAAAAAATTTTCACTTTGCCGATATAACAGTAAAAAAATTTCACTTTGCCGATATAACAGTAAGAAATTTTCACTTTGCCGATATAACAGTAAAAAATTAAATATACAGCTCCGATACAAGAAACGGAACAGTGAATCTCCTTGGTGGAATTCCTTTTAACTTTTTTTTGGAAATAACCTACCTACTTTACCGCACGTTCATTGTATGGTGCGTAATTGTTAACTTTCTAACAATATATACAGGCTTCGTAAATGCATTTTCTTAGCAAATGTGTTGTAAAAAAAGTCTCTTTATTGCCACCAGACCGCGCTTATTTAGTTGCAACAACGTAACGTTTACGCTAACGCGCTAGAGAACGTTAGAAACTCACACCCTGTTATGTTATTTTATTAATCATGTGATTTCAATGAACAATCATGCGACAACACAGTTACTGATGATTGCTTATTGATACCATATCGATGGCCCGTTCAGAATGCAACATACATTATATAATTAATTGAGAGACACTTGTTAGTAATGCCGCCAACTGTCCAAGTAATGATTCAATTGTGTCAGGAACTCAGGAGGGTACATTTCTGACTTGACAAAGTCGCGTTCTATCATTGAGAACGAGCGTCAAAAGGTAGTAGAAAAAATACTGGGTAATTTTCTAGTACTTTCTACTCTCAAGTATCTACGTAATTATAGTAGTATAAAAAGTTATTCACCCTGTACTGACAATAATAACACCAATTTGTTTTGATAATAAAATTATGCAAAAGGTGAATTTCTTATCGCATTGTTTTGTGCCAACACGTAACTTTTCACGGTCATGGTCATTAAAGTAACTAGTTACGACGATAATAATTGAGCTAGTGTAAAATGTGAAATTCAATCTGGTAAAAAAACTCGCCAAGTGCGAGTTTGGCTCGCGCACGAAGGGTTCCGTACTACCACTATCGTATTATACGATTTATGACGTATTAAAAAAAAACTACTTACCAGATCTCGTCCAAACCAATTTTCGCTGGTAGTTTACATTGTAATATACATCATATATTTTTTTTTAGTTTTATCATTCTCTTATTTTATAAGTTACAGGGGGGGACACATTTTACCACTTTGGAAGTGTCTCTCTCGCAAACTTTTCAGTTTAGGAAAAAATTATATTAGAAACCTCAATATAATTTTCAAAGACCTATCCATAAATACCGCACACGTATGGGTTGGATGAAAAAAAAATTTTTGAGTTTCAGTTCTAAGTATGGGGACCCCCAAAATTTATTGTTTTTTCTTCTGTTTTTGTGTGAAAAACTTAATGCGATTCACAGAATGCATCTACCCTACTTACCAAGTTTCAACAGCCTAGTTCTTATAGTTTCGGAGAAAAGTGGCTGTGACATACGGACGGACAGACAGACAGACATGACGATTCTATAAGGGTTCCGTTTTTGCCATTTGGCTACGGAGCCCTAAAAACGCACTGGAGACAAGCATCACAAGCTGTGGACTGACCATGGTGAGGCAGGTGGTGTAGGCAGGCCAAAGAGGCACTTCCCTCTATTGATGGCCGATTCACAAAACCAGTCCTAAGACTGACTAAACAATAGTTGCGTAAAATTACAGTTACAGCCGTAACAACTGGCCACGGGTATTTTAATAAACACCTCTATGCTATAGGCAGGGCTCGATCTAAGGGGGGCAAATGCCCAGAGCGGCAAAAGTGAGGGGCGGTAAAATGTAAGGTGCCAGGCGATTGCACGAATCCTCAATTTTACCTAGGAGTGAAAAATCTTATAAAACTTACCAGCCCGAGTTTTTAGGATTCCGTAGCCAAATGGCAAAAACGGAACCCTTGTGGATTCGTCATGTCTGTCTGTCTGTCCGTCCGTATGTGACAGCCACTTTTTTCCGAATTTGAACGAGATCTAGTAAGTTGTTTTTTTTTTAATAGGTACGTCATTAATCGTAATACGCAACTTTTGCGTATAATATGTATATACCTACAAGTTTGTACGGAACCCGCGGTGCGCGAGTCCGACTCACACTTGACCGGTTTTTTTAAATTATTTAAATCTACTTTAGCGGCAGTCAATCCTTAGACGATCCAACATGTAGATAATCTAAAGTGCTGTCTTATTTTATAATTTTCTTAATGCTGACTTCTAAGAAGATTATAAAACATCACTTAAGCAAGCCAAACCGAAAGAAAGAAGAAGAAATACCTAAATTGGAATAAAAATCGAACCTCCAATGCATGCATACAACTACCTGTACCATTCAAGATTTGAACGAGGCCAATGGTAGAGCTGTACAGGTTGCTCAATACTGATCGGACTTTAGTAAGACCCACACGAAACGAAGAAAAGTAGAAGCCTTCCTACGTCAATAGTACAGAACTATAGAAGCTTCTAGTACTACACGAACACTATAAATCTGTCTTATATACTAATAGGTATAAATGAATCGTTGACACTTCCTGGCATTTACGAGTAGTCTAGTGTCGGTAACAGAATCTCGTGCGTCGTGTTTCGTTCGTGCAAGGTTCGTGCATCAATATTGCATCGTTAGCTTTCGACGAAGGTCATCTGATATTGTTCAAGGGTATTAATAAGCTGATGTATTGAAACTGTCATTAGTTGTGTGTGATAGCAACGCTAGATGTACTTGGTAATGTTTATGGTCTTGCCTTTGACAATTGTTGCTAACGTTCTTGCTTAGTTATCTTGGCATATTTTTTAATATAGATCACGTAGACCCTCTCTGCTTGGCCTGCTTAAAACTAGCGTCACTCCACACAACATCTCATAATTTTAGCAATGAGCAAAAGGGTTGCAAACACAATGCTTCGTCGATGGCGTTGTGTATCCGCAGGTCCTGATTTTCTGCTAGGGACGCGAAATTTGTTCGAAAAGGTCACCGCGGCCTTGGAACGCAAAGGGTATTTTAAATAACACTGATGGGTTTTAGGCAGTAAAATTGCCGAAGTAAAGCTGGTGGAAACCAAGCTACACAGCTTGGCTCATCGCCGCAAGGTTGCCTGCTTGTCGGTTTTCTACAGATTGTACTTCGGAGAGTGTGCCCATTGAACTCAACGACCTCATTCCACCAGCCCCCTTCTACCATCGGACATCCAGACGCACAGCAACTTTCCATCCCTACCTTGTTGCTATTCCACCAATTTGCACTAAACGTTTCTAAACGTCTTTCATAATGCGCACAGCAAAGGAGTGAAGCTCGCTCCATCGTAGACTTTGTCTCTGTCATCTCTAACCGAGACTAGAGTCAAGAGCAAACCCATCTGAAAAGGGAGTGTCAGACTCCTACTGACTAAAAGCCATCCGTTTTCTTCTATAATACCATTTGCGTGCAACAAGCAAATGTCCTGCGTCACGTTAAATGTTTCGAGGCATGTTGCTTGCTTGTCACTGGCCGGCAACACGAAGGTTGAGCGTTGCGCGTCATTTTGAGGGACAGAGAGTAGGTATAAAGCCACAAGCTTCTCATAGTCAGCATGACGACAATATCCCCCACAGCAACCGCAAGGTCTTTATACGGCTCAGAGGGGGAGGTCGCCATTAAACGGTGGCCGTTTTAACCAATTTTGATTTTATGACCGCACTGGAAGAATCCCTCCTGGCTCGCAAATTAGATAATAGGTTATTCTTTATTTTTATCCTGATGGGTGTAGGAGTATACTGGAACGTAGGATGGACACTGGCAAGTCTTATTGAGCAAGTTGATGTTTTAAATAGGTTCATATGAATTGCGTTGGTTGGTAAGACTTAGGTACAACGAAGATCTAAACTTGCGTTAAAAAAGATTTAAAAGACAGACATTAAATATATTACAAAAAAACCGGCCAAGTGCGAGTCGGACTCTTATTTTAGAAGTTACAGGGGGGACACATTTTACCACTTTGGAAGTGTCTCTCGCGCAAACTATTCAGTTTATAAAAAAATGATATTAGAAACCTCAATATCATTTTTGAAGACATATCCATAGATACACTACACGTATAGGTTTGATGAAAAAAAAAAATGAGTTTCAGTTCTAAGTATTATATATATATATCCCAAAATTTATTGTTTTTTTTTTTTCTATTTTTGTGTGATACGGTCAGTGGGTCGTCTTAGGCGCGGAGTTTGAAAAAAGATTGAGAAATTTTTCTAAGTGTGGGTCGATCTTTGCGTAGCCATAGTATATATATCCCAAAATTTATTGTTTTTTTTTTTTCTATTTTTGTGTGAAACAGAATACGGTCAGTGGGTCGTCTTAGGCGCGGAGTTTGAAAAAAGATTGAGAAATTTTTCTAAGTGTGGGTCGATCTTTGCGTAGCCATAGGGGCATTGGTCAGTCAAGTTTTCGAAGGTTTCTTGTTTTTTATTTTTTTGCGGCTTTTCTTACATCATCTCATAGTTATCGACTAGAGCAACAATTTCTTTCCTGAAAAGATTTTCATCCGAGCTACCATTTTGGAAATATAGACCGTTTTATACAAAATACAAAATAAAATAAAATTCGGAGGCCCATAATTCGGAAACGGTGCGTCTTAGGGCTATGCTTCGCAGAACCTAAATGGTTTTTATGGTCAAGGTTAACCCGAAACTGCAATAAAATTGGAAAATTTCCGAAAAAAAACCGTCCACAGGCCCGCGCCTACGGTGGCCGGAGGTCACCAGGTGGCCTCCAACGCCCGCGGCGTCTACCACGGCGGCGAGAAGGCCCATAGTGCCCCTAAGGCTACACTCCAACCGGACATAGGCCTCCTCCAAGCATCGCCACAACAACCAGTCCTGGCGTCACGCCTGTGCGTCTCAATCAATTTTATCGTCTGACTAACCGATGCCCGCGGCTTCGCTTGCTTGACAAATCCTACTAATATTATAAATGCGAAAGTTTGTGAGTATGTATGGATGTTTGTTAGTCTTTCACGCAAATACTACTGAACCGATTACGATGAAGGTATATAGGTAGCTGAAGACCCAGAATAACACATAGGCTACTTTTTATCCCGGAGTTCCCGAGGGATCGGGATTTACACGGGGAAAACGAGAATTTATACGCGGACGAAGTCGCGGGCGGCCACTAGTTATATGTATACTAAATCCTTCCTCGAGAACCACTCTATGCATTGGTGCAAACAGCATGAAAATCGGTGCAGTAGTTTTGAGTTTATCGCGAACAGACAGACAGACGCGGCGGAGGACTTTGTTTTATAATATGTATGTAGTATGTAGTATTGTCTGATTATAATATGTATGTAGTATGTAGTATTGTCTGATTTATATAATTCTAGCAACATAGTCGGTTTAGAACAGAAATTAGAGTGGCTTCGATACCGTTTAATTTAAACGAATGACAGATTGAACAAATAGGCTGACTTGACCCGTCAGACAGAAAAAAATTAAGATGTTAATTTTACAACAAACATACATAACTTGTACTCGTAAATAAGTTATTAATAGTAAAAAAAAAGTACCTACACATAACATTCAACAAAAGTAAACAAGCTGACAGTTTAGCGAAAGAGGGTAGAATGAAATTCAAATATGTTCACATTACATTTTGACAATTGTCAGGTTCGTATTCGCATCTCCTCCATAATCTGTCAAAAAAGCCTCAATTTCCATATACATTTTTGACAGATTGCCACTGAAATGCAAATGCGAGATTAATACTGAGATGAATAGACTGGGTAGGTAGTGTAGGTACCAATATTTAAGGTTTTGAAGCTGGTACTTTTCATCTAATGACTCCTCCCGCTCTGGGCGGAGCGCAAGAGAGTGTCAGACTCCTGACACCAAGTGCTTTTTGTGTTTTTTGTTTTAGTGTCAAAGAAGTGATCAATATATTATTTTTTTTGTGTCATGTAAATTTTAGAAGGAATTTTGAATTTTTAATTACTTTGCATACTAATTATTGTTAAATTCTAGTTCCTAAAACGTAACAGACAGTTGTGTTGCTGGGGAGTTTGTTGGCCACTTCTTCTCCACAGCTAAAACACTAGGAAGTGGTGATGGGCGGGCGTTTTGGGGGACTGTCTTTTGTAAAACTTGACGTTCAAAAAGTGCTGGCCCTCAGTCTAATTTGAATAAATGACTTTTGAATTTGAATTTTGAATTTGAATTTGAAATGTGTGTGTACATAAACTGTTAAATAAAAAAATAATGTCGCAGTTTTATAGATCACTAGCGGCTTCGCCCGCGTGATCCCTAGGGAACAAACTCCCGATTTGCCTATGTGTTGTTCCAGACTATTATCTATTTCTACTCCAAATTTCATGAAGATCCTTTCAGGCGTTCTGACGTGAAAGAGAAACAAACATCCATCCATCCTCACAAAATTTCGCATTTATATCAAACTAGCTGACGTTGTCGATTCTTTATTTTTTTTATAAACGTAACCTAAGTTACTCCGTATTACATCAGCTACCTGCCAATAAAACTCCCGTCAAAATCGGTCCAGCCATTTCAGAAATTAGCCGGAACAAACAGACAGACAGACAGACAACAATTGAAAAAATGTTATTTTGGTGTATGTACCGTATATAAACATTCATATATGAACATGTGGATGTGGATTAGTAAGATAAGTTTAGATGTTTCGTTTCACATTCTGGTCAAGTCAAATAAGCTTTTATTGTTCGTTTCATAAGGCACAACTCGGACACAGTTTAATTTGACCAGGGGGGCTACTCTCTAAGCCCGAAGTCCATAGTTTCGGGCTTAGTTGCGGGCGTATTCTAGTCCGTATCACCTATCGACTAAGAATTAATGACAACATGGTTTGATAATTTCTGTCAAATCGTGTTTTCATTCATTTTTAGTTCGGGATTGAAAGAAAGAAAAAAGAAAGAAAATGTTTATTTGGGATTGGGACTAATCTCACGTCTTGTGATACGGAGTAGAATACGTCCGCAACTAAGCCCGAAACCGACTTCGAGCTTAGAGAGTATAGCCTCCCAGACACGTATCCTAAAAGCCTACGAACGGCTTTATCTGGACATCTGGCAACCCTTATTCTATTCTATTCCGCATTTCAAAGAAGAAATCTTCACAATACATACCCCATCTCTTCGGCGTTCTTCCCAAGAAGCTTTTCTCCTCAGAATTGTAGATGGCATTCATGAATCTGGAGAAACACGTTCCTGGAGGAGGAGGAGCCCGCACCCACTCCTCGACTCCATTCGCTTTGCTTGCCATTTTACCCGACTTTATTTTATAAAACTTTCGTAAATTATCGATAAATTTGTATGAGAACAGGCAGGGGTAAGCGCGTCCGTCGTTCACGACGGTGTCGGGAATACTGCGCGTACGCAGGTCGGGTTGCGGTTCAAGTGTTGAATGGGTGTAGTTGTAAATGTCTGGGTTCTTTGATTAATGTTTGTTGTTGGGTGGATATGGAAGGATCTAGTGGTTTTTTTTTTATTGTTAACCGACTTTAAAAAGGAGGAGGTGGTCAATTCGGATGTTTTTATTTTTTATGCAAATTCGGGCCTAACTCCGTCATATTAAGGGATTTTCATAATTATTTAATGTGTCTTATTTGAAAGAAGTTTATTCCGAAACTAGCTTCTGCCCGCGACTTCGTCCGCGTGGAATAGTAACTTTGGGCTAGCGCTAACTTTAACCCATGACTTCGTTTACGTAGAAGGTGAAAATATTTTGAAATAATAAGTACGTTAAGGAGCTATTTTAGCATAAATGCGCGCGCAGTACTTGATCACTATTTTGCTGCGATGTTATTTTAAAACTGTGATATTAATTGAAATCGAATGAAAAACCCTGATGTTGAAACATTCTTCATTAGTGCTACGCTCCTACTTGTCTTAGCGTGATGATATAGGTATATATCCTCGATAAATGGGCTATATATCTAATACTGAAATAATTTTTCAAATTGGACCAATTGATAGTTCCTTAGATTAGCGCGTTCAAGCAAACAAACAAACTCTTCAGCTTTATAATATTAGTATAGATATACCTATATACTGTACCCAGTAAAAAGGTTTTTTTAAAACGAAGCTACTCGCTAGCCTCTAGGCGCCAAGCTAGCCGCCTGCCTGTGCGTTCGCGACCTTATAAGTACAAAAATAATCCTTATAGCATGATTCAGTATTCACGCGCGATGGCTTATTGTTAGCGTATTTCATGTAGCATGACTTTGGTGTTTCTATACCGATTTCTATGATTCTTTTTTAAGGAATAGTTAATAATGTTAACTTTTTTAATTAGGGATGACTGAGAGTGTTATAAACGTAAGAGTAGACAATTATAATCAGAAAGCTTCGAACTGCTAAGCTATCGGGAGTTATACGTGTTATTGCGCGTCAATCATAAAAGATAGACATTATGCTGTCGTTGGATATTTTTTATATAATTTTAAGGAGAACATTTCCGTCATACATGATTTCTGTGTAGCTTTCACCATTAAGGTTGCACACGCGACGGAAGCTTAAAAAATGGAGTAATTTCTCCCGTTTTCCCAACATTTCCCTTCACTGCTCTGCTCCTATTGATTGTAGCGTGATGAAAAGTATACTATAACCTGCTCAGGAGTATAAATAATAATTCTACCAAGTTTCGTTAAAATCCGTCGAGTAGTTTTTGTTTCTATAACGGTTATACAGACAGACAGACAGACAGACAGACAGACAGACAGACAAAAATTGTACTGATTGCATTTTTGGCATCAGTATCGATCCCTAATCACCCCCTGATAGTTATTTTGGAAATATATTTCATGTACAGAATTGACCTCTCTACAGATTTATTATAAGAAAATAGATAGAAATAGATAGAAGATAGATAGATAGATAGATAGATAGATAGATAGATGGGCTCATTCAATTTCAGATATGGACTGGTTGTGATTTTTGGAAGTAGCTATAAAAAGTTTTTTTTTTTAATGCAATTGTGTTCCAAGAAAAATTACAACAAAGTATAAAACTAAATTTTGGACCGTGTCAAAAACAAAAACGACACCCCACATGAGAAAGAAACACCGACTTCTAAAATCAAAGTTTTTTTGTACTTTAAAGTGGTTTTTATTTGGAAATCGGTTGTATGTATTATTATTATTTTTTTCAATGTGAACGATTTTTTGTATATTTTCAAGGATCAATTTTGACAATTCTTCTCTATTAGGTACTCATATTACTGTGAACATTTTCTTTTCTAAGGGTAGGCACGCGTTTGGCCACTATCTCACCTGTTGGTAACTGAGGATGTGGTCTAAGATGGAACATTTATGTAAGTAGCTGAAGTATTAAACATACTGTAACTATAATTTATAGGTAACAAGCTGGCCCCGCGGCTTCGCTCCCGTTTTACCCGCATAGTTCCCGTTCCCGTGGGATTGCCGGGATAAAAACTATGCTATGTCCTTTCTCGGGTCTCAAACTATCATTGTACAAAATTTCATCCAAATCGGTTAAGTACTTTAGACTGAGTTACTTACGCATTTATAATATTACTTTATATGACCCACGCAACTTCGTCTGCGTCACATTTTCCATTAATGCTCGGCTCCTTTTAGTCTTAGCGTGATGATATGTAGCCTATATCCTTCCTCGATATATGGGCTATCTAATACTGAAAGATTTTTTCAAATCGGACCAGTAGTTCCTGAGATTACCCCCTACATACAAACTTACAAACAAATGTTACCTCTTTATAATATTAGTACAGAAGTAGGGATTGTTTATAAACATTTCAGGCATTGGTAGTTTGTTTCTACAATTTCTTTACCTACAGGTATGGCTAACATAATGTTTTCGTTATTTAGTTGCAGTAACCTTCACATTATGATAAATATTAATAGCTATGTAGTTTACTTGCCACATGTACAAGTAGGTAGGTACGTACTTGTTTATGTTTAAACTATTTAACCTCACAAGCTTGCATTATCACCTAGGTTTATATTTCGAATTATATAAACGTTTTGGGAATACATTCATTGTGCGTAGGTACAGCTAAGGAGTGGAATTCCCTGCCTGAGTCTCTGTTTCCTAATAGCTACAACCTGGGAGTCTATAAGTCAAGAGTGAATACTTAGGTTACTTCTAGGCAAGCGTGCTCCACCTTAGACCGCATCATCGCTTAACATCAGGTGAGATAGCGGTCAAACGTACGCCAATCAATATTTAAAAAAAAAATATCGAGATACAAACTTACAAACAAATGTTACCTCTTTATAATATTAGTATAGAAGTATAGATTATAATATTAGTATAGACTAAACGCACATTAATCATTTGGTTGAATCGAATAAACCAGAAATTGACGTGGAATTATATCTGTCCGACTTAGGTTTTTACCAACTGTAAGCTTATTATTTTGGTCGTAATAATTATTACGTTTTATTCTATCATAGTTAGTTCATAGTTTGCATACGTTACTTGTAAGTATATTTATTTATTTGAAATATTTTATATACTTACCTACTGATCTCTCCTTAATTGCCCAATCATCTTTAATATTAAGGCGGGGTTGCAGTACTTTTTAAGATTTTTGAACGTCTGAAAACCTTATTAATTATGAGTTTTTTAATAAATAAAAATCATTAAATAAAAATTGAACATACCCTCGTAAGTAAATCGTAGAGATAGAAACGCGATTTAGAATGATTGGCTCGATAGGTACTTTTTTAATCAAACATGACACTAAATTACAATTTTAAACGTGTACTGCTAAGAGATTTCATCACGAATATATATAAAAGTTATATCAATAGATAGAGCTTTTTATTTTGAAGTAAATGTTGAAACCAGATTGTGTAATTTCTTTATCAGTTTTCGCCAATAAGAAAAAACAATCAAAATTTAGGCATTATTTCGCTCGCCGGACAGTCGCTGTTGTTCGTCAAAACACACAGTACTGCAACCTCGCCTTAAGTCTGTAAATAGCATATTCATCCACTATATGTATCTGCCGTGGATAACTATTATTGGCTACTCATGTAATCTTAGATAAGTACTTAGTTAAGAGTTGAAAGCTGTTGTTTTCCCTAAAAATAAATAAATAGTGGTACAATCGTTTATCCAACAAAGAACAATAGGTATGCATTTATAAATATTACAAGATACAATGTCAGATAAGTCAGACACATATGTATTATCCCACTTAGTTCATCACTAAATTGTCTTGCACCCAGACGTTTCACAAAAACTCCGACTTCACGAATTTGCCTGCGACATCATAAACACGTGCGAGGGGAACATGTGTGACAGATCGCCTCAGTTTCAACAGTTTACCAGATGAGGTTTTTGTGACCAGACACTAATATGCATTCACAACATTAGTTGCATCGCTCGCGTTAACGGTGTGCTATCCAAATTTTGGCTGTTTGAAAATTAACTTTAATAGGTACTTAGTCAAATAAATTAAAATAAGCCCGAAAAAATATTTGTGAGGGTCACATCCTTAATAATATAATAATATCCTTGGACATTTCACACAACGCCATATAGTCCCAAGCTAAGCAACCTAATGCTTGTGTTATGGTAACGAGATGGCTGATAAACTACATAATATATACATTTTTTTTTGTAAATACCTACATACATACATATTATAGATAGAAAAACACCCAGACTCGGAACAAATACTTGTAGGTCGTACAAACATTTGCTCCGTGCGGGAATCGAACCCGCGACATGCTGCGCAGCAGTCAATCGCTCAACCACTGCGCCAACCGTGTCGTCAAACCGTGCCGTTCCTTGTTTTAGTGATACGAATACCTCAGAACACGGAATATTACTTATAGCTTTTTTTTCAGGGAATGATCCCTTCTAATTGAAGTCGGAATCTGTCAAGAACACCCGTTCTTGACAGATTCCGACTTCAATTAGAAGGGATCTTTCCTTCATTAAGTATTCTCAGTGTATTCGCAAATCGGGGATTCCCCGATGTTGAGGAGGTGGATCCTACACGCCGAAATTTAATTGTACTTACATTTTTATGTGTCTGTAACCTACTAACAATAGAATTAAAGTAAAAATTGTTACTAACCCTAGGGACTCCGGTCTGATACAAAATTATTATATTCTATTAAGCTGTTGGTCCCGGCTGTCATTTGAAGGTCTTTGGCAGTCGTTACGGATAGTCAGAAGCCAGAAAATCTGACACTAGTCTTGCCAAGGTGTACCGTGTTACTCAGTTAATGGGTTGTGGAGGTCTGGTAGGCAGCCGCTCCTCGTAAAATACTGGTATTCAGCTGAATCCGGTTTGACTAGAAGCCGATCCCAATATAGTTGGGAAAAGGCTAGACAGATGATGATGATCAATTAACGTGGTTTCCGAGGCATGGAGGAAACTCGATATGATAAGATGCATGGTCACCCATCCACAGACCAACCTCGGCAAGTGTTGCTTAACCTAGAAGACCCGTACAGCTGTTGTTATATTAAGTCCTTACATATAAAAATTAGCGTTTTGTCGTACTGACCACTTTGATCTGAAATATCTCCTCTTTGGTTAAGAATTTCATATTCAAATTTATAAATTCATTTAGGTAGCTGGTACATTTGAGTTTTGAAAACAGTCATTCATTATTTGTTTTTTCATCATTATTTTTTTCTGTGGCGTCGCTTATTACCGCACAATGGAAAACATGAAATATCAGTAAATAAAACTTTACGAGTAGGTACGAGTTCTACCGTGGCACCAGTGCTGCAGAAACAGCTCGAAGGATTAATGATGTGTACGGCGCTGGTGTCGCAAAAGAAAGCACGTTACGTTTTTGGTTTCAATGTTTTCTTACTGGAAATTTCGACCTTCAGAACTAACCCCGTGGACGGCCGGAGACCAAAGTGAAAACTGAAGAATTAAAAGCTATTGTGGAAGCGGATCCACCACAAAGCACTTCAGAGATAGCTGCAGTCTTCGGGGTAAGTGATAAAACTGTATAAAGGGCTGTCCACACACATCCGGGTTCCCGTACCTGACGGGACACAGAACGGGATAGTAATAAAACTTGAACGATGGGTACCTCATGAATTGAGTGAATCGAACTTGCAAACACGCGTCGACTGCTGTGTTGATTTGCTCAACCGACGCAATAATGAAAGGGCACGCCACGATAGCGGCGGTAAGTCCTCTATTTGAGGAGTGGCTTGAGAGGCGCCACGGCGTCCTCACCTACCGCCTGACGCAGGTCCTCACCGGACATGGTTGTTTCGGGAGGTTCCTGCACCGAATCGGGCGGGAGGAAACGCCCGGGTGTCACCACTGCGAGGATCGACCGGAGGACACGGTAGAGCACACTGTGCAGGTGTGCCCCGCTTGGGCGGCGCACCGCCGTGTCCTCGAAACGGCGATCGGCGGCGACCTCTCGCGTCCAGCCCTGGTCCAAGCCATGGTCCGGAGCGAGACGGAATGGGACGCCGTTGCCTCCTTCTGCGAAGCAGTCATGCTAGCGAAGGAGGTGGCGGAGCGGGAGAGGAGACCCTCTCGTCCCGGCCGCCGTGGTAGACGCCGCGGGCGTCGGGGGCCACCGTGACCTCCGGCCACCGTAGGCGCGGGCCTGTGGACGGCGAGCTATGGGTGGCTCGCCGTCCGTCCATCTAGACAGGCCGTGTCGACGGCGCGTTAGTGTTCCACGCGCGCCTCAAAGAGAGTCAGCAACACAGAGGGGCCCGAAAGGGCCGACGCCTGCCGGAGTCGCGGGATTATTCGCAAGAGACACCGTGGCTCCGGAACACAAAGGGCAATGAAGGAATATGGATGGGTTTTAGTCAGTAGAAGTCTGACACTCCCTCCCGCTACACCCAGAGCGGGAGGAGTCATTGGATGATTTCCCATCCCTAAAAAAAAAAAAAAAAAAAAAATGAAGGGATTTTACATCGAATCATTACTTGTGATGAAAAGTGGATACTGTACGATAATCGGAAGCGCTCATCGCAATGGCTGAACCCTAGAGACCCAGTCAAATCCTGCCCTAAACGAAAATTGACTCAGAAAAAGTTACATACAGTAAAGAGTGTTTCAAAATTTAAAAAAAAAACAATTCAAAATTCAAAAGTCATTTATTGACTTTCTGAACGTCAAGTTTTACAATAGACAGTCCCCCAAAACGCTCGCCCGTCACCACTTCCTAGTGTTTTAGCTGTGGAGAAGAAGTGGCCAACAAACTCCCTAACAACACAACTGTCTGTTACGTTTTAGGAACTACAATTTTACAATATTTAGTATGCAAATTAATTAATTCATGACACAAAAAGAAAAAAAAACATTTATCACTTGTCAGCTAGCACACTATGACACTAAAAAAAAAATACTCACTTAAGGGTGTTTATTCCGTCCACTAGCGCCGCCAATCGTTTTTTATTAATTGCTCTGCAGTGTTCTGAAGAAATGTATCTATTATTTTTTGAGAGCTATTTTTATTACATAACTCATGGCTAAATAGCCAAAACGGCAATTATTGCTAAAAGTGGCCAGTTTTAGCAAAAATATCGACTTTGGCAACTATTTATGTTCTAAAGTATAAAACATAGGTAACTCTCAAAAAATAATAAATACCTACATTTCTTTATAACACTGCAGAGCGGTTTTTTATCGCGTAGTTAGATGAGCTACAATTGGAATGTCTGCGACATCCACCGTACTCCCCGGACCTTGCTCCAACAGATTACCATTTTTTCCGGATTTTGGACAACTTCTTACAAGGAAAAAAAATTCAACTCCGATGCGGCAGTCCAAACCGCCTTCAAAGAGTTTATTGATTCTCACCGCCATGTTTTTTTTAGTTAAGGGATCAATGAACCACCTATGAGATGGCAAAAGTGCATAGATAACAACGGTGCATACTTTGATTAATTAAATATCATTTAAAAAAAAAATAGACTTTATATTCCTCCCGTACAAAACGCCAATTTCATACGTAAGGACCTATTATTGGCATTAGCTCCTCGTTGGCATATTCCATTGCTCCAGTAGAATCTAAAGCCGTATTGAACCGACCTTGGTGAGCAAGGTCAGCCGCAAGGGAGTCATTATCGCGACGACAACTAGTCTGGACCACATCCGTACTTGCTTCCACCTATTATAGCCAAGAGGGCTTAATAGCCTTGAGGTGCGAGCATACCGCGAGTATTATGACGTCCCGACACGTCCATAAACCGTTGTATAAATTAAAGTACTTAGGACAGTTTTGACACAATACAATATAATATTAACAATAGGGGATATGCATGAAAAAAAAATTTACTATCTATACATTCTATCTAAAAATATAATACTAACAGTGAAAATAGAATCAAAATTGCTCGAAAAATAAACGTGATACAACTATTTTAAACAAATATATATGTCCCTCTCACGAAAACGCTGTTTTATATGGCAGCTGTATAGGCGTCATGGACTTTGACGTCAAACTTCATCGCTGATGAAGGTATTTAAAAAATAATTTTATGCTTGTTTTCTAGAGCTAATAAGTCTTTCATTGGGAAATTTTAAAAAATCATGTATACAGCATAATTATTCCCTATTTATAAGGAGATTTTAACCTTACTTCTCGCCGTACGTACGTACGTCAACGTAGACACATTCGGCTCACGCACACAAAGAAAATGAAGTGGACACACGATTTTGCTCGGGTTTTGTTCTAGACGCGGCTTCTATGCGTTATTATTCTAAGGATAGATAATTCACTTCGCGCTCGCTTCTTTTCTTTGCACGATGCCATTTTAATAGAAAAGACTGGCCGGCCGGGGTATGAAAAAAAATCTCAAAAGACATTCTTAGTGTTGCTATTTGTGAGGAAAAAATACCCACATTGCTTTCATTCATGTTTTTCATTTTTGTAATTTTAAAATACAATACTTACTGTTAATTCATATCAAACCCGATGTTTTAACATTGTTTATAATTATAACCCATCAAGCATTCTAAACGCATTGAACAATATCTCATTCTTTATGCGATTTATTTCCTTTTATATTGAATTATACCTTCCGAAAAAATATGTCATATTACATGAAAAATCATGTTTACCTTTTCCAGTTCCCAAAAACATAAAATACTTGCCTTGATAGCAAAATAGTAATGCGTCTTCCCATATTTTGTGGGTAACGGCTTAGTAATGGTATCACTGAAAGCTATATCTGTGTGCGTTAGAGGAACGTAGACACATTCGGCTCACGCACACAAAGAAAATGAAGTGGACACACGATTTTGCTCGGGTTTTGTTCTAGACGCGGCTTCTATGCGTTATTATTCTAAGCCTAACCCATGAAAATACTTTTCACGAGGTTGGAGCCGCGAGTAGAAGCTAGTGTTAAACAGAGCGAGTCTCGAGAATCGCGACTCGCGAATCCCAGGCTACTCGAGTACGCAAACGATAGGGAACGCAAAGGATGGGTACAGTAAGAGTCTGACAGAGAGATAGGTAGACAGTAAGAGTCTGGCACTCCCTTTCGCTCCAGTTAGAGTGGGAGAAGTCAGTTGATGATTTCCCATCTATACATATAAATAAAATTAAAGTGTCCGTTTGTAATATTGAAATAACCGTTTTTTACTACATGTAAATGAATATATTATATACGGTACATGCACCGAAATATATTTTTTTTAAATTTTGGCTTTCTACCTATCTGTCTGTTTGTTCCGGCTAATCTCTGAAATGGCTGGACTGATTTTGACGGGACTTTTATTGGCAGGTAGCTGATATAGTAAGGAGTATATTTAGGCTACGTTTATTTTTACAAAAATAAAAAATCGACTGTTAGGCGGAACGAAGTTCGCCGGGTCAGCTAGTACAAAATAAAAATCTACTCGAGTCTGAATAGTTAATTTCATGATTATGTCGAGCCCCAGTGTAACAGCCTTTAGTTTGACGCGATGCGTTCGGATCCCACTCGCTGCGCTCATGCGGATTGTGGACCCACTTAGCACAAATACAAGAATGACCACACGTTGCGTTCTTATCGCTTCATAACAACAGAAAACTAGATTATGCACCGAGGGGATAAAGCAGTGTCTTATGTCACGGTCATCATATTAAATCAGATTATAAACCGAGGTTATAAGGTCAGATTATGCTCCGAGGGGATTAAGCAGCGTTTTATGTTACGGGCGTCATAGTGAATCCCGAATAAAATGAAAGATTCTAGATTTTATTTACAACCGGTTATTTATAAGTTAACAGTCGTACTTAGTAGTTATAATAACTTTATGACCCGGTCAATATTGTGATTTGAATTTGGAACCTCGTTTGTACAGACGCCAGCACAAAAAGCTACAACGATTTGTCAAATTTTATGTTAGATTTTCAACTTGATCTCTATAGAAATTGGGTTAAAATTTGATTGGGAAAATTAAACAGTTTTGGATAGCCAGCCTGGTGTGCTGGCGACTGTACCGCGCGACTTGCACCTAGCAGCGGAGACGACCAGCGGGTCTATTCTGACAACGCGTCACCGTGAAAACTTAAGATGAGTGTGCGTGTGAAGTGAACTGTATTTTCATCTTGTTTGTATGGATTGAAAGCTTACTTCATGATCACATCACCTAAGTTTACATAATGAGATGTTAACAGAATCCCACTGCAGCGCCGCCGCCGCGCCGGTGCGGGCCATAATGACGTACCTACTTTAAGTTCAGATTAATTACAATCGTACCGGTCAAATCATATAAGAACCATGTAGGTTAATGTCTGAAGTGGTATTTTGAGGAAAGTACCCACACACATTTGTGGTTACTGGTACTCAAATCTGTGTGGTTCGTTCCTCAAAAGACCATTTCAGACACTGATCTGCATGGTCCTCATATAACGTATTGTGAATATGAGGACCATGTAGATGATGCTTGGGGAGATGTTTGGGGTTTATTTCACTTAATGTTAGTCTGGCAAATGTCCTTACTTTGGTATTGTCCGCCAGTTCGTTGAGCTCCTTTAAGCTCTAAGTTTGAGCTACACGATAACTGGCAAATGCTTGCACTGTCTGGAGACAGGTCCACTCAAATCTGTGTGGTACTTTCCTCAAAATACCACTTCAGAAATTAACCTACATGGTTCTCATATGATTTGACCAGTACGATTGTACGGACTTTAAAAGAGACTTTGACCTCGAGTTTTTTTCGGTGTTTCTTCTCAGAGCAGTCAGCTAAGAAACGTCGGCCTCATCTAGTTTAAAATGACCAAAAAAGATTGACGTGTAAGAGTTATTTACAACCTACTTACAAAATAAATTAAAAAAGTGGACCTGTCCAAACAGTGCAAGCATTTGCCAGTTATCGTGTAGCTCAAAATTAGAACTTTAAGGAGCTCAACATGTTTTTTTTTATTTTTTTATTCAAAACGGGGAATCTCATGGCCCAAATCTCACCTGATGGAAAGTTAGTAGTTAGTAGTTCAGTTAAGTAGTTTAGTTTTTCTCGCTCTACTGTAAAGTTAGTCAAAATGACTTGAGCGGTGTGTTGTTTGCTAAGAGAGAGAATGTGGGTGTCAATTAAATAACAACAAAATAATAATTTTTTAATTTTTATTGCTTAAAAATATATTTCAGGCACTTGGATATGGAAAGATTTCGTTCACTCTAATATACACTTTATAGCCTTAAGATAAAGATTACAATTGAATGGGATATTTGTCAATACATACGTTTCTTACTTACAGTAAGCATTAGACGCAAATATAATTATCATTGGACGGATATTATGGAATGAGATTCATTAATTAACAATTCTTTTGTTAACTTATTAAATGTCTTTTCTCGGAGATTATTCCTTCATTACAGAACTATGAAACACAATTAAATTATGCTCAAATATTGACTACCCAAGACACTGGGATTATATTTTTTGTAGAGAAATGTCAGCCACATACAATTGTAAATAAAAAAGTACAGAATTATTAATTCGAACCATTTGTATAAAAAAAAATAACTATAAAACAAAAAAAAAATTATAACAGAAAATACAGAAATGCTAATTCGTATAAAAATAAAATTAGTCATAAGTAGGTACTCTAAGTACAATGTTATAAACTAAACTATTTGCAGCTATTTGTCATTATTAAGTTAAGAAGGCGAGTCAAAACTATACATCAGTCTTAAATGTTAAGATTCTGATATGAAATTAAAAAATAAGTATATATTGTAACTGTTCAGTTACCGTTAGCCTACGTACGCAGTAGCGGTCAGCCGCGGGGGCAGTCAACCCCCCGGTTCCAGTACAATATGCAAGCGCTTTCTTTTTTTTTTTATGGGACAAGCCCGCCACACATTCCCAACCACTGCAACTCCTGAAAGCCAGAATCAACAGTGGCGACCACCAGAAAAACGCCGAGTTAATGAAACCCGACGAGTCCCGGAGAAACGCTTCAACTGTCTTTGATCCCGCAACGAAATTAATCAGAAGAGGACAGCGGAGGAGTAGGAAAAAATAAATATAATTTCCATAAACAACAATTTAATATATGCAAGCGCTTGTCATTTAATGGCGGTTAAGTGCGTACAATCACTAGCGGTTGCATTTTAAAATGGAAAAGCGGCCAGCCGCACGGTGACGCCCCGCTGCCAACCTAGCTAATGCGTAAGAGGGCTTTACGTTAAGAGTGTGTATTCCGTCCACTAGCGCCGCCAATCGCTTTTTATTAATTGTGGTAAATTTAAGACACGTAGATAAAAAACCGCTCTGTAGTGCACTGAAGAAATGTATCTATTATTCTATCTATTATCGACGAACGACGGCGGCGCTAGTGGACGGAATACACGCTCTTAATGGCTATGATATAAAACTTTGGGGTTGGTTTTATAGTAGAAATAGTTCATGAGTACCCTTTTTCAAGTATTGGGTTTATTCTGATACGCGTTGAACGAGGGTTTAATGTAATACAGTAAAAAAAAACATTACTATTCCGAAGAAACTAAAACCTGCAGCTTACAATAACAAAAACTAATTATATCATTACAATCAATTTAACTTTACAGTTAAAGGGTAGGCACATATTGAGCTGCAAAGTGCTTGAGTGTTCTTTGATAAAATGATAGTGAACGTAATTCACAGTTAAAACAGAGTTCAAAATTGCTTGCAAGGGGCGACAGAGAAACATGCTTACATGATGTTTAGTCTTTTCAGCTGCCTATTTGTCGTGTCAATGACATTATGGCTCTGCCGTGAAAAAGGGATAGTGCTTTTCGAAATGTATAGCTCCGTCTCTCTCTTTCTCTCACAATGGAATGATTAGGGCTGTGGTAGTCCGGGGCTGTGCTGACCCGCAAGTTACAAGTTTTTTTTTTTTAACTATAAGACGCTTTGTCACCGAGTATAAGATTCAAAAATCAAAAGCACTGGGCATAAATGCATAAAAACTTCGTATGAAAAACATAAACATTATTCTTATGGACTAAACAACACAACACACAAATACACTTACCTAATACATAGTTACATACACAAAACAAAATATATAAGAGATATCAAAAGGATATAATTGGACGGATTTATTAAGTCGATCTTAGGTAATATTGCTATTAAATATTAGCTTGATAAAATCACATTATTTTACAGATTCGAGACTTAAAATGCAGTTTATTTACATAGCAGACTATTTAAATGTGTTAGCTGTCATTTAGATAGGAGTTTCGAACTCGATTAGATTAGAAAAACCAGTTTTCTATTTTTTTTTAAATCAGTATTTATATACCAGTAGAAAGGCTATAGACAACAGTCATCATCACCATCTGCCTAGCTTTTTCCCAACTATATTGGCGTCGGCTTCCAGTCAAACCGGATTCAGCTGAATACCAGTATTTTACGTGGAGCGGCTGCCTACCAGACCTCCACAACCCATTAACTGCGTAACACGATACTTCTTGGCAAGTTTGGAGTCAGATTTCCGGCTCCTGACAATTTGTAAAGACTGTCAAAGATCTACATAATGACAGCTGGGACCAAAGGCACCGAGCAATCTCGGTATGTTAAGACGGTCACCCATCCAGAGACCGACCTCACAGGCGTTGCTAAGACAAAGGCTGCAGACCATGTACATTAGAATGCATCCGGTCAAATTGGAAGTGGGCCCAACACAGTTGGAAATTAGGCAGATTGAATTTTACATCCTAGTAGGAATATCTATGACTAAAAATTGTCTGTTAATCATAGATTCACCAAAAATCCACAAACTATTTTAGCTACCTTGAGATTCCATCAGTTTTCGAGTCTTTTCATTAAAAAATACATATAATAGTCGCAATGGCACTTTCGTGCTCCAAAAATACAATTCACTGTAATATTTTCTGCCGTCATAAGAAAAAAGGACATTAACACAAAGCAAAGAAACCAATTTCCGACCTTAAGAAAATGAAGTAAGGTCGGAAATCGGATATATGGATAGGTCCTTAGGTCCGTTTTTCTTACGAAGGTAGTATTATTTTGGTCTACTGGAAAGACCAAGTTTCAAAATGCCAATCTCACACAATTATTGCAATAAAACTATTTCTTACATTATTATAATGAACTTAAGGCTTGGTCTACTCAGTCTACTGAAAAGACCGGGTACAGTAACACCGCAAAATATGAAATATACTTCCTTGTTGGAGACAAGGCAGTTTTCGAGTCTTTTCATTAAAAAATACATATAATAGTCGCAATGGCACTTTCGTGCTCCAAAAATACAATTCACTGTAATATTTTCTGCCGTCATAAGAAAAAAAGGACATTAACACAAAGCAAAAAAAAACAATTTCCGACCTTAAGAAAATTAAGTAAGGTCGGAAATCGGATATATGGATAGGTTCTTAGGTCCGTTTTTCTTATGAAGGGAGTATTATTTTGGTCTACTGGAAAGACCAAGTTCCAAAATGCCAATCTCACACAATTATTGCAATAAAACTATATCTTACATTATTATAATGAACTTAAGGCTTGGTCTACTCAGTCTACTGAAAAGACTGGGTACAGTAACACCGCAAAATATGAAATATACTTCTTTGTTGGAGACAAGGCAGTTTAGCAAACCTGGCAATATAGTTTAACTATGTTTTGAATGTCTCATAATAGCATATCTCCTCTTATTTTCTAAGCCACTGCAGTCAATGTTTTTTTTTTTTCATTACTATCCCTTTGGAAAGAAAGGGGGGGGGGGGCTTCAATTTTAACTGACACACACACGCACAGTTTTGTAAACACTGATTTAAAAGTGTCCCATGAAGTTCACGTTCTTCTCCATAGGATCTACTCTTTGGAACGTGCAACTGCCGCGCTGGAGATAGGGCCGGAGAGTGTTTTACTGCAGAACAACTTGCTGTTCTTGTCGCTAGCGCGGCAGAATTAGCTTCATGTATTTGACTGATAGACCTTCAATATTCAAAATAGCCTGTAACTGGTCTATTTGAAATAAATAAAATTTTTATTTGACAGGGCACCAGCCACACTGTGTTTCAAGATTTGTGTTCTTGACCACAGAAGCTTTTTTCGAAAACTAATTGAGTTCTTCCTCAGGTAAAGCTAACCGCGCTGCATTGACTTAAAAAAATCAACAACAATTTCAGTGTAAAAAAAAAGTGCAAAAGCACAGTGCCCATCCGTTTCCAGGCAAGGTCAAACAAGTCTTTAGTATACTCATATTTTCGAGGCATTACTGTACAACGTACTTACAGCCAAGCAGACGCATTTCGACGGGTAATTGAGTTCCTATTCGACCATCAGCTCGAAGTGTACCACACCCATTCGTTCTCTCCTGTCGTACTTGATATTCTTCGCCCAGGCGCGACACTCGATGTTTATAAGGATACCGGCTAAAACAAATCATAATTAATATAATATTATAAAGAGGTAAAATTTGTTTGTAAGTTTGTATGTTTGTAAGTTTGTATGTAGGGGGTAATCTCAGGAACTACTGGTCCGATTTGAAAAATTCTTTCAGTGATAGATAGCCCATTTATTGAGGAAGGTTATAGGCTATATATCATCACGCTAAGACAAATAGGAACGGAGCAGTAATGAAAAATGTGACGCAAACGAAGTTGCGCGGGTCAGCTAGTAATTAATATAGCTAACAAGGATGGGAAATCATCAAATGACTCCTTCCGCTTAGGGCGGAGCGGAAGGGAGTGACTCTTACTGAATAAAACCCATTCGTGTTCCTTCTAATGCCCTTTGCGTTCCAGGGTCGTGGTGGAACGTGCAGTATCATTGATGTGTTTCAAGTAAGTATATCTGTTTCTATAAAAAAAATACAACCGACTTCCAAAAAAAAAACACTACATAAGAGAGATAGACAAAACAGACAAGATAGTAAAAAATAACTTTAATTTCGGAAGTCGGTGTTTTTGTTAGTTTCTTCGTATTTGTTTTTTGTAAAAAGTTTTTAATTTTTCACTTTTTAGTGGTACCCCACACCTAACAACACCACTGCAAAATCGCAGAAAAGCAAAACACGCAATTTCGATTACTTGGATGACATAAAACTATCATCTAAGTAGACGAATTCCAGCTATTTCGATTTAAAATCCAAAGTTCATAACCGATTTTCATAAAATTTAAATGGGACCAATCTGCAAGTATATCCTTTCAGATAAAACAAGAATTTTTCAAATCGGTTCATAATAGGGAATATGCATGAAAAAAATATTTATTATCTATACAGTTCATCTAAAAAATACAAAATTGTAATACTAACAGTGAAAATAGAATCAAAATCACTCGAAAACCAAACGAGTTATCATTATTTTAAACAAATATATCTGTCCCTCTCGCGAAAACGCTGTAATGTATGGCATCTGTATAGGCGTCATGGAATCTGACGTCAAATTTCATATCAGACTTCTCTTTCTAATTGTAATCTTTGAAGCTTTATAACTTCATCAGTGATGAAGATATTTAAAAAACAATTTTATGATTGTTTTTTAGAGCTAAAAAGTATTTAATTTTGCAAATAAAAAAAAATCATGCATATTCCCTATTGTCGGAGTTATGAGGTAACAAACATAAAAAAAAAAATTAAAAAAAATCATACAAACGAATTGATAACCTCCTCCTTTTTGGGAAGTCGGTTAAAAAGCAGAAACTGACTGTCTGATCGATCAACGCACAGCCGAACCCACTGCTCGTAGAAAGCTGAAATTTAGCATGTAGCTTCCTTACACTTCGCAGGGGTGCACTAAACTTCCCGAGATCCCTACGGGAACGGGAAAAAACGAGATATGCGAGTACAAAGTCGCGGGTTTATCTACCTATAAGTTTCGAAATGGCAACGCTAGATGACATAGTCTAGGCATGGGAAGCGGTCACCTCCTTCTGCGAAGCAGTAATGCTAGCGAAGGAGGAGGCCGAACGCATGAGAGAGGCACGGCCTCACGCCCCAGCCGCCGCAACAGAAGAAGACGACCCGGGCGTCGTGAAACGCAGGGCGATTCCCGGCCACCGTAGGCGCGGGGCGAGGACGGCGAGCGTTGGGTGGCTCGCCGTCCGATCAGAACCAGGCCCGGGTCGACGGCGCGTTGTGTTCCACGCGCGCCTCAAAGAGGTCAGTGCCTGCCAGGGTACAGGAATTTGTTCGAAAGAGTCACCGCGGCTCTGGAACGCAAAGGGCACTAAGAGGAACCTTCGTCCGTGTGTCAGGGTGCCAACTGAAATCCACCGCTGGGTGTCTGACGCCCAACATATGCTGAGATGGTAACCCTTTCAGCACGGGCACGCTCAGCACATGTTTTTTGTACCTAATTGCTTTTTTTATGTTTTTGTCACTCTTTTTTATAATGTGTTTTTTTTTTTGCTATAGTGTTGTGTCTGTGTCGAATAAATGTTTTCTATTCTATTTCTATTCTATTCTATTGAACACGGATGGATTTTAGTCAGTAATAAACTGACACGCCCTTCTGCTTCGCCCAAATCGGAAGAAGAAAATTGATGTTTTCCCATCCATAAAAAACAAGATGGCATAGCCTACTTCGCGCCATTCCCCTAAACTGAGCGTGCAGGAATACATATGGCAGCACAAAAGCGTCAATGTCAAGTATTCTGAAACTTAGTTTTGATTAAGCGACACTAGATCGCATAGTCAACAACTGAGAACCTCCTTTTTCAACTCGTTTAAAAAACAGTGGTACTCACTTCTAGGTCTCTGCAAGTGGATAGCGACGAGGGGACTGAGGTACCCCTCAGCGTTCTCATATGGGTAGAAGTACCCTGGGAAGCCGGGGAACGGCAGGTATTTGATGGGGCCAATGTTCTCCTTGTCGGCAGGAGTTTCGCCCTGGCATGACACCCACACCATGTCGCCCTGAAAACAAAGTGCTATTAGAAGTATGCTGTACAGGGTTATTGTAAAGGGAGAATCCTCCGTGCAGTCGGAGGATCCTTTTCAATATCCCTGTATTTGTGTCCGGTGTGAAATAAACAATGTAGGCTGAAGTAACTCTAACAATCTACACTAATATTATAAAGAGGAAAGATTTGATTGTTTATTTGTTTGAATTGAATATGCTCTGAAACTACTGGACCGATTTAAAAAATTCTTTCACCAATGTGTAGAATGGACTGTCCGTATGAACATAGCCTATATTTTATTTATCCCGTTAAAATAAAGGGTATATCCGTACGAAGTCGGGACGTGCAACTAGTATGCTATATGAAGGACAGTGTATTTTTTTTTGTTTAATATAATAGCAGACTTATGGCAAACTTGGCAGACGACGATGAATAGGAATACTAACATAGTTCGGGTTATATTGGGTGAGGTTCCAGATGTTCTGCTGCAGCTCTATAGGCATCTCCTTGGGCAGGTCGTCCATCCCCATGTAGAACTCGGGCCGCCAACCGTAGATCCTGTAACATTACGAGATTTACGTCTAACTTTAATTTAATTTATATGTTACAAAACACAGCGTCAGTATTACACACAAAAATACAAACAACAAGGTGTTAGTTATATCCAAAATACGTACACAATATACGTAAAAACATAATCTTATTTCCTATTTCTGAGCAAGTGTAAACTTGCCCAGTACACCGTAAAAGGACTGTATATTTTGCACGCTAACGTTTTGAGGACAGTGTTGGTGCTACCACGGACCCTGCTCATCATCGATGCATCATGCAGTTCTTTTCCTAATGATGGAGAAGAAATCATCATACATGTCATAATTCGATCCAATATTCCTTCATTTCTGTATCGATTCAACAAGGCAACACAAGTTTTAACACGCATTTCTCTCTGCAGATCAGTCAAATCATGAGGTACCCATTTTTCATATTTTTTTATTTTATTGATTTGAGAAAATGCAAATGAGTCAATATTGTT
The DNA here is from genome assembly GCA_963859965.1 of Ceramica pisi. NCBI lineage: Eukaryota > Metazoa > Arthropoda > Insecta > Lepidoptera > Noctuidae > Ceramica > Ceramica pisi. The sequence continues at coordinate 25,131,119 of OY982531.1, read as the reverse complement.
GGTAAGGTTACGTTAAACCATGCCGCTAATTCCTGGGTAGTTTGGCCGGATCGGCTTCCATCTCTTTCAATTCATTGTTATTCACCTGTGTGGGCGGACTTCCACGTGGTTCGTTCTTCAAATCAAAGTTTCAATCACGAAAGCGTTTAAACTAAAATCGCACGGTGCGTACGTTAGTAGTCCCCTCTCCAAACGCAACATTAATATTGCGAGCTGTTTCTGCCGCGTTAGTTCCGCGTCGGAACTCGTATTAAAAAATCACTCGAATTTTCGAAGTAACTATCCATCTTTCTTGTCTAAGCTGAATAAAAAAAACAACTGAAAGTCGATAAAATCGAATGTTGCACTTTTTTAAAAGAAGAACTTCATAGGTACCATGTGAAAAAGTTTTCACTCAAAAATCTCAAATCATGAAGGTTCTTTTTTTTTTTACTATTGATAGGCATACGTTTGACCGCTATCTCACCTGATGTTAAGCGATGATGCGGTCTAAGGTGGAGCACGCTTGCCTAGAAGTACCTATTCACTCCTCGAAAAAAAAAGCGTCTAACACTCTTTTTCGCTCCGTCCAGAATGGGAGGACTCATTGGATGATGAAAGAAAAAGCACTGACTTGTTCAGCTTCAAGAAGATGCAGGGCGAAGACTTGTGGAAGGAGAAGTGGTTCTCATCGATGCAGGGGTCCAGGTCGCGGATGTCCACGTCACACACCTTGCCGGGCGGCGGCAGCTTGTTGAAGTCACAGTCGTAGATGTTCTGCCCCGCGCCTGCAGTCTGACCCTTCTTCTTGTATACTGTGAATGAGAAAATAATTTATACTAATATTATAAAGCAGAAGAGTTTGTTTGATTGTTTGTTGTTTGGTTGAACGCGCTAATCTCAGGAACTACTGGTCCGATTTGAAAAATTCTTTCAGACCCATGGAAATATTTTGTGCGTCGATGTCAGATACACGCGGTATAGGCGTATTAATGCAACAAGGCGTTCTCTACCCGTACTCATACGTACGTACGTATTAATGCAACAAGGCGTTCTCTACTCGTAAGCTAGTTGGTTGGTTCTCTATAGAGAACTCGCTGATGCCCGCGGCTTCGCCCTGTTGACAAATCTATACCTAATAATATCTATAAGTACTAATATTATAAAGCAGAAGAGTTGGTTTGTTTGTTTGTTTGGTTGAATGCGCTAATGTCAGGAACTACTGGTCCGATTTGAAAAATTCTTTCAGATAGCCCATTTATCGAGGAAGGCTATAGGCTATATAACATCACGCTAAGACCAATAGGAGCGGAGCAGTAATGAAAAATGTTACGCAGACGACGTTGCACGGGTCAGCTAGTTACTTATATGTTATGTACCGTAGTGTATATAGGCGTATAATGCAACAAGGCATTCTCTACCAACTTTTTTAATTCTATAGAGAACTCGCTGATGTCCGCGGCTTCGCCCGCTTGACAAATTATATACTACTAGCTGACCCACGCAACTTCGTCGGCGTCACATTTTCCATTAATGCTCGCCTCCTTTTAGTCTTAGCGTGACGATATATACGCCTATAGCCTTCCTCGATAAATGGGCTATCTAATACTGAAATATTACCCCCTACATAGATTACCCCCTACATACAAACTTACAAACAAATGTTACCTCTTTATAATATTAGTATTATAGTATAGAAAACCTTCCTCGAGAATCACTCTATCCATTGGTGAAAACAGCATGAAAATCGGTGTAACAGTTTTTGAGTTTATCGCGGACAGACAGACAGCCACGGCGGAGGACTTTGTTTTATAATAAGTATGTAGTGATATTGATGTGCAGCGTCATCTACAAGTATATTTTATTTACGTATCAGTTTCGAATTTGCAACACGAGATGGCAGTCTCCTTCGTGCCCCTAATGAAACGGAACGAGCAAGAGCTTTAGATGGCAGCATGGAAGCTATCATAGAAGCATGTTTTTAACCGACTACCAAAAAGGAGGAGGTTCTCAATTCGGTGGGTATTTTTTTAATGTATGTACACCGATTACTCCTAGGTTTCTGATCCGATTTTAGTTCGATGCGTCGTCATTTGGTCCCGTAAAAATCTCATTAAGTTTGGTTGAGTAGTTTTTATTTTATGGGCATTTTTTATATTTAATTTTCTGCGTAGACGAAGATGTCGTCGAAGTATCACCACTCAAAGCATTTTTACAAAAACATATAAACGACTGCCAAACAAAACACTACAAAGCATAAAATAACCTTAATTACGAAAGTCGGTGTTAAAAAACACAAAGAATCAAAACAATAAACACCGACTTCCGAATTTTATACTTTGTATCCCACCAGCCCCCTTCTAACATCGGACATACAGACGCACTGCAACTTACCATCGCTACCTTGTTGCTATTCCACCAATTCGCACTAAGCGTTTCCAAGCGTCTTTCATAACACGCACAGCGAAGTAGTGGAACTCTCTGCCTGCGTCTGTGTTTACGAAGTTAGAGTGAACAGGCTACTTCTGGGTAAGCTCGCTCCATCGTAGATTTTGTCTCTGCCATCTCTGACTTAGCCTAAAACTTGTTTCCGTCCTTGCAGGTCACTGCCAAGTCAAGTTCTGGCCTTCTTTTTACAGAACATGAAAAATTCAAGTACTCACCGGACAAGAAATCAATCAGCTGATCTTCCCAGTACTTGTAGCTCTCATAACCAGTTCCCTTATACCAGATAAGGGTGCTCCTAACGTCGGGTGGCAGCGGCCGGAAGCCCAGTCCTGGGCTGGAGCCGATGACGCTGTCATCCTGCTGCAGCCGAGGCACGCGAGGGTTGATGAAGTGCTGCAGGAACGTAGCCATGCAAACCGCAAACAGGGCTATCAGAACAGCGTAGAAGATCGAGTAGAAGATCAAGATTTTACCTGCAAGTGAAAGAAAGACAAACAGATTAGCTTGCTAGGAAACCCCAGTTTTATCTAGTTTAAAAAAAAATATTGATGTGTAAAAGTGCTATTTTCAACCTACTTACAAAATAAATATCATTTAGCATTTATCAAGAGAGTTTTATAGAGAGTTGCCGGAAATCGAGTCAAATGGCGTGCACTAGGAGGGGCCTGTCCAGCAGAGAACTGCTATAGGCTGATGATGATGAAAATTCAAATACTTTGGAATATTGTTAAAGCAAAGAATATTAAGGCTCATTTGTGCATAAATAAAAACAAACAATTATTTTAAATACTGAGTAGCATATTCAATGTTGAAACTAAAACTCAACAACAAACTTCTTCACTGTAAAATATATGTTGCTAGCAACGATGTACACATAAAGAATTAAAGAAACTACAAGTTAAAATCTTTTTTTCTGTTAAAGATTTGCTTTTTCTCTTGCATTGTTTTAGCTCAAAACTAAATGTAGGTACCTACTTCATTATCAGTATTTGTTATGTCTACTAACAGTTTAACTTATAAAAAAGTTATCTTTGTGACAATTCTCTTTTAACTTAAATAGTTAACTTAAATAGGTAGTTAATAGCAGAAGTTATTATGATTGTGACGGATTTATTAAAGAAAGAAGTCAATATATCAGGCGGATTCAGGGCGCAAAACAGCCCCTGCAAACTGGGCTGCTGTTAGCACCTATATTAAAGAGATGTTATTTTAGAGGGCAATGGCCCGTAATTGTCCCTATTATTATATTGAGGTTATTTTAACTTAGGCTGAGTAGTTGTTTTGTTAGTTGCGGATGTAGACTTGGCATTGCCACTTTTGACTGCCTGCAGTCTGTAGCCCGTGACCGTTTGTTTATAAAGTTCAGTTGATCTCTGGCGAATTCATGTACGAAATTGTGAGAATGGTGGGGGGAGAAGTGTGTACAGGCCTAGCACTGCCATCTCAGAACCTTGCAAGTTCATCTGCGGCATCTTTGCCTAATCCACTGTGCCCCTTGTTACACTCTAGGGTGATTCTGTTAGACAGCAATATACTTTTCAGAGCAAGTTGACACTCAAATATTAGTTTGCTGTTAGTTTGTTTGTCTCTAGGGCTCTGAGCACAGCCAGGCTGTCAGATACGAGTCTAATTGCGTAGTTGTGTATCCCTAGACGCTTTATAGCTGGTGACACACTCGCATAGAAATATCGTGCTTAGTTCGCCTTGTGGGGTGTAGGTGAAAGTTAATGTTGAGATCTAGGGAGTGTACACCAACCCCTGAACTTTGAAATTGGTAATTTTCCTGAAAAGTGTTATTAGTCTCTCAGATACATTAAAAAAAATATTGGTACCTTATAGTTTCTAAAAGATTTTTTGCATCACAGAGGAATAATTTGAGATAAGAAGAGACCTTTGACCTGCATTGATAACTGAATCCTATAAAAACCATATCAGTTCTAACTTGGTCAAATTTTTAAGAATTTAGATAACTTTTTGCCCTTCTTACAATTTGTTTATGATACAAAACTTTTGTCTGTACTATTCTACTATTATTATAAATGGATGCTTGTCAATGTGAAACTTTGTCACTCTCCAAAGACCACAGGAATATGCTAGAAGACTGTTAAAGAGCCATGGAGAGTAAAATGGCAGTGAAAAACATTTTCACTTTAGTCCAAATTAAATGTAGATGGACAGGTCACATATTAGTACTCAAATGGGTAGCTAGAGATAGGCTACCTTAAGGTGAGAAGCTTCGGGTAAAAGCCACTTCCTACTTCCAACAAATATTATAAATGCAAAAGATTGTAAGGATGGGTGGATGTTTGTGACTCTTTCATATCAGAATGCCTGAAAAAGATCTTCATAAAACTAGGCACAGAAGTAGATTATAGTCTGGAAAAACACATAACTTTTTATCCTGGGAGTGTGTTCCCTAGGGATCACGCAGGCAAAGCCGCTGGCAGAAGCAAGTGAACTATAAATGCGAATGTTTGTATAGTTGTTGATCAATCTTGCCATAATGGCTAAATGGAAGACGATGAAACTTGACACAGATCTTCTATTACTTAGGACATACACTCTTTGTTCCAGTAAGTATTATGTTTTGTTTTCAGTTGGTGAAGCTGGTAACTTTCATAGTTTGTTATTTCAACATCATAATCAGAAAACTAAGAAAAAGTAGTTGCGGACTGGATTCTAAACAACAGAAGTCTGCACTTTGCCCTACAGTGGAACACTATGGGCTATATTTTCATCAATAGACTCAAGTGATTCAAGAGAAAGGTTTATATTTGTTTAACTCATCCCAAAATTTCTATGTGAATGGGAAATTTGGAAGGCTTGGGAAAATGTTAGTATTACATATAATTTAAATTGTCTTCTTTTTAATATAAGTAAATATAAGAAACCTGTAACAAACGTGAAAAATGGTGTAAGGCAGTGACAGAGTGGTACCCAAGAGATGGGAAGAGAAGCCGTGGAAGACAGTGTATGAGATGGGAGGATGATATTATCAAACTGACTGCTGGCCCAAGGTGGAGAAGGGTAACTCAGAATAGACCACAGTGGAGACTGTTGGAGGAGGCCTATGCCAAGAGGCACGCTGAGATAAGAGACATTTTGTAAGACACAAATGTAAAAAAAAGGAAAAAAAGTGTAATCCATCTCTAATCACAGAATAAACGGCTTTTTTTTTTTTTTTTTTATATATCAAACCTGGAGATGTGGTGAACATAACATAAGAACTAGGTTAATATTAAACTTTGACAAGTACAGACAGACTGTAGGGCTTCTAAGTAGATTAGCATTGGTTGGAAGATTATTTATGTGATTATTTACGCTGGCTGCCAGGATTTATTTCCTATTAATTGGATAAAGATCTTAGTGTATTGCCTTTGACCTCTCTGCTCTTGAAATGGTATAATGTTGATGTTATAAAAACAAAAGCACACTTTAAACTACCTCAAACTAGGATTCTCTTGGAATGTTTAATTAAAACTTCTTTTGATTGCACACTCAGAGCTCAAAAAGTTCTGGTATCGTAAGTAAACATGCTAAGCGGAATGTTGATACGGCTCAAATATATTAACTTTGAGTTATCAATGATATAATCAAACCGTAAGGAGAGTATTGCAGTACAAAACTACCAACAAGCCACGCCCTCCACACAACAGTTGATTCACAACACATAATCATGAAATACTGGAAATTAATTACAGTGAAAGAAGTAATTTATGAAAAACTTTCGGTCTCCTGAAAATATGTAAATAGAAAAGTTCACTGACCCCAACTTTCAGGCGTTCGTCCCAGTATTTCACCTGTTTCTTCATTGTAGAAAAAGTTACTAAATTTTTGCTTTCCAGGCCTCCGTGAAGGCTTTGTATCCATTTGAAATTCTTGTAGTCTAGGATTTCTACTCATCTTCTTTTCTGAAATGAACTTTCTTTTATAAAAACTCGAAAATAGCTAAACTGTAAACACAAAACACACGCCCAGCCGCTACCGCAAATTTGAAATAACTAGACTAGAGGTGAGAGCACTCCTCTTCTTTCCACTTCAGTTGCTTGGTTACTAAATAAATGTTACTATTACTAATCACTTACACATTAGTGATACGAGGGCAATGTAATCTACCTTTTTCGAGTAATTGGCTTTCCTCCCATAATTGTAGTGCACTGTGATATCGACTAGGATAACCTCATAATATTTGGTTAAAAAGAGGAGTGTAGCAATCATTGTTCACTTATTTTTACGATAGAAATGAGATGAATATAGTTTTAGACGCTATTGAATTATTCTTAAAAGCTGCTTATCTAAAATGACACAAAAAAAACTAAAACGTACGTCAAAAAGTCAATTGTCAAGGAATACGAATTTACTGATGACTAGGCAGCATGGTCTCCGACCTTAGCCTGTTCCAGAGGGAACAAAAGGAAAAAAAAAAAAAAAAACAATTGTCAAGGAGAAACGCGCGGGAAACGTACGAACAAGGCGTCAAAATTGATTTAAATTAAATTGTTAATTTTGTATATTTTCGGTATTAGATATTTAAACTCTATAGTTAGGTATTGTCAATAATTGTAAATAGTTAGGTACCTATTTGAAGATGGGAAATAAGAAGCGGAAAAAAGAGGAGCCCCCTGACGAACGAGCATCAGATAGGGATTCTTTTTCTGACTCTGATGAAGACTGCAACAACAAATACAACATATTTAAAGTCCCAGGATACTCAAGAAAGTACCCTGAAAATAGTAAAAAATCGGAATATATCGTGTTCTTATCTCATCAAACTGAGAACAAAACGTTTACGGACAAGGATAGGCTGGCCATATCCCATGCCATACGGAAATATTGCGTGACTGGGATACTACACCTGAGGTCAATAAATAAATACAAAATTGGTATCACTTTTGATCTTTCAAATAATGCCAATGTTTTTTTACAAAACAAAAAACTTTTGGACGAAATGGGCTTTAAAGCTACAATACCTGCAGTCAACACTGAGGTAACTGGTGTTCTTACATCGGTCCCTACAGACCTATCTAATAAAAGAATATGTGCGCTAATTGGTAGTTCCAGAAATGTAATTCAGGTGAGGCGCTTCATGCGTCGAGTGCAGAGTCAGAGTGCCGGTGGTGCGGTCATGTATCAGCCCACTCAAACTGTGGCGGTGACTTTTGCGTCCACAGAATTGCCTCAGTATGTCTATCTTGACTCTTGGAGACATGAGGTAAGCGTATACGTTCCTCCTGTAAAACAGTGCCTTCAATGCATGAAGTTTGGGCATATTGCAAAATACTGTAAAAATGATCTAGTATGTTCTGTATGTACATACAATCATAGTTTTAAGATATGCAAAGAAGACCCTAAAAACGCGAAATGCGCCAACTGTGGTGGTAATCATGTCGCTATTTCAAACACTTGTCCACAAAAAAAACAAAAAATTGAGGAAAGTAAAATTAAATCCAGAGCCGTCAAGTATTCAGATTTCTTCAATGAAAATTCATTTCCACAAATAACTCACAAAAATATTGAAACTCAAATTATGAACTTATCTAAATCAGATTTTTTCATGAATACTCTAACAAACGCAATAACAAAAATTATAGTAAGCCAAAAAGACAAACCCATACAACAGAAACTTGGTTGACACCTATTAAACATTTTAAAATTAGAGGATACAGAATAGAAAGAAATGATATTGGTAACAAACATAATGGCGTAGCTATTTTAATTCATAATAGTATAGATTATAGAAACATAAATACATATGCTGACAATTCCTTACAAAATATTTGTGTAAGAATAACTGTAAATAATACAGAAATAAGTATTGTAAGTTTTTACTGTCCAACAAATTGCACTCCTTCTTTTAACAAACATAAATTTGAATCTTTAATCAAATCAGTGCCTGAACCGATGATATTTGCTGGTGATTTCAATGCCCATCACACATCATGGGGATGTAATTCTACAAATTCAAGAGGTAGGGATATTTTGGAAATTATTGATGATAATGATTTAACTTTATTAAATAGTGGTGAAGTGACAACAGTTGGTTCTTTGACGTGGCGTCCAAATGCTTTAGATTTGTCCTTGGTGTCCTCATCATTGTCACTTTCTTGTGATTGGTCTGTACATAATGATCCACTTGGCAGCTACCATCTTCCTGTAATTATTAAAGTTTTTGTAAATAATTGTAGTTTAGGAAACACTAATAGCAACACACATAACTTGCCCATATATCCTAACTTTAAATTGGTTGATTGGAATATATATGAACAAAGTGTAGATTTAGAATTATCAAATTTTCAGGACCAAAACTTTGCTCCATTGGAAACTTATTCTGCGTTCTGCAAAATTTTGCATGCTGCAATTGACAAATGTCTTCCTATTTGTAATTAACACCAGTTTCTTTTCATGCTAATTCTTCTTTGAATAACTCATCTCATAGGAAGTTGGTTAAATCCCCTGCTCTTCCTTGGTGGAATAAAAAATGCTCAGAAGCAGTTGAAAAATCTAAGCTGGCTTATATTAATTTCAAAAACAATCCCTCTGATGACACATTTATACAGTTCAAAAGATTACAAGCCCTCAAAAAACTTACATTGAAAACAGAAAGATCAAACAGTTGGGTTGAACTTTGTAGCTCTTTTAATCGATGTACACCTCTGTCGAGAATCTGGAAATACATGCGGAAATTTAATAAAACATATTCTTGCAAAAATAATGATGATAGTTGGATTCAAGATTTTCTGCAAAAATATACCCCAGACTATGTAAATAGTAAATCAAGTTTTCCTCCTGTCAGTGAGACAAATTCTATAAATAACTTCTTAGTAAAACCATTTTTAATACAGGAGCTCATGGCTGCTGTCTATTCTAGAAAAGATAGTGCTTTTGGACTGGATGGTATTCCTTATATTATGTTGAAAAAGCTTAGTGATAGAGGTTTGCACACTTTTCTCAAGATATTGAATAACCTGTGGTTGAACAATGACATACCTCACCCTTGGAAGTCAGACTGCTTGATACCTATTTTGAAGCCTGATAAAATTCGGTCAAATCCTGATTCCTATCGTCCTATTGCATTAACATCTTGTGTTGGTAAAATATTTGAACAATTAATAAAACAAAGGTTGGAATTTTACATAGAACAAAACAATATTTTACCTACTAATCAATTTGGTTTTCGTAGGGGAACATCGGCTCGTGAAAGTATTTGTCAGTTACAGCTTGATATCCAAAATAGTTACATTAATAAGGATTGTTTAATGTCGGTATTTTTTGATGTTGCTGGAGCTTTTAATAGTGTCAATATTGATGTACTTTGTTCTGAATATTGCTTCTCATAGGAATTCCAAACAAAATAGTTCACTGGGTCCATGAATTTTTAACTGAAAGGAAAGTTTATGTTAAGTATAATGGTAAATTATATGGGCCAAGATTAGCTTCTATTGGAGTTTGTCAAGGAGGAATACTTTCTCCATTAATATTCATTCTGTATATTCGTCGTTTGAATTTGATTCTAGGTTCTGAGGTCAAAAATCTTCAATTTGCTGATGATTTGGTTGTGTATTTGTCTGGAAAAAATTTAATAAATATAGCAAATAGTCTAAATAAGGCTTTAGATGGATTATATACATACTTTTCTTATTTAAATCTAGATATAAATGCACATAAGTCTAAACTAGTGGTCTTTGGCAAAGCTAGCAACTTCAGTCCTGTTGTGTGTTACAATCAAGTTTCTATTCCTATTTTTCATGAAGCTAAGTTTTTAGGAGTCACTTTTACTCATAATTTTTCTTGGAAAAAATATGTTGAATTGGTAAGTTCAAGAGCTAACAGAGTTTTCAATATGTTGAAATCTTTGTGTAGAACCTCCTGGGGTGCTGATCCAAAAATATTGTTGCTTTTGTACAAATCTCTCATCCGTAGTCATTTTGAATATGGTTTTCTCTGTTTTGCTGGTGATAGAAAGATAGTTGATTTATTTGATAAAATACAAAACAAAAGTTTGAGACTTATTACTGGAGCATTTAAAAGCACTCCAATCAATGCAATGCAAGTTGAATGTAAACTTCCTGCATTGAGTATAAGATTCTCCTACTTGAAAGAAAGGTTTTTATTAAAACTGTATAGTAAAATTAATAATCATCTATTTTCAAACTTAAAACAATGTAGTACACCACCTATTTGTAACTCTCTTTATATACTTCAAGGTTTTTCTCAATATGTAAACTTTCTTGAAAGTCTGCAAATTTATAAGTCATCTCTTCTTCCATGTTATCAGGGGGATTTCAACAGCAAATTTCCTGCAATTGACATCATCATTGAGCACAATTTATCCACCAAGGAAGATGTACATAGTAAATTCCTTGAGTTTACTGATTATAGATTTGTGTATACTGATGGGTCCAAAACTGAGTCTGCAGTCTCATTTGCTATTTACGACGGGTTATTGAATACTGGTATTGGTTATAAAATAAATTCAAACACAAGTATATTCACAGCTGAGGCTGTGGCTATTCTTGCTGCCTTAAAACACATTGAACATAAAAATGATGGATGTTGTGAGTGGATAATAGTTAGTGACAGCATGAGTGTTCTTAAAAATCTCAAAAACAATAGGTTGAATGCTAAAACAAACTATCTAATTTCATTAATAAAAGAATCCTGGCTGCATTTGTCTTCTCATAATATTAAGGTTTTGTTCATGTGGGTCCCTTCACATGTTGGTGTGTTGGGAAATGAAAGGGCTGACGTTTTAGCCAGAACTTTAACAAATTCTGATGATGTCCCTGATTCTAGTAGTTTCCTTAATATATCTGTTCCATGCACAGACATAGTCCCTTTGTTGAAAAAACGGTCCACTGGTATATGGAAAAGGCATTGGAATCACACAGTTCAAATTGAAAATAAAGGTTTATGGTATGCTGTATTTAATGTTCCCATAGGAACCATGCCTTGGTTCTGTAAAATCAATACTTACATGAATAGGAAGTTTTACTCCACTATACTCAGGCTTCGCTTTGGTCATTGTCGTCTTAATTATCATCTGTTTCGTTTGAAAATTGTGCATAGTCCTCTTTGTGATCATTGCAATTCTCAAGTTGAGCAAACGTTAGCTCACATTTTCTTTGACTGCTCATCTTTTGGCATCCAGCGCCTTGTGTTAATGGATGAGCTTATTGAAATATATGGTAGTCCTGATTTGGTACCGCGCTCCATTCAGGCTCTCCTTGTAAATAGTTCGACGTATTTACATTTGTTTAATTTCATTAATAGTACAGTTGGGCAAATTTAATTACTTGTGTTTATAGGATAGATGTATATTTTCTGTATATAACTTGTAATTCTATATATAAACAGTTTTCTATTGAATTTCGTAATATTGATAAGAAACGTTAGCGGTATGTTATGATAATAGGTACTAGGTATACGATAACTTGAAAAGACGGTAACCAAAGAGTAGTATTATATATGACGGTAACCTTAAAATTTAAAAACCCTGATCGTCGGTAGGGGGAATAAATAAAAAAATAAAAAAAATGACAATGATTTGACACATGGCTCTTACTATGACTTGACACATGGCTCTCATAACTTGTGAATAAAAAAATATTGAGGATTTTACATTAGATTTTGAGAATAAGAAGTCTAATACATGGATTATAGTGAAAAATATTTTTAAACTGATGACTTAACACGGATTTACTCTACTTATGAAAAATATGAAACTGAGGACCTAACCTGGATTTTCTTACCTAAGGAAAAATATATAACTAATGACTTTAACTGACTTTACAAAAAAAATACGAATTTACTGATGACTAGGCAGCATGGTCTCCGACCTTAGCCTGTTCCAGACGGAACAAAAGGAAAAAAAAAAAAAAAAAATCAATTGTCAAGTATCCTGTCATAAGTCATTCAATCTGTCAAAGTGTCAAGGCATTTTGTGTTATCACTATTTGTTAAAACTTGCCTTTTAATAATTATAGACTCTTTGAAATAGTTACAGAGTTACAATCTAATTTAATTTTACAATGGGATCTTCAGTGCATAAAATAATTGTTATAGTAGGATTTATATCCTTATTCCATTCTGCCTTTTCGGCTGCCCAACGTAAGTGTTTACGGCACATGATAGGTTTTAATTAGTTATTCAAATATATAAATGTTACCTACATACGTTTGTTGCAGATCGTTCATACCTTCGGATAACATCACAGGAATTCACCACCTTGCCTTTGGATGTGAGTACATACGAAACGTAAAAGTGGTGTCATTCGATATCCTATAGCCGACTCATTTCTGATTTAATTTTCAGATTGTGGTACAAGCCGTAGCAAGTTTATTTGCTGTGATGTGGGGAGTGCTGAATGTAGCAGGTAACCTGAGGGAAATACCTGCAGCTGCTGAACTAAACACTGTCAAATGGGAGACTCAGAGGAATCTGCCATCTTTCTACATCTTCAACCATAGAGGAAAGGCACTTGCAGATAATTACATACCGAGTGGAGGGAAATGTGAATTAGAGAATGTAGAATAGTTAGAATAATACATTATTTGTAGGAATACAGTCCTTTTTGGTTCCCCTCTATCTTATCATTCCCAGTTTCAGAATTTTGATGTTCCACTCGCCAAAAATAAAGCATCATTGTTGCGTTTTACCAGACTTTCAATGGTGGCACTTATGGTAGATAGTGGCTTGTGCATATTGCTTATTTATGACAGGCACTATTTCCTGCTGGTCTCTAAAAAGGCTACTTTAGCAGAATCAGAAAGCATATCACACTACATGTCACTATCATTTTCCCAATCAACCTTGAACCTAATGCCTTAGTGACAAAGGATGAAGAGGAAATTTGTCAGATATTTACTGTGGTTTACAAAGTTCGACAACCTCTCTGTACTGCAGTCACAATGTGACACTGGCAGAATAGTCAGAGCCGGACGGGATCAGTTGCCATAAAGGGAAAAAAAAATATGATTCAGATAGAGTGGCATTTTTAGATCCCCAGGTGTTGAATAGAAGTTGTGGTCTGTGTTCATTATTTCTCAATGTGAAATTTCACATGATTCACAGTACTAAATATATTTAAAAGTCCTGCGAAATACATTTAACAAAATGTTATTTAATAAGTTATAAGATTATTTATATCATCATAAATATAATTCATTAGAACCATGGTTAAGAGTAAATAAAAAACAATTAAGTCTTAAAATATAGCTTTTATTTCTTATAATTATTTTTACATTGCTTCCATAATTGTTGCTACCTGCAATGTAACAATCTAAGTAGAAAACAAGAATTGTTTTTAGCCTACATTATCCTATCTTCAATAAGAAATACACATAAAACAAGAAGTCACCTGTGACATAATGTACTTGTCCATGAAATATTACCAAAATGGAACAATGTCTTTGTTTCAACTACTTATCATGTGTGCATCCACACTGCAGTTACTTTTTGTGGAAAAACGTTTCCTAGTGCTAGTGGGCAACATCTGATAACAAAAAGTTATTTGTTGTTAGTATATAAGTTAGTCATAAGTGGTTTTTTTTTTTCTGTTTATGGCAACTGAGCCAGTTCCGACTATTTTGCCAGTGTCACATTGTGACTGCAGAACTTGAAGAATGTTACTTAATGTTACGTGTTGCAGTCTGTTGCTCCACAAAAAGTAATTGCGGTGTGGATGCACCTTTACAAGCAAATTCAGATGCTACTAAACATTTAAACCATTCAATTTACAACATGTCATTAGCATTTTTACCTTATACCTAATAAGACACCCAGACTTCAGATTCAGAGGTATTTTTTTGGTTATAATTCAATGTTTTAACTGGCTCTATTCAAAAATTTACGCAAGTTCCAAGCAAACTTTCAAGCGTACATTACAATTATTTTTTGAAAGGATATCCTGTATCCTACATTTTACATTTCATTGTTAACATCCATATTTGTTGACCAGGCTTTTAGTCATAGATAATTGAGACGCAGGCAATGTAGATGGACAATGTCAACAGACGTGTCTGCTATGTTACACTTATAATCAATGAATATCCTATCCTTCCAAACAGTTACTCACAGTCAACGTTAACAATGGACATAACACAAACTCCTTAGTCCAAATGCACATAACCATTGTCTAATCACCACATGGAGGCTATCGGCCTCCGCGTCCTCCTCTGAAGCCACCGCCTCCTCTGCCGCCGCCGCCTCCGTAGCCGCCACCTCCGCCCCGGCCGAAACCTCCCCGGCCGCCGCCGCCACGCCCGAACCCACCGCCACCTCCTCGGCCAAAGCCTCCGCCACCACCTCGGCCGAAACCACCGCCGCCGCCGCGCCCTCCGCGAGGGCCTCCCCGCCCGCCACCGCGACCTCTCTTCGCACCCGGCGGCTGCGGTAAGAACCTCTTCAGCGGCAACAGCTTCGCAGGGTCAATGTAAAACTGCTGTCCGTCCTTGAAACTGTTTGCTTTAAAGTTATCGCTCATCTTAACGGACACGAAGTAGTCGCGCAGGTTGCCAAAAATCTCGTCGATTTTACCAATTTGTTCTTTGTTTTCGAGGAAGATGGGCGCGTTGAAGTACGGCACGTCTTCGATGTCCACCTTGCAGATTAGGTCGTCTTGTACTGTCCAGCCGTAGTGTCCTAGGGGGATGACGGACTCAGGTGGGCCTTGGTCCTGTTGTCTGAACCCACCGCCGCCGCCACCTCGTCCACCTCGACCACCGCCGCGGCCGCCGAAGCCGCCCCGGCCGCCGCCACCTCCACGACCGCCGAAGCCTCGGCCTCCACCTCCGCCGCCACCGCCGTAACCACCTCCGCCGCCACCGCCGTAACCACCTCGACCGCCGCCGCCACCACCTCTACCGCGGAACGACATTGTTTATTAAATAAAGTGCCGCAAACTAAAGCGTGATTGAAATAATAACCTCAAAACGTGCGCGTTATCACCATGCACGCTTGTCTGTCTGACAGTTGGGTAAAAGTTGCCAGAAAAAAATGTTGGAAATCAGTACCCGATTCTCTGTCTACGCATAGTACGAAAAATAAAATAGGTAATTATTCCTTTTAGAAAAGTGGATTTTAAAATCGGGATCATTACTTTATCCTAATCACAGTCAAGAGAAATAAGTATCAAATACTAACTGATTTTTTAAAATTAATTTACTTTTTCGGGTTCCGTATCCAAAGGGTAAAACTGTCTGTCTGTCTGCATAGCTTAATATCTGTGTCCCCAGGCTGTGTCTCTCCCATATTATTATTTTTAATCTTTGCTGTCTCATGGGTCTCATGAACCGTGATAGTTGACAGTTGAAATATTCACAGGTGATTTATTAGTGTTGCGACTATAACAACAAATGTGCTATAAGAAAAAACAAAATAAAATAAATATTATATAGCCAGGCTTTTATTATTATATTATAATATTAAAATGCATAATTTTGTAAAAGGGCGGAGACCTGGTGTCCTGAAATACAGGCTTAGAGCTTAGTTTAGGCACCAGTCTCCCACAATATCTAAGTTGTCTAACTGATAACCTGTAATATGTATATTGTAATATTGTGGTGAGAAAATAAATTCTTTTTATTATTATTATTTTTTTATTTTTTTTTTACTATCTCGGGCCCCTGGAGACCCGGTCCTTTGGTAGGCGTACGAGGGGCCGAAACCAACTCGCAGAGGCCCCGTTAGACTTTTCAAATGTAATGGGGCACCAACCGGCGATTATCCCTGTATGCACTGAAAGTATTCCCAAGGACAATCCCCGGTTGGAGCAGTACTATTGCAGAATATGGAAACAAAAAATGAAACGCTATGTGTTTGGGTGGCTTAGTGGAATGATAATCGTTTATTATAGAACTATTGGCCCCTGCATGACCACTAACAATATACACGGCTTTTAAATGGCAGGGGGTGACTTGCACACTCAATGAATGGGCCCCCGAAAACGGTCGCTAGCACAAAGTGACGTAGCGCCAAGGGGGCAACATGGCCTGAGGTGCTAGAGGAGTGGAGAGGTATACCACGGCTATCAGGACAATCCCGGAAGTGCGGTCAAGATCCCTACCAGCATCTTACTGGATTATACGTCCTTCTCCCGAGCACGTATGCTCTAGCGAATCTCCACTCAGACCGGCCAATTAAGGCAAGGAAGAGGTGGGAGCTCTGTTCCTCGTCAGTTTTCACTCCGGCCAGCCAATAAAGGCAAGCCCGTAGATGAGGAACAAGACTTCTCCCGGGAGATAAGGTTCGTGGGGTCGCTATTGCCCAACAGTTCGCCACAAAACTGCCTTGCGGATTTATTATTATTATTTATAAGGTAGAAGCGCCGGGGTAGCCCGCGAAATTCAAATATTTTGATGCATTTGCAATTTGCCGGTCAGCGTGAAGCTGTATGTCAAATAAAATACGAGTCGCGGCCGTAACGCATATTTATCTAAAGAATTATACCCATTTTAATTATCAATATATCCTTCTAAGTTCATACAACTCGATTGAATGACTTTTTCACGAAATCACATTCAATCGAGTTATTAAATGGTTATAATCCTTTAGATAAATGCTTTTTACAATCGCGAATTGTATTTTGTTTAATATACAGCTTCACAATGACCTGCAAATTGCAAAAAACATGAAAATATTTGAATTTCGCGGGCTACCCTGGAGCATCCACCTCCCATAAAACAAACGTGATTTCTTTTTGCTCGTTGCTGCTCGATATCAATAAGGGCAACACATCCTTCACTTTAAAAAAAAATAGTTAGTAGGTACTTTAAAATATAACAAAATTATGGGTGGCTCCCATTCAACAAACGTGATTGTTTTGCCGTTTTTATGGATAATGGTACGGAACTCTTCGTGCGCGAGTCCGACTTGCATTTGGCTAGTTTTTTTATATCTTACTGTCCGAATTTCAATAAGTTTAGGTAGGTAATTTATTAACCAGTCGTAACACTTTCACTTTTAGTTTTATGCATAAAAGTATAACTCATGAAAATTCAGTTGCAAAAATGAAATCTCTACAAAGTCTTCTACTTTTATTTTTAGTTTTTTTTTTTTAATTTGGTCTGGTCACTAATTTTCAAAAATTCAGAAAAAAATCTATAGCTTGAAAACAATGAAAAATCGTGGAACATACACGGGGATGATTCGGTATACCCCACGATACGAGGGACCTATTTTACGTCAATGTTCTGCCTGTATAAATACTAGCTTCTGCCAGCGGCTTCACCCGCGTGATTCCGAGGGAACACACTCCCGGGATAAAAAGTACCCTATGTGCTATTCCAGACTATGATCTATCTGTTCCAAATTTCATCCAGATCCGTTCAGCCATTCTGGCGTGATTGAGTGACAAACATCCATTCAAACTTATGCTTATGTAATATTAGTTAGATTGATTAGAAAATAGATTAGAAGTTAGATTAGATGGTTAGAATCGGTTTCGGTTCGGATTTCGATTCAAACCATATTATTTAAGTCAATTTTACGAAAAAAAGACATCCCTTTTTGGCCGTAAGGCGTCCAAATCAGTGTTGCCAGAAGGTTACATTTCTTACATTTTTCGTAACTTTTGACCCCCTCACGTAACATGTAAGTAATTTTTGTTTTTAAGACAATTTTCGTAGTTTTTGAGAACAAATAGATTTGTAACACTATATTTTTATTGCAAATAGTTTACGAACGCATTTCAATTTAACGCATCAAAATTGAACGCACCTAAAACTGCGCATCTAAAAAGTATTTCACTCCATATTACACTCAGAGATGGCTCTGAATGGAAAGCACCACGACAAAATGAATCGTAGCTTCTTTGGTTTAAAACTTGATTTTGCTTGAGCGTGTGCGCGCACTTTTCGTACTTCGCAAGTTCCCGCCTTACGCGGTTTCGTAGGCTCGTAGCTACCAGAATTGACTGATTGTGATTTGTTTTGTTTCCTTGCGTTTTGTTGTATTATGTGCGTGAGTGAAGTTCTAATGAATACATTTATTTCCAACTAAAATTTTATTTTGTTGGCAAACTGCATGTCAAAGTTTGCAACTTTTACTAATAAAAATACAAGATCTGTATTTTATTGCAGATGCAAACAAGTAAAATATCTACACAGAAACAAACGATTTTTGATTACTGTGATTTATACCTCAACGAGTATTACATTGACTTGATTGACAACTGATGCCAGGTTCAGATTGGCGAATTCGATGTTTTTTTTTACTGTCTCAAATTCGTGATTGAAGAAAAAAGAAGAGAACAAAAAATAATGAAAGCCTGTAAGAAAGAGATCACCAGTATTTAATACACAATAAAGAGAGATGACAAAGTTTTATCCTAAGGTTAAATAGGTACACCATTACACATCATAGATTCCATTATATTCCGCCATTTTCCTCGACGACCCCAAAAACACGTACATAATTAAAAAGAAACATTTTAACAAAAAAATACAATCGACTTCCAAAAAAAAACACTACAAAGTAAAAAATAACTTTAATTTCGGAAGTCGGTGGTTTTTGTTAGTTTCTTCGTAATCTGACACCGACTTCCGAAATTAAAGTTATTTTTAGTGGTACCCCACACCTAACAACACCACTGCAAAATCGCAAAAAAGCAAAATATGCAATTTCGATTACTTGGATGATATAAAACCATCATCCAAGTAGATGAATTCCAGCTATTTCGATTTAAAATCAAAGTTCGTAACCGATTTTGATAACATTTAAATGGGACCAATCTGCAAGTATATCCTTTCAGATAAAACAAGAATTTTTCAAATCGGTTCATAATTGTCGGAGTTATGAGGTAACAAACATAAAAAAAAAATACAACTGAATTGAGAACCTCCTCCTTTTTGGGAAACCGGTTATAAAAATACAATAATGTAACTTTTGGAGCAAAAATGTTACATTGTAGGAAACGAAACGTAACTTACGACTCAAGGGCCCTGGCAACACTGGTCCAAATAGTTGTACACTCTTTTTTTATTACTTTCTCTGAGAATGTGGAATCGATGTCAATGACTGGCCAAAAGGTCTAAGCAACCAGGCCAGAAAACTATATGAATGATAAAAAAAAGATGTCAATGACATTCAAATCAGTGACATTTGTATGACTTTGTCAATTTCAAAATTTGTCAAAGAATTTAATTTTACCGTTTTTCAATTTCGGTGATTGTTATTGGAAATGGATTGATAAAATATTTTTTTTGACGAATTAGCAAGTGCATACATTGTGGTCCCACTGTTTCGTACCTTAGGTACAACCCGTACAACTTATATTGCATGTTGTGTATTCGTTCGTAAGTGTTTTTACAATGGCGACGCTAGAAGACGAATTAAAAGATTTAAAAGAGAAAAACAATGAATTGGCCCAGAAGGTCCAGTATTGGAAGATGACGGCTGCACAGAAAGACGATGAGAAACTGGAACTAATGAAGGAAATTAATGAACTGAGACTGAAATTGAGCGTAAGTGTTCATTTTCATTCCTATGTTATTACTGCCTATGCGTGTGGCATTGCAATGATTTTAGGTTTTGTAATGCTATGAAAAAGATATGGAATAGTTCTCGGTTGTTACAAATATTCAAAAGTGACTTTAAATCAATACTTAAATTCACTACTTATGTCCAGAAATCTGCAAATGTACATAATAAAAAATCTTTTGCACTACAGAGGCTCAGAAACAATGGCGGATTTCAAGCAAGGAAACTAGACGCTGCATTACAAGATGCCAGTGAGAAGGCCATCTCCCATCTTGTTAATGCTTCTGCGGAAATAGCCAAGAGTATGGAAATAGCGAAAGCATATATGAGAGACCGGCAAGAGTTGGATGCTCAGTCCCCTCGTTGGAGTTCCATTGGTGGGACGCCTAAGGCAGAGAAGAGTGACCGAGTGCATCGGGTGCCTCCAATGATGATGGGAGGACAGTCCATACAGCCTGTGGTGGCTCTTAGCAGAACCATATTGAATACAAGCAATCCAAGTAAGTTACGAAGCTTTTGAACAAGCAATTGTAGATGTTCTAAAACAAATTGATTTACGCATTAATCTGCTCGTTAACAGTTTTTTGTCGTAATGCCCTTGGTTGATTTGTGGTTAACAGACTGATAATGAAACAGTAAAGTGCCTCAGAAACAGGGCATTAATAGAGGACACTAATGAGAAATTTATTAACTGCTTAATATTGTCTTATTGAATTCTAACATTGTTCCAGGACCAACAACAAGGAGTCCGAATCAGAACCGTATGTTAACAGAGAGGGCTGTGCCCATGCATATGTTACAAGGTAAATAAAAATGTTATTGTTGGTCCTTGTTCTAAATGAAACTAAAGAAGAAAATGAAAGATTTTGGTGTTTGAAAATCAGTATCATTCAAATGGTTTTATTAATTGGGATGAACTTTGAACACTGTAATTCCATAGTCTGGAAATAGAGCAGTGGAGATGTGTCCCTCACTCATCAGGTGCCTCATTTGAGGTACTCATGATCGCAAATTGAAAGAGTTACTTGAATTTCAACATGGACCACCTAACTTGTCCACGCGTCCTCACTTAAAAATTTGCATTGACATTATATTGAGGCGAGGTACTCGCAAGTGAGTATTGAGTGTTAGAGTGAGCTTCTTTACTCAAAATGAATTAAAGAGAAAATATTTTTTTTACTACTGAAAACATTGGCATTAGGTTGGTATATAATATACAAGTGTCATTGATTCGTTTATTGTAGCAGTCTAAAAATGAGCGAAAGAATATGATGTGTGTGAGGGAGACGTAAAAATCGGAATCGTGAGTACTCGTGAGTCGACTCGACGCGCCTATTCGTCGCCTCGCTTGCCGAGTTGCCGCCGCCTCGGACAATCGTCTGAGTTCGGCTCGGGCTCGGCTCATGAAATAAATACGCTCACGTACGATGCCTCGCCTCAAATGAGAGGTACCTCGTGAGTACCTCGCGAGGTAAAATGATGAGTTACTTACAGAGTTACCCATCACTATAGAGCAGTGGTTCTTAACATTTTTGACTGCCCCTTAAGAGATTATAGGAATGGTACTGTTATTTTATTAATAATTCAAACCTAATATAAAATTCTTCCATTATTGAGTGACTGACAGACAACACACAGCTGAAACTACTGGTTGTAGACATCTACAATTTTGCATGTAGCTTTCCTACATTCTGTAGGGAAGCACTAAGAAAGGAAATCTCGAAACTCTAACAGAAATGGGAGAAAACGTAATAGGCTAGATTCCATCATCCACAAATTGTTAGAGTATTGAAAAATAATGGACACATATTTTTTTGTTTTTGTAAATCAATGAATATTGACAAAAATAAAACCCATCAAAACTCGGGAGTGGGGGCTCGTGACGTCACGACTCACTAAAATTATGCGAAGGTGTGACGTATTGAGAATTTTATAAGCGTCGTAACTTCGTCAATTTTGGTTCCCGTGACAAAAGAAAAAACATGGGTCAAATATTTTTTGATAATCTAACTGACGGACTAATTAGATTCAGGACACAAGCCTATTTGAATGTGTAAAGTCATGGGCAAGAGCTAGTTTTGTATAACACCAACAAGTTCATTTTACAGATGACTTTCCTTTGCTTTTCAGATGTCTACATACCGCTAACGAGGATAGACATTTCCGAGCTGCCGAACAACAATATAGGAATGGAGGTGGATGCTGCCTTAGAGACAAACAATGCTGAGGATAGTCCCGAAGAGTTTGTGGAACACAGGTTGGGAGGTAACTACACATGTAGGCAGTGATTAATTAAGTGAATTTCATTTTACCAAAATCTAAAATGAGGTTTAAAAGAGTAGATGACAAAAAAATCTAATAAATGTTAGAAATATAAAAAAAAAAATTGGTCTCATACTTTTTTTTATTTCACCGTAGCAAAAACCTAAGACGATACAGTGTGTTGAAAATTGGCGTATTACACTTTTAATTAAAATATTCTTTACTTTTAATTAATATCACCAGCTCCCAATTTTATATTCTTTATGACGCGTTAGCGTAAAAAAAAACTATTATTCCGTCAGATAATTTTCAAAAATTTATGTCGTTTTTGCCACTTCAAATCTATAAAAAAAAAAAAATATTTCGTGTGTAAAAAAACCACACACGCACACACACTACACTACACTTTTTTTTGGTTCCGTAGCCACATGGCAAAAACGGAACCCTTATAGATTCGTCATGTCTGTCTGTCCGTTCGTATGTCACAGCCACTTTTCTCCGAAACTTTAAGAACTATGCTGTTGAAAGCTGGTAAGTAGATGTATTCCGTGAACCGCATAAACATTTTCAAAAATAGAAAAAAAAATATTTTGGGGGTCATCGAACCCATACGTGTGGGGTATCTATGGATAGGTCTTCAAGAATTATATTGAGGTTTCTAATATAATTTTTTTCTCAACTGAATAGTTTACGCGAGAGACACTTCCAAAGTGGTAAAATGTGTGTCCCCCCCCCTTAACTTCTAAAATAAGAGAATGATAGAACTAAAAAAAATATATGATGTACATTACCATGTAAACTACCAGCGAAAATTGGTTTGAACGAGATCTAGTAAGTAGTTTTTTTTAATACGTCATAAATCGTAAATCGCAACTTCTGCATATAATATAATACCTATAACTGGTTTATACGGAACCCTCGATGCGCGAGTCCGACTCGCACTTGGCCAGTTTTTGTTATCTGTGGATAACGTAAAAGTGTAGTGCAAATTCGTCACTTACCTAATCTAATGTTAAAGAAAAAAGCTCTTGGCTCCTTTTTAATAATTCGAGTTGTAAGGTCTGGTACATATTAGGTACATACACAGACCATTTCCTCACCAACCCTTCAATTATGTAAAACACACATTGAAATAATCCTAAACGTTATTTCCCAGGTGACGATGACAGCTTAGACTCAGATGAACAAATATCGGAGGGTGACTATGATGGGTAAGTAGTATTTTATCATTTTAAGGGCGGGTTGTTTCAAATAGTTGGTTAACGTAACATACATACGTCAAAAATTTCATCCCAATAGCTCAAGTTATTAACAAGGGTCCTACCTAAATACCTTTTTTTCCATTCTACCCTTTTTTGTGTCATCAGAAGAACTGCTATTGAGGAATTCAAAATAAATTTCACAAAATTGTTCTATTAGACGAATCGTTAACAAGTGATCAGACCATCTGTTAGCGTAATCGTTATTTTTTACGTGCGTTGACGCTGACGTATTGTGAAACAACTCAATTTTTGATTTAAGGGTAGTAAGCACCATTTTTAACGTTTACGCGTGCGTTAAGTGAACGGGAAACTACCCGCCCTTTTTTATTTTTTTTTAGGCATAAGATAAATTTCAAAAACAAAAAAAAAAAAAAACATAAATGACTTCCCCCGCTCTGGGTGGAGCGGGAGGGAGTGTCAGACTCTTACTGACTAAAACCCATCCATGTTCCTTCACTGCCCTTTGTGTTCCGGAGCCACGGTATCTCTTTCGAATAGTCGCGCGACTCCGGCAGACGTCGGCCCTTTCGGGCCCCTCCCAATGCTGACTCTCTTTGAGGCGCGCGTGGAACACGAACGCGCCCGCCCTAAGCTGGCTAATGTCTCACTGCTGGGCAAAGTTTTATGTACCCCCAAACATTCTTTTATTTTGCCACACCAAACCAGTAAAATAATTAAACTGCTAAAAAATGATAAAAATTAAATAAAAATATATATAATAATATTTTTTTTTTTTTTTTGTTTTATTATCGTCTGTTATTTAAGTGTATGTCGTTTAATCTAATTTAATTTAATTTTATGTCTTACATGTTGTGTGTTGTCCATTGAAATTATGTTTTTATTGTATTGTCAAAATGAGTGTTAATGAATGGTAATAAAAAATGAAAAGTATAAAATCGAGTTAGAGTTGCATTATCTACAGCAAACCCTCCTCAAATTCAAGTTATAATGTTGCTTGAACATCAATAAATAATAATAAAGGACGGTAGAACAAATCTCGTGAATAATTTTTATTTTATTTTTTATTGTGTCCCTGGAGATCCGGTCCTTTGGTAGGCGTACGAGGGGCCAAAATAAACTCGCAGAGGCCCCGTTAGACATTTCAAATGTAATGGCCCCACCGCCCCACCAACCGGCGCGGCGGCGATTATCCCTGTATGCACTGTGAAAGTATTCCCAAGGACAATCCCCGGTTGGAATAGTACTATTGCAGAATATGGAAACAAAAGATGGAACGCTATGTCGTTTATTATAGAAGAAATATTGGTATAATCCCCACTAATAGTATTTTTCATTTGTAAATATAATTTTATTTTAACTGTACAGTAGTCAATTGGAGCCAGTCAGTGAAGAGGACTCAACACTCAATGCCACCGCCACGGAGATGGAACCCGTAAGGTAATGTTAAGATTATATTTTTGTTTTAACAAGAAGTTTATCGCCACTTAAAAAAACTCTTTTAATCTATACTAATATTAGCTGATGCCCGCAGCTTTGCCTGCTTCAAATTATATTATACTACTAGCTGACCCACGCAACTTCGTCTGCGTCACATTTTCCATTATTGCTACGCTCCTATTTGTCTTAGCGTGATGATATATAGCCTATAACCTTCCTCGATAAATTGGCTATCTAACACTGAAAGAATTTTTCAAATCGGACCAGTACTACCTGAGATTACCCCCTACATACAAACTTACAAACAAATTTACCTCTTTATAATATTAGTATAGATTTACCTATTTATAATATTAGTATAGATAACCTTCCTCGAAAACCACTCTATCGATTAGTGAAAACAGCATGAAAATGCAGTAGTTTTTGAGTTTATCGCGAACAGACAGACGCGGCGGAAGACAAAATTATTTTACAATTTTTCATTCTCTAAAAAAACTCATCACATTACACTTGGTGCTTTTTTATGTTGATTGGGGTACTATTTAAAAACCTAATATTTTGTTTTACAACATATTTAAAATTTTACATGCATGGCGTGGAAGGCCTCCCACGCGGTGGATCTCAGACCTGGCTCGGGTCGCGAGTAGCCTTCGGATGCTCGCACAGCACCGTTTGTTGTGGCGACACGCGCGGGGAGGCCGCCTCCAGCAGTGGAGTAGTGGACGTCTGCAGACTGATATGATGAGGATAAAGTAAAAGTATTGAGACAGTTCAACACTTGCCTGGCGTGTGACCAGCGATAAAGAACTTCACATCACTGACAATTTTATCTATACATATAATAAAATCGTAGAGAAGCCGTGTCTGTATATGTAATATTTTCGCATAAAAATACATAGAAATGTCAGAAGAAAAACATAAAACACAAAAATGCAATTTTTGAAATTTTTGTCTGTATGTCTGTTTGTCTGTTAGTTTGTGAGAGCATCACGCATAAACCACGGATTGGATTCAAAATGTAGGTACTTAAAAATATTAATTGATAATCGGAGTAATATTGCGTTTTTTCATCAAAATCGACACACAAAATCAAAAGATACCGAATTTTAAAGTTTAAGAAGAAAATTCAGCGAGCACTAAAAGTAGGTTGTTTTCATTGAGACCAGTTTCAGGTTGTTTTACTTGCAATGCCATCTATTGAGAAAAGTTATAGTTTCAAATGTGTGAAAAACCCCAAAACAATGTATTTTTGAGTTATTTTTTAATTAAACTTAATATGTAGCAAAAGAAAAGTGATCATGTTACTTGTTAGTATTATCTTATCATTATTTATCGTGGCGTGTGAGCTTCTAAGTTCGAACTTACGACTATATTTGACAGTTCAATTACGTTGTCGATAGATGGCGTTGTACTTATGACGCGATTTCTGAATCGCGGTGTTAAGATTCTCCGCAGTAGCATGACCTCAGCCTCATTTTTCTCAGCCACAGCTAGTTTTATAATATTATGTTGCGATTCAAATCCTTATTTTGTTTACAGCCTTAGGCTGCAAATCGGTCCTAGAGAAGAGCGCTGGCACAGACCGGATCCCCCTCGTGACAGGCTGCCGGAACCACCTCAGGACCAGCAACCAACTCCTCCAGAAGGTGGTAGCTCATTTGAGAACCCGCTCGAAGGTCCCAGCTGGCTACTAGATGAAACACCCTCTACTGCCTCCGCTCCTGCCACTTCTAAGGTACGTGTGATTTAAGATGCGTTCACACACAAGCATTTCAAAGAGAATAGGCTAGATTCCATCATCCACGAATTGCAAAACTATTTAGTCCGTCAGTTAGAGTATTGAAAATAATGGACACGTATTTTTTGTTTTTGTAAATCAATGAATATTGACAAAGATAAAACTCATCAAAACTCGGGTGTGGGGGCTCGTCACGACTCACTAAAAATTATGCGAAGGTGTGACGTATTGAGAATTTTAAAAGCGTCGTATATTCGTCAATTTTGGTTCCCGTAATAAAAGAAAAAACACGGGTCAAATATTTTTTGATAATCTAACTGACGGACTAATTAGATTTTTTCAGGACACAAGCCCATTTGAGGCATAGTTTGGTGGAGTCTGTTTCTTATTGAATCGAATGAATGCTCGCATCGGTTAGAGTTTTTATTCAAATGATGTATGGCTGTAGGTATAACATATGTGCTGTCAACAAAGCTATTAAAATTTGGTGTGTAGGCAACTAACTTGCAACTCCCTCTAAACAATTTTGTAAGTGTGCTGAGTAGACAATTATTATACACAACATTTGTTAAGCACAAGCTTATACATTTATATATTTTATATATAAATGAATCCCTATTTCCCTTGGTCACGGCATCGGCGGTAGACCAATATCGTAATTTTTTTGTCGTTGTGTTTGTTATTGTCAGGAGAAGGTTCTTATGAAAGAAAAAAATAAGAAAGTTGCGGGATAGGTAGGGTAGCCAGTTGACGGTAGCGAAGCCGCGGGGGACACGGGGGAATATATATTCCTATAATAGCTTTGCTGAGATGTTTACTGCTCCAACATTTCGCCAATATGTTGGGCGTGCGTTGTATTCTCTCTCTGGACACAATTATAGCCTCCGACTCAGGGTTGCTTATAAAATTTATTAACTAAAAATACCTGAGAACTTGAAATCAAATACTATCTGTGTATATTAAAGAAAACTTGTATATTTAGAGACCTGCTAGAAAGAGTGGTAGGAATCTAGAGCCGGCTTCCACCATGGCAGTGGACAAAACTCCTAATACATCATGCCGGAAGTCCACAGAAAACGCAGAGGTACTGAATTCTTATGTTTAATTTGTGAAGTCCGTCCTGTGTTTACTAATCCACTTCATCATCAGCTGCCTAGCCTTTTCCCAACCCCAACAATATTCGGGTCGGCTTCCAGTCAAACCGGATTTACCTTAGTTAGTACCACTGTGTTACGTGGTACGGCTGGCTACCAGAGAGCCAATTCTACTAATTTTTAAACAACTTTCGCATTCGCATGTCAATCGCGAACTGTCAAAAAAGCCTTAATTTTCATACAGTTTTGACAGATTGCGACTGAGATGCGAATGTGAAAGTTAGTAGAATTGGCACACTGACCTCCACAACCCATCAACTGGGCAACACGGACTGGAGTCTGATTAACTAATCCACTTCATAATATACCGGAATGTCCCGCACTTCGACAGAAATTTTAATTTAATCTAGTAACTAATTATAAAGCTGAAGAGTGTGTTTGTTTGAACGCGCTAATCTCAGGATCTTGAATTGAAAAGATATTTTAGTGTTGCACAGCCCATTTATCAAGGAATAGCAGAATGAATAATAGAATGCTATAGGTAATATAGCCATCTTAACATACCGAGTTTCCTCCGTGCCTCGGAAAGCACGCTAAGCTGTTGGCCCCGGCTGTCATTTGAAGATCTTTGGCAGTCGTTATGGATAGTCAGAAGCCAGAAAATTTGACACCAGTCTTACCAAGGAGTACCGTGTTACCCAGTTAACGGGTTGTGGAGGTCTGGTAGGCAGCCGCTCCACGTAAAATACTGATATTCAGCTGAATCCGGTTTGACTGGAAGCCGACCCCAATATAGTTGAGAAAAGGCTAGGCAGATGATGCTATAGGTAATATAAAATCACGCTACGACCTATAAGGGCTTAGCTCTAATGGAATTCTTACTGTTTGAATTGTGTTATTTTGTGGTGTACCTATATTTTTGTTGTGTTACTTTGTGACCTTGTTGTGTTATTATTACTGGTTGTGTTTCTTATTTGTTTATAATATAATAAGTATATGAAAAATATTCTACGAACGTAACACTGTTAACGTGATTGCACCTGTGCTTTCGTCACTAAAACCTAACTTCCGAACGGCAAAGAACTGTGGTTTGAACTTTATCTGGCGTTTACCATCATCTGGCTAGACTTTTCCCAACTATTTAAGGGTTGACTTCCAGTCAAACCGTATTTAGCTGAAAACCAGTATTTTATGTGGAGCGGCTGCTAGCTGCCAGACCTCCACAACCCATTAACTGGGTAACACGGTTCTCCTCGGCAAGACTGGTGTCAGATTTTCTGGCTTCTGACTGTCCGTAACGACTGCCAAAGATCTCCAAACGACAATCGAGACCGACAGCTTAACGTGCTTTCCGAGGCACGGAGGAAACTCGGTATGTTAAGAGGGTCACTCATCCACAGACCAACCTCGGCAAGCGTTGCTTAACCTTGAAGATCGACCTGTGGGGCTGTTATTATTTAGCCACGAGCTCCTCCATATTATGATAAAGCTGAAGAGTTAGTTTGTTTGGTTGAATATGCTGATCTCAGAAATTGCTGGTTTGAATTGAAGAATTCGTTTAACAAAACGACTAACAGTTTCCAGGGCGGGAATTTTTCGACATAGTTCGAACTCAGAATGAATGACAATACGTGTTGTCATTAATTTTTAGCGGTGAGGTGATACGAAATAGAATACGCCCGTAATCAAGCCCGAAACTATGGACTTCGGGCTTAGAGAGTAGCCTCCCTGATCAATGGGTCGCGTTCGAGATTGACTGTGTGACTAAGTAAAAAATTGATGATGTCTGAATATAAAAATGATGTATTTATGTCGTGGATAAAGATATCATTTAATAATTAGTTGCTGATTTGAGTATTTTAATAGTGGGTAGTGGTAAACGCCGTGACGTCAGTTGACAGTTGTAATGGCGGCACGTGGACAGAGACGTATAAATTGGAGGTGGGGACTTTGCCGAGCGCACTTTGGCTCGAGACACCGACTAGGACACTCGTCCAGAACGAAACTGTCGGTTTACCTGTTTTAATTAAATTAAATAGACTTCTTTAATAATGTTATAAATGCGAGTTCTTCTAACTCAAAAGACAGATGTGTTGCTATGGAGTTTGTTGGCCACGTCTTCTCCATAGCTAAAACACTAGGATGTGGTAACGGGCGGGCGTTTTGGGGGACTGTCTATTTGTAAAGTTCTAGCACTCAGCCACAGTCAATAAAGAGAGCTTAGTACTGTATTGAGTGTTTTATTCTACAATGATCCTGATACCACTGAACCCAAACAATGATGGCGCTTCATATACATTTTTCAGTATTCTAAATTCCTGAAATCTCATACAGGTCTTTTAGGTTACGCGCGACCTCTGCCGCTTTAAATACTAACGCGCCCGCTTGAAGGTTAAGGTGCATACCGGGAGGTTTAAAAAGGCTACTTTAGCAGAATCAGAAAGCAAGCACGTCACAGTGGTTGGGAATGTGTGGCGGGCTTGTCCCAAATGTAGTATACTTAGTTGATCGATTAAACGCGCCCAATCGCTGCCTGTTTTTAAAAAACTTGTTAAGGAACACTACTTGTCACTGTGATTCCTTTTTATTTATAATTTCAATATTGTTGAACATTTTCTTACTTTTATAATAAACTAGCTAGAATTCATTGCACATATCGAGTTTTCATTGTTTTTATGATGTATTCTGCTATTCGGGTCGCCGGTCGGAGACAAATCCAACGAATCAATAACCATGAAAATTGGTTCAGCAGATCTCGAATTATAAGTGTTGTAACAAACCCGTCTTTGTTTTATATATATAGAAGATATGTATGTATTTATGTATCTATTATAGTAGTTATATTGTGATGCTGTATTTCCGATTGTTTTGTTTTTGTATGTAACTTGATATTTGCACCAAGTGCAATCCTATTTTGTGTCCAGGCTATCACTTTCCATTCCAGGAGAGAGATCGCGGAATGCGATAAGGCCGCCAATTGTATGTTTAAAGTTTAAGATTTTCTGTACGTGTTTTAAATTTGGTGTACAATAAAGTATAATTATATAAATAAATAATAAATAAGTGTTTTTTGCAGGGCGAGGGCAGCCCGGCGGCGGCGCGCGTGTTCTCCCCGACGGTGCGGCGGCGCAAGCGCACGTCGTCGCCGCCCGCCACGCCGCGACACTCGCACTACTCGCCCAGACCCAACTCCTCGCGACGGAACAGGTATCTCTTTTTTTTATTTAATAAACATTGCCCCACTGGTATCGATGTGAATGTTGCGTATTTTAAGATGATTTTCAGTGATAATTTGTATTAAAATGTGTCTTTAAAAGTATGTGTTACAAAAGAATTTTAACGTACGTCTTGGATGACATGTTTTGTTGCTACAAAAAATAATTTGAATTTCTAAATTAACTTCCCCTGCATTGTGGATGTATTTGTATGTAATGTGATGTAAATCGGGCTGGTTTCCGCAACTCCACGACTAGGCGCGTATTTTGCGTGTAGGTGGGACAAATGTGTCATTCGATCCACCCCAGCTCCCCAAGGAAGGCCAGCAACGGCTTGGTGTTACCAACTATCTCACAGAGGGTACCTGGGTTACCGAAGTACTTGGCCCTGTAATCCGCGACTACCGGGCAGCTTAGAAGCAGTTGTGCTGCTGTCTCATCCTCCTCCATACAGGCTCTGTGGATGTATTTGGGCTCGGAAACGTTATTTTTAATAACGTTTTTAAATCGTTTAGAACGGTTCTTTGTACAAATTGTCATCAACTTTGTTCGGAACGAAAACGAAATGAGAACGTTTTGAAAAACCGGTTTATTTCGAAGGACGCAGTCGCGCACAGCGTACGGCGTCAAGCATGAACTTGTATTTTTAAATTGGGTACCGCATGCATATCATTGCATCATTCAGTTCGACGCGCTTCTTACGTAGGTATATTTGTGGTTGAATTGTAGTTACTTAGTGGTGCTTATTTCTTGTTCACAAATGTACATTCCTATGTGTCACCGGATGATGGCAAAATACGTAAAACTACAAAATATCTTGAGATATTGTAAACTAAGTATATCTCAAGATATTTTTTAGAGTACATCATACATACATCAAAATTTGATAGTCATATCTCGTAGTCATTCCGAAAAATGGAAACCAATCAGAGCACAAGTCTACAATATTTATCTTTGTTGTTGTGAGCTCTCGTGAACGCTGTAGAGTTACGAATTGACGAAATAAAAAAAAAAATAAAAAAAACATACAACCGAATTAATAACCTCCTCCTTTTTGGGAAGTCGGTTAAAAAAGACGCGTGACAAAAAATTTGGATATTTTTCGTTCATTTAGTATATTCCTATTTAGTATTATGTTCTTTTGATCTAATAATCATCTTGTATGATTGAAATTTGATCTAACCGCTGCACTGATCAAAGAGCGACCGCGTCAGCTCGGGAACTTGGCACCCCAACATTTATTTATTATTTATTTAATCATTAAATAATTATAACATGGATAAGTTAGGTTCGAATGGGATTGCCCAATTGTGTAAGTATACTTTAAACTCTGCAGGCAGAAATAGGAGCCCCGCGCCATCAACTTACCTTGGTCACAACCGTGATTTAAGCCAAATATACATTCATACTAAAAAATAGTTATACCTAACATAACACACCCAAAGTCCCCCAACCAACATCGAACAACGGGAGATCCATTTAATAGTGACGTCATATCTGAACTGACCAATGAGAGACTTGTTTCTTGTAGACTTGTGCACTGATTGGCTGCAATTTTATTTAATTTCAGAGTTTCTCGGAATGACTTCGAGTATTTATTAGACTATAAAATTTTTATACGTGAAAAAGTATTCCAAATATTCAGTTGACAATTTATCGAAATTTTACAATCTCTCAAGTTATTTTATTATTTCTTCCCGATCATTTTCCTGCATTGCCAGATGGTAATGAATGCCCTGTTTAGTTTGAAGTCTAGGTGATTACTCCAGTTTAACTTTATATCTAGGATGACCCCCAAGCACTTTACCTCGTAAGACGACTGGAATTCTGTATTGAAGAGCTTAGGTAAAAGATAGCGGCTTTAAAAAAAAAGATGGGAAATCATCAGATGACTCCTCTCGCTCTGGCGCCCCGTCTACTATGCTGACATCTCCTTGAGGCACGCGTGAAACACAGCGCGCCGTTGCCCCGGGCGTGGTTCTGATCGGACAGCAAGCAACCGCGATTTCTAACGATCGGACAGTGGCCGGGAATCGGCCTGCGACTGCCAACGCCCGGGGCGTCTTCCTCTGTTGCGGCGGTTGTGGCGTGAGGTTTACTTCTCTCACACACGCTCGCCCTCCTGCTTGGCTAGCATTACTGCTTCGCAGAAGGAGGTGACCGCTTCTCATGCCTTCTCGCTCCGGACCATAGATTGAACCAGGGCCGGAAGCGAGAGGTCGCCGCCTCCAATCACCTCGAAGAGGACACGTCGATGCTCCACCCAAGCAGGGCAGACCTCCACCGTATGCTTCGGTTGATCCTCACAGTACTGAAACCCGGGCTTGTTCTCCGGCGAATCCTAAACGGGTATCTCCCGAACAATCGTCCGGTGAGTACCTGCGTCAGGCGGAAGGTGAGGACGCCGTGGCACCACAGCGCTGGTTTACAACAGTCGCTGCCTCCATACCACCATGTGATCCTGCCGGAGCTCCGTCTGCCGCGTTGCGATTTGCCGCGATAGAGGAGTCTCGCAATGGTGGAGCGCCTCCACGTGCCATCCGTAAATGAGCGTGAGGGCTCTTGCCTCCAGATCCCATGGCGGCAATCTGGCAAGGAGGCAAGCCGCTTCACCAGAGACCATGCGGTATCCCCGGGCCAGCTGGATGGCCATGACCCTCTGGGACGCGTTAAAGTATCGAGCTGGACGCTTCCTCAGAGTAAGTGCAGGCCACACCGGCGCCCCGTAAACGGCCATGTACCGCACCACCCCCGCGTAATGCTTAGATTGAGCAGAAGCCGCTTGAGGGCAGCCCCAGCCCGCGCCAGTCTGGGAGCCAAACGTCGGAAATGCTTGGAAAAGTTCCACCGGCTGTCGAGGACGAGACCCGGTACGTCATCGTCGTTCCGATATCAATATGAACCCCTCCTACAGTTATTTGGGATCTAGATGGTGGCCTGTTCCGAGAACCATGAAAGCACATGGCTTCGGTCTTGTGTAGGGCCACCTCGAGACCAAACTGCCGGAACCTCTTCCAGGCCGCTACCTGGTGCAACCCCTCTGCGCCAGGAACAGCGTGTCGTCAGCGTAGCAGATCACGCTGACGTCACTGGGGAGGTCGGTGCGCAGCACCCAGTCGTAGCCGATGTCCCACAGGAGCGGCTCCAGAACGGAACCCTGTGGAACGACATCCGCACGACATCTCTTGCTGGTTCCACTCTCCCAAGTGACCGGGGTAGATGACGGCTCTGTCCGTCAAGTAAGCCTCAACTACGCGACGGAGGTTGGTTTGGCATCCCATGATACCGAAGTGCCTCCCAGATGCAACTCCAGGGCAGGGTGTGTAGACGGCATTGGCGATGTCAAGAGACACCGCCAAGACTACCTTGCCCCGCGTCCCCCTTCGAAAAGGCTTTCACGCGCATGACGTCCACCTTCGAGCGTTTCGTGCGGATACCGAATTAGTTCTCTGACAGATCCGGCCCCACCCTCACTAGGTGCCCGACGAGGCGGTTTGCAATTACTGTTTCATTAACAGCTTGGACAAGCCCGCCACCTATTCCCAACCACTGTAACTCCTGAAAGCTACAATCAACAGTGGCGACCACCAGAAAAACGCAGAGCCAATGGAACCCGAAGAGTCCCGGAGAAACGAGTGAAATATCTTGGATCCCGCAACAAAATCAATCAGAAAAGTATAGCAGAGGAGTAGGCAAGGGTCAGGGCGCAGGACGCCTCGGGTTCTTAATAACAAACAGGTTTCCCATCTTCTAACGAAGTAGGAACTGGCCCTTCTCCAAGCATGCGGGTCGAAGCCTGAGAGCCGCCAAGGCCACGACCTAGGCTTTCCCAGGTAAGCCGTCGGGTCCTGGGTATTTTTAGCCTTCAGCCTATTAACCGCCACTCTCAGGTCTACCTCAGTCAGACGGTAGTGATCTAATGCTCGTTTTAGAGTGAACATGACTAGTTTTAGTGGGGTTTACTGACATATTGTTCGCACCATCTCTCCACGATGCGTAGTGCATGTTGAGTGAGGTTGCAGATCGTTTCAGTTACCTTCCCGGGCACGAGGATTGCGAGGTCGTCTGCATAACCTATTGTGTAGTAACGATGTGCTTTGAGTTTGGTGATAAGGTCATTTATTACCAGATTCCACAAGAGAGGGGAGAACACTTCTCCTTCCGGGCAGCCTCTAGCAATCATGGCCAACTACTCCTCTAACTCAAGGCGAACCACTCATTTACTGAACATATTAGTAATCCAATCAGTTAGTACCTGTTCTACGCCGTGCTTGGAGAAGGCGGCAATTGTCTTGTCGAAGGCCCTTTTGATGTCTATGAAAGTGTCCAGGCAGGAACCTTCCTGGTGAATCGCTTCCTCTGTCTGGCTTACCACCAGATGAAGAGCTGACTCTGTCAACTTACCCGAGCTGAATGCGTGTTGGTTACCATGTAGTGGTAATTAAAAGCGCCATCTTGTGGTTTCCTTTCACAGTCTTTCCATCTTACATCTTGTTGTATTGTATCTGTATTATTTGAACTTACTGTTACTGGGCACAAAATTAAGGGTTTTCAAAGACTTTCACGACTTACAATGATCATCATCATCCGCCTAGCCTTTTCCCAACAATATTGGGGTCGGCTTCCAGTCAAACCGGATTTAGCTGAGAACCAGTATTTTACGTGGAGCGGCTGCCTGCCAGACCTTCACAACCCATTAACTGGGTAACACGGTTCTCCTTGGCAAGACCAGTGTCAGATTTTCTGGCTTCTGACTATCCGTAACGACTGCCAAAGATCTCTAAATGACAGCCGGGACCAACAGCTTAACGTGCTTTCCGAGGCACGGAGGAAACTCGGCATGTTAAGATGGTCACCCATCCACAGACCAACCTCGGCAAGCGTTGCTTAACATTGAAGATCGACCTGTGCGGCTGTTATTATTTAGCCACGAGCTCTTACAACTTACAATGATGATACTAACTTATTTATGTGTAGGTACTACAAGAAATACTTGCCCTTGTTGTAGTAAATCTTTAGACTAGATAAGGTGCCTACTCATCAGCACACAAAATTAACACTTTGTAGTCCGGTCTATTTAGACATTCGAGGGTACTTAAATTCGCACCCAGGTTAAAATTGGTAGGATTTTACAAAACACCATAAAAAATGAATTAAAAAAAGTCCTCATCGACCCGGCATAAAATTTACTCGGGGTCAAAGGTCACAAAAACGGTACGTATTGATCATGAAATTAGCCCAGACAATATTGTAGATCAGATAATTATCTTTATAAAGGTCTGAATACTTTTTAGATTTAATTTATAATGATGCTCCGTAAACACTACTTAAAGGCATGTCATTCGTAGTTTGGTCTCGTCATAACTATTGTAAGTTCTCTTAATCAGAAATTATTATAAATCATCATATTTATTAGTATATTATTTTAGCAAATATATATGTATTTTATAGTATATGTATATATATTTATTATTTGTATACTTTGTTGTATCGATATGACTCAATTATATTTTATTTTTATTTGTTTGTTGTACACCTACCACAGTGTAGTCTTTTTAACCCAAAGGTTGACTGGTAGAGAATGCCTTGTTGCATTAAGTCCGCCCATGTACCACTATTGTGCATAAAGTCTAAATAAATAAATAAATAAATAAATAAATGTTTTGAACAATCCTTGAAATTTTCTTGCTTTCTTGCAAGTTTATGTACACACATTAAATAAATAGATAAAAAAAGGAAACAGAAAAATAGATACAAAGGTGATGCTTATTTCTAAAGAAATCTCTTCCAGCATACCTGCGAAAGGAGAGCCAAATAAAAGAGATGTAGACAATCATGTGTGTAACAGTTATAG
Organism: Ceramica pisi; assembly: GCA_963859965.1. Taxonomy (NCBI): domain Eukaryota; kingdom Metazoa; phylum Arthropoda; class Insecta; order Lepidoptera; family Noctuidae; genus Ceramica; species Ceramica pisi. The sequence continues at coordinate 25,094,394 of OY982531.1, read as the reverse complement.
GTACAGTTAGGTACTAAAATAAATAAGACGCTAAAATATACTAAATAATGTTTTAAGATAAATAATAATACATACTTATATGCATCCATGACGGTATGACACATAGATATAATAATCAAGCTGTTTTTAATATTGCTGTGATATGACAGAAAGGTACAAGTAGTAAAAGATAGTGTTCTTTCACTCTTCTTTGAAAAATTTTAAGTTTTGCAGACCCTAATATCAGGCGGTAGTGCATTCCACAACCACAAAAAATTATTGTAACTTCACTCCTTTATTTATTTGGTCTAATTTGACCGGACTATTGTATCTAGCGTCAAAATTTCAGAGATGAGGTAGGTATTGTGGAGTAGGTACGAAGTGCGTTTGGTCCGCTCTTATTATAATTTACTTTGCCATTCCAAATGGATTGAGATTGAGACCTTTCTTATGTTTGACATGAATTAATAATGAAGCATACAATATGAGATCTAAACTGTGCCTAATAGTAATGGTACTAGAATCGATGCTTATTATACACTCACTATTTAATTATCACACTCACTATTTACCTTTTCCGTACTCGCGGAAAACACAAAGACGAAACAAAGCCGCGCGGCCGCGGCCTTGAAATACCTATACAACTGGATAAAATTCTAATTAAAAAAGATAAGTTTCATATCGTACGGTCGTACCCAAAAAAATGGGGAAAAAAACGGTTAAAAACGTTTTATAGAACAAAAACGATTTCATTTCGTTCTTCGTCTAAAAACGTTTTTTTTAGCGTTCCGTTCGAACGTAACCGAAACAAATCGTTCCTTAGGTATTAAAGACGATAACGTTTTGAAAAATAAACCGTTATCCGAGCCCTGGTATTTACTATTTACAAATATACAAAGTTATATACACAAACATCCAGGACCGGAAAAACTATCTGTAGGCCATACAATTATTTGTGCCGTTGTGCCTTGCGGGAATCGAACCCGTGACACGCAGCGCAGCAATCAATCGCTCCACCACTGCGCCAATCGCGTCGTAAAAACTTTATTTTCTTTTGGTGGAGTAATCATCAAAATAATTTGTCCCTCTCTGGGCGGAGCGGAGGGTAGTGTCAGAGTCTTACCGACTAAAACCCGCCCGTGTTGCAAATGCCTTTTGCGTTCCAGCGCCGCGGTAACTCTTTCGAGCATTTGCTCAATAGAATAGTTTATCTTAGTTTTTTTTTACTGCATTCGTCGGTCTAAACAAATCCTGCAACATATAAAACAAATCAAATATCATCATCGGTTAGTTGCCCACCAGACATACGTCTGGTCAGAGGATCCTCCCTTTTCTATGAGACTTTACACCTTGTCTTAAATACTGTCATCATAAGAAAAAAAAGACGTAATTACACAAAACGAAGTAACCAATTTCCGACCTTAAGGTGAATGCTCCAACCCGCCCGTAAGTTCATAAAGGCCTAGGAACAAAAAAAAAACAGAAAAAGTCATTCCTAGAGCTTTATGAACTTAGAACGTTGTATTGATGATTTTGATGATTATAATTCTGTAACTACATATGTCTTACAGCCGCGAATAATATTTTAATCAACATACAACCCAGCACTGGCCTGCAAATTACAAAAAAACGTAAGAAAATTTGAATTTCGCGGGCTGGTTGGAGGATTCACCTTGTACTAATAATAAGATGGTTACTCCGTTAGCACGAGCGGGCGCGTGCTGAAGGTGCTGGTGGCCAAGATGCGGCTGGAGTCCCCGGAGGGCTCGCCGCCCAAGCGCGCGCGCGACCCGCCGCCGCCGCAGGCCTTCGACGCGCCCAGCCCCAACGGCGCCACCGACTCGCGGGTCATCGTGTCGTGAGTATGACCTATCATTCACACCTAGAATACCCTAACACAGCCCCCAAGCCTTACTGATTTTCTAATAGCTTTTGCCAGCGTGTCAATGTTAGAAATCCCACAAGAAAATATATGTCCGGGATAAAAAGAGATTATAATCAATAATAACAGCTAAGCTACTTTGAGTGAGAAAATTATCCAGATCCGTAAATATGTTCTGGTGTGAGTAACAAATTACAATAGTCTATGTCTAAGAGGTGATGGCTGCCTCGAGTGAAGTCCTAGGCACAAGCCTGAAATTAGAACAAGTCTTTTGAATGTGAAAATTTTGGGATAGAGTAGTAAGAGTATGTAGTCATAGATTCAAAGCATTTTTCAAATAAACCATTTACAGGCACTTTTGAAATGTCAAGGTCGATCAGTCAAAAACGTGAAGCTATTTGCACGTTCCAAAGCGTAGATCTCTATGGAGAAGAACGTGCAAGAAACTCCACGGACACTCTTTTAAATCATGAATTATCCCGCACATTTTGTTACTCAGAAAATAAGTAGCGTCTAGAAGCTCTGACTAATTTACGAGTTTCAATCAATGAATCTTGTCAAGGCTTTTTAAAACTATGTTGGGGGTTGACTTCCATTCTAACATAACACAGATGAATACCAACCCATCTGAGTACCATAGCCCATTACTGAGTAACAGAAATCTCGAAGTTATGGGGTTTCTTGTCCATTCTTCTCCATCAGAATCTACCTTTCCGAATGGACAGTAGAGTCACTTTTTATATAAGTATAACTAGCTGACCCGGCGAACTTCGTTCCGCCTAACAGTCGATTCTTTAATATTTTTTTTCTAAAATAAATGTAGCCTAAGTTACTCCTTATTACATCAGCTACCTGCCAATAAAAGTCCCGTCAAAATTGGTCCAGCCATTTCAGAGATTAGCCGGAACAAACAGACAGACAAAATGGTGTATGTACCATAATTATATATATTCATATACATGTAGTAAAAAACGGTTATTTCATTATTACAAACAGACACTCCAGTTTTATTATATGTATAGATTTTAAATTTAACGATGACGTTCAAAAGTACAGTTTAATGGCCTAATTGAATAATAACTAATAAATATATTGACTTTTGAAGCAATCGCCTTAGCTCTTACTAGAAATAATCAAAGTGAAGTCTAAGGCACTTGTATTATCGCCGGCTATCAGCGAGTAGCGAGTAAAGCTTGAAACGAGTTGGCAAGCAGCGAGTCGTGAGTTTTGATAGTTTTGACGCTCGACTTTTAGCGAGTGCTTTTGTGCGACGGGCTTTTACTCGCAATACACGCTCTGGCCAAGCGAGTACCGCCCAGCGACTGTCGCTGAGCGAGTACAATCTTTGATAGCTCTTGTCGCTGCGATCAACTTGAGGTAAGAGCTGCTCGCCGGCAGTGTGAACAGCCAGCTGTCAACTATGAATGTATGTGACTCTTTCACTCACACGAGTTCTATATCTTTTGTCCCTTTCCTCGGCGAGCAAATAGTCGAAAGCTAATCGCTTCCTCGCCGGCGGTGACACAAGTGTCTAACTTCTAAATGGACGCTTGTCATGCAAAATTTCTACTCCGTTTCTAACAATACAGCCATAAAAATCTTTCAAAATAAGTAGCTTTATTAATGCTTCTATTGAAAGATATTTTTATGACTGGGTTTTTATGTTTTATTTTTTAAGATGTTGTTTTTTATTATTATTTGTACATGCAAACATCAAGACGGAGAAAAAGGTAAGTTAAAAATAACATTGATATCACAAAATTCACAGCGAATCCAGGACCAGTTTAGATACGGAAATAGCCGAGCAATCCGTTCGAACAACACTTCGTGAAAGCCTCGAAAGCCATGCTAGAGCGAACAGTCTCGAGAGAGAGATGCAACATACGAGTCGAAGGCGTTTCAGTCGAGAACACGACGAGTCCCGAAGAGTGGCGAGCGAGCACGAACGGAGACATAACAATCTGGATGGTCGAGACAGGTTGGCATATTGTCAAATCTATTTTTCCCAAACATGCTTTGAAAGAGCATTATTTTGACAACCTTCTTCGAGATAAATCGCAATTGCTGTACTGGCCGATCAGCGGCCATCAAAAGTTTTATGAAAATCGTTTATGTTAACCACGCAAAAAAAAAGAAAAATGCATGACCTCAATTTGATAAATTGCATTCCTTTCAGCCACCACCGCGGTAGACTGACTAGCCAAGAGACGCGGGACAGTGAAGCGGGACAGAGCAGTCGGCAGCGCAGCCGCCTCGACAGTCATGACAGTCGTGACAGTGACAGCGGCAGCGGCGGAGGGGGGGACTCTATCAACGAGGGACGCACGCGCAGGGCGAGGAAAGCTGTCACTTACAAGGAGAAACCTTTGAACAGGTAACTATAGTGCTACTCTATGTTGGCTGGAAAATCATGACAGTAGTGACAGTGACAGCGGCGGCAGCAGCGGAGGGGGGGACTCTATCAACGAGGGACGCACGCGCAGGGCGAGGAAAGCTGTCACTTACAAGGAGAAGCCTTTGAACAGATTATTATACAATTTATAAAGAACTAGCTGTCCCGCGCAACTTCGTTTGCGTCATATTTTCCATTGATGCTCCGGTCCTGTTTGTCTTAGCGTGATGATATATATATATCTTCCTCGATAAATGGGCTATCTAACACTGAAAGAATTTTTCAAATCGGACCAGTAGTTCCTGAGATTACCCCCTACATACAAACTTACAAACAAATGTTACCTCTTTATAATATTAGTATAGATAAAACATAAAACTGAAAAAGAGTCATTTTACTGTTACTACGGGACCAACCGTCAAATCTCGAATTTCTGGTTAATTCTTTTTTGGGGGTTGACCCGATACAAGCCCTCATTAAAAATGATTAAAATTCTGCTTACGTAATACTTGAACGACCCCTATGTGGCGCCAACTAGTGGCGTAAATATTCTTGAAAACCTTCCTTTCTAGTGGAGATAGCAACTGATAAGGAACAAAATTCTCATTTTTTTTCTTTTTTTTTCAGAAAACTAAGGAGGTGATCACAGCGGATTAAAACGTACTTAAGAAATTGTTGATCTTAGCTTTAACATTATAATTTTGTTATAATAACTGCTTATTGTCGTGACTGGAGCTAAACTACAGTGAACTGAAATAGCTTGAAACATACAAGCTTTTTACTTTTAAATTCTTACAAAACTGATTTTGTAAAATACCTGTATGTATATTCTGAAAGAAGTATTCCATATTTATGGTAGGCTGCAGATAAATTTGCAATTATGCACATTGATCTTTCAATAGTATCCTTTCATAGATACTCGAACAATAAATTATTAAACTTTTTTCATAACCAGAGAATGTAGAGGATCACAATAGAAGTCGATTCATGATAGCTTTATGACTTCATTTCTGTATGTGCCGAGGCCAATGATCTTTTTTGCACATTTATCTGCTGTCTACGGGGGGAGGGGGTTCTTGTAAAACGTTACGATGCGTTACAGGGGCGGGAGGGGTCGTTTGAACTACGCGTTACGCAACATTGTTTTTTTTTTCACCTTATTAAACTGTCGCCTAAAGAGATTCTCTCACTCATTTTTTAAAACGTTTTTTTCTCTCAATATTTCGAATGGAATTGGTTTCTTTGTGGTTACGTTACGTTTTACTGGGGGAGGGGGGTACAGAAATACGTTGCGGCGCGTTACATTTGGGGTAAAAAATCTCCAAACAATGGGTTGCGTAATACTTGAACGCTTCCTCAGGCCAGTATTATTTCGATATACATACTTTTTTATTTATCAATGAAGGCTAGTTTTTAGGGTGCCATAACGTCTAGCACAGTATTTAACCCTATCGATCCTATGTGCCGAACTATAGTACTCTGCCATCATAAGGAAAAGGACGTATCTACACAAACCGAAGTACGTGATTTCCGACATAAAGAAAATGAGTTACGGTCGGAAATCGATTACATCGTTTTGAGTAGATACCGTTTTTTTCTTATGGCAGCAGTGACTTGAGATATGGTATTAGAACTGGTCCAACGTGCTAAAAGTTTAACAATCATTTAACATAGCCTAGCCTTTTCCCAACTATATTGGGGTCGGCTTCCAGTCGAAACGGGATTCAGCTGAATACCAGTATTTTACGCGCATTTTATCAATCATGTTATAAAGCTGGTAAATAATGTTTTGTACTATGTTTATACAATATTATCGGAACAATCTATTGATTATAGAAAAAAGTATGAAACCAATAAGGATTTAGTTCATAATTATTGTTCATGACATTAATGTTTAATTTATTTCTCGAACACCTGTCTGCATTTGGTTCAGTCATTGTTTCGATGACCGAATAATTATCTTTTTTTTAGTAATTTTTACCATCAAATCATGTACCTGTGTTACTTAGCTAATGCTAAATACACCTTCTTGTATTTTATTTAAGTTTATTTTGTAAAAAATATTTCCCTTGAAACTGTACGTCAATGTTACCACCATAAGAAATACATAGTACCCTGACGAAGACATGTATTCCAACTTAACGCTACAGATAAAATCTAATCCAGACGTTCACTTCTGAATATAAGCCTCCCATTGTAATTTAAAATGTCTATTTAATTCAAAATTGTATTTATAAACAGTATTGATAACCAACATAATGAAGTAAAGTAAAAAATAATTCCATAAAATTCCACCTGTTTTTATCACCATCTTATTTTTTTTCGGATATTGAAAGTAAACGAGTTAATTTGTGCCAAGTATGACGCATACCAAAAATACACAAAGTAGCAATTATGTATATGAAAAATTGAGAAGATATTCGTCAAATCCGTGCAAAACGGCCATCTCTCAGCATAAAGCTGCTTTCAGACTACGCTATAATATAATAGCATAAAGTCTATAGCTCATAACGAGGCAATATCGCGCACCATACATTGTTATGGACACGTTTACACTGTACTATACTATATATTATTGACAATGTATGGAGCGCGATATTGTTGTGCTATGAGCTATGCTATATATTATAGCGTAGTCTGAAACCAGCTTTATGCTGGGACTCGTGTACGAGACAGAGCCATAGCGCTGGTTTTCAGTGACAGCTGGCGTTGACAGGGTGACGTCGATCGGAGCAGCATAAAAAGTCATTGTATTGTAATGACATAAAGGAACAATAATAATAAATTAATAAAACAAATATAAATGTATTTATTCATCTTAGAATTGTTAGAAGTTGTACAGTATTGTAATTGAAATATTGATATTTGCAAAAGAATAAAAATGCAGCAACTGCGCCTGAGCTAGGCCGAGCCTGTATTTCAGGACGCAGTTAACTTTCCAGAAATTCATGACCAGTAGTAACAGTAGTTAGGTTTTTATAGGTGATTAAATAAATAGGACGTTGAGGAGATGGCACAGACTTTTGCGCAGACGTTGAGTTTCGATATGCATCAAAAACAAGATCTATACAAAAATAACTATTAAAAAAAAAACGCAAAGGCTTCCGTACTATAAACACTATTTTTTATTAATTGTAGTAGAAATACACAATTTGTGAGAATTTCAACTGTATTGTATGTGATTTTAGTTTTCTTTACCGAATTACTCTTGGATGGTGATAAAAATTTGGTTTGTATGAATAATGTATTAGTTTAGCTATGACAACTCCTTGCTGCCGATCTGATTAACGACTGATAATCGTAAGTCTAATGTATGTAACGTTTCAATAAATTATCGAAAATGTTCATGTTTTTTTTTTACAATATTAAAGGAATACCGGAAAAAAAAATGAACTTATGTATTCATGTGGTACGATATTTTAAGTAGTTTTCGAGTTCACGTATTTATCGATGAAGTAATAAGTCAATGCTATTGATTTTATTAGTTCGGACTAAATTAAGTAATATTTTTTTTATGGGCTTCAACAGACTTCAGACAGAGAAGCAGAAGCGAGTGTTGGACTCTCACTGACTACACATCCGAGTTTCTTCAAATGCCCTTTGCGTGATACGCCCGCGGTGACTCTTTTGAACAATTCCGCAAGGGCAGATTTCATCAATGAAACTGAACGCGATCAGCATTGAAACCTCGCGTGCTGTCAGTGTCATTATTTTCAGTGGAATATTGACACTGACAGCTCTTGAACGCAGTTTAGATGTACCTTAGACTATGTACCTTTAAGGCTTGACCGCACTGTGCGACGTTTCACGGCAGTGGAGCGACGCGACACGCAACGTGCAAATATTCTTTGTAAGAAATTGTATGAGGTTTAACGCACTACGCAGCAGCGTAACTACGCGCCGCGACACATGCATCAAAGTTGATCAATTCATCAAATCTGATGCACCGTGTGTCGCGTCGCGTAGTTCCGCTGCCGTTAGTGCAATATAGCAAGCGATGTGGCACATCACTTTAAATTCAAGTTAGAACGTGTTTGGTAAGAAGAAATTGCCAAACGACTGACCGACAAAATTTGCTGCAAACTGTCACAGCACTGCAGTTCAAGTGCGGTATACCTAATAGTGTTGTTACGTGTCGCTTCGCGGCGACAACGTTCGCACTTGAAGTGTCGCGGCGCGTAGTTACGCTGCTGCGAAGTGCGTTAAACCTCATACAATTTCTTACAAAGAATATTTTGCCGTTGCGTGTCGCGTCGCTCCGCTGCCGCTAAGCGTCGCCAAGTGCGGTCAAGCCTTTAGACGTAGCCATGATTACAGTGTCAAGTGTGGAAGTGAGACGCATATATACGATATTAATAGGAAAACTGAGACAAAGCATCGTATCTTGGTATCGTCGTATTTTTGCTTGGCGAACTTTCAAATATTAGCCAAAGCAGCTAGGATTATGTCCAGCCATTATTTGATACTCCTGTGCGTCTCGCACCCAACGACCCTCACCAGGTCATCGGTCCACCGTGTGGAAGGTCGAGCCAACGTTGCGTCTTCCGGTAAGCAGTTGCCTCTCCAGATCCTTTCGACCTCCCAAGTCCCTGGTCATAATTTGGCGATTCAATTTTTATGATGGGGTTACACAGGGCGGATTTCATCAATCTGAAACTGAACGCGATCAACATATGACCCATGTTTAAGCTGTCAGTGTCATTCTATGGAATTTTGGGGGCCGAGTCACCCGCGTCCGTAGGAGAAAACCCTTGAGCGAATCCCTACACGTGGTCCCCGGGTGGTGCTAAACAGGTAAAACAAGTAACACTAACCGCCTCCGTGGTCTAGTGGTTATACCACCTGATGACGGTCCCGGGTTCGATTCCCAGCGGGGTCAAATTTTTTGCACGGTTTGGTTGGTGGTAGGACTTGTTCTAAGTCCGCCTGGCAAGCTACCACCATCTTGTCTAAGTCTCGCCATAACAACAATGTTAACAGCATTGTTGTGTTCCGGCAGTTAGAGGTATGATAGCCAGTTCCTCTGTGTTAAAGGATTCCGGGTAAAGCTCGCTTCCATCTTCGGCCTAATCATCACTTTCCATCAGGTGAGATTTGGAGCCAAGAGTTTCCCCGTTTTGTATTAAAAAAAAATATTGACACTGACAACTATTGATCGCCATCACTTTCATTGGTGAAATCCACTCTTAATAAATACGGTTTTAATTGTCAAGTTTTATTGAAAATAATCGATATTCGCTAACAACAAGTCCGCACAATGTGCGTGATTCTAACAATGACTACAGTCTACTTAACATGGAAATATATCGCTACGTGGCATAGTCAGAACAACCTTGTTATTTATTCATCATCTGCCTAGACTTTTCCCAACTACATTGGGGTCGGCTTCCAGCCAAACCGGATTCAGCTGAATACCAGTATTTTACGTGGAGCGACTGCCTACCAGACCTCCACAACCCATTAACTGGGTAACACGTTACTCCTTGGCAAGACTGGTGTCAGATTTTCTGGTGTCCGACAATCCGTTTCCGTGCCTTCCGAGGCACGGTGAAGTCTTGGTATGTAATAGATGGTCCCTTCTGAGCGTGACTTCTTTATTTTTCCACTGATTTTTTTTTAAGTGAAATCTTCTTTAGCGGCTTTGAGCACTTTTCTTGGAATGGGTATAAACTGTTAAACTCACGTCAGGACACGTGACCTGATCGAAAATTCGTTAAAATGCACAAATTTAATTTTCACTTCTGTACTCCCGTTGTTTTCACCATTTTCCGTGGTCGAGTGGTTTCTATTAGATGTTTGCCTTGTGACCCGGTGGTCGTGGGTTCGATTCCCACGGGAAGTATACTTTGTAAAGTTGTTTCCAGTATGACTAGGACATCGCAGGCTTGAATCACCTGATTGTCTGATAAGAAGATGATTCAGTGCTTCGGAAGGCACGTATAAGCCGGTGGTCCCGGCCGCCAAATGGATGTCATTAATTAAACCAAGTCTTCAACATTTGAGGCGCTTTAGAAACTCGTGACAGTAGGGCGTGTGGGATCGTTAGACCTTACTGCCCACACGTTAAGACCATCTTCGTCAAATCTTTAAAATAAGAAAAGATTTTTGACAGAAGCTAAAAGACCCAATTCAGCTTGTAGGTATGTGTCACCGTAAAATGGCAAGAGCCGTAAGACTACAATTTCGCGTGGAATTGTAAACTATTTTTTTCTAAAGAAGACATGTATAGAATGGAAACTATCTAATTTGGATGGGATTTATTATTATACAAAACGATTTTTCCATAATATATCGAGGATTTATAATTCAATCAAGATTTATTACAATCTTACGGAGTCTGCCATTTTTCGGTGACATATGCATTGTTCTGACTAGGTCAACGTAGCTAGGTGTGTAAATGTTTCTAATATTAGATGATTTTTGATATTGTGATTTTGCGACTAAATGTGGAGGATTTAATGACTTTTTTTTAGTCTAACATCGATATTTCTTTGATTGTAAAAAAGATTTATAAGTTACATTTAATTCCGTTATTAATTTTAATTTCGATATTAAGCGTTATGAACATTTTAGGCCATTTAATATCATTTTTTTTCATTATTGCCAGTTGAAGTTTATTTCATAAACGGCAAACCTACTTAAAGACACAAATTTTTTTTAATCAATACATCAATACAATATTTCCAACAGGCACCTCAATTGTTTAATAAATAAAACAGCACCAAACAAAAAATGAAACAAAAATAAATGAAATAAAAGGTTTAATTACACCTAAGTTACTAAACGTAGTAAAATAAGGAATAAGTTACATTTAGGTACATAAATAAGCACGTAAACTAAAGACCAACAAATGTACCTAACATTTAAGTTAACCTGCCATGCAGTTCTCGAATCCATTCATTTGAGTTCACAGTTCAATTCCGATTGTCCTAAATCTAAAAGAAGCTTCAAGTTGATTTATTAGAACTTTGTCTTAACAAACAAAATTGAACCGAAACACTTTCCAATTAAATGTCAATTACGTATGCTTCTTTTCAACGTTTCTAGTCTTCAAACAATCGTTACAATGCGTCAATAATTATAATATCGACTCATTATCATTCAGGCGACCACAAATTCTTTGGGGTGCAACAATTAAGCGGGCGCTGTATCATTCGGTATAGCCGGGCGGCAATATAAATTTTTCCGTTACTGAGTTACTGACAAACAACAAACAGCCGAAACTTCTGGTCGTAGAAAGGTGACATTTGGCATGTAGGTTCCTTGAGGAGTCATCATCTACCTAGCCTTTTCCCAACTATATTGGGGTCGGTTTCCAGTTAAAACGGATTCAACTGAATACCAGTATTTTACGTGGAGCGGCTGCCTACCAGACCTCCACAACCCATTAACACGGTACTCCTTGGCAAGACTGGTGTCAGATTTTCTGGCTTCTGACAATCCGTAACGACTGCCAAAGATCTCCAAATAACAGCCGGTACCAACAGCTTAACGTGCTTTCCGAGGCACGGAGGAAACTCGGTATGTTAAGATGTTCACCCATCCACAGGCCAACCTCGGCAAGCGTTGTTAAACCTTTAAAATCGAACTGTGCGGCTGTTATTATTTAGCCACGAGCGCCTCACGTAGGTTCCTTGAGTAGTGTAGGGGAAGAAAGAGTATATCTGTAAATTATTCGGGAGCGGCAAAAGATTTGCATACGAAGTCGCGTGTAAAAGCTAGTTGAATATATATATTTTTTAAATAAATACAACATGAGTAGTAAATGATTAGGCCTTATCGTTCAACATACAGCCAAACCGATTGTGCCCGCCCGCTCAAGTGTGTAGCGCCCCTTACACAAACATTAGACTAGCTATAATGTCGCGAACAAGGAAAAGTACATGTTTTATGATACTGTTGAATAAGTAAGTTTACATAGTGCGAAATGCTTGATGAGACCAACACAAAAGTTTTACTTTTGTGGTAGATTGTTTTATTCATATCCTCATCAATTACCTACTTATTTATCTGGTAGACAGAAACATTAGGACACTGAAATAGCAACTAAGTAGCATTTTGATACTGGATTCAGAAATTATTTTCATAATAAATAATCTTGACTTTAATCTAGGTCAGAGATGACAGAGACAAAGTCTACGATAGAGCGAGCTTACCCAGACAGAAGTAGCCTGTTCACTCCAACTTTGAAAAGATTAGGGTTGTAAGCGTTCGGAAACACAGACGCAGGCAAAGAGTTCCACTCGTTTGCTGTGCGCATTATGAAAGACACTTGGAAACGCTTAGTGCGATTTTAGACTTTTGATAGAAATCATCTTCTAGCCTTTTTCGAAATATATTGGGGTTGGCTTCCAGTCACACCGGATTCAGCTGAATACCAGTATTTTTCGTGGAGCGGCTGCCTACCAGACCTTCACAACCCATTAACTGGGTCGTTACCCAGTGTTGGGTAAAAAACCAGGGTGTTGTGTCTAGTAGGAAAATGCCTGATATTTGATATTCGGACTATTGTATACTCTCAAATCGCAAAGAAAACAAAATAAAATGCGGGTGTTTGACGTAGTTCGTTGCTGAGGATATAGATGTCGCTACCATAGTTTTTGTGACGGTGTAGATGCCACAAATAATCAAACGAAGTACAATGTAAACTGACTTATACAACAGTGTGTATTTCACGTATGTATGTATGTGTGTGTGTTAGTTACTCGGCCTTCTTGTCAGGCGGCGCGGGCGCAGGCGGGGGCGCGGCTTCACTAGGTTTAGCCGCGGGTTCGCTCGGCTGCAGCGTGATCGTCGCCGTAGCTTCTGCTGGCGGTTCTGGCTGTGAATAAGGTCATTGTATTTGACTTGGTCTTAAGCAACGGCTATACACAATCAATACATAATTATTATAAAAAATAAAAACCCTCCGCCAAGTCTGTCTGTCTGTTTGCGAAAAACTTCATAACTTCTGGTTAGATTTTATGCGGTTTTCACCAATAGATAGTTTCATGAGGAAGGTTAAGGTCTATAATTTGTCAAGGTTTTTTAGCTAAAATATATGACAATAAAATTAATATCGGAGAGGGAAAAATAGTAATAATAGATGTTAGAACAAAACAATGTATGTACAACAATTTAAGAGAACAAACAAATACCCAATAAAGATTACGCGGTAGTTGGCACATAATTTGGTGTATTTATCAAAATATTCGCGTCAATGCAAATTGCACCTTAACAGTATAAGTGATAAGGTTAATTTTGTATTGCACAAATTACGCTTATAGTTTGTCGAATGAAGACATACATATGAAACATTGGCTTTACCTCAGTGATGGTGATGGTGCCAGCCCCAGCGTCCTGCACATGCTGGGGACAGTCCTGCTGGTGTTCGTGCTGATGATGATGGTGCTTCCCTTGCTTCTTTTTCTTTTCCACGTGCCCGAAGCAATGCTCGCATTCGTCGTCGTCACTGTCTTCTGAATCTGATTCGTCGAATTTCTTCGGTTTTTCGTATATGCAGCAGCCTGGGGGAAGAACATGTTGCTAAGAATAGGCTGTGTCCTGAAAAAATCTAATTAGTCCGTCAGGTAGATTATCAAAAAATATTTGACCCGTATTTTTTTTTTTGTTACGGTAACCAATGTTGACGAAGTTACGATGCTTTTAAAATTCTCAATACGTCACACCTTCGCATAATTTTTAGTGAGCCGTGACGTCACGAGCCCCCACTCCCAAGTTTTGATGCGATTTATCTTTGTCTATATTCACTGATTTACAAAAACAAAAAATACGTGTCCATTATTTTTCAATACTCAAACTGACGGACTCAATAGTTTTGCAATTTGTGGATGATGGAATCTAGCCCATTTGTTCGAAAGAGTCACCGCGGCCCTGGAACGCAAAGGGCACTAGGAGGAACACGGATGGGTTTTAGTCAGTGACAGTCTGACACTCCCTTCTGCTTCGCCCAGAGCGGGAGGAGTCATTTGATGATTTCCCATCCTTAAAAAAAGAAGTCAATTAAGAGTCGGAATTGCACGCGAAGGGTTCCGTACCATAAACCGCATTTATATTATTTTTTGTTATAGCGGCAATAGAAATACACAACCTGTGAAAATTTCAACTGTCTACCTAGGGTTCATGAGATACATCCTGGTGACAGACGGACAGACAGCGGAGTCGTAGCGGAGTAATAGGGTGCCGTTTTACCCTTTGGGTTACGGGACCCTAAAAAAAGGTATGTAAGAAAAACGAGAAGGAATTGATATGGGTATGCTTACATTTAGACTTTTTTTTGTTCATGTGCTCATTGTCGACGGTGTCCTCGGTCCATACAACTTTCTTGCGTGTGTCGGCGCGCGTAGGACGTAGCGTGATCACGGCCACACGTTCCTGCTGTAAGAACACAAGCATTTACGTTAGACTAGCTGGACTAGACTACTTATGTAACGCTTGCCGAGGTAGGTCTGTGGATGGGTGACAAGAATCCTCCGTGCCTCAGAAAGCTAGTTAAGCTGTGGACCCTCTGAAGAACTTTGACATTTTTCACGGACTCCAAGCAGGACTAGACTACAGGAGCCGCATGGGTCGATCTTCAGAGTTAAGCATCGCTTGCAGAAGTTTGTGGATGGGTGACCATAACATGCCAAGAATGTTCCGTGCCTCGGAAAGCACGTAAGGCCGTTGGTCCCTTTTTAGAAGTTTGACATTTGTTACGGACTCCCAGAAGTCCGAAATTCTGACACCAGTCTTGCTAAGAAGTGCCGTGAGTATACTGGGTTGATGGGCAGTCGCTTTACGTAAAATATTGGTATCACGACCCCAATATAGTTGGGAAAAGGCTAGGCAGATGATGATACATACTTATAGGGAACTTGCACGGCGTTGGCATATTCCAAACTTTAACGTTAATAATACTTGATATTGACGCCTCTGCAGGGCTGCCTACAGTAGACTTCCATCTTTTTTTTTAAGGATGGGAAATCATCAAATGACTCTTCCCGCTTTGGGTTAAGCAGAAGGGAGTATCAGACTCTTACTGACTAAAACCCATCCATGTTCCTCCTAGTGCCCTTTGCGTTCCAGGGCCGTATTGGTTATTAACCTGTATTCTAAATTTGAGCGTTCTAGACTTAGTAATTTTGGATGTCCGCTGATAGAAAGACACTTTCCCTGTAAGTATGTATCATTATCTGCCTAGCCTTTTCCCAACTATATTGGGGTCGGCTTCCAGTCAAACCGGATTCGATTGAATACCAGCAGGTATTTTACTTAGAGCGGCTACCTACCAGACCTCCACAACCCATTAACCTGGGTAACACGATACTTCTTGGCACGTCTGGAATCAGATTTACTTTTCTGACGATCCATAACGACTGCCAAATATCTAGTATCTACAAATTACAGCCGGGACCTACGGCACGTGCTTTCCGAGGCACGGAGGAAACTCTAAGTGTTTATGAAATACCAAAAAATAAACAGTATTCTCGTTTCAGCATGAAGCTGCTTAGTAACAGTAGTTATGGTTGTTTGGTCCATTACACAGAAACCTACAGATATCTACTGATAACAAGCTGTTTTAATCTCAGCGTAAGATAAATTTGTTCGGTACCTCCTAATTTCCCCAATCAACTTTGAATCTTATTATTAGAGCTATAAAGTTGAAAATCGATTGAAGAAATTTGACAGATTGTTGTAGGTTGATGTGCAGGCGTCTGTACATAACAGGCATATCTTATCTCTCGAAATATTGTTTGTATTTACTTTATTTAATCGTTGCTGTAGCTCAGTGGCTAGAAGCGAGCATGGATATTAATTGTAAATGCACTTACTGAGTTTTGTAATTAAACACAACTTTGATTTTTACGGCGGAGGGGTTCGGATGAAATCACAAAATATCACAAGGGGAAGGGGGGTATAGTAAGATATACCTACGTGTATTTATTTTTTCGTTGAACGTGCGGTTTCTAATGTAGTACGTATTTTTCAGAAATAAATAAGATTTTCTTTCTTGGGAAAAAAAGTACATTACTGGATAGCAGTAATGTACTTTTAAGTTTTTATTAATAAATAAAATAAGCAAACTGGTTTTATTGAAAACCGAAAACGTGTTTTTGGGTATATTTTTAATTACTAAAACCCGGTTTTTTTTTCAAGTTTCTGGTCTTTCGACCTTTGCATTTTTTTCGCATGACACACAAAAACAAAGACACAAACCAAAAACACCGACTTCCGAAATTAAGGTTATTTCATACTTTGTAGCGTTTTGTTTGGAAGTCGGTTATATTTTTTGGAAAAAGTTTATATTGTTATTTTTTAATAGGTAAGTTTCTATTTCGTAACTGAAAAGAAGCAAGATACCTACGCGGTCTTACAATCAGTTTAAATTGTCACTTGGAAAAACTATTAAAACAATATATTTTCAAATTACTGGTTTCACTGAAAACAGGGTTTTCTAGTACGAAACCCGAAAAAAACACCGGGTTTTAATGTTGGCTGGTTTAGCGTTCCCTAGCAGCTGTTCCAGTTGATCATTTGTTAAGTGTAAAATAATGTGAATAAATTTAACATTACATAACATATTTATTGTTTCATTTTAAATACATAATTTCCATTATTACTTTGATTAAATACATTTTGTTCTTAAGCTTAAATGCATTATTTCCTAAAAACTAAACAACTTCAAACTATACTGATTGTAAAAGGTTAAAACACAAGACGAGTTCTATATCTTTAATTAACACTCTAGTGTGAAATGTCAGTATCAGTAAAACAAATGTGTCAATATTTGTGCTGTACGCAACCCTGTACATTTAACTAAGTACTATAAATTTAATACTTAGATATCAAAATATATCTCTTTAAAATATAATTTTATGATTCCCACGATTATCTTTTACATAATAGGGAATATGCCAGCGATTTTCTTATTTGGAAAATCATACACTTTAGTAAACAGTCATGAAATTATTTTTTAATTATCTTCATCAGCGATGAAGTTATAAAGCTTCAAAGATTACAAATAGAACGAGAAGTCCGATGTAGACTTAGGGCGGGTTGTTTCAACTAAACTTAACGTAAACGTTAAAAATGGTGCTAACTATCGTCAAATCAAGAAATTGGGTTGTTTCACAAAGTGTCGGCATTAACGCACGTAAAATATAACGTTTACGTTAACAGATGGTCTGAGCACTGGTTAACGTAACTTTAGTTGCGTCAAATAGAACAATATTGTGAAATTTCTTTTGAATTCCTCAATACCAGATGACACAAATAAGTGGTGGAATGCAAAAAAAGCTATTTCGGTAAGACCCGTGTCAATAACTTAGCTTTGAAACAACGCTTCTAATTTAACGAACGTCAAACATCGTCCGTAATCGTAACTTTTTGACGTACGTATGTTACGTTAACCAACTTACTGTTTGATACAACCCGCCTTTATACGCTAAAGTTAATGACGCCTATACAGCTGCCATAGAAAACATCGTTTTCGAGAGGGACAGATATATTTGTTTAAAATAATTACATGTCGTTGGTTTTTCTAGCAATTTTGATTCTATTTTCACTGTTAGTATTACATTATTGTATATTTTAAGATAAACTGTATAGATAATAAATATTGTTTTATGCATATTCCCTACACTGTATAGATGATAAATATTTATAAGCAAATTCTCTATTTTCATATAGCTATTGAACAACTTTGTTCTCAAAGAGCCCTTGAATCTTTTTGTCATGATAACCCAAAAAGTTGGACAGTATATCTTTAGTGTGTTCCCCCAGTTTGGGGGGTGCTGTCCTAGCGTCGTTTCCCCCCAACCCATACACAGTTGGGGGCCCCACGACCTTGACCGTCCCTGCTTCAGGATGCGGCAATTCTTTCACCAACTTTATAGCCTTCACATGGTCATCTTCAAAGACATTCTCCATTTTGTTTATAGGGCCATTAGGAAAAGACGCATTCTTGAATAACTCAGACCATTCCTTGTTAGTCTTCGTCTGAATAACTTCACTAATAATCCTTATAATTTCGTCTCTATTTTCGACTCTCTTCGAATTATCTTTGAATCTATCATCAGTTATGAGTTCTTCTTTGCCAATAATCTTGCAGAAGTCTGCGAATTGGGGGTTGGAGCCTGTGCCAATAACCATGTGGCCGTCTTGAGTTTTGAAGGCTTGGTAGGGGACTAGGTTGGCGTGAGCTGTGCCCCAGCGTTGTCCTTCAATGCCGCAGTTCAGGTAGATCGTAGCTACGTTGATCATGCTTGATATCTGAGTACTCAGAAGATTGCAGTCTATTTTCTGGCCTTTGCCGGTCTTCTCCCGGAAGTAAAGAGCAGTCATGATGGCCCCGAAGGCGTGGAGACCGGTAGTGACGTCAGTGATGGCGACGCCCGCCTTCACAGGGTCGCCGTCTCGTTCGCCTGTTGTATTGAGGAGGCCACCCATTGCGGATGCTATTACGTCGTACCTGCAAATGGATGCCAATTTTTATATATTTTTTTATTTGAGATGTCTTATTGTCTTGTCTTATAGTCTGATAGTCTTGGTCAGAGATGACAGAGACAAAGTCTACGATGGAGCGAGCTTACTCAGAAGGAGCCTGTTTACTCTAACTTTGAAGAGATTAGGGTTGTAAGCGTTCGGAAACACAGACGCAGGCAGAGAGTTCCACTTCTTTGCTGTGCGCATTATAAAAGACGTTTGGAAACGCTTAGTGCGAAAATTGTTTTGTAGTAGTTACCTACTACAAAACAATTTTCGCACTAAGCGTTTAATTCCAATTAATGTTACCATTAATTGGAAGTACTGATCTTATAGCATAATTTTTTTCTGTATTAGAAAGTCACACTAGTGCTAAGTGTCACACTTTTCATCTCATACTAGCTTTGGCCCGCGAATTCGTACGCGAATATACCGTTTTTTCCCATTCCCGTAGGAATTTCGGGAAATCTTCTCTTAGTGCACCCCTACGGAGTGTAAGGAAGCTACATGCTAAATTTCAGCTTTCTACGAGCAGTGGGTTCGGTTGTGCGTTGATTGCTCAGTCAGTCAGTTTCTGCTTTTATATTTAATAGGTATATAAATCATGGAAATTATAATTGTAGCATCTGTAATAGGGTAATATACTGAAAAAATGTAATTATGGTAGGCGCCTGATAAACGTGTAATAAAGTTGATTTGCTCTTCGAACTTGAACAATAAATTATGAACCGTTTTTAGGGTTCCGTAGCCAAATGGCAAAAACGGAACCCTTATAGATTCGTGATGTCTGTCTGTCCGTCCGTATGTCACAGCCACTTTTCTCCGAAACTATAAGAACTATGCCGTTGAAACTTAGTAAATAGATGTATTCTGTGAACCGCATTAAGATTTTCACACAAAAATAGAAGAAAAAAAAACACTAAATTTTGGGGGTCTCCATACTTAGAACTGAAACTCCAAAATGTTTTTTTCATCAAACCCATACGTGTCTATGGATAGGTCTTCGAAAATGATATTGAGGTTTCTAATATAATTTTTTTCTAAACTGAATAGTTTGCGAGAGAGACCCTTCCAAAGTGGTAAAATGTGTCCCCCCCCTGTAACTTCTAAAATAGGAGAATGATAAAACTGAAAAAAATATATGATGTATATTACCATGTAAACTACCAGCGAAAATTGGTTTGAAAGAAAGAAAGAAAAATGTTTATTTGGGACTCGCACAAAACAGACAGAAGCAAAATAACAAAATACAGATAATAACATGAAATTGATCTGTGCGAGGCCAAAAAGGTCCCTATCTCAGCATATCGGTCGGTCTTCGGTTTGAACGAGATCTGGTAAATAGTTTTTTTTAATACGTCATATATCGTATAAAACTATAATGGTACGGAACCTTACGTGCGGGAGTCCGACTCGCACTTGGCCAGTTTTTCATTACTACAAAACGTAAAGGATCAAAATAGAAGTCAATCCAGGACAGATTTATGTCATTTTTATTTCTGTTTTTGATTATTTATAAAGTCCATAAATAAATGTGTGAGATGAGAATGTGTGTGTGTGTGTAGTCCTACGGGAACGGGAAAAATGGGGTATGCGTGTGCAAAGTCGTGGGGGAAAGTTTTGATATAACTCACCCAGGC
Organism: Ceramica pisi; assembly: GCA_963859965.1. Lineage (NCBI taxonomy): Eukaryota > Metazoa > Arthropoda > Insecta > Lepidoptera > Noctuidae > Ceramica > Ceramica pisi. Next base: position 25,074,035 of record OY982531.1, on the reverse strand, counting down.
TTCTTTGCATAAGGCCCAGTGGACCCAAACCCAGTGATGGCACAGTATATAAGCTTTGGGTTGAAGGCCTTCAGTTTGTCATAGCCCATCTCCAGTTGGTCTAACTTGCCCGGTACAAAATTTTCTACTAACACATCGCATTTCTTTGCCAAGTCGTAGATTACTTTCTTTCCTGAAATTGATTTCCTGATTATAAATAATTTGGTTAGTGCAATGATATCCTACTTTAATTAAATAACTAGCTGTGCCCCGCGGATTCGCTCCCGTCAACATCCCATATTTTTTTTTGCTTTTAAACCTTCCCTGTATTCTGGCGAACTAAACAAAAAAAGAATTACCGAAATCGGCCCAGCCGTCCTCGAGTTTTAGCGAGACTAACGAACAGCAATTCATTTTTATATAGTATATGTGAAAGTTTTCATGTTTCATAATCATAATCATTTATTTGCAATAAGTATTGGTACAGTATGGGTCTTAAAGTTGAGTTATTGTTGTTTGTTGAGTTGTTGTTTGTTGAGTTGTTGTTTGTTGTAGTTATGCTTCAACTCTCAACAGACTTTGGATGCATTTTGGTATGAGGGTAGTTTATGACCTGGGATAACAGGACATGTTTTATCGCTGTTAGATCATTTCTACAAGACACAAGCAACATAGTTATTCTTCTTCAAAAATCTTCCATTACTGAGTGAGTGACTGAGAGACAACCCACAGCCGAAACTGAGTGTAGGGGAGAACTACAAGACGATTTTTTTTATTTTTTTATTCGAAACGGGGAAACTCTTGGCCCAAATCTCACCTGATGGAAAGTGATGATTAGGCCGAAGATGGAAGCGAGTTTCACCCGGAATCCTCTTACACAGAGGAACTGGCTATCATACCTCTAACTGCCGGAACACAACAATGCTGTTAACATTGTTGTTATGGCGACAGACTTAGACATGATGGTGGTAGCTTGCCAGGCGGACTTAGAACAAGTCCTACCACCAACCAAACCGAGCAAAAAATTTGCCCCCGCTGGGAATCGAACCCGGGACCTCTGGGTCTGTATCAGGTGGTTTAACCACTAGACCACGGAGGCGGTTAGTGTCACCTGTTTAGCACCACCCGGGGACCACGTGTAGGGATTCGCTGAAGGGTATTCTCCTACGGACGCGGGTGACTCGGCCCCCTCGATTTCTCGGTTTCTCTCCTCAGGAACAGAAAAAAAACGACATTATGCGCGAACAAAGTCACAGGCAAAAGGTAATTTTGTGTTTAATGTGAAGAGCAAACAGGACAATCTGGACAAGAGTTCAGGCAGACAATGAGCCTGTTTCTGACTCCCTTATAGAAATTGGGACTAACCTTTTGCTATAAATTTAAAAACAAAATGAAAAGTTACGAGCCTGTGTTGACAAACATAAAGCAATTTAATTGTTAATTAAATATTTTATGTGCAATAAAGATAAACAAAATCAAAACAATGAAGAAGTAATCACCCAAAGATGTTTCGATTTTAATAAATTATCACTTCAGTGTGAAAAAACATCAACAATAACAAATAAAGTAACTTTCCAGTAAGCAGTCTTTCACATTCTTGCTAAATTCTACTTTGTGTCTTTGAACTAAAGTTTAGTTTTGTTTGTGATATTATAAGAATTGTTTGAGACATTTGATAAGGATAATGGTTTGGCTAAATATGAACATCCTCTTGTTTCTTCCAATATTCAGAAACAAATAGTTTTGCTAGTGAGCTGTTATATATATTTGCTTTATCTATACATATATAGGTACACCTATTTAGATACATATAAATAAAATTGGAGTGATTTTTTTGTAATATTGAAATAACCGTTTTTTACCACATATATGAATATATATACGGTACATACACCAAAATAACATTTTTTCTGTTTCCTTCTTCTCATGTTCTTATTAAATGTGTGTACATAAATTGTTAAATAAATAAATAACTACTACTTTTCTTAAGAAGTAAGAAAAGATACAGAGGGTTTAAAGTTCAGATGACATGAATAGGCTATTAAACTGCTTGAGGTTAGTATAAAATAATAGTGTCAACAACAATATTGTGTTAGGTAGGTATGCTATGTATATGAGCCAGATGAAACATGATCATCACGCTATACTTTACTGGAACATTACACTGGTGGATATTTTGCAGAAAGAAAGTATCCAGAGTGGAATGTTCCAGTAGACAGTGATCAAGTGGAGGTTAGAATGTTCAGCAGTTATAAGAAAGCTATAGATGTTGAAACAAATATTGAGAACAGCTTACCTTCTTGGGTTTTGAAATCAATACAAATACTCTTTTTATTCCTGTTCACCGACAAGTAGTAGAAAGAGTCGTTTTCTTTCTTCTCGTTTATGAAAGGAGGCCCCCATCGGCGTGCCTCGTCGCCGCCCAAACTTTCTACTTTTATCACATTTGCCCCCAAATCCCCCAGTGTCATGGTACAAAACGGGCCGGCGATCACTCTACTGAGATCTAACACATTCAAATCCTTCAACAAACCCGATTTCGTGGAGTAATCATGTTTAAAAACTATGAATTGCCTTCGTAAAACGCACTGGCCGAATTTTCTCAAGTTTTCCATGGCGTCGGTAAAAACAATAAGATTCGAAATGTATAAAATGATACAGATATCAGTGTCGTGGTATTAAATGATCAAATAGAAAAGATAAGGAATACCACAACAGTGTTTGGGATTACCTCCTGTGTCGGAGGAGGGACGGTCGCAACGGCGGTGCTGGTTGTAGCCATTTCTTCAGGTCTTGCTACACGTTGGTTCTCTCCCATCAATCGGTGCTTTACATGAGACATATATTCACATTATACGTAAGAATTGAAGGCTATTATCGCGTTAGAAACCCTATTAATTTTACGCCTTTTCTGCAATAACAACCTGTTCACAACTTCAGTGAACTGTCAGTGTCAACAACTGCCAATGTCAATATTTATTGACGTGACTCACGTCATGCTTCTTATTGCGTTTGTTCCGAAATTTAACCCAGTGTACTGGCCAGTGCTCATGACGTCATGAGGCCATTGCCATTACTGTTGATTCCTTCCAAAAAACTGGCTAGTGTGTTAACGACATAAATTGACGCCGTATTTGTGCTCGTTTACAACAATCATCATTGCAAATATTACAAATATTGCAATAATGATTGTTGCCGTCAGCAGGGCCGGTTAAAAATAATGTCTTTTCTATTATTATTTTATTTTACTATCCTTTTTTTCTTTTCTGTATTTTGTTTATATATTTTGTGTGTACTCCACATATGAGTTAATTAAGGTTATTCGAAATAAATGTATTTTAATTTTTTATTTTAAAACAATCTAATATCCTCAAAGTTTGATGCACCCACGCCCGTTTGATATTAGTACAATGGCAATGCTACCAGTCTTCTGGGCACGTTTCCGGATGACAGCGGTGAGGAGGAATTCTTCGACGCCTAAGCGTATCTTGTTTTTTTTTTTTAAATACTTAGGTTTAGTTGTTTTCATGTTTTTATTAATATTAATTAAGAACATTTGAACTTACAAATAAAACAAGTTTTCAGATTAGTACATTATGATATAAGTGCGGTAAGTTGAAAATTACAGCCGAGGCGATATTGCTACAATACATCTATACATATAAATAAAATTAGAGTGTCTGTTTGTAATAACCGTTTTTAACTACATGTATATGAATATATATACGGTACATGCACCAAAATAACATTTTTTAAATTTTTGTCTGTCTGTCTGTTTGTTCCGGCTAATCTCTGAAATGGCTGGACCGATTTTGACGGTATTTTTATTAGAAGGTAGCTGATGTAATAAGGAGTAACTTAGGCTACGTTTATTATAGAAAAAAAAAACTAAAAAATTAAAGAATGACTGTTAGGCGGAACGAAATTCACCGGGGTCAGCTAGTTTTCAAATAAAAATAATACAGCGAAAATAAAAAGCGCGCGGAATAATGTTTACTAGTTCATCAGCGCTTTTTTATGGCAAAGGCACAAAAACAGCCAGTATTACTAATAAAGTAATTTCAGTTTCAGGATTCAGTTGTAATTTATGGTCAAAATTAATTAGGAATTATATGTTCTTCACTTTTAAAATTTCATCTCCCAACGTTATTTTTATTCATAAAATGTTGACCACTTTTCTGACATAAAAACTCTGTGCTAAGATTTAAAAAAGTAAAAAAAACCGTTTGTACCGTTCGTTTTAGACGGAGCATCTTGATAAACCGTGCGTTTTGCCTTATAAAGAAACTCGTACGTTTTACATTACAACGATAGACCGGTTCAGCAGATAGACCGGTTCAGCAGTCTCCGTCCCTCAGATGGGGTGAACTGCGAGTGGCCCGACCGAAAAAAAAAAAAAAAAAAATTTACATTACAATAACGCAGAAGTACGTAATGAGATACAATACGTTATTGAAATTAGTGAAATAAGAAACCCTTTACGAGCAAATGTGTTTTAAACTACTATTAACGTCACACTTATCTTACCAGTACCTACAATATGGCGTCGGTTTCATGGCGTCTTGAGCATTTCATTTCATTTATTCAATAATAATTTACATTGTGTCTGAATGTGTTACACAAAAAAAAATTAAAGTAGGTAAACTAAAAGCAGATAACTGGCAAGTAGACAGGGTTATGTTTCGGAACACAAAAATTTTCTTGACCTTCACTTTTTAAACAGTGATAACAAAGAACTAAGACGAAAACGACGATATAAATAAGTAAGTGTGCTTCACGTAGTTTCTCATTGTATCACCTTTCGATATACTGGGCACACTTTTGCTCCTTCTTGCTCTTGTTTTGTATCAGGCGCTTATTCATTTCGGGATGTCCACTTTCCACACATGTCTAAATGATTCATACAAACCTCAGGCAAACTGCAGTTTGGTAAGAAAAACTTTGAGAGAGAGGCTAACAGATGAATCCAGCTGGGTTGGGCAGCGTTTGGGGAGCTTCGCCGAGTCTTCTCGTCACGTATTTCGGGAGCCTAAAAACTAAGGTCTTCAATCAGTGCGTCCTGCCTGTTATGACTTACGGAGCCGAAACGTGGACACTCACGGTACGGCTGATCCATAAATTCAAGGCCGCTCAGCGAGCTGTGAAACGGGCTGTGGATGCAAGCTATGGATCATTGCGAGTGGTGTAACTATGTGCAGAGCAGTGCGTGCCTTCCCTACTGTCAAAACGTCGCATAGCTCGAGCTCTGCGCAGTCGCGCAGCTACCTTGCGGCAGCGAAATTTGTCTTCTTACTCGCCCCGCTACATCGCATAGCATCGGTGGAAAAGGTCAAATAGTTTCGTAGCTTAGCTTTTACATTCTCGCAGCATAGCTGCATAGCACATCTTTGGTGGAAAGGCACCCATACCTATACTTAAAAAACCGCAAAGTAGAGATTATTTGTGGCAGAGCAAAGCAGACCAATAATTCATTCTGTGCCTAATCTATGCCTTTTTTTTTTTTTTTTTAGGGATGGGAAATCATCCACTCCTCCCGCTCTGGGTGTAGCGGGAGGGAGTGTCAGACTTCTACTGACTAAAACCCATCCATGTTCCTTCATTGCCATGACTGCTTCGCAGAAGGAGGCAACGGCGTCCCATTCCGTCTCCCTCCGGACCATGGCTTGGACCAGGGCCGGACGCGATAGGTCGCCGCCGATCGCCGTTTCGAGGACACGGCGGTGCGCCGCCCATCCTAATCTATGCCTAAATGAACATTGTACGAGTGAAGTTTCTTCACAACACAGGGGCGTAGCTACCGCCGCCGTATCTGCCGTTTCTGCGAGGCCCCCGGACTACAAGGGCCCCAAAACACAGGTCCGCCAATCTACACATTTATTTACGTCACCTTCGTGGCCTGCAAAGACACCTCTGAGCTAGTGGAGTACAGGCCTATTTTGTTTAAAAATAACAACTCCTAAAAACGGGGGGCATGACCCCCTTTAGACTAGATACGCCACTGTCTCGACACCTGTTTTGTTTAAAAAAAACATGACTCCTAAAAACGGGGGGGCATGACCCCCTTTAGATTGGCTAGGCCACTGTTTTGACACCTGTTTTGTTTAAAAATAACATTACTTCTAAAAACGCGGGAGCATGACCCCCTTTATACTAGATACGCCACTGTCTCGACACCTGTTTTGTTTAAAAATAACATAACTCCTAAAAACGGGGGGCATGACCCCCTTTAGACTAGATACGCCACTGTCTCGACACCTGTTTTGTTTAAAAATAACATAATTCCTAAAAACGGGGGGACATGACCCCCTTTAGACTAGATACGGCACTGTCTCGACACCTATTTTGTTTAAAAAAGACATGACTCCTAAAAACGGGGGGGCATGACCCCCTTTAGACTGGCTAGGCCACTGTCTCGACACCTGTTTTGTTTAAAAATAACATAATTCCTAAAACGGGGGGACATGACCCCCTTTAGACTAGATACGCCTCTGTCTCGACACCTATTTTGTTTAAAAATAACATAGCTCCTAAAAACGGGGGGACATGTCCCCCTTTAGACTAGATACGCATTGTCTCAACACCTTTTTTGTTTAAAAATAACATAACTCCTAAAAACGGGGGGGCATGACCACCTTTAGACTAGATACGCCACTATCTCGACACCTATATTCTTTTCTTACTTATATAACACATGAACTAAGCCAATATTTAAAGTTCGGTCAAATGTTTTAGAAAATAAATTCATAATATTTAATGTACCCACACGTACAGACAGACGAGTATATAACAGTCGGTCATTGCATTCAATATTTTTTCCCAACTAATGCCATGAAAATAAAGTGTTTTTGAACCCGGCAGAATTCTTTGGAATAATTCCAGGCGACCGCTAGCCGACAAAAAATTATGACCGTTTCGAAAATAAAATAAAAATAATTGCGTAGGTACGAAGTGCGCTGATCTTTGTAGCTGGTATAGCTTACAGTGTTAGTTAGGTACCTACAGTGTTTTGACGACTACGATATTAATATAGTAGTACTAGCTGACCCACGCAACTTCGTCTGCGTCACATTTTCCATTAATGCTCAGCTCTTAAAAATTATTGCGACTATAAATTGAGATGTAAGTAAGCTACCCTATCTTTCAAGTTGGATCAAACTGCACACGGGGTGCAAATTCGATTAAAATCGGTTAAGAGGGTTTACGCGTTCATTAAAATCGGTTCATAAACATCGAGGAATAAGAACTTGAAAATTTGTATGAAATGCCGACACGCGTAAACCCTCTTAAGTAGTTTAGGAGCCCATCGCGGACAAACAACGTGACACGAACGTGAAATTGTTATCAGACCTTCTTAAAGTCCATTTTTCTTTTCCATCAAATTCTAGAAACACTTCTCATATCAAATTCAAAATAACAGCGAGCCTTCATCTAAGAGCCGTCGTATAAAAGCAGGCAGCTCACTGCAACCTTTTCTTATCACGACCTCATTTACTTATCTTATCGTACCTATCAGATCTCCTAAACGTAAACCTCGCTATGGTTTTCTGCGTAATTATAATGGTTTAGATCTGGTTGCGTTGACGCGTGATGCATGCGATATTGACTGGACCTCGGTTACCGAAAGCTCCTGTATCAACGACAAAGTGAACTGCTTCACCTCCCAACTGTTGAGTCTTTATGACAAACACGCTCCGCGTCGGAGAATTAAAATTAAGCAGAATCCGGCTCCATGGATGACAACCGAAATAAAAAATGCCATTGCTCGTAAGGACAAGGCGAAGAGTAGGTATAAGCGTAGACCCACGGAGCAGAATCTTGCTCATTTTAAAGCTTTGCGTAACAGTTGCAATCGTCTGTGTCGAGATGCCAAGAGACGCCATTTCCACGAATCTCTTGTAGATCGCAAATCCTCCGATGTCTGGAAGTTCCTTAAGTCAGTTGGCATCGGCAAATCTCCTATTAACACCTGTGCAGATATTGACTTGTCCGCTCTCAATAGGCACTTTTCTCTTCCTCCTGTCTCTCTGGAACCTCATGTAAAATCTGCTACTTTGCTTGAGCTCTCCAAATTGCCATTACCGAGCTGTCCTTCTTTTAATCTCAGTTCTGTCTCTGAAGATGATGTTAAAAATCCCTTATCTCTATCTCATCTTCTGCTGTTGGCCATGATAATCTGTGTTCGAGAATGATTATCCCTATTCTCCCGCAACTGCTTCCAATTCTCACTCACATTACCAATTATTCCTTATTTTCTGGCACATTTCCTACGTCCTGGAAACAGGCACACATAATACCACTTCCCAAAACCAACAATCCATCCTCTTTGTCTCACTTCCGACCCATCTCCATTCTTCCTTTCCTTTCTAAGGTTCTCGAGCATATTGTTCATGGCCAAATTTCCAGTTACCTATCATCTAACTCTCTTATCTCCCCTTTCCAATCGGGATTCCGTGCAGGTCACAGTACTCAGTACTGTTACTGCACTTCTTAAAGTCACTGACGATATCCGCTGGGCTATGGACAATAAATCACTCACTTTATTAGTCCTACTTGATTTCAGCTGTGCGTTTAACTCAGTGGATTTCGACATACTTCTTGGAGTCCTTCATTCTATTAACTTTGCCCCTCCCGCATTATCCTGGTTTGACTCTTATCTTCGGGGTCGCTCTCAGTGTGTCCGCCTTGAAGAGACTTTTTCTGATTGGTGCGACCTCACTGCTGGTGTTCCTCAGGGTGGCGTTCTCTCTGCTCTTCTATTCACTATATTCATAAATACCGTTACGAAGGTCATCTGCTCCAACTTCCATCTTTACGCAGACGATTTGCAGCTTTATCGTCACTTCATGCTGGCTGACGCGGATTCAGCGATTAGTGCCATGAATCGTGACCTGGAGCGTATTGAACTGTGGGCTAAGTCATATGGCTTACATGTTAATCCGTCCAAGTCCCAGGCGATGATTATAGGCAGTCGCTACTATCGCAATGCGCTTGACACATCCACTTTGACGCCATTGTCCCTTAACGGGTCGACCATTGCATACACGGACACAGCGAAGAATCTTGGTGTCTTAATTGACAGCAATCTTTCATGGCGAGCGCAAGTAAATGAGGTTTGTCGCAAGGTGCACTTTTCCTTCCATTCTTTGAAAACTCTTCAGACTTTCTTGCCTTTCAAAACTAAAATTTATTTGGCTCAAACTTTAATTCAGCCGATCATTGACTACGCTGATGCCTGCTACCTAGATGCCACAGAGGAGCTCTTAAACAAGCTTGAGCGCTTGCAAAACTTGTGCATTCGTTTTGTTTTTGGTTTGAGGAAATACGACCATGTCTCTCAGTTCCGCAAGGATCTCAAGTGGCTCCCTATCCGTCTTCGCAGGAACACTCGAATATTATGTCTCCTTTACAATATCCTGTTCAATCCTGCATACCCTGGCTACCTGCGTGATCGTTTCTCGTTTGCTCGCCCTGCCGATGCGCTGTGTAGATCCCACCTCAAACTTCACCTAAACTTCCCATCCCATAAAACTCATTCATACTCACACTCCTTCTCTTTTCTTGCGGTACGATTGTGGAACTCACTCCCATCTGACATACGAGAAAGTAAAAATATTTCTATTTTCAAAAAAGCTGTCAAAGAGCACTATCTCTCTTCTATACTATAATGTTATATTAAAGGTATGTATTATTTTATTATATTATGTATTTATGTAAATCTATTTCTGTATATTTGTTTGTATTTTAATGTATTTATTAGTAGATAATAATTAATAGTATGTTTAAGTTAAATTAGTTAAGTCTATTTTTAGTTTCTTTCTTTGTTTCTACCCACTGTGTCTATGTTTCTTTTCCTACTCTCCTGTCGCAGGTCTGCTGGAAGAAATTTCATTTGAAATAAGCAGTACCTTTGTACTCTTTTTTCTGTATACATTTTTAGTTTTTTAATTTCTTGTGTGTACATAAATAAATAAATAAATAAAAAAAATAAAAAATGGTCAGTCTACGTTTGGATCTGAGATCAGCAACAAGTCGGGAAAAGTTTCTTAAGAGTAGACTGAGAGGACAGTTTACCTCCTTGGAACCAAAGAAGTCGGCCTCTCTCTTTTATTAAGAGTAGACTTAGAGGACAGTTCTAAGTTTACCTCCTCGGAACTTGATAAGTCGGCCTCTCTCCTTGCTGCATTTAAAGGACACCTTGATGCCTGGGCTGAACGAGCCTGGGATGAAGACGTTTCTCGGCCCATCCTCTCCAGCCCTCTGAAGAGTGACGACCCTCCAGTCCTCCGGTTCTCCAACGAAGACTTCATTCTCATCTCACGTCCACTCATCCCTTTTCATTCACCAGCCGTTCTAGTATAAGTTGTGTTTAATTAATTAAATCTATACTAGTATTTATTTGTCCTTTTTCCTTTTAGCACGTATTCCCCTCCTAGGTAGGTGAGTGCTATATGTGACCTCACATTTTACAGGCTCCCCCTGTAAAATGTAACGTTACAATGTAACAGGAAAATGGAAACCCCGTAAGATTGTAAAATATCGCGTGAAATTGTAAACTATTTTTTCTAAATAAGACACGGATGTAGGTATGTTGAATTGGGATAGGACATTTATATGCAAAACGATTTTTTCATAATAAATCCGGAAATAATGATCATTTCAAGATTTATTACAATCTAACGGAGTCTGCCATTTTCCGGTGACATATATTATATACCTATATATAGTACTTACCTCATAGATATAATAATATTTCTATGACTTAGCTCTAGCTATGACTTTTTCTGTTTTTTTTTTTGTTTCCTAGGCCTTTATGAACTTAGAGGGTTGTATTGGTGATTTTGATGATTATAATTCTGTAACTACATACGTCCTACAGCCGCGAATAATATTTTAATCAACATACAACCTAGCACTGGCCTGCAAATTGCAAAAAACGCAAGAAATTTTGAATTTCACGGGCTGGTTGGAGCATTCACCTTAAGGGAAAAAAATGGAAAGGAGCTACGCACGCGCCACACAAACTTCTACAATTTGTGGACAAACGGACACCCCTCCTGTGACGTCCGTGCCACGTACGAAGTCGCAGGCAAAAGCTAGTACCACTTACATATTTATAATCAATCTAATATATAAAATTCTCGTGTCACAGTTTTCGTTGCCATACTCCTCCGAAACGGCTTGACCGATTTTGATGAAATTTTTTGTGCTTATCCGGTATCTATGAGAATCGGCCAACATCTATTTTTTATCCCCCTAAATGTTAGGGGTAGTCCACCCCTAATTTTTTTTTAAATTTTTTGGCAATATTATTCATGAATAATGTGACGCAGACGAAGTTGCGCGGGTCAGCTAGTGATATATAAAACTATAGATACGTTGTCCGCACTCTAAAATGACAACATGAAATGAAGCCAATTGGCCACATCGCGCTTAGTTACGCACCAACCTGTCGCGCGACACTACGTTTGTTTTGATGTCAATTTGACTATTACTTATCCTGTGACGTAACTGAAGATGTATATTTATCTCCCTCTAGCAACAGGCATCCCACCGTACGGTGATATATTTTCTTTCCCTTTCTTCATGCGTATTAGTAGCTATCGCCGCTTTTAATCGCCGCTATAGTATTTTCGCCGTTTTTAAGCGCCGCGATGTTGGTCTAAGACGTGTCTATATATAATACGTCATTGTTTATAATAGACTAGCTGACCCGCGCAACTTCGTCTGCGTCACATTTTCCATTAATGCTCCGCTCCTATTTGTCTTAGCGTGATGATATATCTAATACAAAATAAGTTAAATGTTCTAGGCCATAACACTGAGGATGCGAATAAATTTTATGAGATTTTTTTTTCTGTGGTACTAAAGGAATTCAATGCAACTTTTGAAAAGAAGTCGAAAGATACTTTCCCTAAATTTGTATTAAGTGACTGGGCGACTAAAGGCATTAGGATAAGTAGGGAAAGACTATATGTCGAGCTATACAGCCTCAAGTCCTTTATAAACACTGATTCCTATAATAAGTACGTTCACAAATATTCTAAAGTGTTCAGAACTACTTGTAAGGTAGCTAAATCCCTATACATTATCAATAAAATCAAATCGGCAGAAAATAAAATAAAGACCGTTTGGAAAGTTATAAATAATGAAACCAATAGAAATAAAAAACAAAACACTGCTTTTTTACTGGAGACTGCACATGGTGCCAAAAGCTCTAATTTAGAAGTAGCTCAAGAGTTTGCAAATTTTTTCTAAAACTACGGAAGCTTTAAATTCTTCACCCGAAGTCTCATATAATTTATTAAGAGCAAACGTTGCAGCAGTGCTATTCTGTAACACCATTTTCGTGTCTCGACAGCGGAATCCGAGGTGAGTTTCAATTCGTATAAATATAAGACCTTATGATGTGTGAAATAAAGTTCACTTTGTAAGCTTAGTCACTCAGGTGAAGTCGATATCGAAATGGTTATTTACAGAATAGACTAGCAGGCTGTACGGTTGAATTTCAATTCAAACATATTAACCCTATGAAAGTCATAAAAACTTTCCGGCAAATCAAAATCAAATTAACTGAAGACATATGAGGAATGTCTATTAAAGTGTGCACGTCCATTATTGAGACCATAGCACCATACTGAGCTTTAATTAATATTTAATTTATGTGTGGACCAAGGAGTCTTTCCAGATATAATGAAATACATTAAACCAATAATTATAGACCTGTATCTGAATTGCCGGTTTTTAGCAAAGTGTTTGAAAAAGTAATGCTCAATCAGATGCTCAATCATTTTAACATCAATAAAATCTTACACGATCTACAGTATAGTTTTACCAAAGGACGTTGTACGACTGACGCTGGTGCCACGCTGTTAAAACACACATATACAGCGTGGGAAGAGGCGCAAGATGCCATAGGAATATTTTGTGACCTCTCCAAGGCATTTGATTGCGTAAATCACGAAACCCTGCTCCTAAAACCAAGACATTACGGACTAGATAAACTTGCACTCAGTCTGGTTAAATCTTACTTATATGACAGACAGCAACAAGTTCAAGTAAATGGTGTCAATTTTCGGGGCTTAAAAATTAAAATGGGAGTTCCACAAGGCTCAATATTGGGTCCTTTCCTCTTTTTAGTGTACATTAATGATCTACCCCATCTTTTGAAAAATCAACCTCAAATGGTATTATTTGCTGACGATACTTCCTTGATTTTTAAGATAGATAGGCGTTCCATAAATCTTGACGACATCAATAACGCCCTACAGCAGGTCCAAAATTGGTTTACTGCCAATAACTTAGTATTCAATGAAAAAAAAAACTCAATGCATCAGATTTGCCTTACCGAATGTTAAAAGTAATGATTGCGATATAGTATTAGACAAAGAGAAACTAGAATTCGTCGAAAACACGGTTTTCCTGGGGATCACGCTTGACTCAAGACTACAATGGGGTCCTCATTTAACAGCTCTTGCGGGACGGCTAAGTTCAGCAGCATACGCTGTCAGAAAAATCCGTCAATTCACAGATATAGATACCGCGAGGCTGGTCTATTTTAGTTATTTTCATAGTATCATGTCTTACGGTATCTTATTATGGGGACGAGCTGCAGACATCGAATCTATATTTATTCTGCAGAAAAGAGCCATCAGAGCAATATACAATCTCCGTCGGCGCGATTCCCTAAGGGAGCTGTTTAAGGATATTAACATCATGACGGTACCTTGTCAATACATTTACGAAAACATTATGTATGTAAGGAAAAATCTTTATCTTTTTAGCAAGATTAGTGACAGGCATAATTTTAATACGAGAAATAGGAACAAATTGGATCAACCCCGGTTCAGATTGGCTAAAGCACACACTTCTTTTATGGGGTACGGTGTTAAATTTTATAATAAAATACCAGTTAATATTCTCGAACTGAATGAGAGAAATTTTAAAGCATGCATAAAACGCACACTATGTAGTAGAGCATATTATAAACTCGAAGATTATATCCTAGATAAAAATGCTTGGCTGAATGCCTGCTCCACAGTCACAGTCGCTGGGGTCCACTAGTTAGGTTTTCATGTGTGAAAGAGGTGCTCACCCTCTTTCTTTGAATATTTATTTTTTGTTATTCTACTCTCATACTGTCTTGTACTGAGAATTAAATTGTTTGATATTTCATTACTTGGTCATTGACAACCATAGTTTTGTGTAAAGTAAAAGCATATTTTTAAAATTTTGTAAATGTGAGTACCATGGAGCCGTTTACATAATATACATGTGATTAGTTACATTTTTTTTTACTTGTTTGACATGAACGAGCATGGTGATTGAGAGCATGTCATGCTCACTCAAATGTTTCGCTGAAGGCGGCGCGTGTGTTGGATCATTCGGTTCCCTTCAATATGGTTGAGCTGAATGGTGCCGATCATAGATATACTGCTTTTTATATTTCTGTGGTGCCGATATACATGCGTCAGGTTCGTGAACGGGCGCCGTCAGTTGAGACTGGTCATCTCTTAACCACCACTGGCTTATTTTGATCTAAATATAGTTTAAATTCTTGTAATAAGTTTTATTTTTATTTTGCATTGTCCTCACATGTAGAACAAAACCAATACGTATGTAACTAAGATTTTTTGTAAAACATCACATGATTTAAAAGAGTGTCCGTGGAGTTTCTTGCACGTTCTTCTCCATAGAGATCTACGCTTTGGAACGTGCAAATAGCTTCCATGTTTTCATTTTTTTGACTAACCGACCTTGACATTTCAAAAGTGCCTGTAAATGGTTTTTTGAAATAAATGCTTTGAATTTGAATTTATTATTTATTACTAGCTGACCCGCGCAACTTCGTCTGCGTCACATTTTCCATGACTGCTCCGCTCCTATTTATCTTAGCGTGATGATATAGATATATAGTAGTATAGCCTATAACCTTCCTCGATAAATGGGCTATCTAACACTGGAAGAATTTTTCAAATCGGATCAGTAGTTCCCCAGATTAGCGCGTTCAACCAAACAAACAAACTCTTCTGCTTTATAATATTAGTACAGATATTATATATTATATTAGTATAGATAATAGTATAGACACAGAAATATAAAAAACTTATTTATTATATCTATGAGTAGGTATAGATAAGTATAGTACGGGTGGCAAATTAAACCCCATTGACAGTCGTTACGAATAGTCTATAGACTTCCTGAAAATCTATCTTCAGTCTTGCTGTGGGGTATCGTCTTATCCAGTTACTTAGGTGTGGATATCAGACGGTGCCATGTAAAACACTGTTATTCAGTTGTATCGGAAAGGCATAACAGATTGTTTGATAGCCTTTTTTTTTCACTTTTATAGGCACGCATTTGACAACTATCTCACCTGATGGTAAGCGATGATGCGGTCTAAGATGGAGCACGCTTACCTAGAAATAACCTATTCACTCTTGACTTAAAGACTCCCAGGTTGTAGCTATCAGGAAACACAGACTTCGGCAGGGAATCCCACTCCTTAGCTTCTTCCATTTACGTAGGGTACTGTCAACCTCTTTAGTTTTGCTTGGTTCGTATTGGCCAGTCGATAAAACTTTGTAAGGGTGAATGAAAAAGTTTAGAATAGGTTTGAAATTCCAGAAGGAAAGGAAATTGATTGCTTTTTAGGAGAATCTTGTATTAGCTTCGATTCGGGCAAGGTCCCTCACTATAATTATTATGTAAATCCGAATTTACCTTTTATTTTGAGTAGTTCATATAGGAGATGTCTTAGCTATTCGTAGTAGAACCACCACAGTACCTTAGTGTTTAGTTATTTGTATGTAATTCAGAACACCATTGTTTTCCACAAAGTGTACGTTTAAAAATACTTGCATCAAAACAGCTGAATCAATATAAAATGTTCCCGCCACAACAACTGCAATGCCCGAGCAATATGTTCCACATTGTTTCGTAATCTACCTACTCGCACATACTCTAATATTATCTATACTAATATTATAAAGCTGAATAGTTTGTTTGTTTAATCGCGCTAATTTTAAGAACTACTGGTCCGATTTGAAAAATTCTTTCAGTGTTAGATAGCCCGTTTATTGAAGGCTTTAAAGGCTAGATATCATCACGCTAAGAACAATAGCAACGGAGCACTAATGAAAAATGTGACGCAGACGACGTTGCACGACTCAGCTAGTCTAGTTATAGGTAGGTACGGTAGAGCACTAGAGGGCTTTAACGTAAGATCCTTGTTGGCAGCGATTGGCATTGCTAAACTGACTGATGTTTATAAAACGTACAGAGGCCAGAACATCAAGCTACAAAAATCTGTCAAATTTCTTTAGTGGATTTTCAACTTTGTCGCTGAAACATTAGGTTCAAGGTTTAGCTTGATGTGCTGGCGAGTGTACTTTGTTGTAGAGCGTATACCTAGTATATCATTGATGAGCTCGCGGCTAAAGCTTCCTTGAATTACGATTCCTGTTCGTGTATTCTTCAATGAAATCTGGGTATTTTGGGGTAGCCCTGAGCCTCCTGGATCTGCCAATGCTTAAGATGTAAAGGACAAGGGGTAAAACAGACTATGATATTTTCTATGATTAATTAGTTATATTTTTTCTGCAATTACGACATTTTTACAATTTGAATCTCAAATCTATAAAACCTAATCTGTACTATTTACTTCTTTTTTAAGTAAGTAGTATTATGATGAAAACAAAAAATAATAATTTGTTGTTAATACTCAAATCTTATGTGGTTATTTTAAACCAAATATGTTGTTTTTGTACGCCATAAATAGCAAAACATGCAGATCTAACCATTATTATAAGACCTTGCACATGTTAAGATGTATACTCATGCTTTACAATAAAAATATATTCTATTCTATTCTAAGCGTTAAAGTTACACCAGATTATCATATCAGCCATTTGCCGTTCACTGTTAAATGTAAGCCTTGTCTCAAGAGCGCAAACTATCCCGGTCTTGAGCAGTCTGCATCCATCCGCTGCCAGCCACCTTCTTTAAATCATCTATCCATCGTGCCGCAGGGCGTCCCACATTACGTTTGCCCACACGTGGTCTCCTCTCTAACACATATCTGTTCCATCGACATTGACCATCATATCATATGCCTAGCCTTTTCCCAAAGTCTAAATTGGGATCAGCTTCAGCTGAGTACAAGTATTTTACGTGGATCGGCTGCCTACCAGACCTCCACAACCCATTATCTGGGTAACACGGCACTCCTTGGAAAGACCGGTATCAGATTTTCTAGCTTCTGTCTGACTATCCGTAACGACTGCCAAAGATCTCCAAATGACAGCCGGGACCAACAGCTTAACGTGTTTTCCGAGGCACGGAGGAAACTCGGTATGTTAAGATGGTCACCCATCCACAGACCAACCTCGGCAAGCGTTGCTTAACCTTGAAGATCGACCAGTGCGGCTGTTATTATTTAGCCACGAGTACATCGACATCGAACACTTGTAGATAAATGTGTACAATCTCACAAACATAAAATCCACACTAAAAGTACGTAAGATTTAAACCGGGCTACAGAAGTGATATTTACGAGACATCATTTCAACAGGCATTTGATCTGTTTTACGACGAACGCAGTAAAATGAAAACTCACCACATTTCGCACATGATTCGTGTTATTCAACTACGCGTTTTTTCTTTTATCTAGAGACGTCATTGCTATCTTCTAAACTTTTTTGCGCACGTAAAAAGCAAACTTGCACTTGCAAACTTTTATTGTGCGTAGGCCGTGTTTGACCACTATCTCACCTGATGGTAAGCGATGATTATATGACGAAGGTGGAGCACACTTGCCTAGAAGTAACCTATTCACTCTTGACTTAAAAACTCTCAAGTTGTAGATATCAGGAAACACAGACTCGGGCAGGGAATTCCACTCCTTAGCTGTAGGTGCCTACGCACAATAAATGTGTTCTCAAAACGTTTTGTGTTGTGATTATTAACGGCCAAGTCATTTATTAGATTTTAAACACGAAAAAGCTGTTTGTTTCATAGTCGAGCATAACTAAGTATATATACTGTGTGATCATCAATTTGTCTGCCGAATGTGTAACCTGTCTTTGGCAGGCGAGCGGACATTTACTTATTTTTTTTGTTTCATTTATCATTAGGTTTTCAGAACATGCCCCTGCCACTCTTTTGCAAATCAAGTCATTTCCTGTAAGCAATAATATACAGTGACGTCTGAATAGAAAACCCTCAGAGTCCTCGACACTCCCAGGAATATATTTTTTTATATTAGCCTAGTGCCCCTCTGGAGGAGTTCCTGGCTAAATAATAACAGCCGCACGGGTCGATCTTTAAGGTTGAGCAACGCTTGCCAAGATTGGTCTGTGGATGGGTGACCATCTTAACATACCGGGTTTCCTCAGTGACTCGGAAAGCACGGGTCCCGGCTGGCACTACAAATACAATACAAATACAAAATCCTTTATTTCAAATAGACCAGTTAAAGGCACTTTTGAATAGTCAAGGTCTGTCAGTCAAATAGATGAAGCTAATCCTGCCGCGCTAATGACAAGAGCAGCAGGTTGTTCTCCAACATAACACACCCACCGACCCCGCCTCCAGCGCGACAGTTGCACGTTCCAAAGAGTAGGTCCTGTGGAGAAGAACGTGCAAGAAACTCCAAGGACACTCTTTTAAACCAGTTGCCATTGTTTACAAAATCATGTTTACATTCGGTGCGAAATAATTAATGAGTAAAACTATACAATGCAAAAAGAATGAGTCTACACAATGCAAATATAGTCTCACAATCTTCAGCAGGTCCAACAACTTGTAGATCTTTGGCAGTCGTTACGGATTGTCAGAAGCCAGTAAATCTGACACCAGTGTTGCCAAAAAGTACCGTGTTACTCAGTTAATGGGTTGTTGAGGTCTGGTAGGCAGCCGCTCCACGTAAAACACTGGTATTCAGCTGAATCCGGTTCGACTGGAAGCCGACCCCGTACAGTTAGGAAAAGGCTAGGCAGATGTGCCAATAGTGCCCCAATGCTGGTCAAAGGCCTCCCCTGTATCCTTTCAGATACACTTTTTCTCCGCCACTTTGAACCTGCCCTCGTGGTGCGTTTCCATGTCATCCCGCCACCGCTTTCTGGGCCGGCCTCGCGAAACCGTCGATGCCCTGGCACCAATTGCATCAAGTTTTTTTTTACTTTATGCTGACGCTCACTTTTAACCGACTTCCCAAATAGGAGGAGGTTTTCAATTCGGTTGTATGTTTTTTTTTATGTTTGTTACCTCATAACTCCGACAATTGTGAACCGATATGAAAAATTCTTGTTTTATCTGAAAGGATATACTTGCAGATTGGTCTCATCTAAATTTTATGTAAATCGGTTACGAACTTTGGATTTTAAATCGAATAACTGGAATTCGTCTACTTGGATGATAGTTTTATGTCATCCAAGTAATAAAAATTGCGTATTTTGCTTTTCTGCGATTTTGCAGTGGTGTTGTTAGGTGTGGGGTACCACTAAAAAGTGATAAATAAAAAAAAACTTTTTACAAAAAAAATACAACCGAATTCCAAAAAAAAAGGTACAAAGTAAAAAATAACTTTAATTTCGGAAGCCGGTGTCAAAATACGAAGAAACTAACAAAAACACCGATTTCCGAAATTAAAGTTATTTTTTAATTTGTGGTGTTTTTTTTTTTAAATACCTTTCAGTAATGCAGTAAACCCAAGATATCTGTGGCTCGGAGTTTAAACAGAGCCAGTTGATATTGTCAGTCGTTAGTTTGTTGTGTCGATTGCGAAAGGAATGCATCCCGAGATTTATTGCCGCTGCCACCCGGTTCGATGCAGCGTGTATTTACTTACTTAAAATTGGGTTGTTTATGTACGTATATAATACAGTGAGCGCACTGTATGGCGTTGACGTATGTTTCTCTGTTCTGCGGGTATTGTTAACGAAATCGGCATGAATTCATCAAGGTTTTACCTAATGATATCGCATCTATGTTTACCATCCCTACCTTGTTTCTATTCCACTAATGCGCACTAAGCGTTTTCAGGTGTCTTTCATAATGCGCACAGCAAAGGAGTGGAACTTTCTGCCTGCGTTTGTGTTTTCGAACGCTTACAACCATTATCTTTTTAAAGTTTGACTGAACAGGCTATTTGTGGGTAAGGTCGCCCCATCGTAGACTAATTTGTCTCTGACCTAGAATAGAGTCAAGAGCAAACACATCTATACTAATATTATAAAGCAGAAGAGTTTGTTTGTTTGTTTGTTTGGTTGAACGCGCTAATCTCAGGAACTACTGGTCCGATTTGAAAAATTATTTCAGTGTTAGATAGCCCATTTATTGAGGAAGGCTATAGGCTATATATCATCACGCTAAGACAAATAGGAGCGGAGCAGTAATGGAAAATGTGACGCAGACGAAGTTGCGCGGGTCAGCTAGTCTCTAATAAAAAATAATAAAAAACTACCCATGCCATGGTCCGTTAGGTACATATTGACACCACTATATGCCTTAACAGCAGATTTACGGAAAGTCAGAAGCCATCGACACTTACCTCTTGATCAGTTCGTGGGTTGATCAATCCATTAACTGGGTAACACGGGACTCCTTGGCAAGACTTAAGGTGGAAGCTCAGGGTAGCCAGCGAAATTCAAATATTTTTATGTTTTTTGCAATTTGCCGGTCAGTGTGAAGCTGTATGTTAAACAGAATACTTTTCGCGATTGTAAAGAGCATTTATTTAAAGGATTATAACCATTTGAATCATCAATATAACCCTCTAAGTTCATAGAACTCGATTGAATGTTATTTCGTGAAAAAGTCATTCAATCGAGTTGTATGAACTTAGAGGGTTATATTGATAATTAAAATGGATATAATTATTTAGATAAATATGCGTTACGGCCGCGAATCGTATTTTGTTCAACATACAGCTTCACACTGACCGGCACATTGCAAAAAACAAAAAAAAAATTGAATTTCGCGGGCTACACTGGCGCTTCTACCTTAAGTCAGATTTTTTCCCTGAATTGCGGGCATAGCCACCAGATAAAATTCAAGTCTTTCACGCTTCTTCTTATCGTGTGGGCACTGGGCAGTACGGTCTAACGATCCCAGCGTCAAAGTAGTGTCAAAGTTTCTAAACCGCCTCAAGGGCCTCTGACATGGTTTAACGACCGCCATTTGGCGGCCGGGACCACCGGCTTATACGTGCCTTCCGAAGCAGGGAATCATCTTTTTTATCACACAGTCAGGTGATTCAAGCCTGCAATGTCGTAGCCAAACTGAAAATGCCTATGGCATTAAGTCCGCCTTTGTACAGTTACTTGTGTGCATAAAGTTTTAATAAATAATAAATAAATAAAACGAGGAGCAGAAGCTCGTGGCTAAATAATAACAGCCGCACAGGTCGATCTTCAAGGTTAAGCAACGCTTGCCGAGGTTGGTCTGTGGATGGGTGACCATCTTAAGATGCCGAGTTTCCTCCGTGCCTCGGAAAGCACGTTAAGCTGTTGGTCCCGGCTGTCATTTGGAGATCTTTGGCAGTCGTTACGGATTGTCAGAAACCAGAAAATCTGACACCAGTCTTGCCAAGGAGTACCGTGTTACCCAGTTAATGGGTTGTGGAGGTCTGGTAGGCAGCCGCTCCACATAAAATACTGGTATTCAGCTGAATCCGGTTTGACTGGAAGCTGACCCCAATATAGTTGGGAAAAGGCTAGGCAGATGATGAAATAAATAAAACAACTTTACAAAGACACTTCAGCACAAGAATTCACGGAATTCTCGCTTGTCGCTCCGCATTTCACCCATGACGGAATGCTTGGAAACAGTAATCTATTTAAGAGCGGCGGCCCCAAAGTGTCACAGTCGGGCGGACCGCGGGGGCGAGCCTCACTCCTCGCAAGTTCATTACATTGCCTGATAACTAACGCCTTCCGGTTTAACTCAGAACTGTTTAACACCTAATCAGACAGTTTTGACATGTTTCTTGCGAGAGACTGAGATATTCTGCTTTTCTCTGGGTTTATTTCTCTGGGCTTAGGTAATAGAATAGAATAGAATACTCTTTATTATGTACACCATATATAAGTTACAGAAAAAATAGATGAAGAAAACATTACATAGGGTGACACAATGGGCGGCCTTATCGCTAAGAGCGATCTTTTCAAGACAACCTTTGGATGAATTTTAAAGAAAAAGGAAATGGAAGGCTACTTTTATTTAAGAAACTAGCTGACCCGCGCAACTTCGTCACCGTCACATATTCCATTATTGCTCTGCTCCTATTTGTCTTAGCGTGATGATATATAGCCTATAACCTTCCTCGATAAATGGGCTATCTAATACTCAAATTGGACCAGTAGTTCCTGAGATAAGCGCGTTCAACCAAACAAACAAACAAAGTCTTCTGCTTTATAATAGGTATTAGTATACTCGTATTAGTATAAATTAGTACAGATATACATAGTATAGAGCTCATAGAACACCAATATCGCGCACCATACATTGTTATGGACACGTTTACACTATACTGTACTATATATTGACAATGTATGGTGCGCGATATTGCTGTGCTATATGCTATATACTCTATGCTATTTATTATAGCGTAGCCTGAAAGCAGTTTTAGCGTGCTTTCCGAAGCAAGGAGGAGTCCACGGAGCCCCCGGCAAGTTGCTTTACCTTGAAAATCAACTGTGTGGTTTTTTTATTTCTGTTATTAAGGCGAGGTTGCAGTACTTTTAAGATTTTTGAACGTCTGAAAATCTTATATAAAAATAAAAATCATTACATAAAAATTGACATTACCTTCAAGTAAATCGTTAAGATAGAAACGCGATTTAGAATGATTGGCTCGATACTTTTTTTATCAAACATGACACTAAATCACAATTTTAAACGTGTACTGCTAAGAGATTTCTTCACGAATATTTATAAAAGTTATATCAATAGGTAGAGCTTTTTATTTTGAAGCAAATGTTGGAACCATATTGTATAATTTCTTTATCATTTTTCGCCAAGAAGAAAAAACAATCAAAATTAAGGCATTATTTCGTTCGCCGGACAGTCGCTGCCGTTCGTCAGTACACACAGTACTGCAACCTCGCCTTAATACCGAGATAAATAAAAGTCACATTTTTCATACATCATACACGTTGAAATAATTGTTCCCAATTGAAAAAAAATACATTGAAAATTCGAGCTAGAACCGGGAAAACCAAGACAAATGGATTACTGGAGCATGGCGTATAAAAAGAACAATAAAAAGAAAAAAAAAAGAAAAGAGAGATGTATTTACGAGTTACCGCTTGGCAGCCGAAATTGTGTGAATCTGGAGATGCAGCAAGTGAATGAATCACTTGATTTAATAAGAACATTATGATACACAAGTCTATTTCAGAGGACGAATGACAAAAATATGCGTTGCTAACGACAATTTCGGAATGTTTGAAAACGCATTTTTTTGGGACAAACCCACCACACGTTCACCACTGCAACTCTTGAAAGCCAGAATCAACAGTGAGGATCACCTGAAAAACGCCACGTCAATGAAGCTGGACGGGTCCCGGGGAAACATTCAACTGTCTTGGATCCCGCATCGAGATTAATCAGAGAAATACAGCGGAGGAGTAGGAAGAAATCAACAACCATCAAAAACACATCATCAAAACCATCAAACCAAACCAAAAATCAAAACCATCAAAAAACCAACCAAATCAACAATTAAACAGAAAAACAAACCAACAAAAACAAAACAAAAACAACCAAACAATCAAACAAAAAAAAAAACAAACAACAAAAAAAAACAAAAACATTCATTTCAATCATTTTAAACCATCTTTGTAATACATATGGAATGCAATAAATTATATAAATAATTATGACCTTATGGCCACATCTGCGACTGCTTCGGAGTGTGCGCGCCTGCTGGCTGTTGGACAGTGGGAGTCGGGACTCTGGCTTCACGCACTACCATCGTCGAACATAGGCACCTTGTTCGACGATACTACTTTCCGCCTCGCTGCTTCCCTACGTCTTGGCGCTCCTTGTTGTTCTCCTCATCGCTGCCACTGTGGCGAAGTTGTCAACAGCCTCGGACACCACGGCCTGTCATGCAGCCGTAGCGCGGGTCGCATAGCGCGGCACGCGAACATTAATGACATCATCCGACGAGCTCTTGTCGCCGTCGGCGTTCCGGCTGTATTAGAACCCAATGGCCTGGCACGTGACGATGGCAAGAGACCGGACGGCATGTCGTTATTTCCTTGGAAGATGGGTAGGCCTTTAGTGTGGGACGCTACCTGCGTCGATACTCTTGCGCCATCCCACCTTCCTAGCTCTTCGTGCTGTGCTGGTGCTGCCGCCGCGGCTGCAGAGAACCTCAAGCGGCGGAAATATAATAACCTCGTCGGAAATTATATTTTCGAGCCGTTTGGGGTTGAAACTCTCGGGTCGTGGGGTCCAAGTGCTCATAACTTGTTTAAAGATCTATCAAGACGCTTAGTTGACACTTCGCGTGACCCAAGGGCTGGCTTTTACCTCGGCCAAAGGATTAGCATTGCCATACAACGTGGCAATGCTGCCAGCCTTTTGGGCTCATTACCAGTGGCTAGCGATGCGGACGAATTTTTCGACGCCATATGTTAGTTTTAGTTTTAGTTAGTTAAGAGTTTTTTTTATTTTATTTAATTGTATATACATCTAGTCTGCAATAAATAATCCACCTAATGTACAATATGGTGGGTGTACCTAAAGAACATCATTCAGCGTCTATAAATTATTGAGTATTGAGTATTGAATTAAAATTTCCACTTCCAAAAACGCTAACAGAAACTCTCAAGACCTCAAGGGCTAGTAGAACACCGCGTGTAATTATAAGGCCTCTAGGTATCTCATGATCTGTAGCGGAATTTGTTCGAAAGAGTCACCGCGCCCCTGGGGGCCTACTCTCTAAGCCCGTAGTCCGTAGTTTCGGGCTTAGTTGCGGGCGTATTCTACTCCGTATCACCTGACCACTAAGAATGAATGATAATACGACTTGATAGTACTCGTAACTGTGAAACCGTGTTGTCATTCATTCTTAGTTCGGGTTAACCAATCGTAAGTCCGTAGGTGATACGTAGTAGAATACGCCTGCAACTAAGGCCATAAGTTCGGACTTCAGGCTAAGAGAGTACCCCCCTGCATCGCAAAGGGCAGTAGGAGGAACACGGATTGGTTTTAGTTAGTAAGAGTCTATACACCCTCCTGCTTTACCCAGAGCGGAAGGAGACATTTGATGATTTAAAAGTTATCTCATGATCTGCCGAGCCTTTCCCCAACTATATTGGTGTTTGATTCAGCTGAATACCAGTATTTTACGTGGAGCGGCTGCCTACCTTACCTCCACAACCCATTAAATGGGTAATACGAAACTTCTTGGCAAAACTACAAAACCAAATCATTTTCGTTTGTATTGCAAAGCTGTAGATCTTTTTTTATATATGTAAAAAATGGATTCATCTCAACGATTTGGAATTGATTTTGTGTTTTTTTTGCTTATATATACATATGTAATACAGATATAAAAATTAACCAAATTACGTACCTATCATATATTTATATATTTTTTTTTAAACTTTGCCCCACCCTAGGAATTTCTCGTGTATCGTGGGTGCGTTTACAAACATACAAAGTCACATACACGAACAGCCAGACCCGGAGCAACTATCTGTAGGCCATACAAATATTTGTTCCGTGCGGGAATCGAACCCACGACACGCGACGCAGCAGCCGATTTCTCCATAAGTGCCGACAAAAAGCTGCTTCATCTGTACGCTTTTTTCGAGAGAGAAGCCTTAAAAAACGCTGGCTAGATAGAGACTGATATGGAAGTACTACTGAAGGTACTACAGACTGAAATACTGTATACAATGTAGTATTTCAGTCCGTCGTTCCTTCGTCGTCCGTCTTCCAGTTTTCAGCGACTCTATCATAATAACGATGTCATTAGCACGCTGGATTATCTCTCGCTTCTGACGACGCGACGTCTTGAAACATTTCATATGGTGGATGGGTATAGTTTCAGGAATGTTGAAAGCGAATCGCAGCGGTTACTGATACGATACTGGTAAACTATTTAAGGTGAATGCTCCAACCAGCCCGCGAAATTAAAATTTTCTTACTATTGGTGATTTTGATGATTATAATACTGTAACTACATAAGTACGTCTTACAGCCGCGAATAATATTTTAATCAACATACAACCTAGCACTGGCCTGCAAATTGCAAAAAACGCAAGAAATTTTGATTTTCGCGAGCTGGTTAGAGCATTCACCTTAAGTTTCGAACAAAAGTTTGACTTTAAACAAATGTCTAACCACCTTGGGTGCAGGGAAGGGGGTGCAAGGTGCACTTGCACCCCCCTGGCTTTCAATAAAACATGTTAAAAAAACTGGCCAAGTGCGCGTCGGGACTCGCGTGCAAAGGGTTTCGGACCATTTTTTTAAATGTTTTTTTAACACTAGAGACTTCTTATAGGTTTTCGTGCAATGTTTAGGTATAGAACAATTTTTTTTCAAAATTTTTGGCTCTGTGGTTTCGAGTATTGTCATTTTTGGTGATGTGTCATACGATACAGTTCTCACCGAACTGTCTGTTCGTTCGAACTTCTTTTTTTAACTTTCTTGTATGACCCCCAAAAGTGATCACCACCATAAAAATAAATTTATTTACGCATCGCGTCCGTGTTTGGGTCACAGAAGTCCATATATACACCAAATTTCAACGGAATCAGTCCAATAGATCCAGAGAAAACTGGCTGTGAAAAACGGACAGACAGACACACCTGAGCAATCCTATAAGGCTTCCGTTTTTTGTTTGGAACCCTAAAAATTAGACAAGTGGAATGTAGTAAAAGAGACCTAGCAGATCCGAGGCGAGGGACCTCGAGCTACTTCGCGTTCGGCCTTGTTTTCTTCTTTTTCTTCTAAGTTCTGGGCAAAAGAAAAACTAATCTATTCTAAGAGGGGTTTTCAAGATGCATCCTCCTTAAAATAGTCCTGCCTGCGCCCATGCTAGCCACTCCATTTAACCAGATAGTATTGCGCTTAGAAAAGCTAAGAGCTTGGCTCAGTTAGCCATGAATTTACGAGACCCTAATTGTTTAACACACACTTGATTACAACGCAAACCCATTACAATTGTCAATTCAACAACATTCATCGAATTATTAACGTTGCCAAGCAGTCGAATAATGAATTTTGTTTCAGAAATCCAACATTATCTGCCAGACTTACTATAACCGACTCAGACTTACAACGGGCTAAAACACTTTTCAAGATAATACACAGTAATACAGTAAACAACTTCTATAAAGATGGAATTCCAATCTAACGATCGTGATAAACATTTTGACCGATACATCGGTCTGGTTCCGCCGATTTCGGTATAACGTAAAAAACTCGAGTGCATAGTACGCGCACGGTTTAAGCTTCTCCCGTACAACCGAAGCTCCAGTGCGGAAATAGCCTGGTTTATCATACTCCATAAATGTGAATTGAACACAGGCACGGACTCGGCAGCGCTGGAGAATTCCAGGCTTTTTTTTCTAACGTATTTCGTAGTTTATCGCCCATTTTCCCGATAGTTCCTGCAAAATAGTAACACAAACATTTTCGTTGGCAAGGAAGATGAAGACGTCAAAAATATATTTCATAATCTCATATTTCATGCGCAGTGTCTGTGCAAAACATCTGCATACGAGTATTATATGCTCGCTTATTAATAAAACAAAAACAATGCGATTCAAAAGGCGAGTCACCCGAAGCTTAAAAAAAAACCAAAAAAAAGTTGTAAACAATGAATTTAAAAAAAAAAAACTTCGAAATAATTTTATTCCCGCTACGAAGCCAAAACGGTATGTAAATAAAATCAAAAGAGACAAAGCGTGAATTTGTAAATAAATACCGAATCTGAACAACGAAGCATTTTTACAAGACAGCCAATTAATCACATGCGTCACCAAAAAACAAAAAATAGAATGTATTCGTCACGTTTAACAATTACAAACTTGTATATGAAGCTGTGGCTCTCTCAGTTGTCCTCAATCTTGTCTGTATCGCGTTAGAGGCAACACAACACCATGAACTCACACGAAGGAGTGAACCTGGTGGCGACCTACTGCATCCTGTTGCTGCTTCTCATCTCCCTGTGGCTCTTATACTCTGCGTTCTAAGGACTTGCCGTAAGTAAAGTGCTTGTGGAACAAAATCTAGCTTTAAAAAGCTTCGGATCCGTGACAGAGCGTATTAAAGTGCGGTGACTGTGTATCAAAAATAACACTGGAATCATGGATGCCGAGGGTATTACATAACGCGGGTGATGCCGAAAATTCCAAAGGACTGGAAATCTGTGTCTTTTGCTTTAAATACAATCTTTTTCAAATTTCAATGCGCTATTTCAATTTTACTTATTTTAAAACAATCAGCAAGACTGGAGCGAATATTGTGATATTTATATTACAGTGAAATCATAAAATTAAATAATCTTGAAATCTCTTACTAACATCTTTTAGTAGTGTTTTTCTCAGTGCCAGATTGTTTAAGATAAGTTAAATGGTGACGATGTCTTTCAGGTGTTCTTTAACTTTCGTTTTTTTTTTAATCCTGCGTTTTCTTTAAGTTGGTGTTAAGTGTCTTTGCATTTTTTAAACTTTGAGACTTTAAATTTTGTCATAACCATTTGATCATTTTTGATAGTTTTGGTTTTAGATCAGGCAGTTCAGTCAGTAGGTATCTATTTTTACGGCGTTTTGTCACAACTGCCACTTGGGTTAACTGTAACATTTCAGTGTTTGAGTTATTGGTAACTATATTTTCGAGCCGTTTGGGGTTGAAACCCTAGGGCCGTGAGGCCCTTCTGCTCACAGCCTTTTCAAAGCAATTTCGAAACGGCTAGTTGACACTTCCCGTGACCCAAGAGCTGGCAAACTTTGGGCAGATATTAAGCATTGCCATTCAACGAGGCAATGCCGCCAGTCTCTTGGGTACATTACCAGCTGACAGCGTCGAGGATGCTCTTCTTTAGTCTTTTGTTAGTTAATGGATGATTAAAATGGCTGATCTTCTCATATTTCTATTTCTAGTATTGAAATTAAGTATGTCTATCACTAATTTTGCTAAAGAGTTAACATTAACCCATGTTACCAAGATTACATAGAGATCTATAGATCTTATCTACTGGATAAGCTGGAAGAAAGAAGATGCCAAAGACCGCAGAGGATTGATCCTTTTTTCAGTTCGGTCCCTTGCAGACCTCCTTTTCCTTGTATCGAACCCCTTGCAACTTTTACACCCAAATAAAAAAACTCCCAACAGAATAAAAAATAAAAACTGGAACTTCCTTCCATGCGAAGTCAGGCCCTGTGCTCTGACGCAAGCTAGCTGGTTCAAGCGGGTGGTGGATCCTCCAGCGGTCAGTCCAGCTTGCTCCGTGACTTAGCAACCATGCCGATCAACGCGGAGACCGTCAACCTGGCCGCAACCTACATGATCCTGGTGATCCTACTCTTTTTCCTGTGGTTACTCTACTCCACTGTCTTCTAAACTCCAAGCTTTGTGAGGTTTGTGACTGTGCCTGTCATTAGTGATCATGTTAACTAAGTTTGTTTCATTATTAGTGCAAGGACAATCGTGACGCTGAAAATAATATCGTGTGAACCGCGTTGATTAGTCTTGTACTAGGTACAGTCGCATCGAAATTTTAATTTTCCGCAAAACCTGAGCCACCTGTCAGTATACGGACGATCTATTAATGTACACTCATATTTATAAATGTTGAAAATATCTGGCGTGCGAAATAGGCGTGGCGTACGTAGGCGACGTCGCATCTCCAGCGGGTCAGTTCCCTGGAGATATTTGTCCGGTGAAGGTGTCAGGATCTGAGCCACCATGCCCAACCACGAGACCACCAGCCTCATCGCTACTTACCTCATCCTGGTGCTCCTATTAGCCAGTCTGTGGCTTCTGTACTCCGGGATGTTCTGAGGTGCTTATTTTTTACTTGTACGCTTCTTTAGTGCTTTAAAGTGAGTTATTTGAACATTGTAATCGCGCGGGTCCTGACATCGGGAAATTAGTAAGTTTTGTTTTAGTACTGTCCCTTATAAATCCATAGAAATTCCGGCCAATTCTGTACAGAAACGCATAGCAAAGAAAAACAAACGACCTGTTTGTGAAGAGCTGTTAGCACAAAATAAAATAAAAAACAGTTTCCATCCAAAACAACATTAAAAGAACGTGCCAACTAATGACCAATTAGTGCCAAACATATTTATTTACTTTAAATTAAAAGTAAACACCTATATTAACGATGATCAATGTAAAAATAACAATCGCCATTAGAACATTCCTGATGTCGAAACGATCGCAGTTGATTCGTACACCATTGCGTTATTGAACGTCGGATATCTAAAATAGTTTGCCAACCGGCGCCTGCGGCTTCTCCACAGAAATCATAACATGCCCGCGTCTAAAATTACCGAAATAATCTAACTGAAATACTGAATGGCCAGACATAACACGTAATGCGAACAAACGAAGCTTTGGAAAAATAAAAAATTGTGAATTTGCCAATTGTTTTTCGTTTTAAATGATGCGGGTCGAATTGGATGGTTGTAAACATGTCAACTGGTGGCGAGGTCGGGACACTGCGTTGCAATAATCCTAGACCGAAGCCAGGGATTTGATGACCAACGAACTAGATAACAAACAAACGTTTGGACTGAAGCAAACACATTTACATGCAATCAAAACAAATCTACTTCAGCGGCGTGGAGGCACGCACTAATCAAAACGTCAAAGTATATCTTTTTGCCCTCACACATAATACTGACCGACATGATTACATTTTCACAGTACTGTTTACGCGTTTAAAAGATAAAAAGAAGTCTTCAACAGTAAAATTCGCGAATAACAGAAAATTTACAGTTGCGATTACTAAATTAAAACCTCATTTTGATAGGTTTAGTGCAGAAGAAACGATGTTACTCTAATATTTCAAGTACACTGAGGGGAGATGTGTTTTTGGAAACATTTTAGTACTTCTAGGTGTAAAGCTCGACATGAATTTTATTAATGATAACTTCACAAACACATTTGTTCGTACAAGTTAATAGTTCTGGGAGCAAACGTATTTCATTGTAAACTCTGTGAATATCCATCGATGGCTAATTCCAATTCTCTTGCCACTCGACAGAGAGCTGTTTTGTAATAAACATTACGTTTGTAGAGACTAAACAATATTGTGCTGGCAATTTATTTAGATACTTACCGCCCACGGCATTCGTAATTCCAGAAAACACCGTTTGATGTTGTGCAGCTACGACACAGCTGTACTCTATTATTCTGATGCCGATAAGTCTAATGGACTTGCATAACAGAATTTACAAAATAAATCATAGACTAAACAAATTCATAGCAAAAACACGAATGAAAATATAGATTCAAGATCAACGGTAGGTTAATGAAATAAAATCAACAAAAACAAGTTTGAAAATAGAACATCATAACGCTTGACAACGCGATTTAAAATGCGAAGAACAGTGTCCCCAAATACAAAAATAGCTTCAACATCTATTAATGTTTTGAATTAACCTTCGTTTTAAAATAGAAGATTCAAAATAAGAACCGAAAAATGTTAAGAACAATAGTTAGGCTGACGCAAATCGTATTGGACGCGGGAAGATGGATGGTGTTACCGAAATTTAACGAGAAGACGAATAGAAAAAGTAGTGACAGGTTGGTATTGTAATCAATCATTGGGGTAACGGACGTCGTCAATACCTCTGAAAATAGAGGAATGAAATTGAGAATTTCAGATAACAGCTTTTCGTTGCCAACTCTCCGAAGCGTGATTAAAAACGTGTGAAATATTGACGGGGTGCTGTCGAAGGTTTTACTTTGTTTATTGAATGAACATCTTGTGGGGAGTGACGTGACTCGACCATGTAGTGTTGAAGATACATTAAAGATTATTTAGCTGCTGTTAAAAAGAAGTACACAAACAGATCTCGTGGTCGCCACAAAAGCTTTGTAAAACACTATTCAAAGGCATCTGTAGTTTCTAAACCGTGAAGAATGAAGCTTGTTCCACAGTGTCTGTTATTTTTCAAGTTCTATTTTTTTCTTTTTCGTATTGCATCACTCGGCATCTATTTCTTATGCTTCCTGCTGAACTTCAGAAATGTAGTATATCTAAGCTTTTTGTTAATTTTCATAAACTAATCTGGAAAATTTTATGGATTGAAGTCCTTAAGTTTAAGGAGCTCGTGGCTAAATAATAACAGCCGCACGGGTCGATCTTCCAGGTTAAGCGACGCTTGCCAAGGTTGGTCTGTGGATGGGTGATCATCTTAACATACCGAGTTTCCTCCGTGCCTCGGAAAGCACGTTAAGCTGTTGGTCCCGGCTGTAATTTGTAGATCTTTGGCAGTCGTTACGGATTGTCAGAAGCCAGTAAATCTGACTCCAGTCTTGCCAAGAAGTACCGTGTTACCCAGTTAATGGGTTGTGGAGGTCTGGTAGGTAGCCGCTCTACGTAAAACAAAGGTATTCAGCTGAATCCAGTTTAACTGGAAGCTGACCCCATTACAGTTGGGAAAAGGCTAGGCAGATATAGAAGTCCTTAAGTAAGCTAAGTTCAGGAAAGTTCGTGTTAGGGGGCTGTCCAGCCAGTATTTTTATAGCAAATTCTTTATAGCCACTATTTTTATAGCAAAAATTTTGGGGGCCGAGTCACCCGCGTCCGTAGGAGAATACCCTTCAGCGAATCCCTACACGTGGTCCCCGGGTGGTGCTAAACAGGTGACGCTAACCGCCTCCGTGGTCTAGTGGTTATACCACCTGATTCAGACCCAGAGGTCCCGGGTTCGATTCCCAGCGGGGGCAAATTTTTTGCTCGGTTTGGTTGGTGGTAGGACTTGTTCTAAGTCCGCCTGGCAAGCTACCACCATCATGTCTAAGTCTGTCGCCATAACAACAATGTTAACAGCATTGTTGTGTTCCGGCAGTTAGATGTATGATAGCCAGTTTCTCTGTGTAAGAGGATTCCGGGTGAAACTCGCTTCCATCTTCGGCCTAATCATCACTTTCCATCAGGTGAGATTTGGGCAAAGAGTTTCCCCGTTCTGTATATAAAAAAAAAAAAAAAAACTTTTGATGTATATCTACCTATGCCTGCAATGGAGAGAGCAAAGCTCGAGATTTCTCTGGTGGATAGAATTCGCAAAGAAGTCATTCACCAGAGAACTAAAGTCATTGACATTGCGCGTAGTATCAGCATGCTGAAGTGGAAGTGTTCCGGCCATGTCTGTAGACGGACAGACAGACGATGGAGCAGACATGTGTTAGGGTGGAGACCGCGTGTGTGCAAACGTAGTGTGGGACGCCCTGCGGCACGATGGACCGATGATTTAAAGAAGGTGGCTGGCAGCGGATTGCTCAAGAACTTACGTTCAGCATTGGGCGGCAATTGGGTGAAATGATGCTGATGATGATATCTACCTAATCATTTGTCTTCATCATCATTCCCTGCTGGAAATAGAACTTTCCAAGTGCCACCGCATGACCAGTCCTATGCGTCTCGCATCCAGGCTTGCTTTATTAATATCCAATCATTAGTGTTAGGGATGAATTGCCCGATAGTTAAACTCGATGTCAATTGATGTATATATAGGTACTAATCTATGCTCACTCCTCTCTTCTCTCTGGTCACTTGCACCGTAATGTTGGCTATGTCGTGTCTACTCATTAAATAAATGTTAGGTACTATTAATACAGTCTTCTTTTCACTGCTTTGCTGCCCTCATATACACCTAACAATTAGTCCTAATAACCTAACATTTCTTGGTCTTTATTTCATCCATGATGTTTTATTAACAGCATAGCGTTTCCAAACGTCTTTTAAAATGCGCACAGCTAAGCAGTGGAACTCTCTGGCTGGGTCTGTGTTTCCGAGTTAGAAAGTTAGAGTGAACAGGCTCCTTCTGGGTAAGCTCGCTTAATCGCAGACATTGTCTCTGTCATCTCTGATCAAGACTAGAGTCAAGAGCAAACCCATCTATATCTATACTAATATTATAAAGAGGTTACATTTGTTTGTATGTTTGTAAGTTTGTATGTAGGGGGTAATCTCAGGAACTATTTATTGGTCCGATTTGAAAAAATATTTTAGTGTTAGATAGCCCATTTATCGACGAAGGTTATAGGCTATATATCATCACGCTAAGACAAATAGGAGCAAAGCATTAATGGAAAATGTGACGCAAACGAAGTTGCGCGGGTCAGCTATCACAAATAATTAAAAAAAAAAATACCTATTGTCACTGACGTTAACAAAGTATTTCAGTAAGATTTATTTCCCTCGCCGTTTGACATTAAATTATCATGATTCCGTACTGTGTCATAAACTCGTAAACATACTGTCAATTACAAACGATAACTGCCCGATGTGACAACGACTTTCGTAGCACATTGACAACATGTCAAAGATGATAAATTAAATGCAAAATATAAAACAAACACTGAGGCGGCCGTGATCAAAAATAAAGAGACAACAGTCTGTCAAATTTCTTTAATAGATTTTCAACTTTATCGTTAAAGAATTGGTTCAAAGTTAATTGGGAAAACTTGACAGTTTCGGCTTGATATGCTGGCGTCTGTACCTACCTACAGATAATGAGTCGTCACTGGTTATGGATAACGAAGTTCCCATGGTTACAACAACGATTCTTATTGAAAAATATGAAGTCACTGTTATCGGTTAAAATGACGAATCGTCAATGGTAAAAATAACGAATCGTCACGGATAAAAAATAAGAAATCGTTAATGGTGAAAATAAAAAAACGGGACTCGTGCACTGAGGGTTCCGTACCATCTTATTTAAAAACGTTTTTTTTTTTCATCGGTTAAGCTTAGGCTATATTCGTGCAGAATTTTATTACTGCGGTGTATATTGCAGGTTTAGATCAGCGCCATCTCTTGACCGCTAGTGAGTAACTAATAAGAAGTACCTAATAGTAAGGAATTATGTCATTTCTGTCATTTCTGTTGTTGATTTCTGAAAAATTGTGGTATTTACACATCGTTTTATTTTTCCAGTAATCTTTAGGTACCTACATAAAACTAAAAAAAAAAAATTGGATATAAGGGGGGAGTGGTCAATTTTTCCATGCAGCCTAAAAAGAGAAGAAAAAGTGTTTTTTTTTACTTGATATGGGTTTGCTCTTGACTCTAGTCTTGGTTAGATGTCAGAGACAAAGTCTACGATGGAGCGAGCTTATACCCAGAAGTAGCCTGTCCACTCTAACTTTGAAAAGATTAGGGTTGTAAGCATTCGGAAACATAGACGCAGGCAAAGAGTTCCACTCGTTTGCTGTGCGCATTATGAAATGTTTGAGAATGTGCAAATAGCACTCTTTCATATGATACCCCACGTGCCCTCCCCACTTCGAATTTTCAAGTGTGAAAATGGTGAAAATAACGAATCGTCAATGTTTAAATAAACGGGTCATTTCTAATGAATATTAACGACCACCACCACTGGCTACCATCGACTAGTCGCTAGTGATTGATGCCAACGCGTTGACGGTTGGTATCTCCGCTCCGGTCGTAAAGTGTCTATAAGCAAGCGAGGGTGTGCATATAATATTTTGTGGTCAATTGGACTGGCGGTAATGTGAGCTTTTCATATTTTATTGCGATGTGTATGTTTCAATGCTTCATATAATTATTTTAACCGCGCAAACTCAAGGTAAAATTATCACATTCGTCTAGCAACCTATCTTTGATAAATTCTTTTTTATAATTTGAGTTTCGAACGTCTCGATTTTAAGTAAATTCCAGCCAGTGTCGGCTGCAAACCCCATTAATATTATAATCATCAAAAGCAAGTATTTCTAACGCCCACCGACACGAGCACGTCATAATTTCTTGATGTCCCGACGTTTTCACAAATAGTTGTGACTGTACCACGGGGAATTTAAAACATAAATAACGGATTATTGCGACATTAAAAGACTCCGCAAATATTTCTCAACTATTTTTTATTTAGAATTGAAATAAAGTATATAAGTCATATAATTTAGAGTGCACGATGACGTCAATACTAGCTTCCTGTAGTTTTATAATTATATTGAAATGCTGACGCTGGAAATAGACGTTAGAATTACTGATCGTAAAAATGAGCCGCAAAAGCGCGGGTGACGGCACGGCTGCTGCGACGAGCCGGATTCATTATTAAATTAAATGTTTTTTTTTGTTACAGAAGCTGTCCAGAAACAACTCAAACTTGAGACCAATCCAAGATGGCGGTCAACAAACGCTATAAACACGTTTAATTTTTAAGAAACCGTAATTTTAGTAAGTAAGTTTATTGTAAGTTAAGCAATGTACACCCAAGCATTTAAAAACCTTAAGACCATGGAACTAAACTCAAGGGAGGTCGCACAGAATGAAAAATTATGAACATCAGTCAAAAGCGACATGCATGAGCAGTGCTGGGCATTCCAATATAAATAAAGTCGTAACTAAATATAAAGCCAAGTGAAAGACAACACGTTAGATGGAAATTATTTAATACCAAAGCAATGTTATTGATTTAGCTTATAAACTGTTGATGTTCGGTACAAATCATCTTGTTATGGATTTTATATCGTTGTTATGAACTACGAGAGTTTTTGTAATAAAAGGCTTTTTTAGAATTCGAGCCTTTTATTTTGTTAAATCATTGGAGACCTAAGAAATGATTGTATGTATGGAAATGGGGTGAAAAATATCTTGTCAAGCAAGGGAACAGCAAGTAAGGGAACAAAAATTTTAACAAGAAGAACAATAATTTTAGGTTTTTATGAATGATGGCTCTAAGAATGAGGAGCTCGTGGCTAAATAATAACAGCTGCACAGGTCGATCTTCAAGGTTAAGTAACGCTTGCCGAGGTTGGTCTGTGGATGGGTGACCATCTTCACATACCGACTTTCCTCCGTGCCTTGGAAAGTACGTTAAGCTTTTGGTCCTGGTTGTCATTTGGAGATCTTTGGCAGTCGTTACGGATAGTCAGAAGCTAGAAAATCTGACACCGGTCTTGCCAAGGACAACCCTGTTACCCAGTTAATGGGTTGTGAAGGTCTGCTCCACGTAAAATACTGGTTCGCAGCTAAATCCGGTTTGACTGGAAGCCAACCCCAATATTGTTGGGAAAAGGCTAGGAAAATGGTGATGAATGATAGCTCTGAAAAAAGAACCAAAAGTAAACGTTAGACAGATTGTGTGGAAGATAATAATATGGTTAGTAAGAAAGTGAATTCCGTGAACACGAAATAATTGTGTTGACAGCTGGAAATGTTACTAGTGACTGACTGACTGACTAATGCCTGATTTCTGAGGTTTTTATCGGTCGTTTATCTCTCCATTAACGCTATTTGTCATAACGTCATTTATTACGACAAATAAACGACCTACAAAGCCTCAGAAATCGGATTATGTGAGAGACTTACAGACAATGCACAGTCAATATTACAGTGGGCGTTAGTGTGAGTTTTCTAACGTACTTGATCGTGTTAACGTAAACGTTTGCTTATGTCAAAGTGTATAGTAAAAAAAAGGTTGTCCGTTATTCTCACCAGGCGGCGCTTATTCAGTTGGAATTCACGCTAACGCGCTCGAGAACTTTGAAAAACTTACACTAAGCCTTCTGGTCGTAGAAAGCTGCATGTAGGTACGAGAGGATTTCCCAAAATTCGGGAACGGAAAAAGAAGAAAAATGCGCCTTCAAAGTTGTGGGCAAAAGTTAGTAGGTACCTACTTACCTCTATAAAAATACAACCGACTTCCAAATAAATAAAAAAAAAACACTACAAAGTAAAAAATAACTCTAATTACGGAAGTCAGTGTTTTTGTTAGTTTCTTCGTATTTGGACACCGACTTCCGAAATGAGAGTTTTTTTTTTACTTTGTAGTATTTTTTGTTTTAAGTATTTGGAAGTCGGTTGTATTTTTTTTGTAAAAAGTATTTTATATATCACTTTTTAGTGGTACCCCACACCTAACAACACCACTGCAAAATCGCAGAAAAGCAAAATACGCAATTTTGATTACTTGGATGACATAAAACTATCCTCAAAGTGAACGAATTCCAGCTATTTCGATTTAAAATCCAAACTTCGTAACCGATTTTGATAAAATTTAAATAGGACCAATCTGCAAGTATATCCTTTCAGATAAAACAAGAATTTTTCAAATCCGTTCATAATTGACGGAGTTATGAGGTAACAAACATAAGAAAAAAAAACATACAACCGAATTGAGAACCTCCTCCTTTTTGGAAAGTTGGTTAAAAGGGAAACTGACTGACTTACTCACATCAACGTACTGCCATCACTACTGGGACTTAAAATTTTGGGAGCATAACATTTTGACTTCCTCTTCTACAGAACGCTCACCTAGAGCACTATGTAGCGATTCTTGGAAGCATAACCTTTAAGGTGAATGCTCCAACCAGCCCGCAAAGTTCAAATTTTCTTACGTTTTTTACAATTTGCAGGCCAGTGCTAGGTTGTATGTTGATTAAAATATTATTCGCGGCTGTAAGACGTATGTAGTTACAGAATTATAATCATAAAAATCACCAATACAACCCTCCAAGTTCATAAAGGCCTAGGAACAAAAAAAAAAACAGAAAAGTCATTCCTAGAGCTTTATGAACTTAGAACATTGTATTGATGATTTTAATGATTATAGTTCTGTAACTACATATGTTTTACAGCCGCGAATAATATTTTAATCAACATACAGCCTAGTACTGGCCTGCAAATTGTAAAAAACGTAAAAAATTTTGAATTTCGCGGGCTGGTTGGAGCATTCACCTTAACGTGAAAAGTGGGACCATTGTTTGAACTAAGTCTGCGTAGACGAAGACGCTGGCGAAATGGTAGTGTGTGAATAAAATAAGAAATAGGAATTTGGTAATGATAAAAATCATAAGATGATATTTATTTTGTAAATAGGTAAGATAAACATAACACTTTTACACGTCAATCATTTTTTTGTAATTTTATACTAGATGAGGCCGGTGTTTCCTAGCTGACGACCCTGAGAAGAAACACCGAAACAAACTCAGAGGTCAAAGTCTCTTTAAAAGTCCTTACAATCGTGGCCAAATCATGATAACCATGTAGGTCAATGTCTGAAGTGGTCTTTTGAGGAAAGTTCCACACAGATTTGTGTGGACCTGTCCAGACAGTGAAGGCATTTGTCATTTATAGTGTAGTTCAAACTTAGAACTTTAAAGGAGCTCAACGATCTGACGAACAATACCAAAGTAAGGACATTTCGGTAGGCCGCATAAAGAACTCAAACCGCCAGACTAAAGCTGCTTCCAGACTACGATATACTATAATATAATAGCATATATAGTATAGAGCTCATAGCACACCAATATCGCGCACCATAAGTACATTGTTATGGACACGCTCACACTGTACTGTACTATATATTATTGACAATCTTATGGTACGCGATATTGTTATGCTATGAGATATATACTCTATGCTATATATTATAGCGTAGTCTGAAAGCAGCTTCACATACAAGCAACCTTAATATTGCCATCTACATGGTTCCCACATTCACAACGAATACGAAAATAATTTAATTTGAGTAGGCTAGGCAAATTAAATTAGGCTTTGGACAGGAGGATGTTGCAACAAATGTTAATTAATCGATGTATATTTCGTGTCCTTAATTAACGTAGAATGGGCCATTTTATGATGTGGCCGAGCTCAGTTTAGGTTAGGTTAGAAGGAACTAAGCCTACGTACACACTGGCGGTCAGCCGCGGGGGCGGGCAACCGCGTGGTTCCAGTTTATTGTGCAACCGCTTGTTATTTTTTTTTATTTTTTTATTTGTGATGGGTTTGCTCTTGACCTTAGTCTTGGTCAGAAATGACAGAGACAAAGTCTACGATGGAGCGAGCTTACCCAGAAGGAGCCTGTTTACTCTAACTTTGAAGAGATTAGGGTTGGGTTGGGGGTTGGGAAAGGGTTGAGGTTAGGGTAGGGTTTATTTAAATTAAAGAGCATTTCCTTTCACAATGACAAAATATTAGTAGATTTGTATACATAGTATACTAGCTGACCCGCGCAACTTCGTCTGCGTCACATTGTTCATAAATAATATCGCTTTTAAAAACTAAGGGTTGGTGATAGAAGGGTAAAAATTTAGGGTTGTATGTATTTTTTATTGCCACATTATAGAAAAATAAAAATGTTTGTTCTAAAATTTAAAAAAAATGTTAGGGGTGGACAAACCTTATCACTTAGGCGTATGAAAAATAGATAGTAGCCGATTGTCAGACCTACTGTATATGCATTTAAAATTTGGTAAAAATCGGTACATAAAGCCGTTTCGGAGGAGTAACCAAGGTAACTAACATTGTGACACGAAAGTTTTATATATAAGATATATATATTTATGTATGTATGTAGTAATATTTATCCATAGGTATTATTTGTACACTGGATCCTACCCTCTATGATGAACTCTCTCTATCACTCGATGGTTTGCTGAGAACAAACTCAACTTTGAGTTAAGCTCGCCTTTGTACATGTACCTACTTACTTTATTATGACTGTATCATAAAAGTTGGTTTGGTGTACAATAAAGAATTATGAATTATTTAATG
This sequence comes from Ceramica pisi, assembly GCA_963859965.1. NCBI lineage: Eukaryota > Metazoa > Arthropoda > Insecta > Lepidoptera > Noctuidae > Ceramica > Ceramica pisi. Next base: position 25,033,339 of record OY982531.1, on the reverse strand, counting down.
GCAATTAAGTGCGTACAATCACTAGCGTAAAGCGGCCAGCCGCGCGATCCCCGGGGAATATCCGCTAGTGCGTAGACAAGGCACCCCGGCTCGAATAGGTCAGGTTTCTTTAAACCCTGCAGAAAGTAATAGGTCATCGTCGAAGTAAGGATTGAAATTACCATAACATGAAGCTAAGTCAATAAAGATAGGTACATTGTGTGTATAGATCTGTATTTTCCAAATAAACTAGTTTTCTTTTTAAGTAGCTAGACATTACATGAAATGGCAGGCAGCATCATGAAATGCCCAAATTCTACAATATGGCCACTACATTTACCTACATAAGTGCAAAAACTTACGGCATCCTCCCACGGAGTTATGTAGTTATACAAAACGGTATGTATTTGTGGAGGCAGAAACTACAAAACGTTTTATTACCTAGATACTCCTTGCACTTTGTTGACATTCATAAGCTTTATGGTGTACTAGTTGCCACCCACGGCCGGGTCCGCGAGAAAGATAAAACCTTGTCTATACTTCTATACTAATATTATAAAGCAGAAGAGTTTGTTTGTTTGTTTGGTTGAACGCGCTAATCTCAGGAACTACTGGTACGATTTTAATAAATCTTTCAGTGTTAGATAGCCCATTTAACGAGGAAGGCTTTATGTATCATCACGCTAAGATAAATAGGAGCGGAGCATAATGGAAAATGTGACGCAGACGAAGTTGCGCGGGTCAGCTAGTTTATTATATTTGAAACCTATTCCAAGGGAATTCCCGGGATGACAATATCCTAGGTCCTAGTCCAGCCGGTCAATTCAGCTTATCGATCACAAAGTGAGCTCTCATTCCATCTTGATTACATGGATTGACAGCTCAATTCTTAATCACTTCACCCAAGCCTTCACTTCGACATGTTTACAGCCGGTCAATTCTGTAAACATGTCGAAGTTGAACACTTAGGCGAAGTGAACGACAAGTGAGCTGCCAAACCATCCAAAAAAGATGGAATGGCAGCTCACTTGTCGTTCACTCCACCTAAGTGTACACTGTGAGATGTTGACAGAATAGGCAGGCTGAATCACACTGCAGAACATGGTCCTCTTGCCAAGTTTCATCCAAAGCCGTGCAGCTAACGGCTGAACGGATTTCGATGAAACATGAAGACGTGACGGAGCTCGTGGCTAAATAACAACAGCCACACGGGTCGACCTTCAAGGTTAAGCAACGCTTGGCAAGGTTGGTCTGTGGATAGGTGACCATCTTAACATATCGAGTTTCCTCCGTACCTCGGAAAGCACGTTAAGCCGTTGGTCCCGGCTGTCATTTGTAGATCTTTCACAGTCGTTACGGATTGTCAGAAGCCAGTAAATCAGACTCCAGTCTTGCCAAGAAATACCGTGTTACCCAGTTCGTGGGTTGTGGAGGTCTGGTAGGCAGCTGCTCCACGTAAAATACTGGTATTCAGCTGAATCCGGTTTAACTGTAAGCTGACCCCAATGTAGTTGGGAAAAGGCTAGGTGGATGATGATGAAGACGTGACGGGGAAACAGACAAACACCGTGGTGGAATCAGAAATAGAAACTATATTTTTTCGTACTTCTTCGCTGTGGGATCAAAGACCGTTGAGTCATTTCTCCGGGACTCGTCGAGTTTCACTGACCCAGCGATTTTCTGTTGGTTGCTACAGTTCATTCTGGCTTTCACGAGTAGTATTTGTCACCAGAAAGTAGCAAACGCCGTAAGATTGTAAAATATCGCGTGAAATTGTTAAGATTTTTTTTTCTAAATAAAACACGGATGGATTGGAAACTATAGAATTTGGATGGGATTTATTATAAACTAGCTGACCCACGCAACTTCGTCTGCGTCACATTTTCCATTATTGCTCCACTCCTATTTGTCTTAGCGTGATGATATATAGCCTATAGCCTTCCTCGATAAATGGGCTATCTAACACTGAAAGAATTTTTCAAACCGGACCCGTAGTTCCTGAGATTAGCCCCTACATACAAACTTACAAACATACAAACTTACAAATATACAAACTTACAAACAAATTTTACCTCTTTATAATATTAGTATAGACTAGCTGACCCACGCAACTTCGTCTGCGTCACATTTTCCATTAATGCTCGGCTCCTTTTAGTCTTAGCGTGATGATATGTAGCCTATAATTATCCTTCCTCGATACATAGGCTATCTAAAACTGAAAGAATTTTTCAAATCGGACCAGTAGTTCCTGAGATTACCCCCTACATACAAACTTACAAACAAATGTTACCTCTTTATAATATTAAGTGTAGACAAAACGACTTTCTCATTATATCGAGAAAATATAATCTAATCAAGATTTATAACAATCTTACGGAGTCTGCCATTTTCCGGTGACATATGTATATTGAAGGGAATAGAGTGATGACTTCTCCAAAAAAAAACCAGAAAACAAAAACTCAATTTCACATCTATCCTACATATCAATAAAATTGGAGTGTCCGTTTGTAATATTGAAATAACCGTTTTTTACTACATGTAAATGAATATGTATACGGTACATACACCAAAATATATTTTTTTTTACAATTTTTGTCTGTCTGTCTGTTTGTTCCGGCTAATCTCTGAAATGGCTGGACCGATTTTGACGGGACTTTTATGGGCAGGTAGCTGATGTAATAAGGAGTAACTTTGGCTACGTTAATTTAAAAAAAAATTAAGAATCGCGGATTCATTTTTATCTCTAATATAAAAATGAATCGCTAAATGTGTTGGTAAGCGCATAACTCAACAACGCCTGGACCAATTTGGCCAATTCTCTTTTTGGTGTGTTTGTTATCATCAGGAGAAGGTAAAAAAAAGTTGCCAGTTGACGGGAGCGAAGCCGCAGGGGACAGCTAGTTTATTACTATATAATTTAGTATTCTATATCATTTAACATAACATGTTTATTGTTGAACACCGTATTGCGTGATATGTTTATGTTGTCTTGCGCTAAAAACATCAATTCGTTGTTATTTTTTCTCCGCGGACGTCATTCCGCTGCAACATTGCCAACATTTCAAGCTGATGCATTGAACGCTGACATTTTAGTACAAGGTGGAGCATGGGTAACGATGGACAGATAGGAATAAAAAAAAATACAACCGACTTCCAAATAAATAAAAAACACTACAAAGTAAAATTAACTTTAATTTCGGAAGTCGGTGTTTTCGTTAGTTTATTCGTATTTTGACACCGACTTCCAAAATTAAAGGTATTTTTTACATTGTACTTAGTGTTTTTTTTTATTTGGAAGTCGGTTGTATTTTTTGTAAAAAGATTTTTTATTTTTCACTTTTTAGTGGTACCTTAGACCTAACAACACCACCGCAATTTCGTTAACTTGGATGACAGAAAACCATCATCCAAGTAAACAAACTCCAGCTATTTCGATTTAAAAACCAAACTTATTAACCCATTTTGATCAAACTTAAATGGAAACAATCGACAAGTATATCCTTTCAGGTAAAACAAAAATTTTTCAAATCGGTTCATAATTGACGGAGTTATGAGGTAACAAACATTAAAAATATACAATCGAAATGAGAACCTCCTCTTTTTTGGGAAGTCGGTTAAAAATGCCATCATCTTGCTGTCCTTGTTTCACGTTACACACTTGGGGTCGGCGCAAATGTTTCCTTCGTCGATTATGTATATTTTTTTTTTACTTGAGATGGGTTTGCTCTTGACTCTAGTGTCAGAGAAGACAGAGACAAAGTCTACGATGGAGCGAGCTTACCCAGAAGTAGCCTGTTCACTCTAACTTTGAAGAGATTAGGGTTCTATGCGTTCGGAAACACAGACGCAGGCAGAGAGTTCCACTTCTTTGCTGTGCGCATTATGAAAGACGCTTGGAAACGCTAGGTGCGAGTTTGTGGAATAGCATCAAGGTAATAGGGATGGTAAGTTACAGTGCGTCTGGATCCGATGGTAGAAGGGGGCCGGTAGGATGAGGTCGTGGAGTTCTTGGGCACACTCCGAAGTACAATCTATAGAAGACCGACAAGCAGGCAACCTTGCAGCGATGAGCCAAGCTGTGAAGCTTGGCATCCACCAGTTTTACGTCACCAATGAGCCTATTAGCTCTGCGTTCCACCGAGTCAAGCGCGGCAAGCTGACTGAGCTGAAGGCCTAGCACGAATATTTTGACGTATAGTAACGTTAACGTAAGTGAATTTTGAATGTGTAAAACTGCAACCCCATAGTATTTTGGTTTAATTTAATGGGACATACACAATTTATATAATTCAAAAATATGACAAGTATCTTATTCAAATAAATATTATGTGCAAAACGAGTAGGTACTGAGTAGCTATGGTAAAATTTTACGCAACGTTACTATACGTCAAATATATTCGTGCTAAGCCGTCAGGTTATCCTGTCAAGTCAATCGTTACAAAAATGCCCTTCTTTTGTTTCATATAATTCCTTACACTATCCATATATTTTTTGGCCTTCCAGGAATGAATCACTCATCATATAAATTGGAGTGTTACAGAGCTGATGTGAAGCGACTCGAATTAGTAAAAAAAAACGTTACAAAACACGACCGCACCGCGCCCGCTGCCTTCGTGTCCGCGGCCTTAAACAGAATAACTATTTATGCTTCTCCATAAATAATTTCATGTTATTTTGAAGATCATCTAGTTATAAATACTATGGCGATTACATAAGCCACCGTAAACCCTGAGTAAATACATTATTTATGAGGACTTCATGATTTTATGAGCGAATTACTTTGCTATACGATCTTTCAGTACAAGAAAATTAGTACCTCGGGATGTTAGTGGCGGTCGTTAAATATTTTATTATTGATGGTTTGAATACATTTTGAAGGTAATTAATATAATAAATAATTATGTTCAGCTTTACATGAATATATTTTCTTGCTCATTCAGGCAAGTACTCGGGCTGAACTCGAGAACTTGGCTGACGTATCTAGGCACGTTTAATATCTTAGTGGAGCGATCGTTACGCCGCATAAAACCTATCAACTTATTTTAAAGGAAACCTTAAATCCTGGCCCAGCATTAAATTTAATAACGTACCCGTTAAAAGGAAATAATCCGTGTGCTACCTCGGTATGCTACTAGAAAGGAACTTTTCATTTATTGATCATATACAAACAGTAGGAGAAAAAGCAAAAAGGAACTTCTACGCTTTGACGAGAATATCCAAAGCTACTTGAGGTCTATCATTTCAAACCTTAAAAACTATTTATGCTTCAAAATTACAAGTTCCGTTCAGCAAGTCTCCTTCTTGCGTTATCTGAACTTATGACCACTTGGCGTTCGTCACGCAGACTTTGGTGAACTTGAACTGCGTTGAGGTGGCGATTTCGCAGAACAGTACGTTGGATATAACGATCATCTGCTGCTGATGTAGCCCTAGGTCTGCCCGTACCTGGAAGGCGATCGAATGCTCCAGTCTCTAGGTATCGTCTGTAAATTCGTTGTACCGAATATCTGCTGATTCGAAGCCTTCGAGCGACCTCACGTTGCGCAATGCCTGCTTGAAGTAATGCTACAGCTTGAGCTGCTTTCTGAGTTGTCGTATCCGCTATTAATCGAGAAAAGTAGCAAAAATACACACGTCTAAGCAAACGATGGACAAAAACTAAAAATAATATAAGAAATATCCGACCACTGTGGAAAAAAAGAACGCTAATCGCAAACTCGTCTTTAGGATTACAATGTGAGTTGGCGGTACTTTCGAATTAATTTATAGTCATTTGAATCAGCATAAAACGTACTTCTTGTAGATAGGTATAACGGTATAACTTTGATAGTTGTAAGTTTTATGTTTTTTGAGAAAATCGAATCAGAGTTCCTAGGTAGCGGGTGGCTCGGTTTATTTGCTGACCAGTGTAGTTAAATAATGTGTTTCTCTGATTGACAAAGTCACTTTCCAAGTCAGCAGTACTGAATTACAGTATTCTTTCCATTTTGCCCAGTTCAAAGAAAAGGAAAAGGTTCTCAGTTCGTCAGTCGGAAACTACTTTATGTAAATTTTTTTTTTATATTTACTTTCACTGTTTACTCGAACACGGCAGAATATTCTCTTTTTTTAATATCCGTACTCTATACGGATATTCTTTTAAAACTATAAAATAAAAACATCAAAAAAACAAAATGAACTTAGACCATAAGTATATTTCATCATCTTAAGCGATGTAAGTAAGAACTTAAAGCAAAACTTAAATACTCAATAACTTAAATAAAATACCCTTAATCACGGAAAGATTAACAAAACTAAAATCGCAAGCGAAACGTTCGAACTAATCCATGGTTTCCCTTTTATAAGGCTTTTTGTCTTTTTTCGAAGTCCCGGCGGATGACGTGGTAGGGCTCTCCCTCTCCGCGTCCCCTTCCTTGCCCTCCGCTGTCATAGGAAGATTAGGCTCGTCACTGTCCAGGGTCATCACTCTAGTTGGTTTCGGCTTCGAATCTTCGTATTCTTCGTCTTCTTCGTCCTCGTCTTTATTCTCACTCTGCTTGTCCTCATACCGCACGCGGGGTGCGGTCTTCCCTGCCGCACTGCTGTCATCCTTCAGCGCTGCACGCTTGGAGAATGAGGGCTCGGCATCTGAAAGAGGAACATCACCCTAAAATGATGTAGAATTTGTAGTGGAAACTGATTTTCAAGGGGTCAAGGCCTGTCCAGACTGGTCATATTCGCTGTGGATAAGCTGCAAGCAGCAAAAGTTTACATAAATAAAGACGAATTATCAAATACAGACAAAGGCCTCCTCATTCATCGGCTATCAGCGACCTTCACCAGGTCTTTGGTACACCTTGTGAGAGGATCTAACACTGCGTCTTTCAGTACGTGGTCGCCACTCCAGAACTTTTCAGCCCCATCAATCATCTGTTCGGCGAGAAATGTACCCTTCCCATTGCCACTTCAGTTTGGTTCATTGTGAGCGACCAATAAGCTGAATACAGTTTGGTATATTTTCAAAAGTCATTTACACAAATCTCATTTGGCCACTTGGCCATTAAGGCCTTCTTGCACCACCACCTGGTGACCTCCGGCCACCGTAGGCGCGGGCCTGTGGACGGTGAGCTATGGGTGGCTCGCTGTCCGTCCGTCTTCTGACGACAGGCCGCGTCGATGGCGCGTTCGTGTTTCACGCGCGCCTCAAAAAGAGTCAGCACACAGAGGGGCCCGAAAGGGCCGACGCCTGCCGGAGTCGCGGGACTATTCGAAAGAGATACCGTGGCTCCGGAACACAAAGGGCACTGAAGGAACATGGATGGGTTTTAAACAGTAAGAGTCTGACACTCCCTCCCGCTCCGCCCAGAGCGGGGAAAGTCATTTGATGATTTCCCATCCCGAAAAAAAAAGGCCTTGCACAAGCCAGACTTGTCTTTTAAAACGAGGTTAAATAACAAGTCTTTCATACTTAATGACCCCGGACCCTTGAAGTTAAAAGATAACTATGGTTCGTGCATTAGGGTCTTATATAGTAAATGTTCCACCTTTATAGCACTCAGGAAGAGCCAACCCTCGTTGCAATATTATGTCACCGGAAAATGGTCCGTAAGAGTGTAACAGATCTTGATTAGATTATAATTATTTTCTCGATATATTATGAAAAAATGGTTTTGTAAATAATTATTCCATCCAAATTCAATCATTTTCAATCTATCCGTGTCTTATTTAGAAAATAAAGTTTACAATTTCACGCGTTATTTTACAATCTTACGGTGTTTGCCACTTTCCAATGACATATACACCACGACATATCTCGCGACATATCTGCTGGTCGATACTAAGAACATCATTGTGCGGTTTAATTTACTGGGCCAAAGAACTGGCCTATAATAAAAAAAAATGACTTACCTCCTGGAGGTTGTATTTTAGTGAACAAAATGTCGTCATATTTCGAAGGTCCAGCTTCGCTTGGTTCGGAAGCTGTGGGAACGGGTTTCGGAGCTGAATCAAGGGAAGCTTTGAGATCTGTATTTAAAGAAATCGTATTCTTGCTTTCAGCCCTTCTGACGTGCGAGATCCCATGGTCTCCCTGCGGTGACTTGGTCTCAGCACGTACTTTGGCCCCAACAACTTTTTTGTCAGTTAACAATGCAATAGGAAGATCTTCAACTAAGCCCATCTCTGACTGTGATATATCAGAATCAGAATGTATTTTTATTGTTTTCAAAGCTACCACAGATAGAACAGTCCCAGGCTCTATATTATCTCGTAAACGTGGCGGTACAGATGTCTCCGTAACATCTTGAGCTGGCTGAAAATCTGTGAGCTCAATAGATGCAGGATCTCGGACTAATTCAGATTCGGGATATTCTGATGGCAATTCATCAGTTGCTTGGCTATCTTCGATTTCTTGGACAACTTGATTATCTAGCTTGCTTGTTGAGTACAATTCACGCGAAGGTGTAAGCGGTACAAATCTAGAGGCTTTTTTAGTTTCATCTTCAATCTGTAAATCTACGGTAAGATCTATTTCTGATAATTCTCGTTCTGGCTTAAGTTCACCTATATCTCCTAGATCGTGTGCTTCCTCCGGGTCATCATGTATTCGGAGCGATCGCAACGCAAATACATCAGACACCGATTTTACAACAGACTCTTTCAAGCCTAAAGTCAACATGTCTTTTTCTTTTTCTTCTTCTTCTGCAAACAAAAATTTTCTGCGACTTCTCAATTTTTTTTCCTCCATTTCCTTTCTCCTCGCTTTTTCAAATTGCGCAAGTAGAGCCTCCGTTGCTTCCACGTCTTCTTCAAAAAAGAGTTCGTCTTTGCCGTCAGAGCTTACCAGGTCAGAGTTAGATACTCGCCCCATTAATCTTTTTGCAGTGCTAGTAATACGTCGAAAGATGCCACGTTTTGGTTTTCCTGCTATAGCCATTTGATCTTCACCTCGCTCTTCTTCATTAGTGTGTCTCTTGGAAGTTGAAGGAACATCATTTATGTCAGGTTCTTCTTCATCTGCTTTAAATATTCGAGTCATATATTGACTGGGCCCTGGAACTACATCATGTGCTTCTAATTGTGCCTCATACTCGGGAGTTGGCTGTGTCGCTGTGGACGGTCCCCCAGGCCATTTCTTATCGTTGTCTTCTAGCTTGCCCATGTGTTTATGTATGGAGTCTCTGCTATTCGGAAAGTGTTGCAATAAGTACTCCCAGTCGTCCAGCTTGAGAGTGAGTACTTGTGACTTCATAACAGTTTGATACGAGTGAGTGTACGGGGTATTGCGTAATAAGCCCTGTAACTGAAAAGTTTTATTTTAGTATTTTCTTTTATTAAACAGGGTTCGAACTTGGGAGCTGGCATAGCCCTCGCCGCCATTTAGATTTTCTTTCAAAGTTGCGTCACACGATCTGACATTCATTATGGGTTTAAGACACTTAAACAAACAATAAATGTTAGTTTTATGGTGCTCTAAAGTGTAACGTTGGCAAAATATTTTAAGGTGAAGTCGCCATGTGCGACAAATCAAAATCACTTAAAACATCGACTTATCACTCGCATACGCATACGCTTATGCAGTAGATTGTACTCTAATAATAGTAATATTTTTTTTTAATACTGATAGGATGCGGTCTAAGGTGGAGCACGCTTGCCTAGAAGTAACCTATTCACTTCCGGCTTAAAGACTCCCAGGTTGCAGCTATCAGGAAACACAGACTCAGGCAGGGAATTCCACTCCTTAGCTGTACGCACACTGAATGTATTCCCACAACGTTTTGTGCGTATAGGTGGGATGTCCACCATGTACCGGTGGCACATCGCCGTACGTCTTAATAATAATTATTATAATATTAGTAGGGATTTAAGGTGAATACTTACAATACCGAAGTACGAGCCGGCAGGGTACAAGATAGAGCCATTCTCCCGTTCATCCTCACAGGTCTCCAGCACCTTTCCAGTGTGGATCACGTACATGGAGTCCGTTATCTCATATTCCTTTACGACGTACATGCCTAAAGATATGATATGATCCTTGAGTAAACACTACAAAGTATAAATTAATTTTGGAAGTCGGTGTTTTTGGTTTTGTATCTTCGTTTTTTTACACCGATTTCCAAAATTAAGGTTATTCTATACTTTGTAGTGTTTTTGGAAGTCGTTATGTCTTTGAGTAAAAAAGTTTTTTATTTTTCACTTTTAAGTCGTGATACTTGGATGACCGTTTTCGTCTACGCAGAAATAGAAATAAGCAAAGATGCTCATAAAATAAAAACTACCGAGCCAAACAAAACAATATTTTTAGGGGACCAAATGGCCAGTTTCGATCGAACTAAAAATCGCACAAATCGGATCAAAAACCTCGGAGTAATCGGTGTGCATACATGAAAAAAACATATCCACCGAATTGAGAATCTCCTACCTTTTTTTGGAAGTCGGTTAAAAATTGCCTGCCTTAGACAAATTCTTCAGTAGGTACCTATCGTATCTTACTGTGAAGTTCCAAAAATTGTGAATGTCAAGTTCCATCGGTGGATTTTTAAACCATCCCAACTTATATGTATAAATTAATAAATACGACAATGAGTTTGATTGTTTCTATGTTAAACGTTGACGCCTAAGGGTCTACTCACACTCCGGCCACCGTAGGCGCGGGCCTGTGGACGGCGAGCTATGGGCAGCTCGTCGTCCATCCGTCTAATGATGACAGGCCGTGGCGACGGCGCGTTCGTGTTTCACGCGCGCCTCAAAGAGAGTCAGCATAAAGAGGGGCCCGACGCCTGCCGGAGTTGCGGGACTATTCGAAAGAGATACCGCGGCTCCGGAACACAAAGGGCAATGAAGGAACATGGATGGGTTTTAGTCAGTAAAAGTCTGACACTCCCTCCTACTCCGCCCAGAGTGAGAGAAGTCATTGGATGATTTCCCATCCCTAAAAAAGAAAAAAAAGGGTCTACTCACACTTATTTAGCTCTATTCAGCTTATGGCCATAGAAAACAACGATTTGGATGGAGACGCGTACGCATCCGTTCAGTCTTCCACGTCTCCTCAGCTTTCGTGGCAAACAAGTTTTAAAAATGAGGACAAATTTTCTATAATCATGTGAGTCCCAAAGATGGAGTTCAGAGGCCTTAGTGTGAGTTTTTTCGACTCACGTTCGAACGCGTTCGATTGCGAGCGCGTTAGAATTTAGTATGGGAATTTAGTTATAGTGCCACCTGGTGGTCACTCGTAGAACCTAATTTCCTATACTAAATTCTAACGCGCTCGCAATCGAACACGTTCGAACATGAGTCGAAAAAACTCACACTAAGGCCTCAGCACTGTTACTACTAGTTTACCTACAACGGTGTACGCGGCCAATAGAAGCAGAACTGTAAGTGTGTGACCAAATTCGTTCAGCGAAACGCGAATTAAGCTGAATAAGTGTGACTAATCCTTTAGACTTCACAGTTCATTTCCGACACCTTCGTTTAGGCATTTACCTTCGTTATAAGTGTACAATTTCAAACAGCCAACCAACTGCCTCAGAAATGCTGGTTCGCAGTCTTCGAATATGTGATGCTGAAATAAATATCAGAATAAAAATCTCCGTTGACAATGTTAAATATATTAGATAGATACATAGATACTCCCCCGCAACTTATTTCGACTCGAATGGATGGGAATCTTTGTTTTTAGGGTTCCTACCCAAAGGGTAACCAACGGAAACCGTCCGTCCGTCCGTCCGTCCGTCCTGTCCGTCCATACGTCCGTCTGTCTATCAACGGGCTGTATCTCAAGAACCGTTATAGGTAGAATGTAGAATTTTTCACAGATTGTATGTTTCTATAGCCGCTATAACAACAAATAATAAAAATTAAGGTTTGTTAATATGTTACTGTTTCTTTTTGTCATTGTTACTAACAACCCCCCAAAAAACAAAAATGTAAAAAAAGGCTAAGTTCCTCTCCCCAAAAACTTGGGTCATAAAAGTGAGATCAATAATAGCCCAAACATTTCGGAACTTCAGAATTTTCCATGAATCTAACATTGTGTCTTTTGAGATTACCAGGTCAGTGAACAGAGAGCTTGGTGAGATCTTTCCTGACCGTATAAAATTATGAAATATCCAACGACTTTCCAGTATTCTTCAACTTGGTTACAGTAATAAATGGTCCAAGTTTCATCAAGTTGCGATTATTACAAGCAAGGTTATGAGAGGGGTAAAAACTGCTCGCACTTTTTCGTGTAAATATACACACTGCGTGCGTTAAGCCAGAACTTGGCCTGGCGCACTGCCGGCCGTGCGCCTAGATAGTTGAAATAAGTAAATAGTAACACTATGAACCTAGATCTGCATTAATTATTTTTAAATGTCTTTGACAATCTTAAGACTCCTGGGACCCGGTCCTTTGGTAGGCGTAAGAGGGGCCGTAGCCAATTAGGTTTAGTGGACTGATTAACAGATACTAAGAAATAACTATTGGCAGAACAGATGGTCATTGGGTCGAACAGTTCTAGAGTGGCGATCGCGTACCAGAAGACGTCACGTTGGACCTGGTGTATACCGCAGGTAGCTGATGGATGCGAGACGCACAGGATCGATCATTATGGCGACGCTTGGGGGAGGCCAATGCCCAGCAGTGGACGGCCTCCGGCTGATATAATGAACTATTGGTTAAACATTACCCTGTTGATATGATGCAAGTAGGCAGCAGACATGACTCTCAGACGAAGGGAGAGGGGCGCGCTCTTCAAGAAGTGAGGCATCTGCAAGCCTCGGTTCTCGCGCCACAAGTGCAGAGTGTACTTGTTCACGATGGTCACCAGGTTGTGGGACACACGATTGTTCTTCAGGAACGCCTGGGGAAAGAGTCACAATAAAGGACCTTTGTTTCGCTTTCTGATATCTTGAATACTCTAGGATTTATCTGCTTCTGGAGGGAGGTTAGCTGGTTGGAATGACGGCCGCCATGAATCACTTACAATGGTCCAACATCAGGACTAAATGCGGGAACCAAAACCTAATAGGTACTCGTAGATAGTAGGAGCTTTGTTTGCAGGAGGCAATGAAGTAGGGTAAAAACCCATCGTAATTTCTCCTATGAGAGAAACTACTAGAGCTGGACGCGTACCGTGAGGGCTGGCACGAGGTGGCGCGGGAAAAGGATACTAGGAAGGAATGGGGGAGGGGGGCTTTGCCCAGCAGTGGGACAGTACACTGTACAGGATAAGAAAAAACCTCCTATTGCATAACTAACCCCTCGCATGGCTCTTTGACCACACTTAATGCCTTCCTAACTGTCTTGCCTAACTCTCAACAGTCACAAATCGTTAACTGTTAATTGCACCAAGGTCGAGTGCTTTAGGCGTTGCCTCGTGACCCGGTGGTCGTGGGTTCGATTCCCACGGGAAGTACTTTGTTTCCAGTCTGGTTAGCAAATTGCAGGCTTGAATTACCTACCTGATTGTCTGATAAAAATATGGTTCCGTGTTTCGGAAGGCACGTAAGACACTAAGGTGTGTGGGGTCGTTAGACCTTACTGCCCACATAATAAGGAGGAGGATCAGTCACATATCGTTGGGTGCAACTGTTTGGAGCATGCAGTAAGAAAAATAGATTTGGCCGCCTCCTTTCAATTGATTTATTTGTGGTCCTCATCGCATACGAGTATCTTTGAATTATTTTAAAGTATGGCTATATCTATACTAATATTATAAAGAGGTAACATTTGTTTGTAATTTTGTATGTAGGGGGTAATCTCAGGAACTACTGGTCCGATTAGAAAAATTCTTTCAGTATTAGATAGCCCATGTATCGAGGAAGGATATAGGCTACATATCATCACGCTAGGACTAAAAGGAGCCGAGAATTAATGGAAAATGTGACACATACGAAGTTGCGTGGATCAGCTAGTTAGATAATTATATAAGAAATCGTGACGGAGACAAACTCTGCCCTATAACAGTGATACCTGCAATTCGAGGAACTTGCTGTAGAAGCTGAAAGAGCGGTAGGACTGGTACTGGATAATGTTGGAGAACTCGCCCACGTATATCATGAACACCATCGTCGATAGGATCATTAGCAGCGCCACGAACAACACCTGCAAAAACAGATCGTGTTTTTATACTTACAATTCACAATTTAATGAAAACTTACTAATATTGATCATGTTAGTTTATTTCAAAGGGAAACGCCCATTTTAGGCCAAGTTTCGCCCATCTATGTAAAAATGACTAAAAAGATACTAATTTAGTAACTGAAATATTGCTATTATCAGTTTGTAATGAAAACACCGGAATAAAAAGCCGATTTTTATAAGACACTCAATCGTTCATTGCATTATGTAGGTAGATAATGGTGGCTATTCCTGTCAGTGTCAAAGTAGGGATTGCAATTCTTAATTTCACAAAATGGCGATTCACTAAATACCGGTTACCAAAATCGGTAGGTATCTGGCAAATATTTTTTTTTTAAATGTTACATCATTTATTTTATTTCTTACGGGATAAACAAAAATGTTTATCAATATATGGACTTCTATATACGATTTATACGATCCATTGAAGCAAAGCCGCGTTTCCGGTTATCCGCATGAATATCGATTTGTCCATAAACCGATCTCACAGCTACATCCCTAAATGTCAATAATTGATTGACATTGAAAAATCACAGTTCGTTATTTCGGTGCTGTTTTAAAGCGACTTGTGTTTTTTCTTGCGTTTTACATCGGATATTTTGACGACTTTGCTTACGATTATGGACCCTGAAACCGCTCCTGATGACGACCTTGACTTTACATTGGATTCAGTCCCCGCTTATCACGACGACACCGGCTTGCCAATGGATACCGTTGTTTCTCACGAAAGACCACTAACATGGAACCTGATTTACATGAACGTTTCCCACGGAGCGATCTCTGTTGCAATTGTGGTGTAAATACACGAAGACTTAAGAGATTGACCGTAACCAATGTGGAGGTGCGATCTATAATTCAGCAATGGATTGCACCACTACTAGTAAGTTATTTACCTATTTACTTTCTGTAAGAACATAACATAAATAATAAGTTGGTGACTTTATAATAATTATATTATTATAATGTCACCAACATCGTTTTATTAGTCCTTCAACGTTTCGTTTATATTTGTGATTTATGAAGTCCCATCGAGTTCTATGTTAAAAATAGCGGTTGTTTCCTTATCTATGATGTCAATCCTAATGCCTATCATTTATTTCTTCCATGGGCACAACTTGGCCAAAACTTCCTAAGAAAATGGGCATTTCCCATTTAATTTTTTTAATTTAGTTTTAGTTTTCTCAAACACACATCACACATTGATGATATGTTTTAGATCAGTTTTTTTTTAATTAGTAAAATTGCCCATTCGTCATTCTCCATCCTGCCCTTATCAATGCAGTTCTATGTACGTATTTTATTACATATTATAATATGAATGCGCTATTCTCTATGATCATTTTTTTTCTAGCCATCGTTTTCTTTGACATTATCTTTCTTTTCTCTGTGCGGCAGTTCGTGGGTTAACTTTACCAAATGATCGCTGGAAGTTAATTTATTTATTATTAATGTCATACTACAGGGCACAGGCACCTCTCTGTTTCTTTTCCTCTCGGCTTATATTCATTGTTTTACTTTTCACATGTTTTTTGATGCTCATTCCTCTACATTACCATCATCACTATTCTCTTGTTTTTATTTAAAATCATTTGCAGTCGGTGCCGCATGCCTACGATTGAAAGTTTCTCTGGAGACCGCGATAAAAGTTTGCTTTTTGGAAATCGGATCTCCTTCAACCTCCTCCTATCAGAAACTTTTCACTTCTATCCTCAGGGTCCTCTCAGCATGTGACATCTGAATATAGTTGCTGAAAATCCGTGCTATCCCTAACAATTTCCTAGCCATATTATTATCGTTCAAACTTTCTTTTTTTTCATTTCAGTTCAAAGACAGATGTGTTGCTAAAGATTTTGTTGGCCACTTCTTCTTCACAGCTAAAACACTAGGAAGTGGTGACGGGCGGGCTTTTTGGGGGACTGTCTTTTGTAAAAACATGACATTCAAAAAGTTATTTTAAAAATTGACTTTTGAATTTTGTTTTTTTTTATTTTTTTTTAAACGATTCGTCCATCAAAATCACATAGCATACATGTATGTGCAAACGAACAAGCAAGAAACCCTACGAGCACTCTTATCTTTTCTTCTTCTCTACTTTTAATTCAAAATAGGTCGTTAATAAATGAAAATGTTTAGTACCTCAGAATGTTTCTTGGGCATGATGTCTCCGACGCCGTTTTGCGTGAAAGTCGTGATGACGAAGTATAGAGAGCAGATGTAATAGTTGTCACAGTGAGTGTTCCCATCATCTGTAAAGTCAAGCATGTGAACTAAGTTGGCACATATAATTGAGATAAATCTGATGAAGCGTAGTTTTGGTAAACAAGGATCAATATAATAAAAAAAAAACTTTAAAAAAATTAAATAAAACCCACTTACAAATAAACAAAAACACTATGAAGTATAAAATAACTTTAATTTCGGAAGTCGGTGTTAAAATACGAAGAAATCACCAAATACACCTTTATTTTTTTGTAAATACTTTTTTGATTTTCACTCTAAAGGTATACCGCAGGAAAGCAAAATACACGGAAAAATAGTTTCCCGTTATGGTCACCAGACGGCACTTATTCAGTTTTAAGTCCTAGAAGATACAAGACTTAAGCAAAAACAGAAACTACTCAAACCATACCAAGATATATCCAGGAGGAGTTTGGCTGCAGGCTGTCCTCCACCGTGGCTATGAAGTACCAGATGCAGGTAGATGTGTGCACAAAGAGAGTGAACCAGATGAACACGGCCATCCCCGTGGTGATAGTCAGATTGACCGTGATGCACTCGTTGCGCATGCGCAGGCACTTGTACACTGTCACCTAAAGAGAGGTACTTCGACTATCGTTTGTACAACTTATAAAGTAGCCTCCACACTATTCCCGAAGTTGATCGAAGTTGAGCGAATACGATAGTGTGGAGGGGCACTTCGCTTCGCTTCGCCTCGAGCGACTTCCAGTTGTTGTCAGTTTTTGCGCCCGAGTCAAAGGACTCGAAGTTCGAACACGAAGCGTCTGTCCACACTACTCGGCTCACTTCGGTTCGCGTCAGCCATAGTAAATACGCACGTATTTTTATTAAACGAGAGTACACATTGCAACGGCAGTTGCCACATGAACGTTATCCATTATGCCTATCGTGAGGGGAACGGGGGGAACGGGGGACTGAGCTCCTCGCGAAGTTGCTCGAGTGTGTGGACACCTACTTCGGACTTCGGTCAACTTCGGAGAGCACTTCGCCTCGTGCAACTTCGGAATAGTGTGGAGGACGCTTAACAGAATAAACGCATTACCTGAAAGGGAGTCATTGTGAACAACTTTTACTATCTGCTTCTTCTTCTTATAGTGTGGACAGTAAGGTCTAACGACCCCACACACTCTAGTGTCAGAGTTTCTAAACCGCCTCAAAGTCCTCTGACATGGTTTAACGACCGCCATTTTGCAGCCGGGACCACCGGCTTATACGTGCCTTCCGAAGCGCGGAATCATCTTTTTATCAGACAATCAGGTGATTCGAGTCTGTGATGACCTAGCCAAACTGGAAAACAATTTTACAAAGTATGCTTCCCGTGGGATTCGAACTCATGACGATCGGGTCACAAGGCAAACGCCTAAACCAATCGACTACGGAGGTAGTTTAGCAACTTTTACTAAGGGACCACAAAATTAAATATAATCGCGACAAAAATTGAATGACTGTTTTACTGAACAGTTGCGATTTTGGGGTTTTTCCCAAGTAAAAGTTGTTCATAATGATGCATGAAATGACCTCCTTTCAAGTACTGCGATTATTCTGTTAACGTTCTATAAACGATAGTCGCGAGTCAATTGTAAGAAAAATAAAACAAAGTCATTAAGTCTTTTTGTCGCAGAAGAAACTTCAACATCGTAGCGCTACGAGCTACGCCGTAGACCTCGTAGAGGGTGGCAAAATAGAACGAAGGCATTGAGTCTTTTTGTTGAAGAAAGAACTTCAACATCGTAGCGCTACGAGCTACGCCGTAGACCTCGTAGAGGGTGGCAAAATAGAACGAAGTCATTGAATCTTTTTGTCGAAGAAGGAACTTCAACATAGTAGCGCTACGAGCTACGCCGTAAACCTCATAGAGGGTGGCAAAATAGAACGAAGTCATTGAGTCTTTTTGTCGAAGAAGGAACTTCAACATAGTAGCGCTACGAGCTACGCCGTAAACCTCATAGAGGGTGGCAAAATAGAACGAAGTCATTGAGTCTTTTTGTCGAAGAAGGAACTTCAACATCGTAGCGCTACGAGCTACGCCGTAGACCTCGTAGAGGGTGTCAAAATAAAACTATTACTGAGTACACTAGATTATATTTGAATCGTTTATTTGAGAAAACCCATAAGTCCCAACCCCAAAGTAAGCACCCAACGTTTTGGAGAAACAAATAATATTTTGCATACCTAAAAGCGATGAATTAATAAAGTCATAACTAATATTTACAATTTTAGGGACGCAACAAATTCCAATCATTTTTTTTTCTTTTTTTTTTAATTTTTATGTTGAATGGCATATCTTTCTCAAAGTAACGAATGATGTTTGCAAAAATATTACGATTTTTTTATCCAAATTATTTCCCCATCTTATAAAATGAAATACCTACTAAATATATACTCTTATTTAAAGAATTAAGGGAATAGAAAAAAATCCCAAGTTTTGAGTGATTTTTAAAAAGCTGTAATTTTTGAAATATTGGTCCCCCACGACGCGATCCAGTTAAATGAAAAAGAGTGATTTATGGGGTGTCTTAACTAAATCAAAATTAGAAGTCAGTAGAAGACCCAAGGGGGCTCAAGTCCACCTCTAAAAACCGAGAAGTCATTGAGTAATTTAAGAAAATTCAGTAATCTTAAGAGATTCGCTTTGCGTTCAGCAAAATAAAATAAAATTAGTGTTTCCTTTTTCCGTATAAGTGTACTTGACTGTTTGTGGGAGTGTTAAAACAACGCTTACAATCCTGAAGGTCCTGTTGAGTCGCAGCATACCAAACCACAGCCACTTCCCTTCTGATTTCGATGCGGCAAAGCTGAACAGTTCCAAAGGCAGTATTGATATTAAGTCGTATCTGAACTCTCCCTTGAAATACCTGGAACAATAGAATAGTATAGTATAGTATGGTATAGTATAGTATAGTATAGTATAGTATAGTATAGTATAGTATAGTATAGTATAGTATAGTATAGTATAGTATAGTATAGTATAGTATAGTATAGTATAGTATAGTATAGTATAGTATAGTATAGTATAGTATAGTATAGTATAGTATAGTATAGAACGGAACGGAACGGAACGCAACGCAAACAGAACAGAATTAAATATATTAGGATTATATCTAGTCGTTTTAGTGGATTATTTAGGTCAAATAAGTAGTGGCTGCAAAAAAATAAAATGCTGGTTCGTAACTGCATCCGGTTAGACTTGAAGGCGACCATATTTCAGTTGGCAAAGGCTTGTCAGTTGGCGATACAATAGAATAGTACAATAGAGTAGTTACAAGTTCCAAATATTAAGTTTAAATTTTTAGTGTAGAAATTATTTCATTATCCTACGCAAGCAACAAAATCCAGTAAGCTGATTGCAAGTCGTCTGGACTGTGTGTATGTGAGTCGCTGTTGTGCAATCACTCATGGTTAGTCGCAGCAATGATCCACCATTATTCGTTGTGTTGTTTAACTAATAGTTTTTGAGTCTTGATACTTTAAGAACATATTGCGCCACCTCTTCTTCCCAGCTGTAATACTTGAAAGTGGTGACGGGCGATTGTTTTGGGGACTGTCTTTACGCAAATCTTGACGTGCTAATTATCAGAGGAATTTGAATAGGTAGGTATTTAAATAATTTTTGATTTTTATACCATCGTTTCACATAGATTTTGACTTATATTGGTGGACAAAGTCTCTGTCAAAATGGCATCCCTCAGCTTTTTATATGTTACTCTTGTATGGTGTATGCAGGAACTATATTTAGTAGTGCAGAAGTGTGCATTTCAATATTTATAATGTAAAAGTTTCGACGATGCCATCTAGAGTTGCAAATTCGAAACTTTCACTCTACTTTCACTCGGTTGATTATTGTGTAGACTCTACACCTCCCTATTTACAAAAAATCGGCCAAGTGCGAGTCGGACTATCACACGAGTTTTTTTTATGAAAGAAAAAGATGATTCTTGTTTGCAAGCCCGCTTTAACTTATAATTTATTTTTACTTTTATATTTATCATTTGTTGCTATATCGGCAATAGAAATATACACTCTGAGCAGCCCGCCGAAAGACTGACGGACGGACACCAAAGGCTTAGTCAATTGGTCAGCCCTCGGGTACGGAACCCTAATAAAGTACTTACAGTCTCCTTATCGGCAGCATTATTCTCTTCAAGCTTTTGTTAGTAACAAGGAATGGCAGGGCGTGTTGCGATAGTATCTTCATCAGGAAACTGAAGTCCAATGAGTAGAGCGTTGTAAGCAGCCACATGCTGTTGTCCTGCAATACAAGTAGACAATGATATATAGCCATCTGAATTATGTTAGTTTTGTTACCCTATTAATAAGCCTTTGCTGCCCGTCCGTCTGTCTGTCAGGGGGCTGTATCTCAAGAAACGTAAAATATAGGCAGTTAACATTTTCACAGATTGTGAGATGTATTTCTATTGCTATTGTAGCGGCATAAATGCCACAAGAAAAAACCAACGAAACAAATCTGCATCGCAACAAAAAGAACCGCGACGCCATCTATCCAACTGGCGGCGAACTAAAATCATAAATCGCGAAAGCAGAGTTTACCATGCGATTTGAACATATACATCCGCCCGAATATGAACTTTCGGGCAGTAGCCCCCCAGGCACAACAACTGCCTGTGTGGAGGATCCACCCTTTTCAATGAGGGTTTGCGGGACTTTACTCTCTGTACCGCATACCCCCCCAAACTATAACAACAATTAATAAAAATTAAGGTGGTACGGAACCCCTCATGTGCGAGTCCAACTCGCGCTTGGTCGGTTTTTTGTTTGTCTTGGGCGAGCCCCAAATTATTATTTTTATAAATTCTTCTTCTTCTATTTTGACGCGCCGCCGCCGTGGCAGAGATGTTTCGCAAGACAAGTGTAAAGAAAACGTCTGCCTGGGCTGTATGGCTATAAAGGATTAGTTTCGCTCTAACCGCGGCACTCCATTTAAAATATCCTGTAATATTAGCACCGAGGGGATAAAGCAGTGTCCTATGTCACGGGCAACATATTGAATCCCAAACACAATTAAGGATTTGAGATATAACTCCCGAGCAAGGGAGTTTAGTGTTTGGACAAGAGTGTTTTAGTGCTGATACGAGAATCCTGAATGCAGCGGAGGGATTCAAGTTAGCCCGTAGCAAAGACACCTTTATCCCTGCGGAGCATACTCTACTTTTCACATCTACTACGAGATAATTTTTCGCAAGTCATGGAAACATGTGGCGGCCCCCGTCGAAAGGAGAAAGAAGGTTGCGCGTCCGAAGCTCCAGCACCCCGCCGGGCAAAAATATTGAAAAATATTGTACTGAATTTCATTATAACTCGCCGGGCAAAATATTTATGTGATTTGAATTAATTTGTAAGCCCAATTTGACTGCGCTCGCTGCACCCAGCAGCGGAGGCCGACGGGAACCGCTCGCGAGTTAGAATGACGTACTTTAGGTTAGGTAGGTAATGCGACAAGGCCGCCTATTGTATGTATTTTAGTTTTAAGTTTGTATTTAATTTTTGGTGTACAATAAAGTATATAATAAATATAAAAATGAATTGCTGTTCGTTAGTCTCGCTACAACTCGAGAACGGCTGGGCCGATTTCGGTCAGTCTTCTTTTGTTTAGTTCTCCAGAATACAGAGAAAGTTTAAAAGCAAAAAAAATGGGTAGGTAGGGTATCCAGCTGACGGGAGCGAAGCAGCGGGGCACAGCTAGTAAATAATAAATAAATTTGACGTTTTCGTGCAGGTAGTGAGAAAAGACTTTAACACGATACCCGTCGGTAAGACTATATGCGTAGTATGCGGAACAGGGTGTCATTTCCCGCATACTGCCTAAGAAATGGTTGTTGTGTCTAGTGAGCAGCAACTCCCCAGTGTCCAATGGTTACTTAAACTTTCGACTGTTGTAAATGTTCAAATCGCGCGGAAAACTTTGATATATATGGTATAGATGTTGCTACGTTACTTTTTGCTGTAGTACAGGTTTTATTTTACTTGAAATTGGTTGTTCTTGAGTGTTGTTGTTTAAGACCAGAGTGGTCTAGGTCAGAGCCTCAGAGGTGACAGAGACAAAGATTTCGCTACGTAAAGTTTTGTTTGTGGCGATATTCGAAGACTGGTAACAAAAACCTGATATCCCGCGTTATACAAGTCCAGATAGATGCAGCTCATGCAAACTACGATGAGGTAGAACTGCACCAGGCCTTCCTGGAAGTAGATGTACTTCAGCATGCTGGACTTGGTCTGCGGCGGCGGCGCGGTGCGTGCGTCGCGGTGAAGCTTTACAATCGTGGCCTCACTGCCCAGGATGTACATCTGAAAACAGCATCAGCAACATTGTTGGGTCCCTTTATGGATGCGAGATCATCAAATCACTCTTCCCGCTCTGGGTCGAGGAGAAGGGACTGTAAGGCTCTAAGGCTGCGTTTTAACCAGAGATGTGCAAGGATCCGTGGCAAACGGTATGTTTATTAGGAACTATTAGAATCGCTTCATTTTCCTAACCTCGCTCAGCTCAGTTCTTACAAGCACATCCCTCGCTCCGCATCCTCTCACATCTCTGGCGGAAACGCAGCCTTAGGGATTACTTATTCAGCTCTATTCAGCTTATGCTCATAGAAAACAACGATTTGTATGGAGACGCGTACGCATCCGTTCAGCGTTCCGCATCTATTCAGCTTTCGCGGCAAACAAGTATACAAAAAACTTTTTACAAAAAAATAGAACCGACTTCCAAAAAAAAATCTTCGTATCTTCACACACGAAGATACGAAGAAACTAACAAAAACACCGACTTCCGAAATTAAAGATATTTTTTACTTTGTAGTGTTTTTTTTTTGGAAGTCTGTTCTATTTTTTTGTAAAAAGTTTTTTTTTTCACTTTTTAGTGGTACCCCACACCTAACAACACCACTGCAAAATCGCAGAAAAGCAAAATACGCAATTTCGATTACCTGGATGACATAAAACTATCATCCAAGTAGACGAATTCCAGCTATGTCGATTTAAAATCCAAAGTTCGTAACAGATTTTCATAAAATTTTAATGGAACCAATCTGCAAGTATATCCTTTCAGATAAAACAAGAATTTTTCAAATTGGTTCATAATTGTCGGAGTTATGAGGTAACAAACATAAAAAAAACACCCGAATTGATAACCTCCTCCTTTTTGGGAAGTCGGTTAAAAATGAGGATAAATGTGTTATTATCATGCAAGTGCTGTAGATAGAGTTCAGCGCTGTTTTGCCGCTGACGCTTTGTCATTCTTACGATCTGATAGAAACAGAACTGTATAAGTGTGACCAAAATCGTTCAGCAAAACGCGAATGGAGCTAGATAAGTTTGAGTAGTCCCATTCTGACTGAAATCCAGCCGTGTTCCTCCAAATGCCCTTTGCTTTCGAGGGCCGTAATAACTCTTTCGAACAAAACCGACAAAACGTCCTCGTTTTTGTGAGAGGAAGTGGGCTGTTTGCAGGCCCAGTGTGGATTGGCAGAAGTCAACTATTAACTTATATATCAACGCACAGCCCTTTTTTGCAATGTCAAATTTGGCATGTACTTAGCTTCCTTACACTCCATATAAGCGCACTAAGAGAGGATTTCCCGAAATTCCTACGGGAACAGGAAAAAACGGGATTTGCGCGTACGAAGTCGCGGGAAAAAGTTAGTATCTATATAAATATATAGCAGCATTCGCAAATCTTACTCTCATTCCCTTAGAGCCCATCCTGGCATTGATTAGGAGCTCCTTCACAGCTGGGAAGTCCTTGGTGACGGTAAAGAACGCCTCCGAATTGATCATCAGCAAGTGCAGTCGGCTTGTAGCCACCACGGTGTACGGACTCCTGTGGGCTGGGGTGCCTTCCAGGTTTCCGAATACACTAAAAAATAAGAATATTGTTGCAGTAAGGCGTATTTATATTTAAAGGGCCTTAGTACTGAATAGCAACTCTCTCCGGCTTCGCGTTCAAGTATTAAGCATGTAGCTCAATTTTTGGAGATTTGTGAACCACCCTCCCCCCATGTAACACGTCGTAACGTTTTTCTGTACCCGCCCCCCCACTAGTAAAACGTTACGTAACCACCAGGTGACCAATTTCATTTGAAATTTTGAGAAAAAAAAACGTTTTAAAACGGTTAAAAAAAGCAATGTTACGTAACGCGTACTTCAAACATCCCCCTCCCGCCCCTGTAACGCATCGTAACGTTTTACAAGACCCCCCTCCCCCCAAATTCGTTACGTAATACTTGAGCGCTCCCTGAGCACATATTATGAGCTCTCAGTTGGTATAATAATTTCCGATATCGTCAACAAACATCGTCATATTTTCAGTAAATTTACGCAAAACCAAATTATAGGTACTAGACCCAAACATTCCTCATGAATCACCCCGTCCATTGGTAAAACTGTACAAAAATCCAGTCGGTAGCTTTTGTATAGTGATAGTAATGATAGTATTCGTAACAGTGACGTTATTATCATAACTGTTACTTGTTATAGTAACAGTTTGTATGGCCTTCAGATAGTTGTTCCGAGTCTGGATGTTTGTGTATGTGAGTTTACATGTATGTAAACGCACCTTCGCGATGATACAGAAGAAATTTCTAGCGTGGCGAAACGTTTAAAAAAAACCTTCCACATGAATCACTCTGTCCATTGGTGAAAACCTTATTTATTATATCTATGGTGAAAACTGTTCGAAATTCTGGTCGATAACTTTTGAGTTCATCGCGTACAGATAGACAGACGCGGCGAGGGGACTTTGTTATTAATATGTAGCGATAGTGAATATTACTATCGCGGTTGGTATCACTATCAGGATTACTATCGTAATAGTGATGAAGTTCGTAAATTAAGGTTGCCTGCTTGTCGGTCTTCTACAGATTGTACTTCGGTGAGTGTGCCCAAGAACTCGACAAACTTATCCCACCAGCCCCCTTCTACCATCCGACATCCAGACGCACTGCAACTTGCCATCCCTACCTTGTTGCTATTCCACCAACTTGCACTAAGCGCTTCCAAGCGTCTTTCATAATGCGCACAGCAAAGGATGGAACTCTCTGCCTGCGTCTGTGTTTCCGAACGCTTACAACCCTACTCTTTTCAAAATTAGAGTGAACACGCTACTTCTGGGTAAGCTCGCTCTATCGTAGACTTTGTCTGTCATCTCTGACCGACACTACAGTCAAGAGCAAACCCTTATCAAGTAAAAAAAAAGAAATACCTGCCCCGAGGCAGCCGCAGCACGGAGTAATTGTCGCCCTTAGCAACGCTGACCTCCACCCCGCCATAGTCGACGAAGTACATGTCGGTGACGACGTCGTTATGCTCTATGATGGTCATGTCACGCAGGAAGTACACGCTGCGCACTGCGCGCCCGATGATGCGCAGAAGTGACACGTCGGCGTCTGCTAGGATTGGGCACTGCGGGTTGGTTTTGAAATTTGAGTATTTGAGGTTATTGTGAAGATTTATGTGTCTCCGGAGTCTGTGATTTCTGATAGCTACATTCTGGGAGTCTTTAAGTCAAGAGGGAATAGGTTGTGTACTTCTAGGGAAGCGTGCTCCATCTTAGACCGCATCATGGCTTACCACCAGGTGAGATAGTGGTCAATCACATGCCTAATAAAAGTAAAAAAAAGGTGGTCATGTAGGCTACTTTACGGATTTTGGTCGCTGAGTAGCGGTCCTGTGGTCCGATTCAAATCTATATCTTCTTATATAGGTATAAAAACTAGCTGACCCGCGCAACTTCGACTGAGTCACATTTTCCATTATTGTTCCGCTCCTATTTGTCTTATAGCTTATAACCTTCCTCGATAAAATGGGCTATCTAACACTGAAAGAATTTTTAAAATCGGACCAGTAGTTCCTGAGGTTAGCGCGTTCAACCAACCAAACAAACAAACAAACAAACAAAATTTTCTGCTTTATAATATTAGTATAGATAGTATAGATAATATTTATAATATAATATTATAATATAATATTATAATAATATAGTATAGATTAATTGCTGTTCGTTAGTCTCGCTAAAACTCGAGAACGGCTGGGCCGATTTCGGAAATTCTTTTTTTTGTTTAGTTCGCCAGGATACAGGGAAGGTTTAAAAGCAAAAAAAAAAATAGCCAGTTGACGGGAGCGAAGCCGCGGGGGACAGCTTGTTATAAATAAATTCCTCATCAAAATCTAATATTAATATAAAAATCTCGTGTCACGGTGTTTGTTATCGAACTCCCTCTTAACGGCTTGACCGATTTTATGATTTTTTTGTGTACATTCAGTAAGTGAGAATAGCGCGTAACCAATTTTTTTACTTGGCAAAACAAAGTTTGCCGAGTCAGTTAGTCTACATTATAATATAAAAAAAAAAAAAATACAAACATCCGAATTGAGAACCTCCTCCTTTTTGGAAAGTCGGTTAAAAATACAACCGACTTCCAAAAAAAAAACACTATAAAGTAAAAAATAACTTTTACTTCCGACACTTACTTTTGACACCGACTTCCGAAGTTAAAGTTATTTTTTACTTTATAGTGTTTTTTTTTTTGGAAGTCGGTTGTATTTTTTTGTAAAAAGTTTTTATTTTTCACTTTTTAGTGGTACCCCACACCTAGCAAAACCACTGCAAAATCGATACCATACGATTTTCGAAAGTTCCCCTCGACTTCTCTGGGATGCCATCATCAGATCCTGGTTTCCTATCATGGGACCATTTGGGAAGTATACCCTTTCCTACAAAAAAATCATTTTTAAAATCGGTTGGCAAGCGACGGAGTTATGCCCGAACAAACATAAAAAAAAAAAAAAATACAAACATCCTAATTGAGAACCTCCTCCTTTTTGGAAAGTCGGTTAAAAAGAGGAAAGATTTGATTTTTTGTTTGAAATGAATAGGCTACGAACTACTGAAACGATTCGAAGATTTTTTTTATCTTATACACACACACGTCTATCAAAGCACGGATCCTCAGGCGGTTAATATTGTACAAAAAACAAAAAACACCGATCAATCAATTATCACAAAATTATGGCCTAGTTGGATCATATAGCATACCTTAGTAAACGTTGGACCATAGATGTGCAGGATGGCGTCTGTGCGCAGAGTGATCTGGTCGCACATTTTGAGCACTCCGCGATAGTCGATGCCACCCATCTTCTCCCAGTTATACTCGTAATAGCGCCGGAGTTCTCTGAAACACCAGAATGAAATTTGAAAGCTATTAATTATAGAGCTATCAATTATAAAGCTATTAATTATAGAGCTATTAATTATAGAGCTATTAACTATAGAGCTTATTTTTACTATTGATAGGCATACGTTTGACCGCTATCTCACCTGATGTTAAGCGATGATGCGGTCTAAGGTGGAGCACGCTTGTCTAGAAGTAACCTATTCACTCTTGACTTAAAGACTCCCAGGTTGTAGCTATCAGGAAACACAGACTCAGGCAGGGAATTTCACTCCTAAGGCGTACGCACAATGCCTGCCGGAGTCGCGGGATTATTCGCAAGAGACACCGTGGCTCCGGAACACAAAGGGCAATGAAGGAACATGGATGGGTTTTAGTCAGTGGAAGTCTGATACTCCCTCCCGCTACACCCAGAGCGGGAGGAGTCATTGGATGATTTCCCATCCCTAAAAAAAAAAAAAAAAAAACGCACAATGAATGTATTCCCACAACGTTTTGTGCGTATAGGTGGGATGTACACCATGTACCGGTGGCGCATCGCCGTACGCAGCTATAAATTATAGAGCTAAAAATTTACTAAAACAGAGCTATTAATTACCACCAATTAACTCATCATCATCATATCAGTCTACAGACGTCCACAGCTGGACCCTTCCCGCGCGTGTCACCACAGCTATTGGTCCTGTGCGTCCCGCATCAAATTGTCATAATTCAAAAGTCATTTATTAACCGACTTCCCAAAAAGGCGGAGGTTATCAATTCGGTTGTATGTTTTTTTTTTTTAAGTTTGTTACCTCATAACTCCGACAATTATGAACCGATTTGAAAAATTCTTGTTTTATCTGAAAGGATATACTTACTTGCAGATTGGTCCCATTTAAATCATATCAAAATCGGTTACGAACTTTGGATTTTAAATCGAAATACCTGGAATTTGACTATTTAGATGATTCTTTGATAATCGAAATTGCGTATTTTGCTTTTCTGCGATTTTGCAGTGCTGTTGTTAGGTGTGGGGCACCACTAAAAAGTGAAAAATAAAAAACTTTTTACAAAAAAATACAACCGACTTCCAAAAAACAAAACACTACAAAGTAAAAAATAACTTTAATTTCGGAAGTCGGTGTCAAAATACGAAGAAAGTAACAAAAACATCGTACCTATTTATTATGTTTTGAGAGTTATGTTTTGTACTTTAGAACATAAATAGCTCTCAAAAAATAATAGATACATTTCTTCAGAACACTACAGAGCGGTTTTTTATCTACGTGTCTTAAATTTACCACAAATAATAAAAAACGATTGGCGGCGCTAGTGGACGGAATACACGCTCTTAATACATATGCCTAGGTCTAGGTGCCAAAGGCAAAGTCTCAGCATTGAAATAATCATGATCGGTCGAAAAAGTTTTGACACCTGAATGGATGACCTGTTGGCCAATTCCAATTTTTAAACAACTTTTGCATTCGCATTTCGATCGCAAACTGTCAAAAAATGTCTTTATTTTCATACATTTTTGACTGTTTGCGATTGAGATGCGAATGTGAAAATTAGTAGAATAGGGAATATGCATGCAATTTTTTTAATTGCAAAATTAAATACTTATTAGCTCTAAAAATTAATCACGAAATTATTTTTTTTAAATACCTTCATCAGTGATGAAGTTATAAAGCTTCAAAGATTACAATTAGAAAGAGAAGTCCGATATGAACTTTGACGTCAGAGTCCATTACGCCTATACAGCTGCCTATAATAACAATACTATATAATAATAATACATAGCAGCGTTTCCGCGAGAGGGACAGATATATTTGTTTAAAATACTGATATCTGGTTTTTTTTTACGACTTATTTTCATTATATTTTCACTGTTAGTATTATAATTGTGTATATTTTCAGATAAACTGTGTATATATTAAATATTTTTTTCATGCATATTCCATATTGGCACTCCGACTGACGTAAAAATAATGATGACATACTTCTGCAGTTCCGAGTCCAACTTCTCCCTGGCCATGTAGACTACTATGTCTTTCATGTGCTGCTTGAATCCCGCCAAAGACTTGTTCACGTTCGCGCGGATGCTGATGATGCGAACCGAATAGTATGTGCCTAACATTGCCGCTGAAACAAATTATTATAATACATTGAGATACACCGTGAAATTTAATGGTTGTTTACCCGCAGCGAAATGATTTTGTCTTGGTAACACATTTTTTTAATTGGAAGATGCGTGCATACAGTTAACGCTACGCTATATTATGCTATTTACCAGTTTGTACAAATTCAAAATTCAAAAGTCATTTATTCAAATAAAGGCTGAGATCCAGCACTTTTTGAACGACAAGTTCTACAAAAGACAGTCCCCCAAATCGCCTGCCCGTCACCACTTCCTAGTGTTTTAGCTGTGGAGTAGAAGTGGCCAACAAACTCCCCAGCAACACATCTGTCTTATGTTTTAATAACTTGAATTTATATAATAAGTATGCAAATACCACAAAAAAAATATAATAGGCTAGATTCCATCATCCACAAATTGCAAAACTATTTAGTCCGTCAGTTAGAGTATTGAAAAATAATGGACACGTATTTTTTGTTTTTATAAATCAATGAATATTGACAAAGATAAAAAGCATAAACACTCGGGAGTGGGGGCTCGTGACGTCACGACTCACTAAAAATTATGCGAACGTGTGACGCATTGAGAATTTTAAAAGCGTCGTAACTTCGTCAATTTTGGTTCCCGTTACAAAAGAAAAAACACGGGTCAAATATTTTTTGATAATCTAACTGACGGGACTAATTAGATTTTTTCAGGACACAAGCCTATTATGACTTGTTAGCTAGCACAATATGATGGTATAAAACAAAATAGACACTCAAGCAAGTGTCAAGACGCCAGACGCTATTACTGACCAGTAAGGGCTAACTCTCTAAGCCGTCCGTAGTTTTGGATTAATAAAGTCACAGCTGGATAACTCAAGGACTACTTATGCTGTCAACTTGTTATAGATGACGTTTGTTCAATTATTTTACAAATGAGATGATGAAAGATGCAGGCTTACAGCTGGCCATGCCGACGAACAGCACCTTCATGAGGTCGCGGTTGCTGGGGTTGAAGACGCCATAGCCGGTGGAGCTGCATTCGTACACCGCCCAGAAGTAGGTCGCCAGATGCATGTTCCACGGCGTCGACGTCATGTTGAAACGAACTGTTTCATACAGATAACAACATGTATTCAGTAATAATGAAACGCGCTTATGGTAGGAGAGACGGTGGAAGATCGACTTTCACCCACGTGATGACATGACACGTGACATGAGACATATTTTCTATCGATTTATAAACACGCCCATGACCTTGCCAATCGAAAATTCCTATTTTTTTTTTATACAAAACGGGGGGAAGTCTTGGCCCAAATCTCTCCTGATGGAAAGTGATGATTAGGCCGAAGATGGAAGCGAGTTTCACCCGGAATCCTCTTACACAGAGGAACTGGCTATCATACCTCTAACTGCCGGAACACAACAATGCCGTTAACATAGTTGTTATGGCGACAGACTTAGACATGATGGTGGTAGCTTGCCAGGTGGACTTAGAACAAGTCTATTGTTTATCAACTATTTGTCGCCAACTTTACCGTTGTCATCTCTGACTTAGAACAGAGTCACAAAAAAAAAACATTGCTGTTAAAAAAATCGGTTCAACAAATGGGCGTAAAAGTGTAACGAAATTGTTATAAAAATGGCTGTTATCATATACCAGTGTCCAAGACCGTTAAAAAATATACTTGGTTACATTTATTTCCTTTCGTGGCTCTAGTGATTCCTTGTGTCTCCTTGACGTATTGTAAACTAAAAATATATCGCTCCACGTAATCTTCATTTACTAGTTTTATTTCTATAGGTTATGGGCCTAGTTTTATTTGTACAAAAACAAAACTTATATTCACATTTCTAGTATATGTTAAGATATTATGTTGTAATGAAATTACGAGTCCAATATAATAATCCTCACATGTATCTTTGAACAGTATCATCCACGATCCTCCTTCGTCCTGGAACGGCTCGATATGCCACGTGTATCCATCGTTCGTCTCGCTGTAGTAGATCTTCACGGAGTAAAACACCATGAAGCAGGTTATTATATTCAGCATCGCCATGAACAAGGGTATCGCTTGCATCCTGGAATACAAAACACAAAAAACTTTATTTTCACACTTTTGAATAGTCAAGGTCTGCCAGTCAAATAGATGAAGCTAATTCTACCACGCTAGCGACAACAGCAGCAAGTTGTTTTGAAATAAAACACACTCACCGACCCTATCTCCAGCGCGGCAGTTGCACGTTCCAAAGAGTAGATCCTATCGAGAAGAACATGCAAGAAACTCTTGTTGTCAGTGTTTTAATAGTTTGATTTATTTGTTGATTTCGGACAAAGAAATTAAATACTCATAACTTAATGAATTTCGAAAAGCCTTTATCATTTTTGCCTAAAGACATGGACTGCTGGAAATAGGTCTCCTCTAAGTTTCACCACATCGTACGGTCCTGCGTTTCGCATACAGTTTTCACCAGGGCACTAGTCCACCTTGTGAGAGGTCATCAACGGTGCGCTCCAGAACCTTTGCCCCTATCTGCAGCATGATTGTGTAAAGTGTTTCGTCAAAACTGCGATTCATTTTCTTACGATAACGTATTTTTACACAAATCTAAGCAAAATAATCACCTGCCAGGGTTGCGGAATTTGTTCGAAAGAGTTATCGCGGCCCTGGAACGCAAAGGACATTAGGAGGAACACGGATAGGTTTTAGTTAGTAATATAAGAATCTGACACACCATTCTGCTACGCCCAAAGCGGCAAAAATCATTTGAAGATTTCCCCTAAAACAAAAAGGCAAAGGGATCACAGTGCCTTTGCCGAAATACGTTATAGTACCTATCCAATTTGAATAGAATAGAATAAAAAACATTAATTCTGCACAGACACAAAACTGAAGCTAAAGCACAAAATTAAAGAAATAGTAGTAAGTACAGAATTGCGTTGAGCATGCCTTTAGGGTCACCATCTCAATATTTACTGGGCGTCTGACACCCAGTGCTGGTTGGCTGCGACCAGAAAAATCTACAGTAAGTTAAAAGGCTTACACCAAGAGTATGTCCCGCCTCTCGATGTAGTCTTTCAGCACGTTCATTGCCCCCGGCATGCGATACATCTGGATCAGACGGTTCAGCATCAGGAACTGCTTCGTCGGAGTCACTCGGACCTTGTCTTCTGTATAACACATTCAGAAGATTTATTCTATCTAGAAGAGCTCCATTTACACTTCGTAATGCTTGACTGTACCATACAGTAACATTGATGCATCAAATTACTGCTTCCTTTTTTAAAAATACTGTTTAGACTGCAAATTTCATCACTGTTTCAGCTTGAGGGACTACTTATATTAAATCACATGGAGTAAGACAGGCTTTTCTCTTTAATATAATTAATTAATAATCTCTTATTGCGAGATTTTCTTCGCATATAATAGAGTTATGGGTTTAAATAGGTTATACATTTGTTTTCCTATTTCTCCAGCCAAAATATTCTTAACCTAAGGTGGATTCTCGTCGAACTTATTCGTGTGCTAAGAATGACGTTAGAAATGACACTTGCTGTAAAACGTTGACTCTTGATTTAGTTGTCAATATATATAGTGTAAAACAATAATATCATACCGTGATAATCATAGCGCGCAGACTCCAAGTTTTCGAGAGGGAGGCATCCTAACAAGTCCGTGATGAAGCCCCCTTTAATGTAGTTGGATGCCGTGCTGAACGGGTGATACACCAGGATGCCAACGTCGTTGAAGTAGCCGATCAGCATGCGTTGGAAACTGACACACAAACATATATAGGTGAGGGCTTGGCGAAAGAGCATATGTCACAGCTAGCAGAGTACAGCACAATTCATTTCTCCGTTAATAAGGGCTACTTTTCAATGGCTAGCATTTTTCCAGACATTTTTATTATTTGAAATGTTTTGCTCTTGACTCTAGTAGGTCAGAGATAACAAAGTCTACGATGGAGCGAGCTCATGCAGAAGTGACCTGTTAACTCTAACACTAGAAATCAATGAAATGCACGATTTGTGGTAAGAATTAACTCCGAGAAAAAAAGATCGAGTAGTCAGTAGGTACATTTTTTGCTCGCATAATCTATCCAAATGTAGAACAGCTGATCTTTTTTGGGAGCATAATATATTATTACTAGCTGACCCGTGCAACGTCGTCTTCGTAACATTTTTCATTACTGTCCCGCTCCTATTGACCTTAGCGTGATGATATATATATATATCCTATAGCCTTCCTCGATAAATGGGCTATCTAACACTGAAAGAATTTTCGAATCGGACCAGTAGTTCCTGAGATTAGCGCGTTCAACCAAACAAACTCTTCTGCTTTATAATATTAGTATAGATAATGCCCTGTATAGCAAACTGATGTTTAGAAAGATAGTGCCACACATCATGTGTTATGGATTGGATGCAAGCGACTACCACAGATCACTGAGAGCACGAATTCGCAGTGCTACTAGCGATACAGCGTAAATCACGGGACAGCGCGCAATAGCGATGGACATCTTTCGGTGTAAAAGGGTAACGTGATTTCAATTCTCGCCCATCGCATCCACGTCTCACCTCGCCGGTGTAAAACCACCATAGTCCGATGGGACAGAGATCAGGAGTAAGACTGACAGCTAAGCGTGCTTTCCGAGGCACTGAGGTTGGCAACCTCAAATCTGGCGGTTGGGAGTGTCATGCTCACTCAAAAAAACTCTAATGGTTGAGACGAATGGGCCTGGCGCATGTGATGGCGCCATCGGTTGGGACTAGTCATTTCTCAGCTGCCATGGTTTATTTTAATTTACTTTTAATTATTTATTTGAATTTTTCCTTTTTTATTCCGGACGTTTTATCATGCTCGTCACATCGTTCTCACATGTATGTATAATTTCAACACGTTGTCAACACTTAGTAACAATTTATTATTTTTAAAATAGTGTCCGTGGAGTTTCTTGCAAGTTCTTCTCCATAGAGATCTACGCTTTAGAACGTGCAAATAGCTTCATCTTTTTGGGCCGACCGACCTTGGCAATTCAAAAG
Organism: Ceramica pisi; assembly: GCA_963859965.1. Lineage (NCBI taxonomy): Eukaryota > Metazoa > Arthropoda > Insecta > Lepidoptera > Noctuidae > Ceramica > Ceramica pisi. The sequence goes on along the minus strand of OY982531.1, from coordinate 24,998,689 downwards.
TGCCTGTAAATGGTTTAATTAAAATAAATGTTTGAGCTGTGTTGTATCTAACCTCCAAACTCCAGGCTTTCACAGGGCATGACAAAACTCTATGACACTTTCAAGCTATTATAGTCTTCCTGATCTATTTCGGCCAATCCCAACAGAGACTAGCCACCCGGCGCGGGACATATTAAAGTGCTCAAGTGTGTGCGCAGACATGAGCACTCCCTCAACCATCACTCTTATATTCCAATGGGACAGCAACCCGTCATGAGCGGACAGAGATCTGGCACAGGATCAACAGCTTTTGCTTTCCAGGAATGTCACACCACTTCTTCCAAATTCCGGGTTGTCACAGTGAACTAACAGAAAAACCCAATAACCCTTTTTTGCCCGACCTGGGAATTGAGCCCAGCACTCCACGCTCGGCAGACGCGCTTGCAACAGCGAGACCAATGGAGCTGTTACAGTTAAAGCTCGTCTGCCTAGCCTTTTCCCAACTAAATTGGGGTCGGCTTCCAGTCAAACCGGATTCAGCTGAATACCAGTGTTTTACGAGGAGCGGCTGCCTACCAGACCTCCACAACCCATTAACTGGGTAACATGATACCTTGGTAAAACTGGAGTCAGATTTACTGGCTTCTGACAATCCGTAACGACTGCCAAAGATCTACAAATGAGAAGATGGTCACCCATCCATAGACCAACTTTGGCAAGCGTTGCTTAACCATCAAGATCGACCCGTGCGGCTGTTATTATTTAGCCACGAGCGCCTCTATCATGTCATAATTAGCGTTGAAAATGCCGAAAATGACAATTTGTTTCTTTTTCACGGAAAAAACAAGCAGGCCGACGCCCGCCGGAGTCGCGGGACTATTCGAAAGAGATACCGCGGCTCCGGAACACAAAGGGCAATGAAGGAACATGGATGGGTTTTAGTCAGTAGAAGTCTGACACTCCCTCCCGCTACACCCAGAGCGGGAGGAGTCATTGGATGATTTCACATCCCTAAAAAAAAAAAAGAAAAAGCAGAGGTATACATACATGTCGAAGTAGGCAGACAGATCCAGGAACAGCGTCACGTAGTAGAGGAAGGGCCACTGCAGCACGAGGTAGGTGTAGTGAGGGAACAGCTGGCCGGAGCACAGCGCGCACGTCATCCGGAACCACTCGTAGCGCAGCAGGTAGTTGCCGTCCGGCCGGATCGTGTAGCGCGGGAACACGTAGCTGGCGGGTAAACTCTTCATAAACAGGGTGTTAAAGAAATTCGTGGTCATATTTCGGGATACGGTTCTATATCTGATATACAGTAAAGAAACAGGGACAAAAAAAAAATCGGCCAAGTGCGAGTCGGACTCGCGCACCGAGGGTTTCGTACAAACCTGTAGGTATATTATTTTAAGAAGCAAAAGTTGCTTTTTTAACAACACGCAAACGTGTTGTTGTCCCCTGGTGGTGCTAAACAGGTGACACTAACTGCCTCCGTCGTCTAGTGGTTATACCACCTGATTCAGACCCAGAGGCCCCGGGTTCGATTCCTAGCGGGGGCAAATTTTTTGGTAGGTTTGGTTGGTGGTAGGACTTGTTATAAGTACGCCTGGCAAGCTACCACCATCATGTCTAAGTCTGTCGCCATAACAACAATGTTCACAGCATTGTTGTGTTCCGGCAGTTAGAGGTATGATAGCCAGTTCCTCTGTGTAAGAGGATTCCGGGTGAAACTCGCTTCCATCTTCGGCCTAATCATCACTTTCCATCAAGTGAGATTTGGGCCAAGAGTTTCCCCGTTTTGTATATAAAAAAAAACATAATAGTTCCAAAAAAATCACCTTTCAAGCAGTAAAAATTGCTAAATTCTTTACTGTCAATTGGATAATGGATACATAAAGTCACCCTGAATATGACCACTCATTTTTGAAAGACCATGTAGAACAGTTATGGAGGGTGTACAGGTCGCTAGCACAATAAGCATATGCGCGCACTGGTGACTTTTTGTCCAAGTGACAGTACATTTGTTTCTTTCTTAATTGTGAAGTCCAACAGAGATATATATACTGTCACGGTGACAAAAGTCATCAGTGCGCGACTAGGCACTTCCGGAAAAAGATGACTATAACAACAATATTGATATTAAAACAAGACAAGTGACAGTGATTTACCGTAAAATGGACAGAAACTCAAGTTTATTGAAAGGATCCTGGAACTCGGAGTCTGGCTCATGTTTCCTGCGGAGCCGGAAGTGCATCAGATTCGACGTCCGAGGTGGCAGCTCGTACTTCACGAACGAGGGCACCGGCATCTGCAGCCGTTGGAACTCCTGAAAAAAAAGGGCAGTAACCGCTTGGAATTCATTGGCATCCTTCCAACGGCTCTTTAATTAGTCCAGTCAAATTATCATAAAATATGGGTATGGGTGGGGGTATCTTGCTTTTATATTATGTACTAGCTGACCCGTGCCCACTTCGTTGGGCGGTAAACATTTTAACTTGTGATGAAATTATTAGTGTGGTTCGGTTAGTACTGACTGCTATGATTTATTTCCTGACGGCCAAAAGGAGGGTTTTGTTTTTATTGCATAATAATATGTATGTCGCTAGGCTAGCGAGCTGCTGCGAGCGCTCAGCGTTAGACTCCCTGTCCCTTGTTGCAGAGCCATGCTGCTTTAAATCACTGAGACGCTGTGCACGTTCAGCGCTAGATTCCCGAGCACGGACCTGCGATGTTCTCCAGCTTTGGTGAGCAAGCCGCTGTGAACGCTCGGAGCTAGATTTCCCAGCGAGTGCTTGCGAAATAATTTCTCTATTCCTCGAGAGGCTCTTCCGTACGGCGTACTCGAGCTGCTCTTGTCTGGGATGTCTGACGGGAAAGTTGTGATATCCTTTAAGGCATGATAAACAATCGCTGAAACTGTCCGATATCCCAAAAACAGAAATATCGCAGCAATTCGAACTCGAAGAATAAGAACGAAGTAATATTGTAATTGTGTTTTGAGAAACCGAGCAACCAAAACAATTTTAAAGACCAACAACATTCAATCAACTACGTACAACTTACCTACCAAACGACAAAAGTTAAATAATAACTGGAGAGGGTCATTAATCCGCGGAAAATCTTAACACCACGATTCAGAAGAATGACGTAATTGCACAACGCCGTCTATGGGTAATGGATAAAACGTCGTCCGTTCAAAGCATGTTCTAATGCGGTTCGTGAATGGACGGCGCGGGCGGCGTTTTGCGATTTAGTAATTTTATATTATCTTCGAAACTATTCAACCAATTGACATACTGTTTTAGGAAAATCGTATCTCTATGATGTTTTTGTGATCAAAATAACATTTTTTTCGATAAGGTTTAATATTTTGTTGTTTAAAAAATCGTCCAAAGATAAGTACGCCGAAAAATACTTTTTTTAACACATAAAAGCTACTATATCTGCTAAAATATAAAAGATAGAAATATGGTGCCGCGGACTTTTTTGTAGAACTATTATAGGCGGACCAGGTTGCCATACATTGTTTTCAATTATATACAACTGTTAAGGCAGCGCACGCAAATAACTCTGTTGTAAGAGCTATTTTTTTCCGCCTGGATAGACAAAAATTGAGACAGTTCGACTAATATCCATGATATCTTTATAATTTATAGCCTATAGCACTCACGGATAATGTAGCTTTCTATCAGTGAAACAATTTTTCAAATCGGACCAGTAGTTCCTGAGATTACCCCCTACATACAAACTTACAAACTTACAAACTTACAAACTTACAAACTTACAAACTTACAAACAATTTTACCTCTTTATAATATTAGTATAGATGTATGTGTTTGTGTATACAGAGTGTAAGGGACAGCTCTCCAGAAACTGATAGGGTGATTTCAGTATATCGTACTAAGTTGACCGGTACATGAAATTATTTCAGGAACTTTATGGGAATCCAATAAAACTGATTAGTTTAATTACCTCACACGCAATGTATCGCTACCTCTGCAAAACGCACGCAGCGAACGGCAGCGCAGCGAGCTTTCGAAAGGACAGCCGCGCTCGCCCCACGTGTTTAACAGCTGATTTCATGCGTCGTTCATTAGTTTTTTTTTCTTTTCTTCAGTTTAGCTGTGTTATTTACATTAATGGAGTTCTGCATACAGATAATGTAACTTTACATTGAAACAAAGCAATAAAAACTGAAAAAAAAACGAAAAGAAAAATAATAATCCTGTGAAAATTTCCACTGGAATATGATTCAAAATAAGGAGCTGATTGCACCCTGTTAATTTGTGGAGGGCTGTCTTGTTTATTGTATTTTTTAAATTATGTTTCGGTTCCTATGTATATTCTTTGTTTGTTAAAATTGTTAAACTTCATATTTGCACCAAGTATTGCCCCATTTCATGTCATGGCTGTCTCTTTCCATTCCTGGTTGCCTGGAAGAGATCGCAGAATGCGATAAGGCCGCCATATTATGTACATTTTTTAGTTTTAGGCTTTCTTGAGATTTTTTTTAGTTTAGTGTAAATAAATAAATCTCGCAATGAAAGATAATAAGCTAGAAACTTCTAAAGTTCGTCGAGTCGAAGCTCCAAGGTCTTGAGCATTGACGCCGAATTGCTAGTTTGTCGGTTTTCTACCGGTTACATTTTGGGGGATGTGCGACGGAATTGCATAATTCATTCCGCCAAGCCCGTTCCATCATCGGACCACAAGACGAACGGCGATGCGCCACCGGTACATGGTGGACATCCCACCTACCGCACTGGGTTCTTGTCCAACTCCTACGTTATTTCCACCATTAAACTTTGGAATATGCTACCCCTTGACATCAAGAAGTCTGAGTCAAAATTTTCTTTTAAACTTAAACTCCGAAAGCACTACTTAAAAGCCTGTCATTCGTAGATTGGTCTCGTCATAATTATTGCAAGTTCTCTTTATAAAACATCATATTTATTAGTTTATAATTTTAGCATATATATGTATTTTATTAGTTTATGTTATTATATTATTTGTGTAATGTATTGAAAAGATTCAATTTAAATGTTTTTATTATTTGTTGTTGTACACCTACCACAATGTAGTCTTTTTAACCCAAAGGTTGGCTGGTAGAGAATGAATTGTTGCATTAAGTCCGCCCATGTAACACTATTGTGCATAAAGTTTAAATAAATAAATAAATACAAAACGTTTTGGGAACACATTCATAGTGCGTACAGCTAAGGAGTGGAATTCCCTGCCGGAGTCTGTGTTTCCTGACAGCTACCACCTGAGAGCATTTAAGTCATGAAAATTCAGCGGCTTCATACGAAAATGCAATCTTTTACTTCCCCGAAGGTAGTTGTGAATTACAAGACTAGTAAAGAGAAACACTAATGGTTGTCTTACTGGAGATTTCTTGACGTCATTAATAGCTTTAACTATCTGAGGATCAGCCAGGGCTTTCGCCAGAGCCTTCCTGGGTATGCACATCACTTCCACGTGGGTTACGGCCCGGATAGTGTAGTATGCTGGCAGACCTGCAGGATGTCAATTTTGTTAATATAGTGCCTCGGAAAGCACGTTAAGCCGTTGGTCCCGGCTGTCATTTGTAGATCTTTGGCAGTCGTAACGGATTGTCAGAAGCCAGTAAAATCTGACTCCAGTCTTGCCAAGAAGTACCATGTTACCCAGTTAATGGGTTGTGGAGGTTTGGTAGGCAGCCGCTTCACGTAAAACACTGGTATTCAGCTGAATCCGGTTTGACTGGAAGCTGACCCCAATATACTTGGGAAAAGGCTAGGCAGATGATGAGTGTACTAGCGCACATATCCAGTTTTCCCCGTAAGAATTCCGGGAAATACTCTCTCTACACTCCGCAAAAAACCTTCATGCCAATTTTTTTGATAGTTTGCAACCTGTTCGTGTACGTGTTCTTGGGATAATAACCGACTTCCACGCCTTCGAAGTCGCTGGCAAAACAAGTTCTAACTAATTAATAAAAAAGAACGAAACATATTTATTTTAATTACTTACGTAACAGACAGATCAGAGCTCCAAAATGGTTCTTTGAGGATAGCGTACCAATACACTTCCGAGAGGTGGGATCAAGAATCTAAAAAAGTTGAAAATTCAGGTGTAATTAACTCCAGGGTTGTAGAATTAGTTCGAAAGAGTCACCACGGCCCTGGAACATTAGGAGGAACACGGATGGGTTTTAGTCAGTAGGAGTCTGACACTCCCTCCTGCTTTACCCAGCGCGGGAGGAGTCATTGGATGATTTCCCATCCTTAAAAGAAAGGTGTAATTAACTAGAGTTTACAAGTATGGAACTTTATCATTTAGAAGGTACACTTTTACATTTTTTTGAGAAGATTCTGAAAAAACCAACGAAGTTGAAATAGAAGTTATTAGGTCAATAAAACCGGTCAAGTGCGAGTCGGACTCACACTCGGAAGATTCCGTAAGATAAAAAAAAAACACGTGTCAGTCCCAGTCTTGTAAGGGGGCTCCCTTACAAGACTGGGACTGACTTTAATGTTTAATCTAATTTCTAAATAATAACATCTCGACGGGTCGATCTTCCAGGTTCCATGAAGTAAGATCATCCAGTCTTGCCATGAAGTACCGTGTTAATGGGTTGCGGAATGTGGAGGTCTGGTAGGCAGCCGCTCAACGTAAAACACTGGTACTCAGCTTAATCCGGAATCAGATAATTAACTGGAAACCGACACCAATATAATTGGGAAAAGGCTAGGCAGATGATGAATTTTAATAATTTGTTGTTATCTTAGCGCGAGTGGCAATAGAAATACATTCTGTGAAAATTTCAACTGTCTGCCTACTACGGTATTTGATATACATCCCGCTGACAAACAAACGGACGGATGGACGGGCGTATGGACGGAAACGGACGGATGGACAGACGGACGGATGAACGGAGACGGACGGACGGAAGGAATTTTATTACTAGTAATAGTTTAATGCGACTGAAGACGTACTGGTAGCAGCTGGATGAGAGTTGCCGCCAAATGGCGTACACTTGGAGAGGCCTATATCCAGCAGTGGACTGTTATAGGCTGATGATGATGATGATGATGATGATGATGAAGACGTACTCGGGAAGAAGAATCCTGTCTTTGTTTATGTAAATATGCCTGCTGACCTCACAAATCCCCTGTTTGATGACGTACATCTCGTTGATAAGCTCTCCAGTGTTGAGCAGGATCTCATTGGGCGCCGAATAAAACAGTTTCACTGATGACGTCACAGCCTTTAGGTCTTCCTTGTTGACCATCTGTAACACACCAGATTTGATTATAGGTAATTTTACTGAAAAAAACTTATTCATCCGTCTGATAGATTTCCAAAGAATTTTGGACCCGTATTTTTTTCTTTTATCATTTCGTAAATTAAAAACCAGCCAAGTGAGAGTCGGATTTGCGCACGAACGGTTTCGGGTCGGTTCGGTATCTATAAAAACGGAGACTTCATGTCTGTTGTTTGGGAGCATCCTTAAATATTTATTTTATTTGTGTTATAGCGGCAACAGAAATGCATCAACTTTGAAAATTTCAACTGTCTATCTATAACGGTTCATGAGATACAGTCTGGTGACAGACGGATAAAACCGACGGACGGAAGGCATTACTAATGCTCCGCTGTCGGTCCCGCCCTTTAAATACGGAACCCTAAAAAAGAACCTGGATTAGGCTGGCACAGGAGCTGTGGGTGATGATGATGAGACCAGAGGGTGATTCATGGCAGGGAGAGAACCTCTCGTCCCGGCCGCCGTGGTAGAAGCGGGCGTCGGAGGCCACCGTAGGCGCGGGCCTGTGGACGGTGAGATAAGGGTGGCTCCCCGTCCGACCGTCTTCTGACGACAAGCCGTCGACGGCGCGTTCGTGTCACAGAGGGGCCCAAAAGGGCCGACGCATGCCGGAGTCGCGGGACTATTCGAAAGAGATACCGTGGCCCCGGAACACAAAGGGCAATAAAGGAACATGGATGGGTTTTAGTCAGTAGAAGTCTGAAACTCCCTCCCGCTCCGCCCAGAGCGGGGGAAGTCATTGGATGATTTCCCATCCCTAAAAAAAAAAGGGTGATTCATGGCTGAAATCATAATCTTCATCATTTTATTATCAGACAACTGAGCCCCATAGATAAATACACAAAATTAAAATATACTTAGGTATTATTTATTAAGTGTATTGTTGTATGTTCGCAAATAAAAAGGTACATGGTAGCAATCCCGATATGAACTATTCTAATGTCAGTGACCATGAAAGTTTAAAACAATCTATACTAATATTATAAAGCAGTTGCAGTTAGAAGAGTTTTTTTGTTTGTTTGGTTGAACGCGCTAATCTCAGGAACTACAGGTCCGATTTCAAAAATTATTTCAGTGTTAGATAGTCCATTTATTGAGGAAGGCTATAGGCTATATAAATCATCACGCTAAGACCAACAGGAGCGGAACAGTAATTAAAAATGTTACGCAGACGACATTGCACGGGTCAGCTAGTCTATAATAAAATATACTAAAAACAATAATCTATACATATAATAAAATAGTAAATCGTAGGTGTATGTTTTCAATTGGCGAGAAAACTACTGAACCGATTTTGTTAAAATTTTACATAAATAATCTATAATATAAAAATTAATCGCTGAATGCGTTGCTAAGCGCAAATCTCGAGCACATGAATTGAGAAAGTTGCCAGTTGACGGGAGCGAACCTTAGAACTATAGCTACGTTATGTTGTCGGTGTCGTGTCGCGTAAACGTCCTCGGAAATGTCGAAAAGCGACACCTTTCGGGCAAAAGTCCTCCTTCAAGAAAAAATAAATGCCAACAAATAATATACGCACCCTCAAGAAAGGTATGGCCAGTATGTACATGCTGCGGTTTCTGCCGACGATGTTCTGGTACACATGCTCCGGGAGATCGTGGAATATGTTCGAGGTTTTCTTGTGGGTCATCTTGTACGCCTGGACAGAATGGAGACAGCATAAGGCTGCGTTTCCACCAGAGATGTGCGTGGATGCGTAGCGAGGGATGTGTTTGTTAAGAACCAGTAGAATCGCTTGCGCTGAGCTAGGCTAGGTAAATTAAGCAATTCTATTTGGTTCTTAACCGACACATCCGTCGCTACGCATCCTTGCACATCCGTGGTGGAAACACAGCCTAAGTCTGAGGACGTGCTGTGTATAGACATATCAGACTGATCCAAAAGTAATGATGAATCGGTTCAAATTTTTAACCGACTTCCAAAAAAAGGAGAGGAAAGAGGTTGTCAATTCGGCGGGTATTTTTTTATGTATGTACATCGATTACTACGAGGGTTTTGGTCCAATTTGTGTGATTATAAGTTCGATGCGGCATACTGGCCATTTATTCCCGTAAAAATTTAATTCAGTTTGGCTCAGTAATTTTTATTTTATTGCTTATTTCGATCTCTGTGTAGACGAATACGTCGTCCAAGTATCGCCACTTTAAAAAAAAACCCGTCGTATTGAGAACCTCCTCCTTTTTTGGAAGTCGGTTAAAAATTAAAAATAAAAAACTTTTTTTTAACAACCGATTTCGGAAGTCGGTGTTAATAAAACCAAAAACACCGACTTCCGAAATTAAGGTTATTTTATACTTTGTCGTGATTTTTTGGAAGCCGGTTATATTTTTTATAAAAACAGTTTTTCGTACTAATAATAAAGCTGAAAAGTGTTTTTGAATGTTATTTAAGAAAATAGTTTTGCATTTAATAGCCCGGTTCTTGAGGAAGGCTACAGGCTATATAACATTACGCTAGGGCCCATTTTAATATGATTATTGTTTCCCCCATTGGCTGACCATCCATTATACCCTGAAATTCCTTCGTGTCTCGAAATACACGTTAAGCCATTGGTCCCGGCTGTCATTTGTACATCTTTGAAAGTCGTTACTGGTGGTCAGAACCCAAAAAAAAATGAACACCAGTCTGGCCAAGAATATCTTGTTACCTTTTACTGGGTGGAGGCCGAGATTGGCAACCGCGCCTTGTAAAATACTGGTAGTTACTTACCAATTCAGCTACATCCAGTCAGACTCAAAATTCAAGATTCTTGCTTACGGAGTATAAAGATAGATAGAATACTATTTATTATGTACACCATATAAGTTACAGAAAATATAGATGAAGAAAGCATTACATAGGGTGACACAATGGGCGGCCTTATCGCTAAGAACGATCTTTTCAAGACAACCTTTGGATGGATTTTAAAAAGAAAGGAAATACAGTACTGTATGTAGTCTTAGGTGTACGGTTTATATGAATAAATACATGATAGATAAATAAATATAAGTATAATTATGAAACAAAAAGCATAGAACCCAAGTAAAACCGATCAAAGAGAAAGGTTGTTTGACCATTGTTTTAAAACTGGACAAAGATTGAGCACGTCTCCACCGCCACACCGCTTGAACCGTAAAAGATTTGTGGTAGAAGCTGATGGAACGCATCGGCATCTCTAATCCCAAGTTTTCCGATGACCTCAGATATCTATTATGTGTGTCATGAAGGAACTTAAAACGCTCTTTTAGGTAAGTGGGGGGTGTAGGATTGAACAGAATACTGTAGAGCAGAAATAAAATATGATAATCCCGGCGAAGATGAATGGGAAGCCACTTGAGCTTTGTGCGAAATTCAAAGATGTTTGCGCAGGCCAAAAATAAATCTTATGCAAAAGTTTTGAAGACGCTCAAGTTTATCGAGTTGTGCCTGAGTGAGATCAAGATAACTGACAACAAGCTACATGCCAAATTGCAGCTTTCTACGATCAGATTTTTTGGGTTCCGTAGCCAAATGGCAAAAACGGAACCCTTATAGATTCGTCATGTCTGTCTGTCCGTCCGTATGTCACAGCCACTTTTCTCCGAAGTATAAGAACTATGCTGTTGAGTAGATGTATTCCGTAAACCGCATAAAGATTTTCACACAAAAAACAATAAATTTTGGGGGTTCCCATACTTAGAACTGAAACTCATTTTTTTTTTTCATCAAACCCTTACTTGTGCGTATCTATGGATTCGCGTCAAAAATGATACTGAGGTTTCTCATATAATTTTTTTCTAAACTGAATAGATTGCGCGAGAGACACTTCCAAAGTGGTCAAAAATGTGTCCCCCCCCTTAACTTCTAAAATAAGAGAATGATAGAACTAAAAAAATATATGATGTACCATGTAAACTACCAGCGAAAATTGGTTTGAACGAGATCTAGTAAGTAGTTTTTTTTTAATACGTCATAAATCGTAAATCGCAACTTTTGCTTATAATATAATACCTACAGGTTTGTACGGAACCCTCGGTGCGCGAGTCCGACTCGCACTTGGCCGGTTTTTTTGGCTGAGCGGTGTCGTTCAGTCTCTCACTCTGTCACTCAGTAACGGCTGAGTTTTAATTAGGATGATAGTAATTAATTATAACCTTATCAGTGTGCCAGCAGAGCTGCAGATACGCGATGAAACGCTTCATCAACAAAGGGTCCACTTCGTTCCTGATCAAGAAACTCTTCACCACGGCTATGCGAGAGTCATAATTCTCCCTAGAAATAAAATATGTATCTTAAACTAAAGTGTTTTTTTTTTACTTTTGATAGGCACGCGTTCGACCACTATCTCACCTGATTGTAAACGATTGATGCGGTCTAAGATGGAGCACGCTTGCCTAGAAGTAGCCTATTCATTCTTGACTAAGGTTCCCAGGTTGTAGCTATCAGGAAACATAGACTCCGGCAGGGAATTCCACTCCTTTGCTGTTCGCACTATGAATGTGTTACCAAAACGTTTTGTGCGTGTGGGTGGGATGTCCATACCATTTACCGGTGGCGCAGCGCTGTTCGTAATGTGGTCCGATGATGGAACGGGCTTGGTGGAGCTAAATTGTGCAAATTGATCGCACATTCCCCAAAATGAAACCGGTAGAAAACCGACAGGCTAGCTACTCGGTGTCGATGCTCAAGACTTTGGAGCTGCGACTCGACGAGCCTATCATTGCCGATGATCCTCTTGGCTCGTTTCTCAATTGAGTCAAGGGTATCAAGCTGGTCTTTGGCAAATCCGTCCCAAATATGGGTAAATCTCGGAATGAGACATAATAAGCTGGAAACTATACCTACATCTTCATTTTGGCGTTCTTAATGTTGTATCAAAAGTCTTATTAAATTTCGTTTCTGCGACGTTATTGAAGGTCGTATCTCTATCGCACAAAGTGGTTTTTTTTTTTCACGAATATCTCGGCTTCTACGGCTCCAATGGTACCTACCTAATATCAAAATTGTAGAGCGTAAAAATTTTGTGACAGTTCCTCCCGCTCTTGGCAGAGTGGAGGGGAGTGTCAGACTCTTACACACTCAAGCCCAACCGTGGACCGCGGTAAATGACACAGCTTAGCTCATCGCTTGCTTGTCAGAGAGAGATGATTGTACTTCGGAGTGTGCCCAAGAACTCCACTACCATATCCCACCGGCTCCCTTCTACCATCGGACATTTAGACGCACACTACAACTTGGATGGTAAGTTGCAGTACTTCTACCGTACTTTGTTACTATTCCACCAAATCGCATTAAGCGTTTTCAGGTGTCTTTCATAATGCGCACAGCAAAGGAGTGGAACTCTCTGCCTGCATCTGTGTTTCCGAACGCTTACAACCCTAATCTTTTCAAAGTTAGAGTGAACAGGCTACATCTGGGTAAGCTCGCTCCGTCGTAGACTTTGTCTCTGTCATCTTTGACCTAGACTAGAGTCAAGAACAATCCCATATGAAATTTAGAAAAAAAAACATTTTACGAACAATTCCGCAACCAGATACAGGATTACCTTAAAGCCGTGGTGACCATGATCGTAGCGGAGTACACAGCCTCCATACAGAAGCGCAGGACGACGCACATCTCCAGGATGAGCAACGTGTACATCACGTGCCGCCAGTCTGTGGAGCTCCAGGTCTGCCTGTGATCTGCACATAGGTAACTTTATACGTTTGTCACGCCTAAATCGCCGAACCAATGTAGAAGAATTTTGGTATAATTTCATCAAAATCGGTTCAGATTTTCAGACGTGAAAGCATTACTAACCAACTAACTCGTTTTTGCATTGTTAATAGTAATGTTACGCGCCAGAATTCATGCCGGGTACACAACGTACTACTAACGCCCTCTAGTATCGAGTAGTGGAACTAATTGGGTCACGATCTTTCTAGACTTTTCGATGCTAGAACATTCTCGATGTTTCGACACCTAGTCAGTCGGGACCGGTATGTTCCCGAACTTTCTAGATATTTCCATTCTCGAAGGAAATTACTGTGGGACTATATAAGGTGCGCATCGCTCGCGACTAAGTCAGTATTGAATTGGCGATACAAGCAATACATCGGAAGCGATCTTCAACTGCGAGTTAAGTGAAGTGAAGTGTTTAATAGTGCGATTGTGTATTATAATTAGTGCGTTTAAAGTGATAATTAGTGTTGATTATTAAAGTAATTTTTGGTTAATTAATCGGCTGTTTTTACTGTCACGAACCCCAAGCTCGTAACAGTAATGTAAGCCTTAGCTACATTATTATGTTTTGTTCTAATTTATAAGCTTTGAATTGTAAATTTCATCCAAATGTCCAGTTAGTGACTTTTGCGCGGAGCAATATCACTATCTAACCTTCCTAACAAAGTTACACATCTATACGAATATTATGAAGAGTAAAGTTTGTGACGTTGTACGGAGGTAAAATTTGTGACGTTGTACGGAGACGGAGGTAAAGTTTGTGACGTTGTACGGAGGTAAAGTTTGTGACGTTGTACGGAGGTAAAGTTTGTGACGTTGTACGGGGTAATCTCTGGATCAACTGAATCAATTTTGAAAATTCTTTTACTAATAGAAAGCCACGTTATTTGTGATTGTCATAGCCTCATAGGCCATATATTTACCCGAAAAATACCACTTACAGTCAGTTAGCTTGTAATTTTACCAGCTTTTGCCTGAAACTTCGCTCGCGTTATTAAAGATTTTCGCTCTAACACGGTAACAAAATTTATCAAAATCTGTTCTGCGATGCTTAAAAGTTTTTTTTTTTTTAATATTTATGTATTCAGTATTGTATGTTATATTTAAAGTTGTTTTATTTTAACTTTTACACACGTGTCTACATTTCTTTTATTTGGCTCTCCTTTCGCAGGTAGGTATGCTGGATGAGATTTCTTTAGAAACAAGCATCACCTTTGTACCCATTTTTCTGTCTCTCATTTGTGTGTGTACATAAATTGTTAAATACATAATGTATAAAGTGAAAGCGTAATAAAACTCAGTATCACAGTTGTAATATATATTATGTAAGTTAAACCTCACAAAATCTAAGAAGTCCGATTTGACAGCAAAGTAGAGAGGGACAGAAGATGGCTTTACCCCTAAGTGTGAAAGAGACTAATTTTTTTGTCTCTTTCATACTAGTAAAGTAGAGTAATGTTGTATCCTGCTGTCAAATACGACTATAGATTATTTCGAAGGATAAGTCTGAAGTTTGATTTCACTTGACACATTTTTTATTAACAGTACAGGCTAAGGAAAAAAAACTTACTGGTAAAAGTGATCATCGAAATGGACCAGTAGAGGCCGAATGTCAGTCGATCGTCTATGGTCTCGATGTCCAATGGCTTATGGTCCCAAAAGGGGGTGTGCGTGAAGTTCGTCACCAGGCAGTAACCAGCCCTGTGGAACATAGAACACAGAAAGAAAGAAAGAAAAATGTTGCCCAATCATCTTTAATATTAAGTCTGTAAATAGCATATTCATCCACCTTATGTATCTGCCGTAGACAACAATTATTGGCTACTCATGTAATATTAGATGAGTAGAGTTGAAAGCTGTTGTTATCCCTAAAAATAAATAAATAATTAAATAAATAAACGTTTATCTGGGACTCGAACAAAATAGACAGAAATAAAATACATTAAAACTAACGATACGTAGTTATGAGTAGCCAACCCTTACCACGTATTGTTTCTGTAAACTAACATCACGCCATGCCACCCAGCTATTCCAGGTAGCCACAGATCTCAAGTATCTAATGGCCAATTCCAATAAAATTAACGTTAACCAAAACAGTTAAGAAATTGGATCGACAGATCGCTGTTGCTGGCCAACTGTGAGGTCCAGCCACAGACACACACATGAAGCCTTCAAGTAGGTAGTATATAAGCTTATGTAACCTAAGTTCAATTGTTCATTGTCATCGTAAAGCTCATGCTGAGCATACGTGTAATTAAATAAATATTTTTTTATACAAATCTTGCGTTCATATTTGACTAGGTACCTACATAATAATTAGCTAATTAACAATAATAACACAGATGTCTATACCAATACTATCTGACCCACGCAACTTCGTCTGCGTCACATCTGCAGCGCCATCTGCCGGCGCAAGTCCATGTCTAAGTCTATAGGCATCACGCTAAGACAAAAAGGAGCGGAGCATTAATGGAAAATGTGATGCAGATGAAGTTGCGTGGGACAGCTAGTAATTAATATAAACGCTTGTAAAGATGCCAAGTAGTTGGGGTTCCGATGTTAAAATGTTTTGTCCGTCTAACAGAATTTTTTCTTAAGATCTATGCAACGTTGGAATCTGACTTTTGGCCACAAAGTTAGGTCCAGATAACGAGGGAGATCTCCCGTGAAACATTATTTTCTTTCTAATAATTATGTATTTAATGGTGTTTTTCAAACGTTTTTTAGGGTTTCATACCCAAAGGTTAAAATGGGACCCTATTACTAAGACACTCGCTTGCCGAGGTTGGTTGACCATCTTAACATATCGAGTTTCCTCCGTGCCTCGGCGGTAAGCACGTTAAGCTGTAGGTCCCGGCTGTCATTTGGAGATCTTTGGCAGTCCTTACGGATAGTCAGAAGCCAGAAAATCTGACACCAGTTTTGCCAAGGAGTACCGTGTTACCCAGTTAATGGGTTGTGGAGGTCTGGTAGGCAGCCGTTCCACGTAAAATACTGGTATTCAGCTGAATCCGGTTTGACTGGAAGCCGACCCCAATGTAGTTGGGAAAAGTGTAGGCAGATGATGATTACTAAGACTCCGTTGTCCGTCCGTCTGTTCGTCTGTCACCAGGCTGTATCTTGTGGACCGTGATAGTTATACAGTTGAAATTTTCACAGATGATGTACTTTTTTTTTTTTTTTTAGGGATGGGAAATCATCCAATGACTCCTCCCGCTCTGGGTGTAGCGGGAGGGAGTGTCAGACTTCTACTGACTAAAACCCATCCATGTTCCTTCATTGCCCTTTGTGTTCCGGAGCCACGGTGTCTCTTGCGAATAATCCCGCGACTCCGGCAGGCGTCGGCCCTTTCGGGCCCCTCTGTGTTGCTGACTCTCTTTGAGGCGCGCGTGGAACACTAACGCGCCGTCGACACGGCCTGTCGTCACTAGACGGACGGACGGCGAGCCACCCATAGCTCGCCGTCCACAGGCCCGCGCCTACGGTGGCCGGAGGTCACCAGGTGGCCCCCGACGCCCGCGGCGTCCACCACGGCGGCCGGGACGAGAGGGTCTCCTCTCCCGCTCCGCCACCTCCTTCGCTAGCATGACTGCTTCGCAGAAGGAGGCAACGGCGTCCCATTCCGTCTCGCTCCGGACCATGGCTTGGACCAGGGCCGGACGCGAGAGGTCGCCGCCAATCGCCGTTTCGAGGACACGGCGGTGCGCCGCCCAAGCGGGGCACACCTGCACAGTGTGCTCTACCGTGTCCTCCGGTCGATCCTCGCAGACAGATGATGTACTTATTTCTAATACAACAAACATGATTTTTTTTTTGCTCGTTTTTGCTCGATACAATTAGACGCTTTAAATATTCACAGTATATTAAGTGATATATTTACTTTAAAAATAAATAATAAAATTAAAATAAAACAAATATATAAGGGGGCTCTCATACAACTAACGTGATTTTTTTTGCTCGTTTTTTATAAAATAATGGTACGGAACCCTTCAAGCGCGGGTCGAACTCGCACTTTGTACTTTAACCGACTTTAACATGCAATAATATTTATGTACTATAATATGAACGTACGATGGGACGAGGCATAGTTTAAGGCCGATGAAATTGGCATAAAACTGTCATGCCAACGTGCGACACGAATATGAAGAACAGGCAGTAGGAGAGATCCACACAGACCACCAGTTCCTTATGAAATCAGGCCCAACTCAGCTGACAACTCACCGAAAGCACATGAAGCCCTGCTGCATGGTGGCGACAAGGTAACAGGCGATGAGGAGCAGGAGGGTGTAGGACAGGAACCGGAGCACGTTGCTGCGGTACACGCAGGTCTCTTCGAAGCTCTTGAGGACGCGGAACAGCTGGAAGCACCAGATTGAAAAGCTTAAAGCCAGCGTAGATGACTTCTACGCCATTATGCGTAAAAAAAGTTTCTTCCGTGGTACGGCGAGTCCGGGGGAGCCGGAATAGTATCTTGAGGATGATTGGCGAGAGAACTGATTCGGTTCTGCTCAGTAGGTTCACTGAACTCCATGTGTTGCAAAACCGATGAGCCTACTGTGCAGGGCCGTACTGACTGGTTTATCTTTGTACATATTTAATTACTAACATTAGTAAAAGTAGAATTCTTATTACTAACAACATTGCCGTGTCTATATAATTATGGACTAAAAAAAAAACATTTTCCTAATCATCACTTTCCATCAGGTGAGATTTGGGCCAAGAGTATCCCCGTTTTGCATTTTAAAAAAAAGTTGCTCACCGGACACAGCATCTGCCCGGTCGCAGGATCCTCCCTTTTTAATGGAGGTTTGCGGGCCTTTATACCCTGTTCCGAATCATCATCATCATCCACAGCCTGACTTCTCCCACTGCTGAGCATAGGCCTCTCTTTTCTTGTTCCAGTCCCCACTCCTTTTTTTTTTTTTTGTAAATTCCTTACGCATGCCACGTCGTCGTTTGGGGAGGCACGACGTGGGTATGTGGGGCTTGCACCCACTAAAAACACCGCCTGTACACCTACTTTCACCTTTGAAGGGTGGACCACGAGTACTGTTATATACGACTTTCGCGACCCACCCGGTGCGGCCTTTCGGCTCCGTCTTCTTTGGGCTCCGAGGGCCCCCTCTTTTTTTTTTTTTTTGCCCGCCTCCGGGCTTCCATCTTCTTCGGCGATGTCCGGGTGCACTGGGACATCACCACACTCGAGGGACCGTACAGCGCGGGCGACAGACTCCCCGGATCTATCACCCGCTGGTCCCTTTTATGGCGGCATCAGGTCGGCATTTCGCTGCCTGCGCCGCCCCGCTCTCACGCGGCGATTAGGGTCAGCGAGGGGGTCTACCTCCCTGGCCCGCTCCGCCGCTTCCTTCTGCGAGACCACATCCTCGCAGAAGGACGCGACCGCCTCCCAGGCACTCTCGCTGTTTACCATAGCTTTGGCAACGGCTGGCAGCGACAGGTCCCCCCCAATCTCCGCGACAAGAGCACGGCGCCGCACCTCCCAGGCAGGGCACTGCTCGAGCGTGTGCAGGGCCGTATCCTGGTCGTGTCCACATTGGTGACATATGGGAGTCGCCTCCCGTCTTGCTACTTTGTGCAGGTACCTGCCGAAGCAGCCATGCCCGACAGCACCTGCACTAGACGGAAGGATAACGTCCCGTGTCGCCTCCGCACCCACTTATCTATAATTGGCTGAATAGCCCCGACAGTCCAGTGACCGGCGCTTGGAGTCTCCATCCTCTCCGCCCACTGGCTCATGACGTTTGCCTTTGCCTCTAAAAGGCACCTCTTCACCACTTCGGGTGGCGGACCACTGCCACTCTCCGCCCGAAATTCCGCACCCCGCCTATAGACCTCGGCGAGCATTTGTGCCTCCAAGTCCCACGGGGCGGTTCCCGCTAGTGCGAACGCCGCTTCGGCCGAGATGGTTCGGTATCCGCGTATCACCCTGACGGCCATGACTCTTTGCGGTCTCCGTAGATTAGCCCTGTTCTGGGCCGTCAGCGAGTCCGCCCAGACGGGGGCGTCGTACATCGCCATCGACCGTACCACCCCTATGTAGAGCCGTCTGCAGATCACGCTAGGTCCACCCAGGTTCGGCAAAAGCCGACTTAGGGCGAAAGCCGTGCGGATCAACTTTGGGGCAAGCTGGCAGAAATGCTCGCCAAAGTTCCATCTGCGGTCCACGACAAGACCCAGATATTACATCTGGGTTCGCACCGCTATTTGTTCGCCGCCCAAGCTGATGGAGGCGCCTGCCGGCGGCCTGCGGCGGGGCCCGTAAAATACCAGGGCTTCCGTCTTCTCTATCGCTACCCTGAGGCCCAAGGCTTCAATACGGCTTATGACCAGGGACACACCCTCAGTGGCCAAGCGCGCCGCCTCTTCAGTCCCCACACTCCTGTTCCAGCCTCATCCAGGTTCTACTTGCGATGGCACCAATGTCATCCGTCCATCTCGCCGCCGGCCGACCAACACTTCTTATCCCAGTCCTTGGACGCCATTCGATCACTGCCTTACTCATCACAACTATCATCACCGCGCCTTGCCAGGTGTCTTGTTCGGAATCCTATCCTACTAATTTTATAAATGCGAAAGTTTGTGAGGATGGATGTATGTGTATGTGTATGTATGTTTGTTACTCTTTCACGAAAAAACTACTGGACGGATTTGGATGAAACTTTACAATAATATAGGTTATTCATCAGAATAACACATAGGCTACAATTTATAATGATTTTATGTAATTTTGGTCATAATATAACGATACGTGTCAATAAAGTCGGAAAAAAATCTTCCATCTGAGAGCTATCTTGGCGTGCGCTGCCTAAACCAATGGAGTTACATAAAGATGATGTACCGCAGGATTGTTTGTCTTAAGTAGATCTAAATAAAAGTCCGCGACAGCATATATCTACCTTTTATGTGCAATCCAGTACGACCAAAATTGTGAACCATAAATTTAATTAAATTTGGTACTATTTTACAATGCACATATTAGTAAATAATTATCAAACTCTTATCAAAATGAATACATTTCTCGCATTAAGTATTTAATGTAGATAAACTTTGTCTTTCACACTAAGTAATTTGGCCGAATAGTTTAAAAGTTATCACGATATGATTCACTTGAACGGAGCGCCTAACGGCGGCGGCAGCACAGCATGGGCGGAGCGCGATGCGATGAGGGGCGAACAATGCAATCCAAGCAATGGCGAGGCTAAATGAGTTCAAAGATTGTGTGGAAACTAATTTTCAAGTTAGAAATCTGGGATGTACGATGAGAAGTTACATTAAAAAAATATAAGTATTTAAAAAAAAAAAATGTCACGTAACTTAATGTGGCAGACCAAATTCTACGCGAGCGAAGCCGCGGGCAAAAGCTAGCACCTTAATAAAAGTAAAAAATAAAGAAGCTTTTCTAATTACTACCTTTGGCAACCTGAGAAGCTTGTTGATGCCTCCAAAGCGGCCATCACCAACGAACTCGAAGATCGGTAGCGTGGCCACCACGTCCAGGACGAACCAGTGACTACGCATCTGCTGGGACGACGTTTGCGTAAACGTTATCGGGACACCTGGTAGCAGAAATAGGTACCCCCATGAATAAAACCAGTCTGTTTATTGCCTTACAATCCATTAAAGTGAACTTTACATGTCGCTCCAGTGTTAAGGAATTTGTTCGAAAGAGTCAACGCGGCCTTGGAACGCAAAGGGCATTAAGAAAAACAGGAACACGGAAGGGTTTTAGTCAGTGAGAGTCTGACACTCCCTTGTGCTCAGCCGAGAGTCATTTCATGATTTCATGCTGACAACGTATCTCGTTTTTTGATTTCTTTCATCATCATTACCAGCTTCTACCAGTTCACAGCTGGGCTTTTATTTACATCTTCATTCAAATGCTCACCAGCTACTCAACGAATTTATGAAAAGGGAATAGAGGCTGGCAGTGGGACTGTATGTAGGTTCAATGTATACGGTGCCATTTTAGGTCTTACAACCATAGAGTATATAACCACTAGAGAGCGTATAGGCCGATTTCTTCTAAGTACGCGGCTCACTACAGCGGGCCGGGGGACGAGGAACAACGCGCGGCTGCAATTGGTCCGTTCAAGGTCAAGTTGCATAGGTAGCCTATGGTTAGTGGTGGCACCACTTGATTAAAGGAAAATAGTCGATATCGATAAAATGGATTTTAACATTATAAAAATACTCAATCCAAACAAACAGCGCTATATCTTGTTTAAACAAAGTTTCCCTATTAACCTTATCTTTCCACTTTTATTTTAATTCTGAAATCTTCGAAAATCTAAAATGAAAACATGTATGTCAAACACACAGATGAAAAATCTGAGACCCTCCTCCTATTTTTAAAATCCTTTAAAAGTAGTTACGTGTTTAATGTAAGTATGTGAATTGATTAAAAATTGTATTAGTTGTAATTTTATGATCATCGATAAATCGACTTCAATCATTAAACGTAACAGCACATTTTTTTACGATAAAAATACAAAGGGGAAGAAAGGGATCAAAATACAAGTATTTCCTAATGAAAGAAAGAGACTTTTCCAAAAGACATCAACGCGCGCTTCTCACAGTGTGCTCGTTCACCTAACCACCATTTTATATAGACCCCTGCAGTGGCTCATCATCTGATTCAAATCAAAAATATTTTGCGTAGTCTTTACTCTCCGATGAAAAGTTATGCCATCATTTTTGTAAAAAAAGGTCTAGGAATGTTTCCCACACAAATTCACCGGGTATGAAGGCATTTTTATGCGTTATAAATTGCATAAAAATTAAAACGATTTGTAAAAACTTAGCATGCCCACAGGTCTAACAATTGGTCACAACTAAAATGGTTATTAGTGCCGCTGCCTAACATCTGAGCAAAAACACTAATAGTTTTCGTGCGTCGGGGCACTGTATGCTCAGTCAAGTGGTTTAATAGTATTTGCTTACAACAGTAGCCCACTTCATCTATACAATAACTGCTACAAATTCATAAAAAAATAATTATCATGACGCATGACGTAGTTTGAAACATCCGGGAGCGAGCGCTGTCTGAGCCTTGTGTTCCAAGGGCGGCGCGGAATGGAACAGAAAACATTACTAACAGGCTGTTTCATAATGCTTATGCATTTTTTTTTGTACTATAATCTTACTAAATTAATTAAAAAAACCGGCGAAGTGCGAGCCGGACTCGCGCACCGAGGGTTCCGTACAAACCTGTAGGTATTATATTACAAGCAAAAGTTGCGATTAACGATTTATGACGTATTAAAAAAAACTACTTACTAGATCTCGTTCAAACCAATTTTCGGTGGCAGTTTACATGGTAATGTACATCATATATTTTTTTTTAGTTTTATCATTCTCATTTTAGAAGTTACAGGAGGGGGACACACATTTTGCCACTTTGGAAGTGTCTCTCGCGCAAACTATTCAGTTTAGAAAAAAAATATATACACTTCAATATCATTTTTGAAGACCTATCCACAAAGACCCATTCATTCAAGTATGGAACCCCTAAAATTTATAGTTTATTTTTTATATTATTGTGTGGAAATCTTAATGCGGTTCACGGAATACATCTACTAACCAAGTTTCAACAGCATAGTTCTTATAGTTTCTGAAAAAAGTGGCTGTGACATACGGACGGACAGACAGACAGACAGACATGACGAATCTATAAGGTTTCCTTTTTTGCCATTTGGCTACGGAACCCTAAAAAACGCGCCTAGAGGTAGTTTATATCGGGTACATTAAGGTGCCGCCTTTGTAAGACGACTAAAATGTCACCGTTCATGACAATATTTTACGTTACCTTCTTCAACGTTGGCTCCTGTAGACAGATACACGATGTGATCCAGTATAAACACAACGGTGACGGCAAAATCGAAGAACCGGAATTCCAAGGAGCGGTCTTTCGCAAATACTAAGTTGTACGGATGAGCCTGCGGTACACAAGTTTGAAAACATTAGCATCGGGATTATCTGGTCATCATCTGCTATTTTGGGGTCGGCTTCCGGTCAAACAGGATTCAGCTGAATACCTGCATTTTATGTGAAGCGACTGCCTACCAGACCTTCAAAACGCATCAACTGTGCAACACGGCACATCTTGGCAAGACTGTGTCAAATTTTTTGACTTCTAACAATCCGTCACGACTGCCAAAGATCTACAAACCACAGCCGGGACCAACGGCTTAAGCTGCTTTCTGAGGCAAGGAGTAATTTCGACATGATAAGATGGTCAACCATCCAGAGACTGACCTCCGCAAGCGGTGATTAACCTTGAAGCTTTGCATTTTAAGACAACCGATGTCTTAAAATGCAAAGCATGCCATGGTGTTTAGTACCACCAGTACAAGGAGGCAGTTTGTGATTACATACCCGTATAATTCACTGTTTAAATGTAGCCTCTTATCCACTAGGCAACATTAGACGCGCAACACGTGACGCCCAACATGCCAGCAGGCACGCAGCATTGACAATGATACTAAAAACAAGTTCCAAGTTGTCGTACAACATGATAAGCAAATGTTGACATGTGGATACGAGGCTTTATCAGGTGTCTGATACTCACGATACAGCAGGATAGTATGAGGAACGCTACGAAGGAGTTCCAAGCAACCAGAAGCGAGGATTGTGGCTGCAGGATGCAAGGGAACGACGCCCGGAGACAGATCTCATCCGACTGGTCGGTCAGGGTAGCGTCGGGACGCTGGCATGGGCAGACATTAGATGTTATAACAGATATTATACGAGAACTAAGCTTCCTAGTGAACTATAGAGACAGAACAATTTTTAAGGCTTCAAATCTTTAAGACATGAAAATATTCAGACAGATGAAGCTGACCCGGTCAGTCGGAACAGTTCCAAACGATTTGACGATTCTTTTGAATAAAGATAAAAAGGGTTTAGGTAGTAAGGAAATAGTTCTGTCAGTAATATTTATTTGAGTGGCTTACTACTAACAATACAAACCATGACAGCAGGGTAGGTCACGCGACGAACCTAAATTGATATTGTCGAAAGAGTTAGTTACAAGTAGTAGATTCGACCAAGCTTAGTTAGAACTAGAAAAGAGAATAAACTTAACATACAGTACGATTTTTTTATCTTTGCCTATGGGAAGTACGTCGCAATTGGTTGCGCAGGATATCAATTTGACAAGAAACATAGAACAGCGCATGCGCGCTTGGGTCGCGCATGGCGCCTCAGTCCCTCGTATACGTTCGATGCATACTTGTGTCTTGCTTACTTAATACGAGTGTTTGACGTTGTTATTGTTTAAATTTATTTTGGTTTTTCTTACTGATTCATTTGTATTTTGTGTGTTTTTGTGGTGTATATGTTTATTGTATTACTTTGTGACCTTATTATTGTTACTGGTTGCGTTTCTCAGTTGTTAACCGGTTCACAGTCCAACAGACCACATGTGGTCTGCGCTGATTGTTTTACTATTGTGTCTGCTATGCGGACAGTGAACTTAATATAAATAACAAAACGTATAAATCAGAAAAATATTCTACGAACGTAACACTTTTTTACGCGATGGGACCTGCGCGGTCGTCACTAAAACCTAAATTCGGAGCGGCAAAGATAAAAAAATCGTATTGACGGATGCATTCTAATTGTGGCTGGTGTGTTGTGTCGAACTAATGTTTTCTATTCTATTCTGTCATGCATTGGGTAGCCGATGGATGCGTTTCGCACAGGAACAGGTTGGGGGAGGCCATTGTGCAGCAGTGGACCTCTTTTAGCTTATATGAAGATGATGGTTCTATTCTGTTGATAATATCCACACACAGAGCAGCTTTCGGTTTGGATCAGACGTATCTGAAGTTAGAACAGCGCTTCTCCTCCACATTATTATGCGCACAGCTAAAGTGTGGAAGTCTCTGCCAACGCCTGTGATCCCGTCCACTTACGCACCGCACCGTACACACGCGTCTGCCTTCCAAGCAACAGTGATCTGCCAGTCGATTCTGTTGACATCTTAAGTCCAGTCGCGGAGCAGGAAGAATTTCGTACAATGACCTATTTACCTACTGACAGTGGTCACAAACATTTTTGTATTCAGTGCGGTTTACATGAAATATTTGAACGAGAAAGAAAA
This sequence comes from Ceramica pisi, assembly GCA_963859965.1. Classification (NCBI taxonomy): domain Eukaryota; kingdom Metazoa; phylum Arthropoda; class Insecta; order Lepidoptera; family Noctuidae; genus Ceramica; species Ceramica pisi. The sequence goes on along the minus strand of OY982531.1, from coordinate 24,973,586 downwards.
TTTACCAACTTAGAAAATAAAAAAATGTTGTTGTCATATAAATTGTTTATTTAGATTTTATATTATAAGTTATAAAATCGAGTTACAATTACTAATACGGCAGAAATAAAAAAAAAAGCAAAATTTGTAAATCAGAATCCGATTCCTCTACCCGTATCGGAGTTACTGCTTTCCGAAGACGTCTCGCCTATCACATTTTTTATTACAAAAAAATCAACAGTTTTGTCAGATTTTCATTATCATCAACATTCATCAACAACATCAGCTCTGTTCTTAGACTTAAGCAAAGCTTTCGATTTTGTTCACCATTCGGTTCTCATTGATAAATTAAATATAAACGGTATAAGAGGACCAGCCTTAGAATTGTTTAAATCTTATTTATCGAATAGAAGTCAGTTCACAAGAATAACTAAATTCGATGAAAAAATTAATAGTATCGTCAATTTTGATTCCTTACCTCGACTCAATAATTTTGGTGTACCGCAAGGAAGCATTTTAGGGCCACCATTATTTCTCATATATGTGAACGATCTCCCTCAAGCAGTCGGGAAAGATTGTGTTCTTTTTGCTGATGACACAACCGTTATCTTAGATTGCAAAAACATTGAAACTTACTAGTCAGACATAAATAACACCTTCAACAAAATTATCACATGGTTAGAAAGCAATGAATTAAAAGTAAATGTAGAAAAAACTAAAATATTAAACTTCGAAACACATAAAAGTAAAAGTCTTAAACTAAAAATTTCTCATAAGAATCAACTAGTTGAACAAGTTACAAAAACCAAATTTCTTGGCATAACTCTGGATGAACATTTCACATGGAAAGAACACATTGATGAAATATACATGAAAATGAATAGATTTGTTTTTGCTTTGAAAAAAGTAAAAGATGAGACATCCAAACCTACTGCTATGATGGTTTATCATGCTTGAATATGTTCCATTATCAGGTATGGCATCATTGTTTGGGGAAATTCTTCTGAAATCTCAAGAATACTGATGGCTCAAAAAAAATGCATTCGCTCTATCTTTAACATGGGCTGGACCGAATCATGTAGACCAGTGTTTAGATCACAAAAGCTTCTTACCGTTCCTTGTATATATATTTATGAAATCGCAAATTTGTTAAAACGAATTCTTCACTTTTTGAAGCCAAAAACAATTTTAATAAGCGAAAAGTTACCCAATATTTATTAAAGATCCCTGTTCCCAGGATAGAACTATTCAGACGTAGCTGCGTATATATGGCGCCACTTATATATAACTCACTACCTATCTGGATAACTGAACTAACTTACAAAAAATTCTGTGCAGTTTTAAAAAAGTGGCTGATATCGCAATGTTATTATTCAGTCAGCGAATTTCTCAACAAAAAATCATGTCCATCCTATCACTTCAGGAATGCATTGTAGTCATTAATAGTTTGTAATTTATACCCAAAGCACTGTTAATTTAGTTGCCTTACGATTTGTGACATATGTTTAAACTTTAGTTTATAGTGAGTACCTATTAGTTTTGTTTTGAAATTATAAATTGTTATTTTCTGAAGAATTCAATGCGTGAAATTTTTATTATCTGTTATAAGTTTATAACTATTGCATGTTACTGTGTTAGTGACACTAAAACCAGTTTTATAAAGTCTGATTAATATTTGTATGCCATTATGCAATGGCGGAATGTGTGTTTGCACTAAACTTATTGTACCATCTCTTTCTACCACATTTTATGCAAATAAATGATATTTGAATTTGAATTATCATCTAGTCTAACTAATTTCGATTCCTCTTTTTTACGGGATTTACACATGCAAACAAGAATAAACCTTACACTATTAGGTAAAAGGTTTCCAATCCCTGAGGACGGCGGCCATTGCATCTGTGCGAGCGAGACACAAACTTTTAACGCGGGAGTGACAGAGACAGGTAATAACAGGTCAAAGGACGAAATTCTTCCTGCTCCGCGGCCGGACTTAACCCGTGATCACTTAGGTGGAGTGAACGACAAGTGAGCTGTCATACTATCATGTTTGTATGGTTTTACAGCTCACTTGTCGTTGTGGAAATTATATTGATTTTTTCCTACTCCTCCGCTGTACTCTTCTGATTAATTTCGATACGGGATCCAAGACAGTTAAATCTTTTCTCCGAGACTCGTCCAGAATAAAGAAACATTACAGAATCGCACTGCAGGCATCTTCTGGGCAAGCTCGCTCCACCGCTTTCCATCAAGCGAGATTGTAGTAAAGAGCTAGCCCATCCTACTTCCTACTAATATTATAAATGCGAAAGTTTGTGAGTATGTATGGATGTTTGTTACTCTTTCACGCAAATACTACTGAACCGATTACGATGAAATTTGGTATGTAGGTAGCTGAACCTACCGTACCTAATAAAAAATTAAAAAAACTACCATGACCTACGCGCCGTTAGAGAGCATATTACTAACATTCCTCATGATATAGCAGCCAGCGATCTCCAGGAAAATGTCGGAGCTGGCCAGCAGCGGGATACCGTTCTCATCCTTCATACCCTTCAGCGACATCAGGTTGCGATTGAATTGCAGGATGCTGCTCTTACGGCTGATGAAAAAAAATTAATGCCATTAATGTACCAAATAATCTTAGATTGTAGTATTGATGTGTTATTATTAATTACTAGCTGACCCAGCGAACTTCGTTCCGCCTAACAGTCGATTCTTTATTTTTCTAAAATAAACGTAGCCTAAGTTACTCCTTATTACATCAGCTACCTGCCAATAAAAGTCCCGTCAAAATCGGTCCAGCCATTTCAGAGATTAGCTGGAACAAACAGACAGACAGACAGAAAAAAATTGTTAAAAAATGTTATTTTGGTGTATGTACCGTATATAATTATATTCGTTTACATGTAGTCAAAACGGTTATTTCAATATTACAAACAGACACTCCAATTTTATTTATATACAATGTATAGATGTATAGATATGACTATTGACGATAATGTCATGAGCTTAGTTAAGGGTAAAGTAACATTTTTCAAAAATTCGTAGCTTCAACACGTAAGCCTGCTCTTTCCAAACTATAGGCTAATTAATAACAGCCGCACAGATCGATCTTCAAGGTAAATATTGCTTGCAACGCTTGCCAAGGTCCGGTTGGTCTGTCGATAGGTGACCATGTTAAGGTGGAAGCTCCAGGGTATCCCGCGAAATTCAAATATTTTTAAGTTTTTTGCAATTTTCCGGTCAGTGTGAAGCTGTATGTTAAACAGAATACGGTTCGCGATCGTAAAGAGCATTTATCTAAAGGATTATAACCATTTGAATCATCAATTTTAAGTTCATAGAACTCGATTGAATGTTATTTCGTGAAAAAGTCATTCAATCGAGTTGTATGAACTTAGAGGGTTATATTAATAATTAAAATGGGTATAATTCTTTAGATAAATATGCGTTACGGCCGAATTGTATTTTGTTCAACATACAGCTTCACACTGACCGGCAAATTGCAATAAACATAAAAAAATTGAATTTCGCGATCTACCCTGGCGCTTCCACCTTAACATACCGAGTTTCTTCCGTGCCTCGGAAAGCACGTTAAGCCGTTGGTCCCGGCTGCCATTTGTAGTTATTTGGCAGTCATTACGGATTGTCAGAAGCCAGTATTTCTGACTCTAGTCTTTCCAAGAATACCGTGTTACCCAGTTAATGGGTTGTGAAGGTTTGGTAGGCCGCTGCTCCACGTAAAATACTGGTATTCAGCTAAATCCAGTTTGACTGGAAGCCGACCTCAATTTAGTTGGGAAAAGGCTAGGCAGATGAATGTTATGGATAGTAGGATTGACTGGAGTTTTTCACATGTATTGTAGTGAATGCTCGTTTAACCTGTCCAACCAAACAAAAAGTATCATTGTTCCGGGTTTATCTCTTAATTCTATGCACAAAAACTTACTCGAAGTGCTTTCTGAAGCACTTGGTCCTGGAACTACAACCACATCATGCGTCGCACAATGGTCCAACATTAGAAAACCAAACCCAATAGAACCAAGACGTGTCTTATTAAAACTATTGTGCATCGTACTGACTCATCTTTGTTTTTTTTGCTTTGTGTATAATAATTTCCATTTGATTAGACCTGCCAATTGTTATAACAATATCATAGATATATGAATTACTTACACGGCTTGATCTGGTACCTTCAAACTATAATGCCTCTTCACCTTTTCGACGTGGTCCTGGAACATCGAGTCCATATTATTTTCTACTGATATATTTCAAATTTCCATCTTTATTTTACCTTGCAGGCACGGCCACGCGTTTGACCGCTATCTCACCTGATTGTAAGCGATAATATGTTCGAAGATGGAAGTTTGTGGACAGTGGTCTCCGGTACCACTGTCCACAAACTCACTTTTTTCCCGCAACTGTTCTCGACACAACACTAACCGTATCTGACCGCGAAGTAACACTTTGTTGAAATCTCCGGTTTTTACACATTCGAATCACTGGATACCAGACATTCGGCGGTCAGATACGGTTAATGTTGTGTGTCGAGAACAGTTGCGGGAAAAAAGTGAGTTTGTGGACAGTGATACCGGAGATGGTCGTAATAAAAGACTACGAAAGAGGGTAGACCGATATGTCTCCCAATAACATCCCACCCGCAGGATCTTCAGTTACTCCGTGATCATGGCGCTTGCAACAGTGCCGAAATATCGGAAACTCGCAAATAAAAAGGTACATGGTAGCAATCCCGATATGAACTATTCTAATGTTAGTGACCATGAAAGTTTAAAAACAATAGATCGTAGAAATAACTAATTTAAATATTTTTTTCAGAACTTTTTTGCCAACGCTACATGAGAACTGTCATTTTCTATTTACTTTCTTTCTTTCTTTCTTTTAATAAAACAGCCAGACCCGAACAACTATCTGTAGGCCATACAAATACCTATTTGTTCCGTGCGGAAATCGAACCCACGACACGCGACGCAGCAGCCGATCGCTCAACCACTGCGCCAACCGCGCCGTCAACTTTGACAAGGTTCCATCCCAATGTAATTGCGCGCTGATTATACCAAAAGCATGCAGTGAGCCCATTAACATGATGATGATGAATACTGACTGTGAAGGCAGCCAGGATGGGCCCGGCATGGTCCAGCGAGACAGAGTGCTTGTAGACTGCTTTCCAGAGCTCGGAAGCCTTCAGCACGTGCGCCGTGCAGAAGGTGGCGGCGCGGACAGCAAGGTGCGAGGAGGACAGCGCGTGCGCCACCACGCCGCCGCACGGCGTCAGCACTGTGCCGCGTGTGAGCCGCAGGATGGCCGTGTTGTCGTCCTCCGCTGTCAGCATCTGGATACAACGTGTTAAAGAATAAACGCAGTACCTCTTAAGGGGTTATTTTACTGATTATTATGGAGGGGGTAAGTTTCACTATACCAAACACTGAAATCGCGAAATAAAGTTACTGCCCCATGTTTCACAAGTGATTCTATTGTTTCAAACATATCCCTCGCTACGCACATCTCCGGTGGAAACGTAGCCTTGGCACTCAAAAAGACGTCAGGACACGTGACCTGATCGAAAATTCGTAAGACGGATGATTCAAAAGTGCACAACGTTAATGTACATGTTTTCAATTCTGTTGGCACTCCCGGAGTGCAACCCGTTGTTTTTTTATTGTCTTTTTCACTGAAAGATTATTACGTGATGAAGTAGGTACGTTATTAAATTTAATGCTGGGCCAGGATTTAAGGTTTCCTTTTAAAAGAAGTTGATAGGTTTTATGCGGTGCAAAGGTCAGACGGTTTCGATCGCCCCACTGAGATATTAAACGTATTGTAAAAGTAATAAAAACTGGTTAGTTAGGTGAACAGCCACCGTGGTCGAGTGGTTTAGGCACTTGCCTTGCACACGGTGGTCGTGGGTTTGATTCCCACGGGAAACATACTTTGTAAAGTTGTTTCCAGTTTGGCTAGGACATTGTAGGCTTGAATAACCTAATTGTCTGATAAAAAGATGATTCTGTGTTTCGGAAGGCACGTACAAGCCGGTGGTCCCGGCCGACAATAGAGGTCGTTACAGTACGATTATTTTTTCTTTGCCGCTCCGAAGGTAGCTTTTAGTGACGACCGCGCAGGTCCCAACGCGTAAAAAAGTGTACGTATACGTTTTGCATTATTAACAAGAAACACAAAGTACAAATGAAACAGTAAGAAAAACCAAAATAAATTATTTAAAACAATAACACTTTTCGCATCAACAGTCGTATTGCATTGAGTAAGCGGGACACGAGTTTGCATTGAACGAATACGAGGGACTGAGACTGCATACGCGACCTACCCGCGCATACGCTGTGCTATGTTTCTTGTCAAATTGACATCCTGCGCAATCGATTGCGACGTACTTCGCATTGGCAAAGCAAAAATAATTGTACTGTAAACCATATCAGAGGCTTTTGAGGCGGTTTAGTAACTCAGACACTAGGGTTTCTGGTGTCGTTAGACCTTACTAACCCATACGATAAGAAGAAGAAGTTAGGTGAGTTACCTCCGGCCCTCCCCCAGAGGGGAGGGCGTGAAGGGCCCGCTGTGAAGGCGGGCGGTCGTCGGAGGTGGACTGGACGCAAAAGCTACGCCGATCTCCCAGTCTGCTTGCGATTCCGCTGCTGGGTTGTTTTAGTGTGTATACCGGGCTTGCCCGGGGAGTCACAGATAACCCCCCACCCCCCCGAGAACCCATGCGTAATGCATTTTTGCCAGCCGAAACAAACAAAAAAAAAAGGTGAGTTACCTCGACATCTCCATAAGTGATGTAAATGATCTTGCTCTTCTTGGAGCCTCGCTGGATGATGGCGTCTCCGGGGATGAAGTGTGTCGTCGTCATCTTCTGCGCGAGCTCTGACAGCATCTGGATGGACAGGTCTCGGAGAATCCGAGCCTAGAAATAGAATAATACTATAGTACTTCTGGACATGGCACGAATTATTAGGAGGTTCCTTTCTCTGGGGCCCTGATCGCCGGTAGCTTATTGGACCCTGTTCCCACCAGTGGTCTAGTTTTATTTAAATAGTTTCGAGGGTTTGATTAGGAAAATTTTACAGATTCGGGTAGTTTAAATTGCTGGCTGATTCTACTTAAACTGTGACCTTGTCGTCACATCATACTCGGAATTAAAAAATCTCGTCATCTCATTGAAATTCGGGACTTATATTTCTGGATAATCAAGCGAAAAACATACCGACTTTGTGACTGTACACGTATAGAACCGAAGGCATCATTAAAATCATGTCAGCTCAAAGGCGTCTATTGAATATCACATTGACTGGCACTGAGCTGTCCCACCATCACGCACAAAACGCTTCGGGAACACATTCATAGCGCGCACAACAAAAGAGTGGAATTCCCTGCCGGAGTCTGTGTTTCCTGATAGCTATAACCTGGAAGTCTTTAAGTCAAGAGTGATGTTACTTCTAGGCAAGCGTGCTCCATCTTAGACTGCATCTACGCTTACCATCAGGTGAGTTAGTGGTCAAACGAGAGCCTGCCAAAAGAAAAAAAAATCTACGCTTACTTTCTGCGTAGCTTCAAAGTAGATATCGAGATATATGGCAGCGGGCAGGGTCGGCGGGAAGGTCGGCAGCAGCCGTGTCTCCGAGACCCCTTGCTGCCGATGCCAGTACATCTTGTAGAAGGTCTTCACCTTCGCGCGGAGGTTCGCGGGTACGTTTGTGTCCGACTAAAATGTGAAGAGACAGTTGATAATAGCTCCTCCTTCCTCACAAAATTAGGTTAAAGAAAAAAGGAGTGCCATTGTATCAGGGGCGTAGCTATCGCCGTATCTGCCATATCAAAGACTAGCTGACCCGCGCAACTTCGTCTGCGTCACATTTTTCATTATCGCTCCTATTTGCCTTAGCGTGATGATATATACCTTCATCGATAAATGCGCTATCTAACACCAAGAAGATTTTTTCAAATCGGACCGGTAGTTCCTGAGATTAGCGTGTTCAACCAAACAAACAAACAAACTCTTCTGCTTTATAATATTAGTATAGATACGGGGCCCCTGGACTACATGGGCCCTGACGTGTGGACGCAAAGCTTTACATTTAGTTCCGCGGTCTCCTTCGTGGCCTGCCATGACAGTCCCTAACCAGTTCGGCCTACTTTGTTAAAAAAAGGCTTAAAAAAGGGCCTGCTAGAATACAGGGCCCCTTTGAGTCTAACTACGCCACTGCATCGTATCATCATCTTCCTGCCCTTAGGCCATGTCACTTGGGGACGGCACAGCACAATTTTTTCATCCAATTTGTTCTGTCAACCTTTACGTTCGCGCCGACACCTTTCTCCTCACAAAATCGATCCATCACGTGCATCGTATAGACAGACTGCAAAATTAGCAATGCAATATAAAATTATGATGTCAAAGCTTTCGGAAAACCCGAGATATTTCAAATACCAGAAGGAAACGGGTCGGGTATACTAATTTCTGTTCTCGTAGATGTCTGCAAACCTTTAAAAAAACCTAGCGATTGCCCTAGTTAATTTGTTAGTCACTCAGTAAGGTGGTAAAGGGACTGCCTAACTTGCAACTAGTGTTTAACGACAGCTGTAAATTATTTCTTCTTCTTAACTGAGGGCCTAGTTGAAGAAAAGACAATATTATGAGGTATTAGACAATTTAATAACATACACAAGGCAAAATTAAATAATTATGTTATAAACAATATGACATGACAGTTACATGGACCATAGATTCTATGACATGGACGAAACGATGGCAGATAAAGTGCCTAACTAAACTTCTCTTTATAAATTATGTACAATAGTGTGCTGCTATGGACTTAAGTGTAGGCGTTCACACTTCCAACATATGTACTGCCCTGATGGACTCACCATTTCTTTCATCATGAGTCTGTATCTGGAGCGGAAGGTCTCCTCGGGCCTCATGTAGAGGCTGATGATGAGGGAAAGCGAAGCCACCGCCGCGCCGATCACGATCAGGCAGCCGGTCATCATGATGCAGACGCACACAATGCGTTCTACGTCGTTATCCGGATAGATCGAGGGTCTACGAGGAATGGTAGATGTTGCAGTCAAATGGTTTAATCGTTTGAAGAATTATTGTAGCCTTAGCACTTGTTTTACCGGTGCCGGCAAGGAAGCGATTAGCTTTCGACTATTTGCTCGCTGAGGAATGGTAAAAAATATATAGATCTTGTTTGAGTAAAAACTTTCGGAAGTGGGTATTTTTGTTAGTTTCTTCGTATTTTGACACCGACTTCCGAAATGAAAGTTATTTTTACTTTGTAGTGTTTTTTTTGGAAGTCAGTTGTATTTTTTTTTGTAAAAAGTTTTTTTAATTTTTCACTTTTTAGTGGTACGGTCTCCCACACCTAACAACACCACTGCAAAATCGCAGAAAAGCAAAATACGCAATTTCGATTACTTGGTTGACATAAAACCATCATCCAAGTAAACGAATTCCAGCTATCTCGATTTCCACAATTCCTAACCGATTTAAATAAAATTTAAATGGCAACCAATTTGCAAGTATATACTTTCATATAAAACAAGATTTTTTCAAATCGGTTCATAATTGTCGGAGTTATGAGGTAATAAACAAAAAAAAAAAGAAATACAACCGAATTCAGAACCTCCTCCTTTTTGGGGAGTCGACAGAAGACGAAGAGACACAGACATTCATACTCAATAGCTGGCTATTCAACTGCTGGCGGCTCTACCTCTAGCAGCGACAAGAGGCTACAAGAGCCATCAAAGATTGTACCTACTAGTTCAGAAACACTCGCTCGGCGATACTCGCTTCGCGGTCATTTCTACCTATAGTGGAGTGGTGTGGTGTTGTGGTGAGAAAATAATTATATATTTTTTTTAATTCAAAACGGGGAAACTCTTGGCCCATATCTCACCTGATGGAAAGTGACGATTAGGCCGAAGATGGAAGCGAGCTTTACCCGGAATCCTCTAACACAGAGGAACTGGCTATCATACCTCTAACTGCCGGAAGTCAACAATGCTGTTACTTAGACTGTGACTTAGACATGATGGTGGTAGCTTGCCAGGCGGACTTAGAAGTCCTACCACCAACCAAACCAATCAAAAAAAATTTCCCCCGTTGGGAATCGAACCTCTGGTGGTATAACCACTAGACCACGGAGGCGGTTAGTGTCACCTGATTAGCACCACCCGGGGACCACGTTTAGGGATTCGCTGAAGGGTATTCTCCTACGGACGCGGGTGACTCGGCCCCCAACTATTTAATTACCTATTTATTTATTTATTTATAGTGCGGGCCGGAGCCAGTATTGCGACTAAAAGCCCGTAACACAAAAGCACTCGCTTAAAGCCGGGCGACAAAACTATCGAAACATTTCACTCGCTGCTCGCCAACTCGTTTCGAGTTTCAAGCTTTACTCGCTATTCGCTTATCGCCGGCGGTGAGACAAGTGACTAAACACCAAAAAGGATTAAACAAAATGGCTTAAAATATGTAGTTAATGCATCTGAGCAAACTGCGATGATAAAGTTTGACCACTTCCATCAAGATGTACTATTTTATAGTAGAACTAGTTTTTGCCCGCGACTTCGTATGCCCATATCTCGTCTTTTTCCGTTCCTGTAGAAAGTTCCGGAAATCCTCTCCCCTGTGGACTCCCCTGTAACTCAGAAGGTATGGGAAATTAAAGATATTTTATCATTCAACTAGCTAACCCGCGCAAATTCGTCTGCGTCACATTTTCCATTACTGCTCCGCTCCTATTTGTCTTAGCGCCTATAACCTTCCTCGATAAATGGGCTATCTAACACTGAAATAATTTTTCAAATCGGACCAGTAATTCCTGAGATTAGCGCGTTCAACTAAACAAACAAACAAATAAACAAACTCTTCTGCTTTATAATATTATTTACTTCTGCTTTATAATTTTGTAAAACTGTAAATCCGTAAGATTTTGCTGAACATATATTGTGTTGTATTGATAGGTAGTGACCCTAGCTATCACCCCCTGCAGTATGTCGTGCTATTTACTGGACACCCTGTATAAGTAGTAAAGTAGTATATCGAGGTCCACCCGAATTCACATACAAGTTCTGCCATAAAAATCATCAAATTAAGTACTTATCCTTCAGATATCAAAACCTAAGCTAGACTTTTTAATGCCCCGTTCCAAAGTTTTATGGGTGGCCAGTGCGAACCAAATAAACCCGGAACACACAAGAACATTATAAACCAAGGACACACATAATTGTGACAGTATTTAGTCACTCGGTTACTTAATAATGGAATAATGTAAGTATACCTATTCAATGACGTATTATATATAGACACGTCATACACCAACATCGCGGCGCTTAAAAACGGCGAAAATACTAGATAGCTACTAATACGCATGAAGAAAGGGAAAAAAAATATGTCACCGTACGGCGGGATGCCTGTTGCTAGAGGGAGATAAATATACATCTTCAGTTACGTCACAGGATAAGTAATAGTCAAATTGACATCAAAACAAACGTAGTGTCGCGCGACAGGTTGGTGCGTAACTAAGCGCAATGTGGCCAATTGGCTTCATTTCATGTTGTCATTTTAGAGTGCGGACAACGTATCTATAGTTTTATATATCATTGTACCTATTGATGGTTGTAACATTACCCCATAGGTATGAACATCTTGCTGATGATGTAGAAAGCGGCGAGGTACTCGTGGACTGGATTCATTGGATCGAACTTTTTCATGTACTCCAGTTCATCTTGTGAATCCACATTCGGTACATTGTAGTACTTGGGTTGCAACTAAACGAAAAAAAAAAAATGTTTAGTTGGCTATATGATTTTCACTGTAAATGGTAATTTTGGGTCACCAAATTTAAACAAAGTTCTTCTTATCGTTTGGACAGTAAGGTCTAATGGCCCCACACACCCTAGTGTCAGAGTTTTTCAACTACCTCAAGGGCATCTACATCTCTCATGTCTCTCTCTAACATCTGACATGTTTTATTGACGACCGCCATTTGGCGGACGATACCTACCGCGTGTATCTGACATCGACCCACAAACGATTTCCATGGGTCCAGAGCATGATTTTGGACTTAAAAATTCCAACACTCTGGGGAGTGTTGGAATTTTTCTTCGGTACTTTTCTCATTTTTTTATTTTTTTCATGAGTACCACAAGTAGGTATCAGCTCAGCTGAGCTGATATCTATTTGTGTTTTTATTCAGATTGCTCTTTTTAGTGAAAGTAGTTAATTAATTATTTTTTTATTAAAAATCTCATTGGGTTAGGTCAGAATAACGATTATGAGCAGTCTAAAGTAAAAAAACCCTTGAAAAAATGAGAAAATGAGAAAAAAGCCGACGAAAAATTCTAAGTCTAGGGTGTCCAGAATCATGCCCTGGACCCATGGAAATCGTTTGTGCGTCGGTGTCAGATACATGCGGTATACGTGCCTTCCGAAGCACGGAATTATCTTTTTTTAGGAAATCAAGTGATTGCCTGTAATAAGTGTAAACAACTTTACAAAGTACGCTTAAACCACGCGACCACGGAGGCAGTTAATTTTTTTCATTTTTTTAAACGGAGAAACTCTTTGCCCAAATCTCACCTGATGGAAAGTTATGATTAGGCTCAGACCAACAAAAAAAGAAAGACTGCGCACCGCGAACAAACTAGTGAAGTCACAAAACTAAGCCAATGCAAGTAAGGCTCACGCACACACCTGCACTAAAACTAAGCCGATCGCTCTTAGTACGTCACGAGTCGTCGTCTAGTGAACATACTATAAAAAAATAGAATTATGCCTTCCTGTGTAGTGAAATTTTGTAAAAATACCACCTATCACAGAAAAAGTTTCTCAGTAGTCAGTAAGTACTTCAAATAACATCGTTTCTCTATGAATTTTAGGTTACTTGGAACTGAAAAACCTCAACGAACTAAAGCAGTGACATTAAGTTTGAGGGTTGCCATTATATGATTTAAAATTTCCCCATTCGATTAATCAATATAAAATATTATGATTTTTTTTCTTTCGAGTTATTTTCTTGTTTTATTTTTTATGTATTTAATATTTTAGATTTCCAAGTAATAATTAATCAAAAACTATTAGATATTCTCGAACTGATTGAGTTAAAATTTAAGGCATGTATAAAACGCATACTACGAAGTAAAGCATATTATAAACGGGAAGATTATATCCTCGATAAAATAGCTTGGCTAAATGCCGGTCCTGCTCCACAGTCACAGCTGCTGGGGTCCACTAGTTAGGTTTTCATGTCTGGAAGAGATGCTCACCCTTTTTTTTTTGTTTTTATAATATATAATTTATATTATATTATAATACAATATTTTTAGAATATAGATATAGAATTTATTTTTTTGTTATATAGGTATCTTTCATTACTTGGTCATTGACAATCATTGTTTTGTATACTGTAGAAGCATATTTTTCAAATTTTGTAAATGTGGGTACCATGGGGCCATTTATATAATATAAATATGATTAGTTATAATTTTACTTGTTTGACATGAACGAGCACGGTCATTGAGAGCATGTCATGCTCACTCAAATGTTTCTTTTTATTTATATTGTTATAAAATTATTGTAATACTTTGCATCCTACTGAATAAATTCTAGATTTTTTAACTTAATAGACAGATATGTTGCTGGGGAGCTGGTTGCACCACTTCTTCCTCCCCGCTAAAAACACTAGAAAGTAGTGACGGGCGGGCATTATTTGGCAACCTAGAACTTTGTCGTTCAAAAAGTGCTGGCAATAAGCCTAATTTGAGTAAACGATTTTTGTTTATTTTTTGTATATCACTCTTTACATTTCCAAGATCTCCTATATTATTAAACTAAAAATGCCAATTTAAACTCATTCACAATACAAACCCTCAAACTAGCGCACTCTTACCAATACTTGCAAACATCACAAAATTACGCGCATTTTTTTCTCAGTACAACGCTCGTTCGTTTGTAAATTTATTTTCGAATAGAAATCTTTCAAAACATTTATACAACACCATACTAAAAAATATCTTCCTCGTACAGTATTATCCTACCCACACTAATATGTATTATTACCAAAATTTTAGGGAAAAAATCCAACAAATTCCATTCCCCACACCATTTCCCATTCGACACACACGTAGATAAAAAGATGGCTTCATTTGTTTGTTCCCGGTGCGCCGTTTTCTTTTTTTGTTGGTCTGAGTGATTAGGCCGAAGATGAAAACGAGTTTTACCCGGAATCCTCTAACACAGAGGAACTGGCTATCATACCTCTAACTGCCGGAACACAACAATGCTGCTGACATTGTTGTTATGGCGACAGACAAACAGTAAATTAAATAAACTAAAACATCCGAATGAACATGCAAGACCTAATTCGTTTACCTAGTAACGTCCCCACTACAAAAACACTTAAGTAGTCGAACTAAAGTTGTGATATTATGGAACTATCACTGACCTCTATTATATAATACGCTAGACTGTATTTATGTAGATGTCGAAATGAAGACGTTTGATTTTCTCCATTTTGGCGCTGATAGCAACGTGAGCGTCCATGGAACTAATATTAGAGATGAGACAGTCTGTCTTCAATTAAATAAATACTTTTATGGACTTATCGCTCGTGAGAGTAATTTATTACATATGAGAAAAAAAAAACACTCACTTGTTTTAGTATGCTCCATTTCTAAATAAGTAGTTCTATAATTATTGGTGTAAAGTTTATCTGAAAAATATTTTCAGTCAGATTGCTAACTATAAACTAGTGGATAGCGTGCTAGTAAAGCGAGCTTTAAGTGCTGGTACAGGCTAACAACTTATCCTTAAAACTAGTATATTTGAGCAAGTATCTCCTCACTCAAGTACCTACACTAGTTTTAACGAGCTGGGCTGGAGTCTCAATAGTTTTTTTTCTTTTTTATGCGTAACGGGGAAACTCTTGGCCCAAATCTCACCTGATGGAAAGTGATAATTAGGCCGAAGATGGAAGCGAGTTTCGCCCGGAATCCTCATAAACAGACGAACTGGCTAATACCTCTAACTGCCGGAACACAACAATGCTGTTAACATTGTTGTTCGCAATATGAACCAGAAATTAATGAGCTATTATAATATTTAAAGGCTCGAGCCTCTCTTCAAATGGACCAACCCAATATAATTATATTTTGAATCATTGGCCAGCCAAAATAATTTGACGTGATAAAAAATTCCACACTTTATCGCTAGTTATATAAAACGAATAATTTTTGGTCGCAGCGTACAGTCTGATATCATGTATTTACCTAAATAGTAATAATTTGTTTTACAAGAATATGAAAATAGCTCGCAAAATTATCTGACATTGAAGTTTCTTTAAAATGGTCCAGCAAATCAAGAAAAAAAATCTGGTACCTAGCATATCTCATAGTACTTTTGTAATTAATACTGCTAGAAAATTAAAACTAAAATTACTCACTACCGGAAGAAAAACATTGATACATTATCGATACGTAACATTCACACCCCTATATATCAGAGACGTTTTTTGTCAATTTTAGTTCCTCGCTCACCGGGGCGCTTCTAATCGGCACAAAAATCAATTGTCACTTCATAAAGTATAAATATTTAAGGCTTGACCGCACTGGGCGACGCTTCGCGGTAGCGGAGCGACGCGACACGCAGCGACCAAGTATTCTTTGTAAGAAATTGTATGAGGTTTAACGCACTTCGCAGCAGCGTAACTACGCGCCGCGACACATGCATCAAAGTTGACCAATTCATCAAATTGATGCACCGTGTCGCGTCGCGTAGTTCCGCTGCCGTTAGTGCGATATAGCAAGCGACGCGACAGTTCACTTTATTCAAGTTAGAACGTGTTTGGTAAGAAGAAATCGCCAAACGACTGACCGACAAAATTTGCTGCAAACTGTCGCAGCACTGCAGTTCAAGTGCGGTATACCTAATAGTGTTGTTACGTGTCGCGTCGCTCCGCTGCCGCGAAGCGTCGCCCAGTGCGATCAAGCCTTATGTCCAGCATAGTCAGTGGGAACTATAGAATACACGAAGAAGTCAATCGGATGGTCTCATGGTGAGAAGTTTTTTTTGAAGTTACACCAATGCACCATCAATTGTTTGATTTCATAAGAAAATCTCTGTATTCACTGATGCAAATAATTATAATTTTGATGGGAAGTTCTTACTATCACTGAGCAATTACTCACGATTTCTGTCACACAGGAATCGTGAATATTATACGACCACGGGAAAGCACGGCAAACAGAAAGTCTACAATGTTCGTGAAGACTTAGGGGATGAAAAAAATACCAACCTTATCGACATGTTGCCAGACGTATGCCCATGAGAGTCTCATCACCGTAAAAATGTAGCAGTATTTCATAGCAGTTTCCAAGATGCTGCCTCTAAGGTTGTAATCATTCATAGACCCTGGGACATTGAACATTTCATGTTGATATTATTCATCATCTTCCTAGCCTTTTCCCAACTACATTGTGGTCGGCTTCCAGTCAAACCGGATTCAGCTGAATACCAGTGTTTTACGTGGAGCGGCTGCCTACCAGACTTACCCAACCCGTTAACTGGGTAACACGGTACTCCTTGGTAACGACTGGTGTCAGATTTTCTGACTTCTGACTATCCGTAACGACTGTCAAAGATCTCCAAATGACAGCCGGAACCAACGGCTTAGCGTGCTTTCCGAGGCACGGAGGAAACTCGATATGTTAAGATGGTCACCCATCCACCGACCAACCTCGGCAAGCGTTGCTTAACCTTGAAGATCGGCCTGTGTAGCTGTTATTATTTAGCCACGAGATCCACATCTTCATATTATTTAATGTGTTATCTTTTTTTTTTTTATGCAAAACGGGTAAACTCTTGGCCCAAATCTCACCTGATGGAAAGTGATGATTAGGCCGAAGATGGAAGCGAGTTTCACCCGGAATCCTCTTACACAGAGGAACTGGCTATCATACCTCTGACTGCCGGAACACAACAATGCTGTTAACATTGTTGTTATGGCGACAGACTTAGACATGATGGTGGTAGCTTGCCAGGCGGACTTAGAACAAGTCCTACCACCAACCAAACCGAGCAAAAAATTTGCCCCCGCTGGGAATCGAACCCGGGACCTCTGGGTCTGAATCAGGTGGTATAACCACTAGACCACGGAGGCGGTTAGTGTCACCTGTTTAGCACCACCCGGGGACCACGTGTAGGGATTCGTTGAAGGGTATTCTCCTACGGACGCGGGTGACTCGGCCCCCAAAACTCTTAACTTAAGTATAGCAAGACCTTTGATCCCGGCTGTTACTTGTAGACGACGGCGACGATGGGAGTCGTCAGAAGGCCAAAATACTGTTATCCAGACTTTTCAACTAGATATTGTCTTTTACCCAGTAGATAAGATATGGAGATGCGGGTCTTAAAAGGCCACTTTAGGAGAATCAGAAAGCACATCACTCTACCCGTCACTGTCAAACCCAATGAACCTTGAACCTAATGCGTTAGCGATAAAGATGAAAATGAAATTTAGCAGATTGTTGTGTGGTTAATATTATGATTCTGCTAAAGTCGCTTCGTGTAAAATACTGCTACTCAGCTCCAGCCGGTTCTTTGGGAAAAGGCTGGGCAAATTAAATGACTAAACTTGAGCATTTACTTTACCTACTTAATGTAGAGCAATTGGACTCACAAAGATATCTAAAAGGCCGATGGAACCGAATATAGTAAACAGCAAGCTTTAAGTTCGGGTGGACACTCTGAGCGTAGTGAGCGAACGTGGCGATGTCCACGAGGAAACCAACTGGAAACACAATCAGTAGGTTACTCATAAGACGTGATTACTTATTACATGAACCAGCTAATAAGTAATAGACCTTTGTCATTTTGCCGAAAGACGTCCACTACTATACATAGACTACACAGAAATTGCAACAATATATCGTTCCGAACCATAGAAATATAAAAAAAACAAGATAGGATCGCAATTTTTTTTTGTTGTTGAAAATGTAAAATAAATTGCTTTTGCATATCACAACGATAACGATCGCTGTTTTTGTGTGCGTGATTTGTACGGTACACGGTAAATACACGCCGGGTTTGGTGGGATAAGGTTTACTATTGATAGTGTAGTACGTTCCATTTTAAGAAATGCGGATGTGTGCGCGACTGCGTATCTATTGCTTTTACTAAAGTGCATCTGTCGCACTTGCCATTTGGTAGGGGAAACTGAAGACACACGGTTTTGAAACAATTTCGTCTACCGAGGCATATCTCCTTGCTTATAATATTGTCTATTCCGAACCTTTCCAAACGAAAGTCCTTTTCGAAAATGAACAACTCAATTCTTTTCATTTATCAGAAACCCGTGTGATTCAATTATAATTTCCATAATGTGAAGGCTGTCATGATAAAAATAACATAAATATAGTCAGGATAATCCATCATCAACTTGCTTTAAAATACTCTCTCGTGGAGTTGGAAGTGCCGTACTACAGGCCCGACCCAGTTCTCGGTAATAGCAATATCACATTGTACTGGGATCGGTCAATCATCACGGACAGGACAACAATGATTGTAGATATAACCGATACTCATGACGAGAAACTCGTGAAAGCCGGGAAAGATAATCAAATCAAATATCTTGAATTGGCTCGTGAGATTGTCGACATGGGATGTGGATTCCGCAATCATTGTACCGATAGTCGTTTCAGCCAATGGCTTAATAGCCACGAGCCTCAAACAACACCTTAGGAGGCTCTCGTAAGGCAGCTGGATCAAGGGCTTGATTCAGGAAGCGGTGCTTCTAGATACGGCTCGCATTGTGAGGAGGTTCCTCTCTCTGGAGCACTAACCTGCTGCCTGGTGGTAAAACTAAAAATAGTAGCTTGGACCCTGTTTCCGGCACGGGTGGGCTACTATTTTTTACATTTTTAAATGTTTTTTTTTTTTTATGTTTCAGAATGTAAAATATAGTTAAATGAATAAAGGAAAATCAATAATAGATAGTCACACTACGGTTTTTATCACAGTCACGACGTTTACGCATCTTTCTAAGGCCGCAATGAAGGCACCGCTGGTCGCGTCAAATGCCGTCGCCGCCGCTGCGTTCGTGTCCGCGGCCTAAAGCACATCCCCAATCATCCAAGATATTAGGTCAGCTATGGAAAGCAGTAATCTAACGGTCTTGGCATTGCTCGATTTCAGTAATGCTTTTAATACTGTTGATTTTGATGTTTTGTTTTGGTTTCGTAGTTACCTGTTTGGCCACCGGCAACGTATATGCATCGGAGAGACATCGTCCTCATGGTGTAGTACTTCTGCCGGGGTACCGCAGGGTGGCGTGTTATTCCCTTTACTTTTCGCAATTTTCATACACTCAATTTCCAATGAACTTACTTCTTCCTACCATCTTTATGCAGACGATCTACAAATTTACTCGCGAGCTGCTCTCGGGAACCTGACCGAGGCCATCCATACCATTAACCGTGATTTGGCTCGTATTTGCCAATGGAGCATGCGGTATGGACTCATGGTCAACCCCATAAAGACGCAGGTTATCGTTGTGGGCAGTTCCAGGATGGTTTCAAAGATAGACTGGGCAACTCTTCCCCAAGTTATTTTCGATAACACAGTTATTCCTTACTCCGAGAAAGTTAAGAACTTGGGGATTATCTTTGACAGAAACTTCTCTAGGACTGCCCAGCTACAAGAAGTTAGCCGCAAGCTATAATTGCATCTGCAGCTTCTTTGAGGAGACTGCGTAATTTTCTTCCAACTGCCACCAAGATTGCGCTTGCACAATCACTTCTTCTTCCCATCCTTGACTATGCTGATGCCAGCTATCTTGACCTTACTCAAGAACAACTCAACAAACTTGAGCGGCTTCAAAATGTTTGTATAAGGTTCATATTCGGTTTACGTAAATATGACCATGTTTCCGAATTCCGTGCTAAGCTCATCAAGTGGTTGCCAATTCGCCTTCGCCGAAATGCTCATATTCTTTCCCTTTTATACAATGTGCTCTTTTCTCCTTCTACCCCTCTTTATCTCAAGAAACGTTTTCAGCTTCTCTGTGATTCTCACGCTAGATTTCTGAGGTCATCAGATAATTTACGACTTAAGATGCCAATGCATTCCACAAATTTCCTTGATAAATCCTTTACTGTCCAGGCTGCTCGTTTGTGGAATGCATTGCCAGTCCCAGTAAGACGCGCTCAATCGTTACCGGTGTTCAAGAAACTCGTGAGGGAGCATTACTTGTCGCTGTAATGTTTTGCTCCTCATTTATTTGTTACTTATTTAATTGGTATACCTACATATAATTTGATAAGAATATATATTTATCTGTGTATATATTATGATTTAAAAAGTGTTGCACCGATGACAACCCCATTTTATGTCCAGTCAATTACTGTCCATTCCAGGTTGCCTGGAAGAGATCGCGGATTGCGATAAGGCCGCCCATTGTACATAATTATGTGTTTAAGTTTGTAGTTTTCTTGAATGTTTTATCGGTGTACAATTAAGTGTATAATAAATAAATAAATCCCAACTTGTCAACGGCGGGCGTTTTAGGGGACTTTCTTTTGTTGAATTTAATGTTAAAAAAGTGCAAGCCCACAGCCTGATTTCAATAAATAACTTTTGATTTGATTTTTATAGAAATGGTAACAAACAAAAAAATACTTACAGAATATCCAACTAGTGAAATTAATATGCTCCATTTCAGTAATGTAAAAGTATCCAATGGCGAACATATGGATGGCATAAGAGATGTTATACACGGCATCGATGATGTTGATATAGACGCCGCCGAGGCGGGCGAGGGTCCACATGACTCCCAGCAATACGCACGCGCAGATGTACCAGTTCCAGATGTGGTCATCAGGCAGGTTGCGGAACCATTCGGTGGTGCCGTGGCGCGTCCACCACGGGGGATAGCACGTCTACAATTACAGCTACAACGTTATCGTTGATAAATGATAAATTATATTTATTTTGTAAGTAGGTTGTAAATAACACTTTTACACGTCAATCTTTTTTGGTCATTTTAAACTAGATGAGGCTGGTGTTTCCTAGCTGACTGCTCTGAGAAGAAACACCGAAACAAACTCAGAGGTCAAAGTCTCTTTTAAAGTCCATACAATCGTACTGGTCAAATCATATGAGAACCATGTAGGTTTATGTCTGAAGTGGTAGTATTTTGAGGAAAGTACCACACAGATTTGAGTGGACCTGTCCAGACAGCAAGCATTTATCAGTTATCGTGTATCTCAAACTTAGAACTTAAAGGAGCTCAACGAACTGTTGAAGTTGTACACGGGGGTATACTGTTATTGCAATCCAAAGCGACCTCGCCATCAGCTAGGGCGTCTATTGGACTTAGGCTGCAATAACTAAGTTTGACTTTGACCACTTCCATCAAAATGTGCATTTATAAGGGTGTAGAAACATCAAATGACTTCCCGCTCTGGGCGGAGCAGAAAAAAAATAAAGAAAAAGAGTTTATTGGCGCCAAGCATGACGCATATCCAAATAAAAAAAAATAAAATGTATTTAATTACGAAACATGGGGAAGATATGCGTCATTATTGCGCAAAACGGCCTTCTCTCAACATAATGCTGGGACTCGTGTGCGAGACAGAGCCACAGCGCTGGCTTTTTTGGCATTTTCAGCGACAGCCGGCTTTGACAGTTTGACGTTGATCGGAGCAGCATACTCACACTCTGACTGGGAAACTAAAACCCACCCGTGTTTTTCCTAATGCCCTTTGCAATCAAGGTCCGCGGTGATTATTTCGATCAAATTCCTAGTCTGCTAGTGCTGCAGTCCGTTAGATTACCTCTAACTTTAACATTAATATCGTCAAGATTTTAGTGATGTTCGTTTATCAAACACTGCGGTGTATATGTATAAGGCGCAACGCAAAAAGAAGGCGGCGAGATGAAGACAAGGTACAGATACGGCGCAGATACGGTGCAGACACGATATCTGTGCAAACAGGCGCCGCAACGGTACCACCATCTGCGCCGTATCTGTACCTTACCTTCGTTTCGCCGCCTTCTATTTGCGTTGCGCTTAAGAAGACAAGTTCAGATACCTCCGTCTGCCGTATGAAGAACTGGAACTCCAGTTCCCTGGGCTGGTTGAGGCTGCCTCTGCTGAACTGGCTACCCTGGCTGGCATTGCGGCTGCTAGCCCGGCTGCCCGTCTGGCTGCCTCCTGATTGATTCCACCTGAAGTCCTAATTACGATAAAAGAAGTTTAAGGACCTTTTTCTTGGCTTTGCTACTGGTTTATACCTGGATGTTGGCTGGAATGTGGCTTGGTAATACCAGCTTTTGCTTTTACTGGCGACTGACTGAATGACAGACAACACGCAGCCGAATCGTAGAAAGCTGAAAATTGGCGTGCTGGTTCCTCGGGGAGTGTAGGGAGGGCAGCACTGATGAGATGGCTTCTGGAAATTCTTCTACATACCTCCACCAAACTACTCACGAAGTTGATCGAAGTTGAGCGAATACGGTAGTTTAGATGGGGACTTCGCTTCGCTTCGTGCAACGTCGTCTCTCTTCGGGCGACTTTAAGTCGTTGTCGTTTTTCGTGACCGGGTCAAAGGACTCGAAGTGTCCCGAAGTTCGAACACGAAGCGTCTTACTACACTACTCGGCTCACTTCGGTTCACGTCGAGCCATAGTTAATACGCGCGTAGTTTTAATACACATTGCAACGGCAGCTGCCACTTGAACGTTATCCATGATGCCTATCGTGAGGGAAACGGGCGACGGACGGCTCCTCGCGAAGTTGCTCGAGTGTGTAGACACGTACTTCGGACTTTGGTCAACTTCGGAGGTACTTCATTAAAGTAACTTCGAGAGCGGGCAAAAAGTAGTTGTATTATAAATGCGAAAGTCTGGATAGATCGATGTTAATTCGACAATCACACCATCACAGGAATGGAGGATGAAATGCACAGAGTACCCAGTGCTAGATTAAGCCACCGCGGGGCCTGTAGAAAATTTTACCAAGGGGCCCCCTAACCCTAAAACCTTCGTAAATTTAAAACGAAAATATCCAATTTAAACAATTATAGCTCTACTCTATTATTTCACACGGGCCCCGGGGCCGTTATGTAGCGCCAGAACCCATATTTTTTTGGTTTTGCCTTCATTATCCATATAAAGGTTCAGGCTTGATTGGGAAAATTTGACAGTTTTGGGTAGCTTGATGTTCTAGCGATTATACCCTATTCCCTTGGATTTATTTCTGACACTCAAGCGGGCGAAGCAGCTGCTGGTAGAAGCTAGTGTTGTCATCAAGGCTTGTTTCGCTCCGCAACCTCACCACAACCACACCACACTGTCGCGACAAAAGGTGGTCAAGCTGTGGTTACGTGTAAACAGTGTCGCTGCGGCTTGCGGTTGCGGTGTGGTACTTACAAAATGTGGAGCACTTGGCTGGTGGTTACGTTGTGATTTCGACGTGGCTGCGATGTGGTCGGTACAACACACGCGGTCGATAATGACGGCAAAATGTGCTCCGTGTGAATTTTACTATTAATTTTCAAACAAATTAACGCACGCCCACGTGTTGTAGTTGTGGTACGTGTGAAACCAGCCTTACACAACCACATTTTATACAAGCACTTCTACAATTTGTAGGTTCCACAACGCAACCGCAAGAAGCCTGTATTCATAAATCTAACCACAGCTTGACCACCTTTTGTCGCAACGGTGTGGTGTGATTGTGGTAGGTACGTGTGTCTTCTAAATGCTTGTAGATCAATGATCCAGGGCTTTACTTACTTGCATGATTGCAGTATTCTGTGAGCCCGAGTCGGATCACTCTGTTGCAGTCGAACTCAATTCCATATCTAGTTTCGAGCCTACAACTTCAATTTCATATTAAAATTCGAGTAGACTAATACACGTTCGTAAGAATAATTCGTAAACAAGCCACTATTACTTTCCACTTCTGGAAAATGTCAAGTTGTTTAAGTAATCAACAGGATAGGTTGGCAAAAAAATCCGGTGAGATGGCACTCTATACCAGTCTTATAGTAGTACTCTATGGTAATCACTTCTAGAAATTGTCAAGTTGAGTTATCAAATCACACATTTTTGTCACTGTATCTATGGTAGGTACTTATTATTTTTCTCGTTCTTTTTTAATTCTTATGTAGCTATACCTCTTTGAAGACATTCCTCTGGATCGTCTGCTTTCTTAGCTTATTTTGTGATGGGTTTGCTCGTGACTCTAAGTAGTCCAGGTCAGGGATGACAAAGTCTACGATAGAGCGAGCTTACCCAGAAGGAGCCTGTTCACTCTAACTTTGAAGAGATTAAGCAAACTTTCAATTTTATTGTAGGTCTGTACGGTTTCAGTAAGGGCCTACCTACGTACACCGAGACAGAAAGGCAGTGGATTTACATTTTCAGCAAAGGACATTCAAACTTATATCTAGTACAATTACGACATAAATGCCAATGTTATAAATTGATTCTGTGGCGTCAATAGAGATATCTTGATACGATATTTATTTATTTATTTTTATAACAATTGCTTCCTATACTAACAGTTTGCACCAAAGCGTATAGCAAGCCAACAACATAAAATTCGTCTTATAAACTAAAAAACTTGAGATATATTTTGATCATCGATCTGTTGGTACACGTTAATATATCTGCTTCTGGTTCCTGAGCAATTAGGGCGTTCATCAAGCCACACATTCACACACACACACAGTCACATTCACATTGGAGATCTCGCGGTGAGATGCCGCGGCACGTCACGGGATGTCTTGGTAGACCGCGGGAATGCTACAGTATCTAAACGGCTAGTGTACGCTGATCGAGCAAAATCTGCCAATCCGTCTTTGTGAATAGGGCTTCAGACATTCAAATCGGTCGTTGGGCTGCGTTTCCACCAGAGATGTGCGAGGATGTGTAGCGAGGAATGTGTTTGTAAAGAACCAATAGAATCGCTTCATTTACCTCGCCTCGGTCAGCACAGCTCTGGTGGAAACGGCTCAGCGGAGCTAGATTAAAATTGTTGTTATTGTTTTGCTAATTGTTGGTTAAAATTGGAAGACGTCCTCTGTCAGCGCGACGACGTCGCGATCGGATTTGTCGTGCAAACGAACGCGACGATCGTGTATCCGCGCGATGCTCACTTTATATTGTCATTAAGATGCCTAAGCATTGTCATTGGGCGCATAAAAATTGGAAGCCTTCCTTCCTTTTATGAACCTATTGCGTTTCCAAACGTCTTTATAATGTGCACAGCAAAAGGGTGAAACTCTCTGCCTGCGTCTGTGTTTCCGAACGCTTACAACCCTAACCTCTTCAAAGTTAGAGTGAACAGGCTCCTTCTGAGTAAGCTCGCTCCTGTCGCTCCTGTTTTTTAAATTTCTATGGCTCGCTCCATCGTAGACTTTGTCTCTGTCATCTCTGACCAAGACTGGAGTCAAGACCGAAATCAAAAAGAAACACACCTTCAGCCAAATAAAACGTATTTGAAAACGTTTAAAAAACGGATTATTTAATTAAACAAAAATTTAAGTACATTTATTTATTCTATATTATTTACATCTATTATTAAAAAATACACTTCATAATATCACAATCAAAACTCTCATCTGTACAAAATATAACATTTTTATATCTACAAACTAAAATATTTCACTAATTCTTTGAAATTACTCTAGCCAACCAGATTTGGAATGTTGAGGTGGTATGACATGGACTTATATAGTAAGTGACGCCAGAACTGGGCCCGACTCAGGTCCGACTAGGCCGAAGCGAACTCGGCATGAGTTGGGCTATCTTCGGGATCGGTCGTGTGCGCAAGACATGAAATTGTGTTTTTGATCCGTAGTTAAAAAATAACTAAATGCTATTGACCATTGGTCAAGCTATACATTAGTCGAAAAAAAAACTTAGTTGCAAAAAAAGTACAACCGACTTTCAAATAAAAACCACTTCAAAGTACAAAATAATTTTAATTTTGAAAATCTGTATTTCTAATTTTGCAAAACTGCCATGTTAGAGTTATGTCATAAAAAAACATCCAAATTGATAACCTCCTGCTTTTGAAGCCGGTTAAAAATGCACATTAAAGGTGCCCATTTATCGTTAACCAATAGTAAGTACGGATAAAAAAAATCGCCCTAAGCTAACCCTCGGCCGGCCCTATCTTCTCCATGTAAGTCTACGTGGTGTGGTAAGTAATTTCTGACTGGTCCAGGAGACGTGCTCTTCAGTTGCTCTTAATCTTGGCATTCTGCAGATACTCCTGGCGGAACTGCTCGTTGATCTGCATGCCCACCTTGGTCCGGAGCCATACCGGCAGCACTTTGATGAAGAAGTACTGAAAACAAACATTACATTTCAAATAATCGTAAAGTCTTCATGTTACATTGAATGTCTTGGCCATATCGTGGCATTGGCCATTTCATGATGTGGCCGAGTTCACTTTAGGTAAGGTTTGAGGTAACTAAGGGGCACTCCGGCTCGACTAGATTAGGTTCGAATGGGATGTAAGGTTATTTAATCCCCTCAGACAGGAATAGGAACCAGCACAGTGCGCCTTAGTCGTGGAACTTAGGTTTGATGAGGCCATTTCATGAAATAGCTAATCAAGGGTCGATACGTTTGCTGAAGTCGATCCGTAGATGGATGACCATCTATTTCATCCCGAAACTTCACTATACCTCGAAAAGCACGTTAAGCATTTGATTCCGGCTTTATTTGTAGATCTTTGCAGTCGTTATGGATTGTCAGAAGCCAGATTTGACTCCAGTTTTGCCTTATGGTGTTCCTGTTATCGTGACCCTGTTATCGGGTTGTGGAGGCCAAAAAGGGAATCCCTCCATGTCAGGTGCATCCCGTTAGACTAGAAGCCAATCCCACTATAATTGGGAAACGGCTTTTTTGGATAAAAAAATCATCAAATGACTTCTTTCGCTCTAGGTGGAGAAGGGAGTGTCAGACTCTTACTGTCTAAACCCGATCCGTATTCATTCTAAGGCCCTTTGTGTTCCAGGGCCACACGTTATCTCTTTAGAATAAATTCCTGTACCCTGGCAGGCACTGGCCCGTCAACCCGGTCTAGTTCTAATTGGACGTTGAGCCACCCAACGCTCGCCGCGCTTACAGTGTCCTGGAATCACCTTATGACTCCTGACGCCCAGGCAATCCCCTTCTGTTGCGGCAGCACGGGTGTGAGGTTTGCCACTCCCTCATGCGGGCCTCTTACTAGCATTACTGCTTCGCAGAAGGACATGGCTGCTTTATGCCTCCTCGCTCCAGACCACGGATTGAACCAGGGCCGGATGCGAGAGGCCACCGCTGCCGGTAGCCTCAACGAGGACAGGCTGACGCTACCCCCAAGCCTGTGTGAATCGCCCGGAGGGCACAGTAAAGCATGTACCGTGTTGACACCCGGACTTGTCCTCCAAATAAAGAAACATGTCCCGAAAGTACCTGAGTCAGGCGAAAGGGGAGGCCGCGATATGGGATAGTCGCTGTCTCCATACCGCAATGGGGGACCCCAATGGGGAATGTCGGAGCTGGAGGAGTCTCGGCGTAACGCCTGCACGCGCTATGATTACACAAGCATGAGGACTCTCGCCTCCGGATACCATGGCGACCATGCGGCAAGGAGGATCGTTGCCTTGCCGGAGACCGTGCGGTATCCCCGACCCCGAGTGAGTAAAAGTTAGTTAGATTAATTTTGAATACTTTGTTAATACCTGTATCCCATGCAACCAATAGCCAGTAGTATTTTGCTGCCTGCCGAGAGTGTTGACAGCATGCCTAGCGTACGTCGCCGCGTCAGGCACTAGCAGGTTGCCCTCCAGCAGGCGCTGCGAGAAGGCGTTGATCTTGGTGGACACGAACAGAGGCGACAAGTGCTGGATGTAGATGCCTTTGGGGGCGTACTCCTCGCGCACAGCCAGGGTGAAGCTATGGACGTACGCCTGGAAAATGGTGGGAGACTTTCAGATTTACTTTACCAAATCGATGAAAACTGGGCATTACCTTAACTCCAAAACAATAGATAGATTTCGAAAAAAAAAACAAATTAGTTTTTGCTTATACATTGCAGGAAAGCTATAAGAATTATATGGTTTTAAATAACACGTAAAAACAAATAGTTTCAACCGAAAATGTCATCTGGGACTCCAGCAAAGCGGAGACGACCGAGCGGTCCGGAGCCATTGTTTCCAAAAACCAATAGAATTTGGAAATCACACATCTCGTCTTCACTCAGCTTAAGTGGACCACTGAGCGGAGATGTATCATATTTGATGGCGCGGATGTGACCTGTTCTTCGCTGAGATTGAGCTGGGCCGCAGTACAAGGCGGAGATGTAAGCTTTGCATAGCAAGCTGACGATGGCACGCAGTGGAAACCAGATTTGTGCGGAGTGCAGTGTAGTCTAGCCAGGACATTTCTCCGCTACAGTCTAGCCAGTTTCGGTGAATATGGGTCCTAGCTGAAAAACATCTCTTCTCGTTTCCGCTTCGGACATCTCCGCACATCTACTGAGTCCGGGCCTTAAGGTACAATACCGATCGGGGCGACCGCGACGTGCGTAAGCGACCGCGACTGGCGACTGCGACCTATTGCTTCTACTTGCGAACAAAGTCGGTCGCGTGCACCCGTAATTGTTCATACAAAGCAGTGAGTCGCGGTCGCACGTCATTGACATTGACTGTCGCGCGTCGAGGTCGGCAAGATCGGAATTTCACGGATGTTTGAGTGGCTACAACATACCTTAGTAGCAGCGTAGACCGTCATCAGCGGTAAAGGCTGGAGCTCCGAGCCTGAGGACACGTTGACCACGGCCCCTCCCCCCCGCTGCACCATGCTGGGCAGCAGCAGGCGGGTCATGGCGGTGACTGCGCCCACGTTCACGTTGATCAGCTCCCAAGACTTGGAGGGAGACGTCTCACACAGCGGCGTCGGGTAGTCCAGCTGAGTACCCACGTTGTTGACTTGAAGTTATAGAGAAATATGGATGAGTTCGATGGAATGGAAGTGGACGCTTCTTTGTTTTGGTTGATGTTGAGATAAGAATCCTCTCGATTCTTCGAAACCTCTTTTGTTACACTTTCTGTGTCTTTCTCTTTGGCATGTAATTAAATCGATATCTGTATATGACGTCGACCGTCTAGGGTTAGCGTTTCCGTCAGCAGGTCGACGGAGCCCCGCTGTGCGGGGTACTCCTATTTCTGTCTGCAGGGTTTAAAGGAACCTGAACCTTGGGGTGCCCCTGACGTTAACCGTTATTATTTAGTGTCAAAATTTAGAGTGCAACTTAGTATTTTTGATAAACAATTCGTGTTTTTGTTTTATAAATCATTTATCCGATGTACGAACCACATTTTTGGTGTGAATCTGATAAAAAAAGTTATCTCGTTTTATGTGATTTTTTAGTTTTTTTTGTAGGACATATTTAGTTAATCAAATGTTTTTTTTGCACAGCATTCATTTTTCTGGTATGCATTCGGTTAATTAGTGGAGTTGCCCAGTGTGCTGAAAAATTATACAGATGTGCATTTAAAAATATCCCTTTCTTTTTTTGTTCTTTATGTCTAAACTTTAATGTTTATTAGATATCCAATTAAATTAGCCAGGCTTAAGCATTGCCATTC
Organism: Ceramica pisi; assembly: GCA_963859965.1. Classification (NCBI taxonomy): domain Eukaryota; kingdom Metazoa; phylum Arthropoda; class Insecta; order Lepidoptera; family Noctuidae; genus Ceramica; species Ceramica pisi. The sequence goes on along the minus strand of OY982531.1, from coordinate 24,943,919 downwards.
ATCCTGGCCATGCTGCAAGTCTCTTGGGCACATAACCAGCTGTAGACACACAGCGTTGAGAACGATTTTTTGATGCAATATTTAAGTTTGTAGTTAGTTCAGTAACTATTAAAACATGGAAAGTTACTATTTTTCACGATAATAACTACGAAAATCATATCCGACGACCCTAAGAAGATACACCGAAACTATCTCAGAACTCAGTCTGCCCAAGAACTCCACGACCCACCGGCCCCCTTCCAGCATCGGACATCCAGACGCACTGCAACTTACCATCCCTACCTTGTTGCTAGCCCGAATTCGCACTAAGCGTTTCCAAGCGTCTTTAATTCATAATGCGCACAGCAAAGGAGTGGAACTCTCTGTCTGCGTCTGTGTTTCCGAACGCTTACAACCCTAATCTTTTCAAAGTTAGAGTGAACAGGCTACTTCTGGGTAAGCTCGCTCCATCGTAGACTTTGTCCCTGTCATCTCTGACCTAGACTAGAGTCAAGAGCAAGCCAATGCCAAATAAAAATAAAGTCTCTTTAAAAAGCAATTTGGTAGACATGATACAATGAATGGCCATATAACTAAACTGATTGATACAACCTTTGAATGGACTTAAGAGAAAAGGAAATAGATACTGCATATACTCCAAGGTTAGTCACCGCGTCCGTAGGAGAATACCCTTCAGCGAATCCCTACACGTGGTCCCCGGGAGTTGCTAAACAGGTGACACTAACCGCCTCCGTGGTCTAGTGGTTAAACCACCTGATTCAGACCCAGAGGTCCCGGGTTCGATTCCCAGCGGGGGAAAATTTTTTGCTCGGTTTGGTTGGTGGTAGGACTTGTTCTAAGTCCGCCTGGCAAGCTACCACCATCATGTCTAAGTCTGTCGCCATAACAACAATGTTAAAAGCATTGTTGTGTTCCGGCAGTTAGAGGTATGATAGCCAGTTCCTCTGTGTAAGAGGATTCCGGGTGAAACTCGCTTCCATCTTCGGCCTAATCATCACTTTCCATCAGGTGAGGTTTGGGCCAAGAGTTTCCCCGTTTCGCATTAAAAAAAAACCTTTATCTCTTCGTCGATACTAGAACAATAAATTAAGAACTGATTTTCATTATTAGAAAACGTAAAGGATCACGATAGAAGTCGATTCAGGACAGCTTTATGTCATTATTTCTGATTTTGATCTTAAGAAAGTCAATAAATGTATGTGGGTCAATGTACTTTATTCCACGTTTATCTGGCGTAAAGTATACCCATAATTGGTAACACAGGATGGATAGCACATTTGTTATACGCCATTAACTATACGATTCTTTAATGGTGACACAATGTGTTAGTGCTATTAAAAATAAACCTTCGTTTTTATTTCAGCCAGTCCGGCCAGGGCCAGCTTCATTCAGATTCTACTCGCTGAGCCAACGATGTTGCTAACCCATCATAACCTTAGTTCCTTATGTAAATCCCTTTGACCTAAAAACTCCCAGAAAGCTCTAGTCAAGAGCGAATGGATTCAATAATGTTTCTGACGTTACTTTGCCTCTAAAAAGGAATTTGGCTGAAACACCACTATAATGAAATTCCTGTTTCGACCGCATCAGAGGAAACTCAGCGGCCGAAACGCCTACTAAGCCGTTCTGGGCCACCACTGAACCCTGTTGATAAAATCCTCATTAAATGACGTTCTACTCACCTAGTATTCCGACAGGTATCTCCTTCAGCTCCTCCTCAATATGAGGGTACACTTCAGCGCCCTTGCTGAAGTCAGCCACCACAATCTTGGTCTTCACACTGTGCTCCTTCTCTGGAAATACAATATTTTCATTGGTATCGTAGTGGTACGCTTATGCCAACTCCTTGCAGAATATGCCGCTTACTATTAGGAATTATAGATTATAAGTTCTCGATGTATTATTAAAAATATGTTTTGTATATAAAATATCCCATCCAAATTCAATAGTTTCCAATACATTCCTGTCTTATTTATAAAAAATAGTTTACAATTTCACGCGATGTTTTACAATCTTACGGTATTTGTCATTTTCCGGTGACATATACAAATGTATGGGTCCCTGAATCGCCTCAAAAAGTAAGTAGGAAAGTAGGGGCTACCGTGACGAATCAACTGCAGAGTGAGGATGTGAAGCCGAGTCACAAAACGTGCTCCAAAACACGCAGCCGGAGGCGTATGTCATACGCCTGTATTGGAAACAATGGCAGACACTATAGGGCAGGGATAGCGAACCGGTCGATCGTGGCTAAGGCTTTAGACAGACGGACCGCATTTCAACTGCAATCCAACCGCAAATTGCAGTTCGGATGCAGTTGACACGACTGCAATAGAACTGCAAACCAAACGTGCAGTCCGATTGCAGTTCAATAGCAGTCGGCGTGCAATCAATCGTGTGAACTACACACCAACTGCAATAGAACTGCACGGTTGGTTTGCAGTTCTATTGCAGTCGTGTCAACTGCATTCAACCTGCATCCGAACTGCAATTTGCGGTTGGATTGCAGTTGAAATGCGGTCCGTCTGTCTAGATCCTAAAAGTCCAGTCGATCGCGGCTAGGCAAAAAATATTAAAATGTTTATCAGACTACGCAACTATGTAAAGCTCTGAAGTCTACACAGACGAAGTGGTCCAATTTGAAAAATTCTTTCAGTGGTGGATAGCCCATTTATCGAGGAAGGTTATAGGCTATATATTATCACGCTAAGACAAATAGGAGCGGAGCAATAATGGAAAATGTGACGCAGACGAAGTTGCGCGGGTCAGCTAGTGTAATAAGAAGATCGCACAGAGTTTCGTCAGTAAAAAGTCGTGCTTGGGCAGTGGCGCAACTAGTTTCAAAGGGGGCCCTGTATCAAACATTTTCGGGGGGCCCTTTATAAGGGTTCTGTTTTTTTTTAAACAAAATATGTCTTACTAGCTAAGGACTGTCTTGGCCGGCCACGGAGATGGTGAAACTAAATGTATAGCTTTGCGTCCACGCGTCGGGGCCTTTGTAGTCCAGGGGCCCCGTATCTTGGATACAGCTGATATGGCGATAGCTACGCCCCTGATCTTGGGCTTAATCAAGGTGGTCACCGCTGCTATAGGTTATTGGGTCCATTAAGTGAGATTGTGGTGAAACGCGAACCTATCAATTAAAAAAAAAACATTAAGCAGTCTGAATGACGAAAAACGATCAGTATGTGTCGGTTAACTCCCTAATAGGGAAGGAGTGATGAAAACAGCGTTGTGAACACTTCTTAATTGAAAGGAGAATATACCAAACGTAGCGTGATGAGTGTCGCAATGTTCGAAGACAATGGTCCCAAACAGTGCCGGATAAAGCCAGCGCGAGGCCTGTAGCTAATTTTACCATGGGGCCCCTAACTTAACCTAAACCCTTCGTAAAGTGAAATTGAAAATATCCATGCTATGTTAGGGGTTCATTTCATTTAATGTTAGTCTGGCGGTTTGACTTCTTTATGCGGCCTACACAAATGTCCTTACTTAAGTATTGCTCGTCAGATCGTTGGGCTCCTTTAAGTTCTAAGTTTGAGCTACACGATAACTGGCAAATGCTTGCACTGTCTGGACAGGTCCACTCAAATCTGAATTTCTCTCAACTTTGCTCAAAATACCACTTCAGACATTAACCTTCAAGGTTCTCATATGATTTGACCAGTACGATTGTATGGACTTTAAAAGAGACTTTGACCCCTGAGTTTGTTTCGGTGTTTCTTCCCAGAGCAGTCAGCTAGGAAACGCCGGCCTCATCTAGTTTAAAACGACCAAAAAAAATTGACGTGTAAAAGCACGGAACTGTTCCGTGTGTAAAAGTGTTATTTACAACTACGTTACAACCTACTTACAAAATAAATATCTTTTATCCAATTAAAACAATTATAGACCTCATCCATAATTTCTCTCGGACCCCGGGGCCCATATGTTGCGCCAGAGCCCATTTTAGTTTTGCCTACATTGTCCGTGTATAACCGAAGCAGTTTAGATTTCAGACGGTATGGTAGCATAGGAAAACGAGTCTTTTACGCGAAGTGTGACCCATATCATAACAAAATAACCAAACCATACCAAATTAGTGACTTCATCCGCAGACAACGACTGTCGCAGTATATTGAGAGTTTGGTGGACTAGTGTGTGAGATAGATCCATGGTTTATAGCGACATGTTTTTGTAAGTCCAAGTGCGGGCCCCCCAATGCGCGGGGCCCGTAGCATTTGCTACTCTTGCTACGTGGTTAATCCGTCACTGATCCTAAAAGGCATTGGGTCAACAATGCTGATTGTAACATAATAAAACAACGTTGCGAGAATCATCAACAACAGTGATGTAACAATGGCGCAGATCATCAAAGACAGACACATTCATTACATAAGGAACACAAGCCGCGGTGATGCCCCAGAACGCCGACTCAATCAAAATCAAATAATAGATCTGTAAATATCGCTGGAAAAACGGAGTTCGGAGAATTTTAAACGAGCTTTGATAAATACTTGCTTAAAGCAAATGACAAATTGCTTTGAAAGTTCAATATACCACGGAAAAAAACACAATTTTTTACCACGTGTACTCTTATTTCTACTGGTACTTACTCATCTTAATTAATTCAAAGCAGTCGACAATATTGACTGAGGGCAAATTTTCCGTATAGACTTCATTTACTAGTGATAAATATTATTTAAACGAGATGCGAAATAAGTGGACGATCAATATTAGCATTTCTAAAACCACTATTGTTGAGTACACAGCAAGCATCTTCCTTGTGGATTGTTAAATCATGACAACATCGAAGCATATTGTTAAAACATGAGCTTACTATACTTGCAGAATAAACTTCTGATTCTTTTTATATGATTTAGATTTTCTGACTTATACGGTGTTTTTTTTTTAATATTGATAGGCGTACGTTTGACCGCTATCTCACCTGCTGTTAAGCGATGATGCGGTCAAAGGCGGTCCACTTAATGTACCCGATATTAACTAGCTCCAGGCGCGTTTTTTCTTTAATAATTCATTAACGTGCATGGTGCAATACAAAGAAAAATTGCATTTAAATTACGAAACACCTTGTTAAAAATGTTTACGTATCAAAACAATGTCACCGTTCCGTTCCGCGCCGTCTTTAGGACACGAGGCTCGGACTGCGCTCGCTGCTGGATCTATGATACTACGTCATGAGTCCATGACATATATTTTTTTTAATAATTCTAATATTTATAACTAGCTTCTGCCAGCGGCTTCGCCCGCGTGATCCCTAGGGAACATATTCCCGGGATGAAAAGTAGCTTATGTGCTATTCCAGACTATAATCTATCTTTGTTCTAAATTTCATTAAGATCCGTTAAGCCGTTCTGGCGTGATTGAGTAACAAACTTCGAACTGCTAAGCTATCGGGAGTTACACGTGTTATTGTTCGTCAATCATAAAAGATAGACATATGCTGTCGTTGGATATTTTTTATATAATTTTATGGAGAACATTCCGTCATACATGATTTCTGTGTAGCTTTCACCATTAAGGTTGCACACGCGACGGAAGCTTAAAAAATGGAGTAACTTCTCCCGTTTTCCCAACATTTCCCTTCACTGCTCTGCTCCTATTGATTGTAGAGTGATGAAAAGTATACTGTAACCTGCTCAGGAGTATGAATAATAATTGTACCAAGTTTCATTAAAATCCGTTGAGTAGTTTTTGTTTCTATAACGGTTATACAGACAGACAGACAGACAGACAGACAGACAGACAAAAATTGTACTGATTGCATTTTTGGCATCAGTATCGATCCCTAATCACCCCCTGATAGTTATTTTGGAAATATATTTCATGTACAGAATTGACCTCTCTACAGATTTATTATAAGTACCTATAGATATAGATAGATAGATATCATTTTTTTAATGAATGTCCAAACCACCATCGAAAAGGTCGGATCGTCCAACCAGACGGATGTTGAGTGTGGTGGGCCACTGCCCGACGGTTTTGTGTGTTCAAATCGTGCGGAGAACTTAAATACCGCGATGAAGGCTTTGTGCGTCAGGTCTTAGGCAGTATAAATGCCTTTACATATCTACTAGCGTGTGCCAGCGACTTCGCCCGCGTGATCCCTAGGGAACATACTCCCGGAATATATATAATCTATTAACCCGCATAGTTCCCGTTCCCGTGGGATTTCTCGGATAAAAACTATCCTATGACCTTTCTCGGGTCTCAAACTATCTTTGTCCAAAATTTCAGCCAAATCAGTTCAGTAGTTTGGCATGAGAAAGTGACAGACAGACAGTTAATTACGGAATTATAATATTGGTAGGGATGTGAATAGGTGAATACGAACCGATCTCTTTGGCCACAGCGCGCAGCTTGTCAGGGTTGCGGCTAATGATGACGATGTTGATCCCGCGCCGCGCCAGCTCCAGGGCGTATTGCTTGCCGATGCCATCTGTTCCACCCGTTATCACTGAAAAGAACAACGCAAGGTCTATGTTAACAAAGCAATCTATCACAGGTATACAAAGTGATTTTTTCTGATATGACTCGCCGAGCCGTGAAAGGATTAGGTCAGGGTCTGGTCTCTGTTTACGTTTTTAGCGTTTTTAAATCATGTCCGCTTTTCCTCGCACTCTCTAATACTCTTCACATTGGTACCATATATTTAAATACTAACTAGATAAAGATAAGGCCGTATGAACGCTCACTTAAACCCTTTCACCACACTAGGGACACAACCTTTTTAAAGTATCGCGTATATGACCGCTCCTGTTGTGTGATTATTTAAACATGTCAAAGTGAAAACTCAGGCGAAGTGAACGACAAGTGAGCTGTCAAACCATACAAACACGATGAAAATGACAGCCACTCGTCGTTCACTCCGAAGATTGCTACCGACTGCGTGGCAGTTCACTTCGATCTAGCCGGGCCATTTACGGGCCATGTAGTGGTGTCAACAACGCGCGGCCTTTTATGCGGGTCTTTAGGCCACTTTAGCAGAATCATATCAGAACCATAATATTATCCACACAACCACAGATCTATGTCCTGCCCTCACTATACCATATGACAAATAATAGGCTAGATTCCATCATCCTCAAATTGCAAAACTATTTAGTACGCCACTTATAGTATTGAAAAATAATGGACACGTATTTTTTGTTTTTGTAAATCAGTCAATATTGACAAAGATAAAACGCATCAAAACTCGGGAGTGGGGGCTCGTGACGTCACGACTCACTAAAACTTATGCGAAGGTGTGACGTATTGAGAATTTTAAAAGCGTCGTTACTTCGTCAATTTTGGATCCACAAAACACGGGTCAAATATTTTTTGATAATCTAACTGACGGACTAATTAGATTTTTTCAGGACACAAGCCTATTGGTACTTTACGGAGGAATTTGCAACACTCAGAAGTTCACTAAATTACCTTAACTAGGTTTTCTTATTAACCCCTGACCAACAAGAAGGTTGTTATTGTGTGAAACCGTAGCTCATGAACGGGTGTTATTTGTGTGCGGTTTTTTTTTTAATATAAGAAACCAAATTCACAGCAGAGGAAGTGAAAGTGTCTAAGATTGATTTGGACAACTATTTTTATTCAACACGAAAACCACTCATCCATTGGTCAAAACAGTATGAAAATCGGGTCAGTAGGTTTTCAGTTTATCGCGAACAGACAGACAGACAGACGCGGCGGACGATTTTGTTTTATAATAATATGTAGTGATTCTCATTCAATGTTAGTATGCATTCATCGTTACGTGAGCTGACATCATCACTTGCAATTCAATTGTTATCAAACACTAGCTGACCCACGCAACTTCGTTTGCGTTACATTTTCCATTAATGCTCGGCTCCTTTTAGTCTTAGCGTGATAATATGTGCCTATATCCTTCCTCGATACATGGGCTATCTAATACTGAAATATGTTTTTCAAATCGGACCAGTAGTTCCTGAGATTACCCCCTAATACAAACTTACAAACAAATGTTACCTCTTTATAATATTAGTATCGATTATTGATTTTAAGCAAGTGATGACATAATGAGACTAGGAATTTCTCCTGTATCGTGGGTGCGTTTACAAACATACAAAGTCACATACACAAACAGCCAGACCCGGAACAACTATCTGTAGGCCATACAAATATTTGCTCCGTGCGGGAATCGAACCCACGACACGCGGCGCATCAGTCGATCGCTCAACCATTGCGCCAACCGTGCCGTACAAGTAGATAGGTATTCTTGACCTTTTGAGGCCACAGTGGCCATTTTAGTACAATCTAGGTCGACCCTGAACGCTGTTCTGAAGAGATTGTTACATGCAGTTGTAGAATATTTAAAGAAGTGTAATAATATAAACCTATTTAAATCAAGGCTTAAAAAACATATATGTACCTACCCAGTACCCGTTGCAACACCCTAGAGGCAAATGTAAATATATTTTCTAGATGTTAGCACAATGTATCTCATTTAAAGTGAACTGTTATTTAAGTTCTTATGAGAATAAAATTCTTTAAACCTAAACCTACTTGTAATTTCTCCTGTATCGTGATTCACAAACATACAATCTCACATACACACACAGCCAAATCCGGAACAACTTTCTGTAGGCCATACAAATATATTTTGTTCCGTGCGAGAATCGAACCCGCGACACGCGACGCAGCAGCCGATCGCTCGACCACATTGTTGTATCATGATTAAACATAATAGACATGGACGTCGGGGGTGCACTAGCACCTCCCTGGCTTTCAATAGGTAAGCATACGATGACAAGAAATTAAAAAAATAATTCGAAAAATAAATGAGGTGAGATGCAAATGATCAAGCTCGCTTCGCTCGACCTTACAACCATCTTCTAAAGTTCTCAAGCTTCTCTGTACAAGTCGACCAAGTTAGTTATATCCCCAAAAAACAAAAATGTGAAAAAAGGCCAAGTTACTCTCTCCAAAAATTCGCCCTCTAAAAGTAGTGAGACCATTAATAGGCCAAGTATTTCTGAACTTCAGAATAGTCCATGAATGTAACAAAATACAAAATCCTTTATTTCAAATAGACCAGTTACAGGCTCTTTTGAATAGTCAAAGTCTGTCAGTCAAATAGATGAAGCTATTCTGTCGCGCTAGCGACAAGAGCAGCAAGTTGTTCTGCAACAAAACACACTCACCGAACCTATCTCCAGCGCGCAATTGCACGTTCCAAAGAGCATGTTTACATGTGTCTTTTGAGAGTACCAGTGAACAGAGAGTTTGGATCTTTCCTAACTGTATAAAAATAATGAAAGATCCAAGCTGTATGTTACTGGTATTCTCAAAAGACACATGCATCTTTTGTTATTATTAGCTCTTGAGGACCGACCCTGATTTCAACCTTTTATCTTTAAAAAAGATGCCCTTTTCTCCTAAAACCTATGTCCACACCAAATATGAACTTTCTAGCATGATTGGAAGTACCCCATAATTTTGATGAGTCAGTCAGGGAGTCAGTTGCAACATCTTCTTTTTTTGGTCCCCTGTGACTTCTCAACGGTTCAACCTAATGTTTTGAAACTTTCCAGTATTCTTCAACTTGGTAATAATCAATTATTTAGGAGTAACAAATGGTCCAAGTTTCATCAAGTTGCTATTATTATAAGCAAAGTAGTATGAGGGGGGTAAAAACTGCTCAAATTGTTTGGAACTTGGCCTGGCGCGCCGGGCACCTAGATCGAGGCGGTGTTTTGAAGATGCACCCTACTAAAAATACTTCTGCTGGCGCCCATGATAACAATACTCATAAGTATGAGAATGTACGCGTTACGATATTTTTGTTTTAACCATTCATGAATATTGTCACACACCCACGTTTAGGGACTACTCAGATTTATTCAGCTCCATTTGCGTTTCGCTGAACGATTTTGATCACACTTATACAGTTCTGCTTCTACCAGCCGCGTACAGCGTCTTAAGAATGAGAAGGCGGGCAGCGGCAGATTAGCCCTGAACTCTCTCTGCGCATTTTATACTTGTTTGACACGAAAGCTGAATAGATGCGGAAAGCTGATGCGTACGCGCCTCCATACAAAATCCTTGTTTTCTATTGGCATAAGCTGAATAAGAGATGAATAAGTGTGAGTAGTCCCTTATTGTATTAAATCGACTTCAGGTGCCAGTTTTACAATGGTGTCATGGATTATTAGATTTTCTATTCGTTACAAACAAGATTATTTTTTAATTCCTCGCGTTATTTCATTAAAACTCACAAGACCTTTCATAGAAGCGTAATAGCTAGACATACCTCTGCAAGATAGCAAGGTCTTAAAAGTTGCAAAATTTTCAATGTTAATATTAATAAATAGAAACAATTAAGGTGGCGGTGGTTGTGTCTCTGCATGAGAAGGAGAGAAGTGGGCAAAATTGTGTAACGAATTTCACGATATACTTTTTAACAAAGTCCTCATTGTAGTACATAGACAAAATAACTCAGTAAAAGTGACTAGGTTATATAAACAGCAGTACAAAGTTCAAGATCAGTGATTGGCCTATTTCTCCCGCGTATGCGTCTATGAAAGTCATCGACCTTGGCGTCTATCGGCTGCGCGTACGCAACCTTATACGTTACATCACAACCATCTATTGATGTCTCACTTTCAATTTACTGTATTTTTTTTTTAAGCTGCAGAATAAAATGAATACTGATATTACCATATTTTTTTTTGTAATCCCGTATTACCTATGCTCTTTGTGCTCCATGTGGGTCTGCGTAAGCACATTTCGCTGAAGTATGATGTCAGTTCTCGAAATAAGCGCCAACGCTTTAGGGTATGCCCTACTCAAAGCTGTAGGACTACACTTGCTCGGAGACATTTTTATGGTATCGGAAGTCACCTATACAATGAAACCAACAAACATTGCTCGATTTATTCCACAACTCTTCAGAAATGTAAGAGAACGGTGTACGCCTGGTTACAGATGCAGAGCTATGACGAAACAGAAAAACTCCTAAAGTTATCATTTCTTTAAATACACGACCTACATAATATTAATTCTTATCATTGCAACATCCAACACACAACCTCACTGAGGCTACTTCTTAAATTTATCACTTGTTCAACTTTTAAACCTTCTGATGTAACTTTTGATGGTAAAAACTAGCGTTAAAATCCTGGTACCCATAACACAAGTTAAATCTTTCCTTGGGTACCAGAATACAATACAAATACTACTGACACTGATTGTTACTCTCCAATGTCTTTGTTATAGTTCCATTATAGTTGTTCGTTAGTGTATGATTGTACAACATTTTTAGTTCAATAAACAATTTTACTATTTTATTTCTTAATTATTTGAAGTCTACGGTGCCTACGTACATTTAAAAATTAGCACCCATTTAGCGATTCTTTTTTCTCTCTACATCGGTTTTTTATTTGACCTAAAAAGCCTTAGTTGTCTAAGTAACCTACAAGCCAAATTGCAGCGTTCTAAGACCAGTAGTTTCGGCTCTGCGTTGTCTGTCAGTCATTCAGTAACGGAAGAATCTATACTAATACTAGCTGTCCCGCGCAACTTCGTCTGCGTCACATTTTCCGCTCCTAAATAATATTGCAACAAAAAATTGAGATTTAAACTATCCTATCTCTTAAGTTGGATCGAACTGCACATGGTGTGCGAATTTTATTATAATCGGTTAAGTGGTTTAGGAGTCCATTGAGGACAAACATTGTGACACGAGATTTATATATATTAAGAATTTATATATATTAAGATTATAAAGCAGAAGAGTTTGTTTGTTTGTTTGGTTGAACGCGCTAATCTCAGGAACTACCAGCTCGAATTGTAAAATTCTCTTTGCGTTGGATAGTCCATTTATCGAGGAAGGCTATAGGCTATATAACATCACGCTATGACCAATAGGAGCGGAGCAGCAATAAGAAATGTTGCAAGCGGGAAAAAGCTTCCGCTGCGTGCGCTGCGTTAACGGTTGAAGTTACGCAAAAATCAAGTATTACGAAATTTTTCCTCTAAAAAAAACTCCTCGACAGCATATGTCTATCCCTTTAGGTTAACTCACTATAATCCCTTTTATGGAAATCAAATTTGTTCTAAAATAATGCATTGAAGAGTTTGGTGGTTTGAACGCGCTAATCTCAAGAACTACTGGTCCGACTTGAAAAATTCTTTCAGTGTTAGATAGCCTATTTATCAAGGAAGGTTATAGATTTTATGTCATCACGCTAAGACAAATAGGAACGGAGCCTTAATGGTAAATGTGACGTAGACGAAGTTGCGCGGGTCAGCTAGTATATACTATGACTAGCTGACCCGCGCAACTTCGTCTGGGTCACATTTTTCATTACTGCTCCGCTCCTTTTTGTCACAGCGTGATGATATATAGCCTATAGCCTTCCTCGATAAATGGGCTATCTAACACTGAAATAATTTTTCAAATCGGACCAGTAGTTCCTGAGATTAGCGCGTTCAACCAAACAAACAAACAAACAAACAAACAAACTTCTGCTTTATAATATTAAGTATAGATACTAGCTGACCCGTGTAACGTCGTCTGTGTCACATTTTCATCAGTGCTCCGCTCCTATTGGTCTTAGCGTGATGATATATAGCCTATAGCCTTCCTCGATAAATGGGCTATCTAACACTGAAATAATTTTTCAAATCGGTCCAGTAGTTCCCGAGATTAGCGCGTTCAAGCAAACAAACAAACTTATCAGCTTTATAATACTAGTATAGATAGTATTATGTAAAATGTCTTATATAATAATCTATTATCGCAAAAAGTCCGTATGGGTATTTACATAATTTATTGTACCTGCTCGTAGAAAGATGAACGATGTTGACTTTAGACTTTATGTTGTTATAATAGGTATTATATTGTAACAAATAAATATCTATTGACTTATCATTCTTCATTTCACAATATTGTTTTGTTTAGCTAAACGGGAACTTCGTCTAAACACGGTTATTCGGTTTATACATCACAACTCACACGCTGACTTTGAACTTTTTTTTTAGATGGGACTTCATCAAATGACTTCTTCCGCTCTGAGTGGAGCGGGAGGGAGTGTCAGACTCAATTACTGACTAAAACCCATCCGTGTTCCTCCTTTGCGTTCCAGGGCCGCGGTACCTCTTTCTAACGCTAGATTCCATCATCCACAAATTGCAAAACTATTTAGTCCGTCAGTTAGAGTATTGAAAAATAATGGACACGTATTTTTTGTTTTTATAAATCAATGAATATTGACAAAGATAAAACGCATCAAAACTCGGTAGCGGGGGCACGTGACGTCACGACTCACTAAAAATTATGCGAAGGTGTGACGTATTGAGAATTTAAAAGCGTCGTAACTTCGGCAATTTTGGTACCCGTAACAAAAGAAAAAACATGGGTCAAATATTTTTTGATAATCTAACTGACGGACTAATTAGATTTTTTGAGGACACAAGCCTATTCCACAACTCAAACGTAACTTAAGTTTAAAAAAATCTTTCAAAGTGGACAAATACTTACTATCATTCATACCATAGACCACAACATTATGTATACTAGCTTCTTCCAGCGACTTCTGCGTGATCCGTAGGGAATATATTCCCGGGATTAAAGGTAGCTTATGTACTATTCCAGACTATAATCTATCTCTGTTCCAAATTTCATCAAGATCTGTCGTGATTGAGTTACAAATATCCAAACTTTCGCATTTACATTTACTGTAAGTTAGATTCAAATTTAAGAAAAAAAAGAATTATTTTTTTCAAAATTCTAACACTATTGACGAAACCGCTCGTCTTCGTATACAAACGAGCCAATTTTAAATACCAAATGTATTAAAATTGGCTTGTTTGCCTTACAAACATCGACCTTAGACTTAAGGCGAGGTTGCTGTACTGTGTGTTTTGACGAACAACAGCGACTGTCAGTTGTGAGCGAAATAATGCCTTTTGATTGTTTTTTCTTATTGGCGAAAACTGATAAAGAAATTACACAGTCTGGTTTCAACATTTACTTCAAAATAAAAAGCTCTATCTATTGATATAACTTTTATATATATTCGTGATGAAATCTCTTAGCAGTACACGTTTAAAATTGTAAATTAGTGTCATGTTTGATTAAAAAAAGTATCGAGCCAATCATTCTAAATCGCGTTTCTATCTTTACGATTTACTTGAGTATGTTCAATTTTTATGTAATGATTTTTATTTATGAAAAAACTCATAATTAATAAGATTTTCAGACGTTCAAAAATCTTAAAAAGTACTGCAACCCCGCCTTAATGCCAAGCCTCTTTGTGCCAAGCAGACCACAACCGAGCCATCTCATCTAAAAATCTAAGAGCAGGCAGGCTGCGCGCGCGCCGCGTCGTAGATTACCCAAAACGATGAGTTAGAAACATTTCGCAACACCGAATGTTAACCTTTGTCTAACGCGCACCGTGCAGAGTGAACGTATCTTTGCATAAGGTCATACAAAAAACGATTATAAAAATCTTCGTATTGACATTTCAATGTTTTTGTATTTATTAAAATTATTATCCTGTTAATCGCCTATCGAATTAATTGATGAATTTTGGTATTTTTTTGCGTTATTATACAATCAAGGTATCTGAAGCTTTTTGCTTAATTTTATAGTCAATAATTTAGAAAAACACAACTACTAAACTTGATAAAATGAATAGGTTTTTAGGGTTCCGTAGCCAAATAGCAAAAACGGAACCCTTATAGATTCGTCATGTCTGTCCTGTCTGACATACGGACGGACGGCCAGACAGACAGACAGACAGACAGACAGACCTGTCTGTCTGTCTGTCCGTCCGTCCGTATGTCACAGCCATTTTTCTCCGAAACTATAAGAACTACGCTGTTGAAATTTGGTAAGTAGATGTATTTTGTAAACCGCATAAATATTTTCACATAAAAATAGAAAAAAAAACAATACATTTTGGGGGTCCCTATACTTAGAACTGAAACTCAAAAATTTTTTTTTCATCGTACCCATACGTGTGGGGTATCTATGGATAGGTCTTCAAAAATGATATGGAGGTTTCTAGGATCATTTTTTTCTAAACTGAATAGTTTGCGTGACAGACACTTCCAAAGAGGAAAAATGTTTGTCCTCCCCCCCCCCCTTAACTTCTAAAATAAGAGAATGATAAAACTAACAAAATAATGATGTACATTACCATGTAAACTACCAGCGAACATTAGTTTGGACGAGATCTAGTAAGTAGTTTTTTTTTAATACGTCATAAATCGTAAATCGCAACTTCTGCTTACGGAACCCTCAGTGCGCGAGTCCGACTCGCACTTGGCCGGTTTTAATTTTATTTGAGATCGGTTTGCTCTTGACTCTAGTCTTGGTCATAGAAGACAGAGACGGTCTACGGTGGAGCGAGCTTACCCAGAAGGAGCCTGTTCACTCTACCTTTGAAGAGATTAAGCTTGTAAGCGTTCGGAAACACAGACAGACGCAAGCAGAGAGTTCCACTCCTTTTCGGTGCGCATTAAAAAAGACGTTTGGAAACGCTTAGTGCGACTGTTGGAATAGCAACAAGGTAGGGATGGTAAGTTGCAGTGCGTCTGGATGTCCGATGGTAGAAGGGTCGAAGTGAAAACTTATGCGAAGTGAACGACAAGTGAGCTGTCAAACCATAATATATCAACAAAATAGAATGACAGCTCACTTGTCGTTCACTCCCGTCCACGGTGAGATGTCGAAGGAATAGCTGACCAGCTGAATCACACTGCAGGTGTCTTATCTGTTAGCTATGGTAAGTTTTCATGACCTAACAGAACCTGAAGATTTCCATACGATAAGATTTCAAGACTCAATTATATCATAGCAGAATTTGAGGTCATCGCCATGCGCTGACAACAGTTTCACAATTCGCATTGAAACAAATTTTCGCCGAGTCATATCGTGCGATATTCGCTAGTTATGCAAATTGTAATTAGACCAATGAGCCATAGACAAAACTGTCTCGCCGCATGCGCTTGCGCAACCGGCGCGCCGCCGCCGCCTCGCCGTAACAATGTCAATGCTGAACTGTTTTATATTACGACTTTACAAATTACGTTTCCGCGATTGACGAAAATTTTTTAGACATTAAAAAACTTTTCTTCAATCACGGATTTTTTCACGGAATCAAAGGATTTTTTTCTTTTATCATTATTTTGATTAGATTCGAGTCTGTATGATGCCCGCGGCTTCGCCTACTTGAGAAATAATATACTAAAACCTTCCTCGAGACCACCCTATCCATATTGGTGAAAACAGCATGAAAATCGGTGTAGCAATTTTTGAGTTCATCGCACACAGACAGACAGACGCGGCGGAGGACTTTGTTTTGTATATGTTGTGATAGTGACATCAAGCTTGGTTGCTGGAGGACCTATTAAAAAACTTAGATGAATTCTGGGAAGGTTCGACTTCAGATCCTGTAATAGTTTTAACATAAGATTAACAGCGTAGTTATCTACCCTAATCTTTTCAAAGTTAGAGTGAACAGGCTACTTCTGGGTAAGCTCGCTCCATCGTAGACTTTGTCTCTGTCATCTCTGACCAAGACTAGAGTCAAGAGCAAACCCATACCAAGTAAAAAAAAAAAAAAAAAAAAGTATGCTCCTGAAGTAATGAGACGTAAAATTAACCATTTATTAATTAACCATTAAATGTAAATTAATTAAATTGCATTAATGAAAAATACTAAAAACAGAATAAAATAAATATTTAAAACAACAAACGTGATTTTTTTGCCGTTTTTATAGATAATGGAACGGAACCCTTCGTGTGCGATTCCGACTCGCACTTGGCCGGTTTTTCCATACGGTTTGACATAAGCAAACGTTTACGTCAACGCGATCAAGTACTCAAGTATATCATTCGCAGTAGGCCTTTTACATTCAACCTTTTTAACCGACTACCAAAAAGGAGGAGGTTCTCAATTCGGTGGGTTTTTTTTTAAATGTATGTACACCGATTACTCATAGGTTTCTGATCCGATTTCTGTTATTCCAATTTTCTAGTTCGATGCTTGCCATATGCTTGCTTGCTTGCTTGCTTGTTTGTTTTAGAGGTATGAAAGCCAGTTCCTCTGTGTAAGAGGACTCGGGTGAAACTCGCTTCCATCTTCGGCCTAATCATCACTTTCCATCAGGTGAGATTTGGGCCAAGAGTTTCACCGTTTTAATAAAAAAAAAAAAAAAATTGGTCCCGTAAAAATTTCATTCAGTTTGGCTGAGTAGTTTTTATTTTATGAGCATTTTTTATTTCTTACTAGCTGACCCGCGCAACTTCGTCTGCGTCACATTTTCCATTACTGCTCCGCTCCTATTTGTCTTAGCGTGATGATATTTAGCCTATGACCTTCCTCGATAAATGGGCTATCTAACACTGAAAGAATTTTTCGAATCGGACCAGTAGTTCCTGAGATTAGCGCGTTCAACCAAACAAACAAACAAACAAACTCTTCTGCTTTATAATATTGGTATAGATTTACCATCTAGCTTTCACGCTCCATTTGCTGGAGGAAAAACGTTATAAAAAGAAAGTATTTGTTTCCATTATCGACCACATTGGCCATGAAAGCGAAATTAAAAGAAGCGTTTTCAATTTTCAATTCTTTTCGAAAGGAAAACGAAATTAATTAATTAACAACATCTAGAACATATTGCGAACATTAATATTAAAAATGAGAGCTTTCCTTTAGTTTACCATATGTTATTATTTCCCAGAATTTGATCCTTATTACCTACACTAACAGAGACAAAAATCCCCCCCAGGCATAATTCTGGAGCCGCGCCTATTCGTGACCACTTTAGGGGCGCCAATGAGCAGCACCTCATTGGCGCCCCTAAAGTGGTCACGAATAGGCGCGGCAACATTAAATCCGCCTCTGACTGGTTAGATAGACCGCAAAGTACGTAGTTGAATCGCTACTACAATTGCGTAGTTCAAGCTGATGCGAGAGAAAATCAATAGAGGCGTCCTCCCTCCCTCAGGAATACCGGGTGGTATTACTGAGGGAGGATAAAAACGTTTAGTATTTACATAGACTATGTAAATACTAAATGTTTTTATACATTTCCTTCATGCTACTATCACGGTCTGGAACACAACGATGATTACGTAAGAACCTTGATGGGCAACCTCGTCAGCGTCACTTTTTCATTACTGCTTCGGTCTTATTAGTCGTAGCGTGATGTTATAATAATATAATGTCACCGTAAAATAGCAGACTTCGTAAGATTGTAATAAATGTTGTTTACATAATAATTTCAAGAAATATTATGAAAATATCTTAATGAACTATTGAACTTGGGTGGGATTTATTGTATATACTAACTGACCCGGCGAACTTCGTTCCGCCTAACAGTCAATTCTTTTTTTTTTTTAAATAAACGTAGCCTAAGTAACTCCTTATTACATCAGCTACCTGCCAAGAAAAGTCCCGTCAAAATGTCAAAAAACAAACAGACAGACAGACAAAAATTGTAAAAAATGTAAATTGTTTGTATGTACACTATAAATATTCATATACATACATGTAGTAAAAAAACGGTTATTTCAATATTACAAACATACACTCCAATTTTATTTATATGTATAGATGTCACCGGTAAGTGGAAAACGCCGTAATCTATACTAATATTATAAAGCAGAAGAGTTTGTTTGTTTGTTTGTTTGGTTGAACGCGCTAATCTCAGGAACTACTGGTCCGATTTAAAATATTCTTTCAGTGTTAGATAGCCCATTTATCGAGGAAGGCTATAGGCTATTATATTTATATTTATCATCAACCTAAGACGAATAGGAGCGGAGCAGTAATGAAAAATGTTTCGCAGACGACGTTGCACGGGTCAGCTAGTATTTTAAATATACATAACGCGTGAAATGGTAAACTTTATTTTCTAAATAAGACACGGATATATTGGAAACTACTGAATTTAGATGGGTTTTATTAGTATACATAACGATTTTTTCATTATAAATAAAAATATATATAATCTAATGAAGATTTATTCACGGAGTCTCCATTTTCCATATAATAATAAATCTAATCCAAGTTCAATATTTTCCAATATATCCGTGACTTACATAGAAAAAAAAGTTTACAATTTCACGCGATATTTTACATTTTTACGGAGTTTGCGATTTTACGGTTACATATATATTTATAGCTTTCCTAGATAAATGGGCTATCCAACGTTATTTATTCAATTCGAACCAGTAGGTAGCTCCTGAGATTAGCGCGTTCAACCAATCATACGTATTCAACTTTATAATATTTGGCCATCGTGAAAATTTTGACATAGTGACGTAGTGAGCTGTCAATCAGGCGATAGGTCACTTTACCCACGTTTTAACGGTGACATTTCGGCCGATTGATTCCATCACAGCTTCACAAGTCACTTCACACATAAGTACGAGGTCTTATGTGTTTGTGATCTGTCGCAACCAACATGATACTATCAAGTTTTTGGCGATTTGTACAACATAGTTGCCGAACGAGTTAAGAGTACATTCTAATTATGTGATATTAAGTTAAGTAAATATTTGTAAAAGGTCATCAGAAAGTCTTTTTAAAAGCTCTTATTTAACTTGCAATGTAAGTATGTATCTACTTATATCTTTAACTGATTGAGCTGAAATTTGGTATACTCGCTTATTTTGGATGACAATGCATGGCTAACTATAATTATGACGTTATTCTGATTCCAATATGGCGGATCATCCAAGATGGCGGACTAGTTAATTTTTTTTGCTCTACCACAGTATGGGTATCAAATGAAAGGGCTTGCTGAGGAGAACACGAAAACTAATTCAACCTCACATTGAATCCAAAATATGGGGGATTATCCAAGATATAAGTATAAAAGCTTTGTTTTTTTAAGTTTTTTTACCATTAATTTATTGTTACTTACAGTGCGCCCACATGATACAGACAGTACAGACTTATATGTCTGCGCAGACTTTGAACTCTGAATAATAAAATTCTATCACACCGAAATTTGCCTGCACTGATTTATTTCAGATTATAAACAATCTATATAATACTAGCTGTACCCCGCGGCTTCGCTCCCGTCAACTGGCTACCTGTCTACCTACCTATCCCGCTACTCTCTTACTCTTACTCACAGACAATTTGTGTTTGACTAATGTCAATATTTATACGATACAAACGTCACTCAATTGTTTTGGCTTCCCGAAACCTCTCCACTAACACTTAAACTTTATGCAATGGTATTAAAGTTCAAATTGACTTTTAAGTATTATTACGAATCTTTTGTATGGGAGCATAGAAAAGTGTTGTTTTTAGTCTTTTTCAGGCAATTTTTATATTTTTTCTCTCCGTAAGAACCATCCTCGTACTTCAAGGAATATTCTAAAAAAAGAATTGGCCAAATTGGTCCAGGCGTTGTTGAGTTATGCGCTTACCAACACATTTAGCGATTCATTTTTATATTATAGAAGATTAGTAGATGTCTGACTTAATCCAAAATTCGTAATAAAATAAAATTAATAATAATAAACACCTGTCCAAAAAGCTGCAGTATCCCACCGGTATCGGGAACAGGGTCCAAGCTACCGGCGGTCAGGGCTCCAGAGAGAGGAACCTAGCCTAACAATGCGAGCTGTGTCAAGAAGTACCACTCAAAAGAGCCTCCTGAGGTGTTGGTCGAGGCTCTTGGCTATTAAGCCGTTGGCTGTAACAACTATCGGTACAATTATTTCAGAGTCCACTTCCCATATGTCGACAACCTCGCGAGCCAAGTCAATATACTTGATTTGTTAATCTTTCTCGGCTTTCTCGAGGTTTTCGTCATGCGGGACGGTTATGTCTACAATCATTGCACGCCTCACTATTCGGCCCACCACCACTATATCAGGCTTATTGGCAACATTAATAGTCCTGTCAGTGATGATGGACCGATCCCAGTACAATGTGATATCGCCATTATCGAGAACTGGGTCGGGCGCATATCTGTGACAAGTGTGTCTGAACACTTATCCACCTTCGCAAAAGGGGAGAGTCCCACCTATCTGAAAACACATTCAGAACATATGGCATTAGGGGTGGAGCGCAAGCGCACCATCATGGAAGCGCATCTGCAAACATCCCTGACGCGCTACATCGCCACGGCAACCCCAAAAGCACTCTGAATGCGTTATTGTGTATGCCCGCTGGGTATACTGGGTCCACAGGAGTGGAACACACAGGCACGTGTAAAACGACTGGCAGAAGGCCTTAAACACGTTATCTTGAAGGAGCGTTATCTTGTACAGCAGCAAACCTGCGGGCCAGCATGTTGCAACGGACAGCCAGCGACCTGCGCTCCCTGTCTATGTCTATTATGTTAATCGTACTGTCAGGAAACTCTCTTTCTGTCCCTTCACTTAAGCTTAAATTTGAAGGCATTTTGTGAAACACACAAAATGTTTCCTCTTCCTTTCCCATAAGACCTTGGCATAAATAAGGGGTCTCGATATTTAAATGCGAAATACAACTGACAAAGTATAGGATCACGTTAACCGCATCTTTCTACTGGTTATAATCAGATAGTTGTTGCGCATAAATCACTAAAACTGCTATTGCTACTTGGCTAACAAGAAAGGCGGATCGTAAACGTGGTCTTTAGTTTGTGGTCTTCCGCTCAAATTGTTGGTTACAAAAATGGTTTGTTGTTAACTAGTCGCCTTGAAGATTGTGGTGTTCCTGTCACTCGCTTGAAGTCGATTCCACTGTTAAATGATAAGTATTTTATTTTTAATCGACTTCGAAAAAAGGTTCTCATATCGGCGAGATTTTTTTTGTTTTCTGTATGTATGACACCTGAAAGTGGCAAACTTCGTCAATCGAGAAATTATAAACTATCAAAATTTGAAGCGTAAAAAGCATTCCAAATGTTCAGCTGACAATATATCGAAAGTTTACAAACTCTCTAGTAATTTTGTAATATTACGAACAACGAACACCGATTACTCCGAGGTTTATGATCTGATTTGTGTGATTCTTTTTTAGTACGAAGCAATATATCTACCAAACAACTTAATCGGTTAGGTAGATTCTTAGAAAATCGGCTGTGACAAACAGACAGACAGACAGCCATCCGAGTGATCCTACGGCATTATTGCCATTTGGTACCGTAAAAATTGAATTCAGTATGGCTCAGTACTTTTTATTTTAAAATCATTTTTGATTATTCAATTTCTGCGTAGACGAAGGCGTCGTCCAAGTGAAAAATAAAATCCATTTTTTCTAGATACAAATAATGTGTATCTTGTTTTTTAACACTGACTTCCGAAATTAAGGTTATTTTACACTTGTTAGTGTTTTTTTTTTTTGGGTATATTATGAAAAATAGTTTTTGTTAACTTTTCGGCCTCATCGACCATCAGTCCACCTAGGACTGATGGTCGATGAGGCCGAAAAGTTAAGTTAGGTAGTTAAATGGGGACGGCCGGAAGACGCAGCGTTAGAAGCCTCTCAGAGATATAAAGGGCTAGGAGTCTCACCCTTCATTTCTTTCCTCCCTTTATCGGGAAAACCTTTCGGAACGTTATTACTATTCGCCATTCGGTAATCGAAATATTAATTAACTAGGTAAAGTTATCAAGGTCGTCTTCATTCTAAATTAAAACAAGGTTGTCTAGTCATATTTGTGTGGTGAAATAACTAGATAATTACTCATTTAAATCTTTTTGTGATGTCAACCAAGGAGCTTTTTTGCAATAATTTTCAGTAGAATGCATAAATCTGATAATATATCGTTAATTTGCTGTAAGGTAGACATCTTGTTTATTATGTTTACAGTAGGTAAGGCTCTTCTCTTCTTCACACTGGCGCACAATCGAGCACCACACGTTTTTCAACTGTTCTAAATTCATCTCTACTTCTCTATAATTGCGGCACGAATTTGTGTGGCGTAAATTTGAAAACGCTCGGCGAAGCGCGTCTGCGCGCGTCCCAGCGCGCATACGTACCTACGTCAACGGGGCGAAATATTTCGCGTCGCGACGCATCGACTCTGCGCCAGTGTGAATTGACCCTAAAAAAGACAGCGTTATTAATTCGGGACTTTCTGCTCACTCTATTTTATAGCCGCAACACACGCTCGGATTTGGTACGACTGGACCACGAATTTGGTCCGCTGCCGAACCAAAACCGACCGTCTGTAGAGTAGTCCGGCGAACATAATAGGCGTGTCCACTGAAAAAATCAAATTAATCCGTCAGTTAGATTATCAAAAAATATTTGACCCGTTTTTTTTCTTCTGAAAATTGACGAAGATACGACGCTTTTAAAATTCTCAATACGTCACGCCGTGGTATAGTTTTAGTCTAGTGCGTTCTGAAGTCACGAGCCCCCACTCCTGAGTTTTGATGCGTTTTATCTTTGTCAATATTAATTGATTTAAAAAAAAAAAAACAAAAAAAACGTGTCAATTATTTTTCACAGAGCAATCTGTAAAACTTAAATAGATTTTTAGATTCAAGGTTGATTGTGAGACAGTTTCGGGTTCCTACTTACACAAACCTTCTAAAAACTGGGCAGCATGGGAAAATAAGTAAAACGTTTCATCGCGAGCACAAAGCGACAGTTAATGAGCTCTCCCAATTGAGCAACGCGCTTGAGCAACACTCTCACAAGTCACAATGTTCACATCTCTAGCGCTGCACGATTAGCGTAATGTTAGCATTATGCTGAGAGCACAGCGCATGTAGAATTGCTCGGTGGCTACTGCAAAGTTTAACTAGAGGGTTTTGTAGAACAGCGTGGTTATATTATGGGCAATCTACATATATCTACCCTTCTAAAACAGCCTGTATATCCAAAATCTAAACTCATCTAATTGCATAAATAAGATACTTACAGAGAGTTGGTAAAAATAACCTTACCTTTTGTACAAAATTGTTCTGTTATTCTGCCTTTACATGGGATTTTTTTATTTTCTAAATTAAATACCTTTATCAGTGATGAAGTTATAAAGGTTCAAAGTACAGTAGTAGATATTAAAACACTTAGAAAGAGAAGTCCGATATGGACTTTGACGTCAAAATCCATTACGTCCACACAGCTGCCATAGAAAACTGCGTTTTCGCGAGAGAGACCGATTTATTTGTTTAAAAATAATTATAACTCGTTTTTTTATCGAGTCATTTTGATTCTATTTTCACTGTTGGTATCTAATAATTTTTATTTTTGTATGTTTTTACATAAACTGTATAGGTATTAAACATTCTTTATCATGCAAATTCCATATTTCGGCGTGCAAATGTAACTTTCCTGGATTTGTGTTCGGAGCACATTATGGGGGTGAAGAACTTCCCTGAAGCTTCTCTACTCTATGACTTAGATAAATGAGGCTGCCCATGTAATGTGTTGTATGTACATAATGTGAGGTTGTTATCTTAGGTCAGAACGGAGCGAAGTTTAGAGCTCGCTTCGAGAATCTAGCTCGTCTTTCGTAAGATATGTACTAGTAGTTCCACCATTCCATCATAATCTGCCTAGCCTTTTCCCAACTACATTGGTGTCGGCTTCCAGTCAAACCGGATTCAGCTGAATACCAGTGTTATACGTGGAGCGGCTGCCTACCAGACCTCCACAACCCATTAACTGGGTAACACGTAACTTCTTGGCAAGACTGGAATCAGATTTACTGGCTTCTGACAATCCGTAACGACTGCCAAAGATCTAGAAATGACAGCCGGGACCGTGCTTTCCGAGGCACGGAGGAAACTCGGTATGTTAAGATGGTCACCCATCCACAGACCAACCTTTGCAAGCGTTGCTTAACCGTAGAGATCGACCTGTGCGGCTGTTATTATTTAGCCACAAGCTCCACGATAACCCGGGATATAAAAGATACAGTTATGCCAGGACCAGTCGTTGTGACGACGCTAAGGGCAGACCTATGTCCAGCACTGGGCGTCTTTCGGCTGACATGGTGATATTCAATGATATTATAAGTAAAAAGGTGTAGATAAGTTATAAGCGCTCAGCAAGCGACACGTTAAAATGTGGTTAACTAGCCACACTTGACCTCAGTGTCGCGTTGCGCCGTCAACGGACACACGTCACGTAGGTTTCACGTTTTTGAAGATCGAATGTTGTATAGGTAACCTATCTACACCTTTTTAACCGACTTCCCAAAAAGGAGGAGGTTATAAATTCGGTTGTATGTTTTTTTTTTTTTTTTTTTATGTTTGTTACCTCATATCTCCGACAATTATGAACCGATTTGAAAAATTTTTGTTTTATCTGAAAGGATATACTTGCAGATTGGTCCCATTTAAATCATATCAAAATCGGTTACGAACTTTGGATTTTAAATCGAAATAGCTGGAATTTGACTATTTAGATGATTCTTTGATGATCGAAATTGCGTATTTTGCTTTTCTGCGATTTTGGAGTGGTGTTGTTAGGTGTAGGGCACCACTAAAAAGTGAAAAATAAAAAACAAAATTGGAAGTCGGTTGTATTTTTTTGTAAAAAGTTTTTTATTACTTATACTATCATTGGTGATATTGATGAGTTATGCCAAAACCCGAATTAAATTATTCTATACTAATATTATAAGGGTGTCTGTAAATTAAAGTGTGTGTTAATTAAAGTTTTCGAGTGACTGTAAATTAAAGTTTTAAGTGACAAACATAATTAATTTACGTTATAGTATTACTAAGTGAGCGACTGGCTGCGAGTCACGAGAAATCAACAGAACAGCAACATACAAACATTCATTTGTGTTACTTAAAATACAATATGCTAACCTAACCTAACCTAACCAGGTCCGCAGAAATTAACTCTAACAAATAAAGTATAACACAAACAAATGTATCTGGTCTTATTTAGTTTAATTTTTTTATTGACAAGTTTTCTCTTATACTTAAATATTTTGTTTTTAGTTAGTAATTTATTTTCTTTTATTAGGTATTAAGTTTTTGTGTGTCGCTTCTGGCGGAATAAATGCTTTCTTTCTTTTTTTCCTTGTTTTTATAATATATATCTATATATATCTATAATATCTTTATACATATTGAAGTTGCCCCTCAAGTTGCACTCTGTGTATTTTTTTTATTTGTGATTGGTTTGCTATTGACTTTAGTCTGTTATTTCTAGTAAGTATTTCTAGTCGCTCACTTAGTCATTTAGTCACAAGGCTAGAATTTACATATCTGAAAAGGAAAAAACACAACTCATTTTTGGTAAGTTCGTTCTGGATTTTATTATTAATCAATATTTGTCCTTAGTTTAGTTAATTTTTCGCTTAGGTACTCAAATTCATACCGCTCAGTTATTAAAACAGTATCTCATCATCACTCGCTAAGTTTTTTTTAATCGATGGTTTTATAATTCCGCCCTATATTATAAAGCTGAAGAGTTTTAGCACAGATTACTAAATAGTTTTAGTTTGTCGGTTTGGTTGGGCTACTCTCAGGAACTACAAACACTTTAATTTGAACGATCATAACGTTCGATCTATAATTTAATTATTTACATTTAATTAAATAAATAAATAAATAATATCCTTGGACATTTCACACAACGCCATACAGTCCCAAGCTAAGCAACCTAATGCTTGTGTTATGGTAACGATATGGCTGATAAACTACTTATATACATTTTTTTTTGTAATAGAAAAACACCCAGACTCAGAACAAATACCTGTAGGTCGTACAAATATTTGTTCCATGCGGGAATCGAACCCGCGACATGCTGCGCAGCAGTCAATCGCTCAACCACTGCGCCAACCGTGTCGTCAAAACGCTCACGCGCCACTGCGATACGGGTGGCGCAGTGGTTGAGCGATTGACTGCTGCGATGCGTGTCGCGGGTTCGATGCCCGCATGGGACAAATATTTGTATGGCCTGTTCCGGGACTCGCTGTTTGTGTATTTGTATTATGTTTGTAAACACACCCACGACACAGGAGAAATTTCTACTGAGGGGCAAATATTTTTATTAAAGCTGCAAGGAGTCCCAGAATTAACACAAACACACTAGGTATTACATGTACAGACTGGCAGCCTACAAGCTACAACAATCTGTCAAATTTCTTCAATAGATTCTCAACTTTACATTAAAAGTTATAAGGTCCAAAGTTGATTGGGAAAATTTGACCGTTTCGGGTACCTTGATGTGCTGGCGACAGTACATTGGTGAGTGACGTGACGATTGTGCGATGTTTTCGCGTTACCTATAAACAATGACTAGCATACGAATAACTTTATTAATGTTATTGCAGTCTTCCTTGACTATTACGTAGAATACAATAACGAATTGTTTATTTGTACTTACAGTGTGAGTCTTTATATTGTGCACATACGAAAATAAGGGAAACTATACCTACCTAATTTTATCGGCGGAAAACGTATTAAAAAAGTCTAATTTTTAATTTTGTTTTATGGATTTTTTAAAAACTTTATTCACAACGTAGACCCCAGTGCAAAAAAAAACTATGTAACTGTTCAACTAAATGATCTATTGCAATAAAACAAACTCTATAATGATCGGAAGTAATTAGCTATCCTTATAAATGAAAATAGTGTTAATAAACTTTACCCTCCATTAAATTTAAAATAACCTTTTTTTTTTAACAAGAATCTATTTTCATCTATAGTACTAGTACTAATATTATAAAGAGGTAAAATTTGTTTGTAAGTTTGTATGTTTGTAAGTTTGTATGTAGGAGGTAATCTCAGGAACTACGGGTCCGATTTGAAAAATTCTTTCAGTGTTAGATAGCCCATTTATAGAGGAAGGTTATAGGCTATATATCATCACGCTAAGACAAATAGGAGCGGAGCAATAATGGAAAATGTGACGCAGACGAAGTTGTGCGGGTCAGCTAGTATATTATAAAGACTCACACTGTATTACTATCTTCTGCAAGACAAAAAATAATTATTCTGGAGTCACCTCTTTCATTTCAATTACTTTTCATGCAATGTTGTCTTAACATTTCTATTAGTATAATAAAATTGTGTATGGAAATCGTGCATCGAAAGTATTGCTACCAATCAAAGAGTCTGTCGTTGGGTTTTACCCGACTGCGAAAGAAGGAGCGTTATGTTTTTCGAGTGTATGTATGTATGGACATTTCTTTGACACGTCCTAGAGCATAAATGGCTTGTCGTATTTTCATGTGAGTGATGTCAATAGATTCGTCATAGTCGTGAGAATGACACTGGGTACATAAAAAAAAAAAACAAAATGGCAGATTGTTGGCCCCAAATTATGTCATTAAAAAATGTTTCCTCAAAACCTATCAAGTGGGGTATCAAAATAAAGGGCTTGCGGAGAAGATTCTAAAAATGTAACTCACTAAAATGTCACAAAAAAAACCCGACCGCTAAAAACGACTAAAAAGTTCCAAACAAGTCGCTTTTCAAGCAGTCTGATGCAGTTCAATCACATATCTGATGCCACCAACTGCATTTTTTTATAAATGGTTGTTTGATCATAGAGTACATTTTTAGGGTTCCGTACCCAAAGAGTAAAAACGGGACCCTATTACTAAGACTTCGCTGTCTGTCACCAGCAGTGCTATTCTGTAACAACATTTTCGTGTCTCGACAGCGGAAACCGAGGTGAGTTTCAAATTCGTATAATATAAGATCTTATGATGTGTGAAATAAAGTTCACTTTGTAAGCTTAGTCACTCAGGTGAAGTCGATATCGAAATGGTTATTTACAGAATAGACTAGCAGGCTGTATCTCAAGAACCGCGATAGCTAGACAGTTGAAATTTTCACAGATGATGTATTTCTGTTGCCGCTATAACATAACCACAAATACTAAAAAACAGAATAAAATAAATATCAACGGGAGCCCCCCATACAGCAAACTTGATTTTTTTGCCATTTTTATAGAACTAATGGTAAGGAACTCTTTGTGCGCGAGTCCAACTCGCACTTGGCCATTTTTTTTATTTCCTATATTTTCGTGAGTTAAATTTTTGCTTGTATTCTTCAATAATTATGAACGATAAACTATGGCTTGCACAAAAGTTTACCCTGGACCTATTCAATGAAACCTACAGTCGACAGTTATCAGGCCGGTGGCAATATACTATGGTACTCCCAGTCTATTTAAAGGAGCTCGTGGCTAAATAATAACAGCCGCACGGTTAAGCAACGCTTTCCGAGGTTGGTCTGTGGATGGGTGACCATCTTAACATACCGATTTTCCTCCGTGCCTCGGAAAGTACGTTAAGCTGTTGGTCCCGGCTGTAATTTGGAGATCTTTGGCAGTCGTTACGTATAGTCAGAAGCCAGAAAATCTGACACCAGTCTTGCCAAGGAGTACCGTGTTACCCAGTTAATGGGTCGTGGAGGTCTGGTAGGCAGCCGCTCCACGTAAAATACTGGTATCCAGCTGAATCCGGTTTGACTGGAAGCCGACCCCAATATAGTTGGGAAAAGGCTAGGCAGATGACTTCCATTTTATAAGTTGCCTTAAACAGAACTTCTTGAAAATGTGAGAAATATTATTTAGTATGTAGGTAACTAGGTACTTTACTACATTTTATTTTGAACTATTTATCCCCCAGGGCTTCGCTCCCGTCAACTGCAACTTTCATATTTTTTCCTTTCTTGGAGAACCTTCTCCTGTCAGTAACAAACACAACAAAAAAATAACTAGCGCAATTAGTACAGACAACCAAGCGAAATAGATATTCATTTTTATTTAAATGGATTATGTAATTGAACTATTGAAATAAAGATTTATAAATGGCTAGATTCCATCATCCACAAATTGCAAAACTATTTAGTCCGTCAGTTAGATTAAAGAAAAATAATGGACACGTATTTTTTGTTTTTGTAAATCAATGAATATTGACAAAGATAAAACGCATCAAAACTCGCGAGTGGGGGCTCGTGACGTCACGACTCACTCAAAATTATGCGAAGGTGTGACGTATCGAGAATTTTAAAAGCGTCGTAACTTCGTCAATTTTGGTTCCCGTAACAAAAGAAAAATCACGGGTCAAATATTTTTTGATAATCCAACTGACGGACTAATTAGATTTTTTCAGGACACAAGCCCGTGGGTCTAGTTCCATCGGCAGATAAAATATAGTACATAGATTTATATGGTATACCTAATAATGGGTACATAGTTTTAGTATTTTAAACATAATGATTTTGATTTTACATAGCCAAATCAATTCAATACCTACCTATCATTAATCTATACTTATTTCCGGGTATGGGTATTTGAACATGTAAATTAGGCGGATTGGTAAAAATATTTAGATAATTATATAAGTATTTTAGGTAGGTAAATATATTGTGCTTAGCATTTCCTTGTTGGTTTCATTGGGAGTTTAATTGGAAAAAATATATTATTGGATGTCGCGTTGGTGTTCTATACGTACATCTATAAAGCAGAAGAGTTTGTTTGTTTGTTTGAACGCGCTAATCTCAAGAACTACTGGTCCGATTTGAAAATTTATTTCAGTGTTAGATAGCCCATTTATCGAGGAAGGCTATAGGCTATATATCATCACGCTAAGACAAATAGGAGCGGAGCAATCATGGAAAATGTGACGCAGACGAAGCTGCGCGGGTCAGCTAGTTTACCATAATTATGAAAACCTAATATTTTATTTAGCTCAATGGTATCTGCGTAGCGTTTGTGGACTACGAGAAAGCCTTCGATTCGATCGAGACTCTTGACTTGTGCTGTAGTCTCTCCAACGGTGCCAGATTGACTATCGCCACTAAGTCAGTCCGACTTCAGGATCAGACCTCGAAACCTATCCTCCTGAAGCGAGGAGTGAGCCGTGTGAGGCAGGGAGACGTCATTTCTCCGAAACTGTTCAGGGCTGCATAATTTATTGTTCGGGTATACATATATCGGGAAATCTTCTTATATATAAAAATGAATTGCTGTTGAAGTTGCTTAAACTCAAGAACAGCTGGGCCGAGTTGAATAATTATTTTTCTTTTAGTTCGCCAGAATACAGGGAAGGTTTAAAAGCAAAAAAAAAATGGGTAGGTAGGGTAGCCAGTTGACGGGAGCAAATCCGCGGAAGACAGCTAGTGTTCAATATTTCACACTCTTGGTAAGCCACTGCAATTAGGTAAATTGAAAATTCAAAAGTTTTTTTTTTTTTAATATTGATAGGCGTACGTTTGACCGCTATCTCACCTGATGTTAAGCGATGCGGTCTAAGGTGGAGCACGCTTGCCTAGAAGTAACCTATTCACTCTTGACTTAAAGACTCCCAGGTTGTAGCTATCAGGAAACACAGACTCGGGCAGGGAATTCCACTCCTTAGCTGTACAAATACAAATTACAAATTAGGCTGAGAGCCAGCACTTTTTGAACGTCAAGTTCTACAAAAGACAGTCCCCCAAAACGCCCGCCCGTCACCACTTCCTAGTGTTTTAGCTATGGAGAAGAAGTGGCCAACAAACTCCCCAGCAACACATCTGTAAATGGACATCATTGTCGAACAGCTAACGTTACCCAACTGGCCACTAATGTTCAATGTTGACACGTGTCATAACTTTATAAGTTATGTGTGTTGCCACATGACGAAAGTGTGGCCCACCATTGAGATGACATGGTATGGTGTTGTGCAACCATGGTGTACTGTTTCAAAGTAATGTTTACTGGTCAAAAGTACCTCCTATCGTACGACCTAAATTAAATTTGGTATATAAAAAAAAAAAAACAACCGAATTGATAACCTCCTCCTTTTTGGGAAGTCGGTTAAAAACAAGTGTTTTCGTCTGTTGGCGGTCTTTTTTTTTTTAATTAAAAACGTTGCTCACACTAGGAATTTCTCCTGTATCGTGAGTGCATTAATTACAAACATACAAAGTCACATACACAAACAGCCAGACCCGGAACAACTATCTATAGGCTATAAAAACATTTGTACCGTGCGGGAATCGAACCCACGACACGCAGCGCAGCAGCCGATCGCTCTACCACTGCGCCAACCGTGCCGTCAAATCGTACCGTGTCGTAATTGTTCATTGCATAGTCTCCAGTAATAATAAACAAATAACCACAGTTGCATGCACCTATGAAGCAAGTAAATAAATACCTATTGCATTATTTTCTTATAAACGATTCCTCATAATCACTTTCAGAAAGTTCTAATGACACAAATCTCCATTTAAATTGAATTGATTTGCCCTTTGCTAAATGCACTGTTAAAGTTTAACAGTCGCTGATCTTAAATCTGATACGATGAAAATATCTCAAGTTTCTATGTTTCTTGCATCAACAATGAGTTTCTAATTTTCAGATTTCCATGATAATACCTACTAAGATTTGAGTATTATTAGAGAAACCTATAAAAAGTCATGCAGCGTACCATAAGGGTGCGTTTATACCAGAAATGAGCGACAAGTGTGTTGTTAAGAAACAATAGGGAATATATACGCGATTTTTTTTATTTATAAAATGAATTACTTATAAGCTCCACTAAACACTCTAGAAAATATTTTTTAAATATCTTCATCACCGATAAAGTTATAACGCTTCAAAGATTCCTTTTAGAACGAGAAGTCCGACATGGAATTTGATGTCACATTACGTGACGTCTATTCTATACATCTGCCATAGAAAACAGCGTTTTCGCGAGAGGGACAGATATATTTGTTTAAAATAATTATATCTCGTTTGTTTTTCGAGCAATTTTGATTCTATTTCCACTGTTAGTAATATATTTTTGTATATTTTTAGATAAAGTGTTTAGATAATAAATATTTTATTATGCATATTCCCTATTGGCTAAAAGCCGGATAGTTGCCACACTTTTTAAAAACTACTTTTTATCTGTCAGTACAAAAAATAATACTTTATTTTTAAAATGGGCAAGTGCTTTGGTTGATTATCTTCAAATTCGTGCAATAAAAATCTATAAGATAATTCCAGAGTATTGGCGATTTTTGTGGACCTCTAAATTATGCGCCAAGTATCCCGCGGTATTCGGGATAGTTGCTTTATCTATATAAATTACATGTATGATTGATGCCCCGTCGTATCCTGAAACCACTTTGATCGCACCTTGCCTTCCCCTGCAATCTCACAAACACATGCAACGTGGTCAACTTAGTGATAGTTGTAGAGCCTCTCGATTGATAAAAAATAACATGTACAGTACGAATAATCTAAGTTTACCCATGCGAAGTACGTCGCAATCGATTGCGCAGGATGTCAATTTGACGAGAAACATAGAAAAGCGCATGCGCGGGTACGTCGCGTATGCTGTCTCAGTCACTCGTATACGTTTGATGCATACTTGTGCCTCGCTTCCTCAATGCAATACGACTGTTGGTGCGAAAAGTGTTAAACGTTGTTATTGTTTTTTCTTACTGTTTGACTTGTATTTTGTGTTTTCTTGTAGTGTATGTGTTTGTTGTGTTACTTTGTGATCGTGTTATTGTTATTGCATGCATTTTTTCAAAATTCAAATATAACACGTACACAAAAAAAACATAATCTACGAACGTAACACTTTTCTATGCGATGGGACCTGCGCGGTCGTCACTAACAGCCAACTTCGCATGGGTAAAGTTAGAATATTCGTACTGTAAGTCATTCACGAAACTAGAGTACTTAATTAAGGTCGAGTCATCTATACCTACCCCTGGGGCAACTATCCTGGTTTTACCCTTCTTCGTAAAAACATACGTCGCTACTCATCTCACGTAGCAACTTCACACTAGAGTTTGTCCAGCGTAGGCGTTCGATAAACGTCTGCGCTGCTAAACTAAAAAACAGAATAAAATAAATATTTAAGGGGGCTCACATACAGCAAACGTAATTTTTTTGCTGCTTTTATAGATAATGGTACGGAACCCTTCGTGCGCGAGTTCGACTCGCACTTGACCGGTTTTTTTCAGGTTGTGAACGCAAAACTTGAAAAGAGCTTCTGTGTATTCACTAAAATATATGGACCAACCATGAAATCACCAAAAAATATGTCACCCTACATAAATACGTTTTCATATCTCGACAAAATTTAAATATTCGTATACCTTTGGCGATAGACAGGTAGCATTTACCAATTTCCTTCATAAGATAACAAACTTTTTACAAAAAAAACAACCGACTTCCAAATAAAAAAAACTACAAATTAAAAATAAATTTAATTTCGGAAGTCGGTGTTTTTGGTTTTGTTCTTTTGTTTTTAATACCGGGTTCCGAAAGTTATTTTACTTTGTAGGGTTTTTTTGGAAGTCAGTTTTATTTATTATAAAAAAGATTTTAATGTTACTTTTAAGAGGTATAGGTACCCCACACCTAACAACACCACACTGCAAAATCGCTGGAAAGCAAAATAATCTAATTTCGTTTACTTGAATGACAAAAAAATCATCATCCAAGTATTTAAACTAGTTGCAGCTATTTCGATTTAAAATCCACTTCCTAAAAATTCCTAACTGATTTTGATAAAATTTAAATGGAACCAATCGGGAAGTATACATTTCAGATAAAACAAGAATTTTCCAAATCTATACTAATATTATAAAGCAGAAGTGTTTGTTTGTTTGGTTGAACGCGCTAATCTCAGGAACTACTGGTCCGATTTGAAAAATTCTTTCAGTGTTAGATAGCCTATTTATCGAGGAAGGTTATAGACTATATATCATCACGCTAAGACAAATAGGAGCGGAGCAGTAATGGAAAATGTGACGAAGACGAAGTTGCGCGGGTCAGCTATCGGTTCATAAATGACGGAGTTATGTTATGAGGTAACAAACGCAAAAAAATACAACCGAATTGAGAACCTCCTCCTTTTTGGGAAGTCAGTTAAAAATAATGCCTATTTTAATTGAATGAAATCTGCCCAATCTACGACTACAGTGAAGAACCATGTGTTTACTACATTTCCTTTATTAAACCAAGTAATCAGTATTTATAAACATTCAATTTCTATTGGTAATCGGGTAATTACAGGATTTGGTGGCCGTGCTACGTATCCTTAGCAGAAACGTTTTGTTGGAGGTTGTCAATATCCGTGAAAACCTCAAGATCTAGAATTACCTGTTTGAATTCTAGCATAATCTATTAAATTATTAATCAAACATAATAATAACATTAATAGTTTATGCGCTAGACAGGATATTTTTAGACAATGTGACTTGGGTTGGTGTTCTTTTTTAACCGACTTCCCAAAAAGGAGGAGGTTCTCAATTAGGTGGTATTTTTAATGTTTGTTACCTCATAACTCCGTCATTTATGAACCGATTTAAAAAATTCTGAAGTTTTATCTGAAAGGATATAGGTACTTGTCGATTGGTCCCATTTATTAAAATCGGTTGCGTAGTTTGGATTTTAAATCGAAATAGCTGGAATTCGTTTACTTGGATGATGGTTTTTTTGTCATCCAAGTAATCATAATTGCGTATTTTGCTTTTCTGCAATTTTGCAGTGGTGTTGTTAGGTAGGGTACCACCTTGGTACCACTAAAAAAAAGTAAAAAATTAAAAAACGTTTTTTTTTTTGGAAAAAGTTTTTTTCACATTGGTTACCTACTGTACTACTATTTTTTACAAGTTACAAGCTTTAGGTAATCGGGCGTTTTTTTGAGGAATATTACGATTACTGTAAAAATCATTGAAAAGAAAACAGATTCTTGCTAAAAAAAACATGTTTATTTTCAATTGACGGTAGTTGATTAACTCTATTTTAATTTTATAAGGTTTGCTAATTACTTCCGATCATTATGAGGTTTATCTCATTGCTGCTGCAATAGATCATTTCGTTGAAAAGTTACACATTTTTGTTTGCACTGTTTAGTTTGCATTGTTTACACATTTTTGAACAAACTTTTAAAAAAATCGATAAAGTTTAAAAAAAAAAGATTTTTTAAATACGTTTACCCGTCGATACAATTAGGTATACTATCCCTCATTTTCGTATGCGCACATTATAAAAACACACTCTGTATACAGTAGAAAGAATAGAATCTGATATATTTATTTATCGCACTCGATTTTGACATTGACCTTTAGCAGTTTGGTCAGAAAAAAATCATTGTCCTTGATGAACATTATTTTTCTATCTAGAATTAGAATTGTTTAAGTATTTTTTTCCAATTACATGGATAGGTATAGATGACGAAGCATCAAACATCGCCATGAATGAACATCCTTTTAAAAATTGCCCAAATCGGTGCCTTCAAAGTTATCAGATTTGGGAAAAGCCCAAAATTTCTCAGATTTGCCTATTTAAGTATTTTTGAGCCCGATAAACCAAAATGAACGACTTATGTACATCTGAAAGTGTACAAGAGTGTTCGTTTCTATTAGGTCTTCAACTTGACGGTAGAGGACGTTATTTCAATCGATTTGTTGCGATGTTTTTTTTTTAAATAGTAAATGGAAGTCGACCGTCAATTGGCCACACTGGGCATTTGCCCGAATTGCTCTATGGCCTGTCCAGGCCTGATTTTACTAATTCTACTCATTTTTCGCATTCGCATGTCAATCGCAAACTGTCAAAAAAACCATAAAGTATTGACAGATTGCGATTGAGATGCGAATGCGGAGCGAATGTGAAAATTAAGAATTGGCACTCAGGTAAATGTAGAACACCAGTTTTAATAGGCCGCTCGTACCTATGTGTCGGTAATGAATACGTAACTATATATAGGTACCTATATGTAATTGCTTGTATACAACATTATAAAAATTGATTATGTAGGTACCACACCTACAAACAAAAAACATATTTGCATTGAATCCAAGTAAAACATACCTAATGTCTGCTTATAAACGCAAATAATGAATACTTATGTAAAATAAGTGGGTAGTTTACATAAATAATCCTAATCTATACTATAATATAAAAGTTTGTAAGTTTGTATGTAGGGGGTAATCTCAGGAACTACTGGTCCGATTTGAAAAATTCTTTCAGTATTAGATAGCCCATTTATCCGGGAAGGTTATAGGCTATATATCATCACGCTAAGACTGATAGGAGCCGAGCATTAATGGAAAATGTGACGCAAACGAAGTTGCGCGGGTCAGCTAGTTATATATATATAAAATTCTGGAGTTACTGAGTGACTAACAGACAACCCACAGCCGAAACTACTGCAGTGCTATTCTGTAACAACATTTTCTTGTCTCGACAGCGGAATCCGAGGTGAGTTTCAAATTCGTATAAATATAAGACCTTATGATGTGTGAAATAAAGTTCACTTTGTAAGCTAAGTCACTCAGGTGAAGTCGATATCGAAATGGTTATTTACAGAATAGACTAGCTGTTCGTAGAAAGCTGAAATTTGGCATGTAGGGTCCTTACACTCCGTACGGGAGCGCTAAGAGAGGATTCCTTGAATCGAATCGATTAATAATTAATAAGTTATGAAGTAACAAACATAAACAATAAAAAAAAATCAGAACGACCTCCTTTTTTTAAATGTCGGTTTAAAAATTATCACAGCGAAATGCGGAAGCAAACCAGTAGTTTTCAAAAGGTATAAATATTTTTAAAGAAAAGGTAGTAGGAAAATAAAATATTATTAAAAGGTAGCTTCCCAGGTTCCTTTAGAGTAATAGTTAAAATATGTAATAACTAGCTGACCCGTGCAACGTCGTCTGCGTAACATTTTTCATTACTGCTCCGCTCCTAAGGTCTTAGCGTGATGATATATAGCATTTAGCCTTCCTCGATAAATGGGCTATCTAACACTGAAAGAATTTTTCAAATCGGACCAGTAGTTCCTGAGATTAGCGCGTTCAACCAAACAAACAAACAAACAAACAAACTCTTCTGCTTTATAATATTAGTATAGATTAAATAATCTAATCAAAACCACTATTAATTAGACTCTAGAAACCAGTTAGCGACTGTTTGGAAAATCACATCACTCATCAGTGAGTAATTAAAATTAGAATGTTAATTAAACATACTAGTACAATATGGGTACCTT
Organism: Ceramica pisi; assembly: GCA_963859965.1. Taxonomy (NCBI): domain Eukaryota; kingdom Metazoa; phylum Arthropoda; class Insecta; order Lepidoptera; family Noctuidae; genus Ceramica; species Ceramica pisi. The sequence goes on along the minus strand of OY982531.1, from coordinate 24,906,023 downwards.
CCTATTTACGATTGAATACCAAACAACTTGACTAAATACCTAGTTACGAGAAAGTACTTAGGTAACGAAACATTCTCCGTTCTTCTCTAATATATAAAAATCTCGTGCCACGGTGTTTGATAACGAACGAAACGGCTTGACCGATTGTCATTTTTTTGTGTAATATGGAGTAGGTAGGTCTATATTTTTTTTGTGTGGTAACAGCTATTTTTTTAAATATAATATATAATCTTTCATTGCAATTTACAACGAATCAATTGATAACTTTTATTATATTTTACGGAACTCACCAATACACCTACATACAACAAAATTAAAATAAAATAATCGATCAAGGTCATGAAGTATTTCCCTCTTTCAATATCGGCGTAAAACCTGCTTTTTAGATCCGAAGGACGTAGGGCGCAGGCGCCGTCCTAACTCGATGTAAACAACATCCAAGCGTATGCTATTAAATTAAAAAACCATGCATCTACTCACCAGCCCATGGTCCGAACCTCTTTGACAGTGTCTGCACTTCCGAAGGCAGGAAATAAGGCATCAAATACGAAGATATGAGCTCCAATACACTCCACAGGGAATCTATTAGCATAAAACACAGGGCAATAGACCCGACTAACGCTAAAACTAGTAATAAAAACATTGTTTCTGTTATAAATGCACTTATTCAGTTAAATTATTTTGGACTTCGAAATATCCGCGCGTTCTTTTCGAAAATGGAATGCTTATTTTTGGTGGGAAAGCGCACGACGCGCCAACATGACGGAGCAGGCCACACTGACGAGCGAGTGTTGCCCACATTCAAGTTACGTTACGTTTGACCTATAAACCTCGCTTATGTCACTGCTTATCAACTACAGCTACTTACCGGAAGATATACAGGGCCTGTTAATCTAATATTTATTATCTTAATATTCGATTTACACTGTATCTTATCCAGTTTGTAGCCACATAATCAGACATTTCAGTGCTTAAATAAAATCAAGACGCCTGTAATTTTGATATACGAAACACTATAAAAAAAAGTTATGAATAGTTTGGCAGGCGTTCGATCAGTTGATGTTGTGCAATATTATGGTGACAAGTACTAACGTATAGCTTCTTGGAAATAATGTTACAGTCATATTAGGTACCACAACATCCAAAAATAAATGTGGATGGATGGAGAGGGAGAGAACGGCCAAAGAAAAGATGGATAGGTTGTGTGAGAAGCGATATAAAAGAAAAGGGAGTTAGTGATAGTTTGACGGCTGATAGGGCAGAGTGGAAGAAAGAAAAGTGCTGCGCCCAATAAGTAACATGGGATGAGGGCAGGAAGATGATAATGAATATCCAAAAAGGAAAAGCTACTAACGCTTTACATAACGATTGAGTGGCGACGAGGTCGTAGTCAGGCAACTCTATCTTAGACCCTGGTCTTCGAAAACGTGCTCGAAACGTGAGTGAAGTTAATGACTGTTTTTCGGCATGGGTATGGGAAAATTTTAAACACGCCTTAGCGACTGCGCAAAAACTGATTATGAGATCAAATATTTTTTTGGTGGATATCATACACTAGCTAACACACGCAACTTCGTCTGCTTCACAAATTGCTGCTCCACTCCTAGTTGTCGTAGAGTGATGTTACGTAGCATATAGCCTATCTAACACCAAACATTTTCAATTTGTACCAGTTCCTGAGCGCGTTCAACCAAGCAAACTCTTCTGCTGTATAATATTAAAGTATCTATATAGTTTATAATATTAGTATAGACTAGCTGACCCAAGCAACTTCGTCTGAGTCACATTTTCCATTAATGCTCCGCTCCTATTTGAAGCACTAGAACGTCCGAACGCACCTGGAAAATATTTGGCACGGCCCAGCTGATACCCTACCCTACGCCTGCTTGTGCTACCATAGACAGGATGCTGTTGGAGCTGCCCCGCACCCTACTGACCAGGGATGCGCACCGCTTCTACATCACGGTGTTAATATATATAAACACTAGCTGACCCAAGCAACTTCGTCTGCGTCACATTTTCCATGAATGCTCGGCTCCTTTTAGTCTTAGCGTGATGATATAGCCTATAACCTTCCTCGATAAATGGGCTATCTAACACTGAAAGAATTTTTCAAATCGGACCGGTATTTCCTGAGATTGGCGCGTTCAAACACACAAACTCTTCAGCTATAAAATATTAGTATAGATTAAATTATATTTTTATTGTAGATAGATGACTAGCCTGCAGCTTCGCCCGCGTGGAATTCGACACTTATCCCAAGACAACACCCGGGATAAAATGTTCCTATCCTTTGTCCTATTCTAGGACACAGGCTACTCGTCCGCCAAATTTTATCCAAATCTGTTCAGCTGTTACGACGTAACGAGGTAAAAAACAGACAGAAAATCAAAAGGAAGAGGTTCTCTGTTCGACTTTTTTGTTAACTAACTTAACTGTATAAAATAAAAAGTATACCTATATTTTGCAGATAGCATACCGTAAACCGGGGTTACTTTGAACCACGGGGTTACTTTGATCGAAACTTCCTGTTCACTTAAAAATGCAAGTTGCGTAAAACGGAACTATTTTTGGTTGTTTTTTTTTTTCGTATGACTACACTGATGAATTTTCACAATCATTTCTGCGCGTGCGCTGCTGATCTCACGTTGTTTTATATAAAAAAAGGTAAGTTTTCTGTTAATACTGATTTTTACTAGAAAAACTGCGTTGTAAAACTTCATATACATCTTAATACGTGTATGTATCATGAACATTTTTGATAATTTCTCTTTAGAAGCATACATTCGGGAATCCAAATAAAAAACATTTGTTGTTCCAACCTCAAAATTTTCGTAATGGAGTCGGTTAAATTCTCGCGGGGTGTCATTGATAGGGTACATGGTGTGAGATTGATCAAATGATCAAAGTTACCCCAGCTATTAATACAAGAGTTTGAACTATGTATTTTATTAGTTTTTTAATTATTTTGTTTTGTTTACCAGGATAATGCCAGAATATATAAAAAGAAAAAAAAATCGATGAATTTTTTTTTATTAATTTTGACATTAATATTTTTGAACTTCCTTAGATTATGTTATAGGTGTTTATGTTAAATGCCATTTTAAGTTGATATCTTTTTATAATTAATAAGTGCCATTGTTGATTGATCTAATTTTGCCTATTTAAATAATTAATAAGTTTGAAAAGAACATGTTAAGCTATTGCGTTCAGAATGCTGTTGTTGCTACCCCGCATACGGGCCAGCAGAGAAGCTGCACCTCCACGGCAGAGCCAACAACATTCTGACAAATAAGACGCGCGAGAATATTTTATTAGTATAAGACTTTGCTTTTTGATAATTATGTTGATTTTTATCTGTCAAATTAAAACGTGTAGACTGTTTCATTTTGAGTGTTTTATTTGAACAATGTTACCCCAAAGAATAAAAACCGCCATAACTTTTTTTCCTGTTGATCGATTTTTGTTTCCTTTTTTGGTTTTTAATAGTTATTGGGGTTACTTTCAGATTCCATATTAAAAAAGGGGGGTATCAATGTAACCCCAAAATCATTTTAACTTTGATCACGCTGTTTTTATTTTTTTTCTGAATAACAACTCATTTTTTTATTTATTTTTTAACTTTTATAGAGAGATCTATAAAAACCGATTACTAGGTTTTTTTTAATAATTTTTAGAACCACTTATTGAAAAGTTACAGAGAGTTAAAGTTCAAAATTGATCAAAGTAACCCCGGTTTACGGTACTTATTAGTGTTTTATGGCAGTTTTTTTAAAATATGAATTATTTAAATGACCTGTGAGCTCTACTTTATGAATATTCAGAGTTAATTGCCAAGCGTCGGCAAAAATGGAGCCAATTTTAGATTTATTTAAATGATCTAGAAGTTATCATTTAAATAAATAAATTTAAAAAGGGTAATAAAACATAAAACAGACGGAAAACAAAAGGAAGAGATTCTCTTTTTAGTTAACGGCTTAGCTGTGTAAAATAAAAAGTCTAAGTACCTATATTTTGTGGATAGCATATTATTTTTTTAAGACGGAATTAATTAAATGAGCTATAAGCTATACTTATGAATATTCGGAGTTAATTGCCAAGCATTGCCAAAAATAGAACCATTTTTGTTTTAATTTATTTAAATGATTTATGTGTGTCACAAGAATGCTTTTAATTAATAATGTTAAGAACATGTTTTAGTATCCTAGACCTAAATTTAGAATTATTGAGATGCATACAGTTTTCCTGTAATGTAATGTGATTTTGAAGTGGAGCTTTGAGGCGAAAACTGAAGTATGCAGGTGGTTCTAATTCTGGCACATTGTACTTACTTATTCTTTTTACTTTGGGCAGTGATTAAGGCGAGGTTGCAGTACTTGTACTGACGAACGGCAGCGACTGTCCGGCAAGCGAAATAATGCCTAAATTTTGATTGTTTTTTCTTCTTGGCCAAAAATTATAAAGAAATTATACAATTATTATGGTTTCAACATTTACTAAAAAATAAAAAGCTCTATCTATAAACTCTTATATATATCTATTGATATAACTTTTATATATATTCGTGATGAAATCTCCTAACAGTACACGTTTAAAATTGTGATTTAGTGTCATGTTTCATAATAAAAAAAATATCGAGCCAATCATTCTAAATCGCGTTTCTATCTTTACGATTAATTTTTAATGTTGTTTAATGTTCAAATTTTATGTAATGACTAGCTATAACTAGCTGACTCGCGCAACTTCGTCTGCGTCACATTTTCCTTTAATGCTCCGCTCCTATTTGTCTTAGCGTGATGATTATATAGCCTATAACCTTCCTCGATAAATGGGCTATCTAACACTGAAATAATTTTTCAAATCGGACCCTACTGGTCCGATTTGAAAAATTCCTGAGATTAGCGCGTTCTTTATAATATTAGTATAGATTTTTATTTATTAAAAAACTCATAATTAATTACATTTTCAGACGTTAAAAATCTTAAAAAGTACTGCAACCCCGCCATAAGCATTGCCATTCAACGTGGCAATGCCGCCAGTCTCTTGGATACATTACCAGCTGACAGCGTGGAGGACGATTTTTTTGATGTTATACCTACTTTAGTCTTTTGTTAGTTTAGTATATTTCTTTCAATAGTAGGTAATATTGTTCCTTGGCACATTATCAAGTTAAAGCATTGATTGTGCGGTAGGTGGTACGTCAGAATACTCAACTATGCCTATATATTAAAAAATCCCAAAATAAAGCTCACCTTTTTAGGGTTCCGTAGCTAAATGGCATTAACGTCATGTCTGTCTGTCTGTGTGTCCGTCGTATGTCCGTCGTGTAAAAATTTGATTCTGTTTAGCCACAGAAATATAAAAAAACACTTACTTATTATATCTATGGGTTTTTTTGCTAATTAAAATTTTTTGAAAAGAAGAAATTCGTTCGGACCCATTGACTGCGAGTCCGACTCGCACTTGGCATCTGAAAGCGTTGAAATGGTTGAAACCAAATGACGGTAACATGATAATCAGCTGGTTCGTGTCATGATAAAAACTCTTAAAATAAAACTGACACCATTTGGAAACTTATATTAAATTTATTACCTACTAAATCTTATTAATTAATTATAATATACCTATTGTAAACAACGTCAAAGTTGTAATATAGTGCGAACCATATTTTATACCTAGGCAGGTATTGGTAACACGTATAGTTTTAAAGATTTTGAACCTTGGTACCATTTAGGTTAAAACAAAATCACAATACGAAACAAAAATCTGCCTTTTATCATAGGTATTCTAATAAAACAAGAAAACACAAAACAGTTACAAAGTTAGTAGACAGGTTTTTAATTATGAGAAGTTATGAGGACAAACTCGTATTTATCTCTACACAAACACTAAATACGAGTTTGGACATGGAGTTGCGGACACCAGCCCGATAGGTACAGTCAACAGCACATAAGGTTTTACCAAACTCTCAAATTTCTCCAAATGATTCTAAACCTTATCTCGATGAGAGTTGACGTCATAATCGAATGAGAAAATTTGTCAGTTTATGGTACCTAACTTGATGTGCTGTTTACTGTACCTTTCTACTGAAATCTCGCATAATAGGAAATATGCATGCGATTTTTTTAATTTACAAAATAAAAAGACATTGGCTTTAGTAAACAATCATGAAATTCTTTTTTAAATACCTTCATTAGCGATGAAGTTTTACAGCTTCAAAGATTACAATTATAAAGAGCAGTCCGATATGGACTTTGACGTCAAAGTCTATGCCGCCTATACTATACAGCTGCCATAGGAAACAGCAGATTCGCGAGAGGGACGGATATATTTGTTTAAAATAATTACATCTCGTTGGTTTACCGAGAAATTTTGATTTTATTTTCACTGTTAGTATTATATTTTTAGATAAACTGTTTAATAGATATCTACTAAATATTTTTTCATGCGTAGGTACATATTCCCTAGTATACAGTGCATTCGCAAAAAAAACTGAATGACACGTAGTAAACAGAGAGATTTCTTTAATGTGTTCTCTTTGACATAAAATAACTACCCTTACGTTCAACGGGATGCACAGGTACAGTACGCCAGCACTAGATGCTACAACTATCTGTCAAATTTCTTTAATAGATCTTCAACTTTATGTCCATAAAGATTAGGTTCAAATTTGATTGGGAAAATTGACAGTTTCGGGTGCTGGCGTCTGTACAGTCGCACATCAAGCTACCCGAAACTGTCAAATTTTCCCAATCAACCTTGAACCTAAAGCTTTTAGCGCTAAGATTGAAAATATATAAAATAAATTTGACGGATTGTCGTAGTTGATGTACTGGTGTCTGTACAATATCAAACGGTCTTAAAACCTATAACTTATTCATAACTATTTATAATCCACGACAACATTTCAACGACTCTTCTTCTAGTTAATCAGACTGTTTCCGAAATGCTGTATGGTTTAGTGTCAGGACTTGCAGGAGGAACCTCCTCCTTGAGGGTCTTCATGCCTTTGAGAGTGTTCTTCACCACATCGTATGGAGCTGGAACAAAGTGATTGATACGATTAGTTTTACGCAAGTGACATTGTTAGCGCCATCTGTCGAGTTGAACACAAAAAACCCACACGTCTGAAGAATCAAAAAAGAAACAAAAGTCTGGCAAGCACATCGTCGGGGCTCTACAAGGAACTATCTTGGGACCACTTAAAATTGTGGAAAATGGATATAAGTCCTCTATCTTATACTAATATTATAAAGCAGAAGAGTTTGTTTGTTTGTTTGTTTGGTTGAACGCGCTAATCTCAGGAACTACTGGTCCGATTTAAACAATTCTTTCAGTGTTAGATAGCCTATTTATCGAGGAAGGCTATATATCATTACGCTAAGACCAATAGGAGCGGAGCAGTAATGAAAAATGTTACGCAGACGACGTTGCACGGGTCAGCTAGTTCTTAATATAAACACTACTTTGCCATCTGAATTCGATGTGTACTGCATACGGAGGGAACTGCTGAATTTACAGCTTGTTTTCATTGCTCACATTAACTTTTAGGTAGGTGTCGCCATCCTTTTGTCCGTAGGTATATATATATATTATATTATATTAAATGTCCAAGGATATTAGGTACAATAGGTTTCACAGTTCTCTCACTAATTGTTAAAAATGGCCACATGACTGGCATCATGTCGGTCACTTTTAAACAAAAGCAAGAATTATTCAAGAACAAGTTGACATGCTATGTTGCTAGTTGCTACCTATTGTCACAGTATTAGGTATTGTCGTATTGTACTGTTAATCATTGAACTGCTAGACTGTTGATTCATGAGCCCATGATGAGTTCATGAATCATTCATCAGCTCCTTCCTTCCTTCTTTCCTTATAAATAGGTACCTACTTCCATGACAGAAAAAAAAACGAAATTGACAACAAGTATCTCAATTAAAAAAATTACTAAAACAAAGCTAGATATATATTTGAGCCATTTGGGATTATGAGAGAGAGATATATATAGAGAGATGAGATATATGTTTTATTTTTATTGTGCCCATAACCTAGGTAAGACCTTCTGGTTTTTTGAGCTTTGGTGACACGATATTCGACTGTAGGTCAATACATGTAACCAAAGCTGAGGCCTATTTTTCGGCTTCAGAATCAACATTGCCATTTAGCGTGACGATGCTGGTAATCTAGTGGCCATTCTGAGCCATGCGGAAGTCTTTTTTTTTTCTAAGGGGCTCAATCATATCCCCCCCACCCCCAAATATCCAGATTTCGTGGGTAGTCTACAACCTAACGAAGTCATTGAAGAATTTACCTAAAGTATCCCAGAGGCTTGTTATGCGTTAAGCTTATTAAAATGTTCTGTGGCTTTATAGTGATTTTTTTGCTAAAATCTACCCTCTGCGGGTTCATGCCCCGGGGGGGCGTTTGGCGGGCCAAACGTGAATACAAGCCTTAGAATCAAGCTGCATGATGTTCGCGCATATTTTAACAACTTCAAACTTATACAGTTTTGTAATATTGAACAATTTCGTTACAAAATACTCGAATCTGGTCTTCGAACTTTGAGAACTTGTACACATCGAATTGCATCACGATAATATCAGGCACCAAAATACTTTCGCAATGACCGTCGTACCGCTAGCATCGGTGCCATGTAACGAAATTCGACAGACTCTTCAAGGCCCTCTCTAGCATTAAAAATTAACCATTATGTATCTATTAAGCCGGTATTTTCAGTTGCCATTTATTGTAGATAGTCATTTAAATTATCAGTACCTACCACTATTTATAGTACCTAAGTATATTCAAGTCCAATAATGAACCTCATATTATGATAAGTAGATCCTTACTAATATTATAAAAGCCAAAGTAACTCTGTCGGTCTGTCTCTTCTTCATGCCTAAACCACTGAACCGATTTGGATGAAATTTTGTACAGAGATAGCCGGAGACCCGAGAAATAACATAGGATAGATTTTATCGCGGAAACCTCACGGGAACGGTATATATGAGGGTAAATCTATACCAATATTATAAAGCTGAAGAGTTTGTTTGTTTGTACGTTTTAATCTCAAGAACTACTGGTCCGATTTGAAAAATTGTTTCAGTATTAGATAGCCCTTTTATCGAGGAAGGCTATAGGCACATACATATGCACCAAAGCAAATATATTCCCTAGGGATTACGCGGGCGAAGCCGCTGGCACAAGCTAGTACTTAATAAATGATCGTTTTCACCTGCTTTCAGGTAATATCTAAAATGCTTTCATGTAATTTTACTAACTCAGAAACACTACGCAAGCTCCGTTCACAAACCCACCTACATACTCAAGATATTACAAAAAATCTACATATTTCTAAGGAATGTTGTCAAGAAACTACAAACACATCTTAACGAGAATCATGTAACCGCATGAGAACAATTAAATTACAATAACAATGTCCCAATAGTTATTACTCAATCGCTGAGCGCGATCGTAAAGATAAACTTTTATTTTTCTTTTCACATAGGTAGGTACCTAACTAGTAACTAACATTTTTTTTTTTACGACTAACATTTTTGTTAGAACTTGACTTGTATGTTATGTCTTAAATAAAAAAGGACCCAGAATACGACCCTGCGGGACACCTCAGGAATGATTCGTTAGATAAACAAATAATTGAAATTGATGCGTTCTGTAAATATGAAACAGTATCAATAGCTTATGTGCTGCAGTCGACTTAGAGGTGACCTTTGAATATGAACTCTTTAGCTGAGTGACTGGCGCAATATAATATAATACAAAAATATAATTAAAACCCTCGCAGTAAGTCCTTTTATTTAATATGTCACACGATAGTTTGAAAACCTTAAAAAAAAAAAACTATTTTCATCCACAAAAGTGACCCCCATACTAAAATATTATTTACTAGAGGCCGCCCGCAACTTCGTCCGCGTATAAATTCTCGTTATTCCCGTGTAAATCCTGATCCCTCGGGAACACCAGGATAAAAGTAGCCTATGTGTTATTCTGGGTCTTCAGCTATCTACACACCAAATTTCATCGTAATCGGTTCAGTAGTATTTGCGTCAAAGAGTAGGTAACAAACATCCATACATACTCACAAACTTTCGCATTTATAATATTAGTAGGATTTACGTAAAACTCTGTGTTTGGGTCACAGAAGTCCATATGTAGGCATACCAAATTTCAACAGGATCGGTCCAGTAGATCCGGAGAAAATTGGCTGTGACACACGGACAGACAGACAAACACAGATGGACGTTCGAAACCCTTAAAAATCACGGTATTAGATCGCATACAAATTAATCTATACTATATACTATCTATACTAATATTATAAAACAGAAGAGTTTGTTTGATTGTTTGTTTGTTTGTTTGGTTGAACGCGCTAATCTCAGGAACTACTGGTCCGATTTGAAAAATTCTTTCAGTGTTAGATAGCCCATTTATCGAAGAAGGCTATAGGCTATATATCATCACGCTACGACAAATAGGAGCTGAGCATTAATGGAAAATGTGACGCAGACGAAGTTGCGCGGGTCAGCTAGTTATATATATTTATGCAAAGTCAAACGAATCCAAACTGGTTGATGCTGTTTCGTTAAAAGTGGCTGAACATGTTTTTTTTAGACTGACATCTATTTTGGTTCCTCTGATGTTTCCTTCTATGAATTGCCACGTTCTCTTAGTTTAAGTTATTTTCCTCGTGTTTGGAGATCCCCAATAGGGAATATGCATGAATTTTTTTTATTTGCAAAATGAAATACTTTTTAGCTCTAAAAAACTTTTTTTAAATATCTTCATCACTGAAGAAGTTATAAAGCTTCAAAGATTACAATTGAAAGAGAACTGATATGAAATTTGACGTCAGATTCCATGTCGCCTATAGAGATGCCATACATTACAGCGTTTTCGCGAGAGGGACAGTTATATTTGTATAAAATAATGATAACTTGTTGTTTTTCGAGTGATTTTGATTCTATTTTCACTGTTGGTATTACAATTTTGTATATTTTTAGATAAACTGTGTAGATAATAAATATTTTTTTTATGCATATTCCCTATTACTGGGTCGTAAATGTCAGATGACAGTCGCTCGGTGTAAAATTCAGCTGCATCCACCCAACATGGTTGTGAAAAGGCTAGCCTGATCGATTGATTGGGACTACCCGAGTCCCAGATTCTTCGACCTTCACATCAAGCTGCAAAATCTGTCAAACTCACAAAGCTCACAGCAATCTGTCAAATTTCCTTGTTCGATTTTCAACTTTATTGTCAAAACGATTGGGTTCAAATTTGATTGGGTTTGTCAATTCTGGTTAGCTTAATGAGCTGATGACTATTCTTATGTAGGTACGTTGGGGATAGATCGATGATCCTCCTCATCAGTAGGTATCCATTGTAAAGTACCAAAGAAAAGCATTTTCAATTAACCTTTACGGTGTTACAGACATTGTAAATATCTGTTATAATAAGTTATTAGGTAGGTACCTACATGAACTAATGTTAGTGAGTAAGTACGTAAGTAGGTACCTAATCGTTTATTTTATAAAGAGTACCTACTATAGGTAGGTACGCAGTGCACGATGAATGAACCTTTTCGTGGTTACATATAGACCTAATTATCTATGCAAGTCCTTCGAGAAAACTTATTTACAAGGAAAACATACAGTTTTCCGTGTAAATATACAGTAAGATAAGTACCTATTTTAATAAAATGGGGGATACATACCAGACCACATTCTCAGCCTTCTCTTGGATGCCTCCGTGTCATTCGAACACAGTCTTATTATATCGAATACCGCTAGAAATGTTAAGAATATCAGTAAACTGTACACAATTAGTTGTAACATGGCAACTGCGGTAACACTACGGCACAAGCTGCCTCGTCAACGATAGTTAAACAACTAAAAACAGAAGGCGTCTACAATACTGGTTTTCAAGACCAAAAATACATCAACTTGAACTTGAAATCTTTAGCGGCCAAGTCTTAATTTTTTTACTTTAACGTTATATACACATGGATTAAATTTACATGGATCTTTTCCCTATGTTCTAAGCAGGTCAAACGACAGTGATTTTGGTTTTCTTTTAACTTTCTGAACTCAGTCATACCTATGTACCTACATACATAACAGTCCTCTGACGTATGTATGTACGTAGAATGTAGATAATATTTTTTCACGCGATTTTGTTCACTGAGTGAGACAAAGTAACTTTTTAATTTTTGTTTTCAGAAAACCGCGAATATCTTATTCAGCCTTGGGTTAAAGTGAATGCTCCAACTAGCCCGCGAAATTCAAATTTTCTTACGTTTTTCTGCAATTTGCAGGCCAGTGCTAGGTTGTATGTTGATTAAAATATTATTCGCGGCTGTAAGACATTATGTAGTCTATCTGTCTATACCTATATCTGTCTGTCTGTCTATACGTCCGTAATAGTCCGTATGTCACAGCCACTTTTTCCCGAAACTATAAGAACTATGCCGTTGAAACTTGGTAAGTGGGTGAATTTCAACAAATGCAATTTTTTTTATCATATCGGTAAACTTTTTCATTTATATTTTTGTAGTGTATTTTTCAGGCTTTACGTAATCTTTAGGATATTTAAATATCCCCAAATTTAATATCATCAACGTATCATTTAAGACTAAGGAGAAAATTCAGTTTGAATTCTGGTTTCCACCGATATGACAAACCGGCACCGATTATTTTTTTTGTACACCGATATGATAAGTTTATCCACCAGAATGATGTATCCAGCGATATGATAATATATCCACCTTTGAACATCAAAAAGGAAATAGTTAGTAGGTACCTATATTTTTACAAGGGTGACTTAGAACTGAAGACCTGAACTGAGGGTCTTATGTAAGTAGATCACATTCAAAGAGAACTGAGTTCTTAGAAATTCAATTAACATATATTTTTTAAAATTATATACCTATGTTAAACCTAAAGGTTTAACAATAAACATTTGTATACTTAACGAAATGATAAAACGACTCACGGAGATGATAAAATGATCTACCGATATGATAAAGCAATCCACCGATGTGACAAAACTGTGCGTTGACCATAAATCAAAACACCGATATTAGATATAAGACACCGATTGATTTTTTCTTATCAGTTCGGTGTAAATTTTCACATCGGTGGTAATAAAGACCACCGATTACAGCGATATGAGAACAGCGACGTGAGAAATTACACACTTTTTAGAAAATTAGAAAAAATTCATAATATCTAGGATGAATTCAATTACAGTTAATGAAGCTAATTCACTTAATACCTCTGTTAGAACCAAACAACAATAATAAAACTACTCATTACACTGGAAAAATGCAACCACCGATAGTATAAAATAATTGTCCGGGAGCAACTGAAATGGCGTACTTACGTTGTTGGCAGGAATATGCAGCGATTTGACACACGTCTATCCTGACTGTGCACTAGCACAAACGAGGGAAATTAAATTGGGGTGCGGACGCTGTCAGACTCGTCAATTTAAAGTTAGGTTTAAATTACTTTTGTCCGGCGATATGAAAACATTTTGCAAGACAAGTACGTTTGTGCCTCTCAGTAATAATAATCGTTAATTATGTAATAAAATATGCTATTTTTAATAACAAAACTAATATTCTATGAAATGGAATAAGTTATATACTGAATTTACTTATTTTTATTGGTGTATAAGCTTTTTTGTTTGTAAAAAAAGTAGAGGGACAGCACCGATTTGAAAAAAATAGAGGTTTATGTATTTATTTCTACCTTCGTAATAGTCCTAAGCAAATTATATTTTTGCTACAATCCAATAACTACCTATTGAATACTAAAAAAAATAATTCAGACCTGTATTCCTTTTTTCAAATACTAATTTCACCGAAGACAAAAAAATAAGTCATTTGGGAAATTCACCCAAGTATATTTATTCTGTGAACCGCATTAAGATTTTCACACAAAAATAGAAAAAAACAATAAATTTTAGGGGTCCCCATACTTAGAACTGAAACCCAAAAAAAAATTTTTCATCAAACCCATACGTGTGGGGTATCTATGGATAGGTCTTTGAAAATGATATATAGGTTTCTAATATAATTTTTTTCTAAACTGAACAGTAACTTCTAAAATAAGAGATGATAAAACTAAAAAAATATATGATGTATATTTACCATGTAAACTACCAGCGAAAATTGGTTTGAACGAGATCTAGTTAGTAGTTTTTTTTAATACGTCATAAATCGTATAATACGTTAATGATACGGAACCCGTCGTGCGCGAGTCCGACTCGCACTTGGCCAGTTTTTTAGATTTAGCACAGACGAGGCGATCATCTACATTGTGGAGTATTTACTCAATGTTGAAAGCTACTTTAAAAACAAAACATAACGTGCATATTGAAACATACGCAAAACTCGTATCTTTTCTAAAAAGAGTGTCAGTTGGGCATAAGGCTAAAAAGTCCAAATTTTTCACGGCCCTAACATAGAAAAATTTCTTAATGAAGCTCCGGACTGCAATTTTCTTGCCGTTAAAGTAAGTGGTACCTACTTATGAATGTATGTTGTTAGTTATTACAATTTGTGTGTAGACTGTTATGTATAAAGGTACTTACTGCCTACTTCGAAATAAATAAATAATACTACTAATTTTTGGAGGCGCAATGAATCCTAGTCTGGCTTAGCAATACTGTTAAAAAATTTATAACGATATGTAAAAGATGCTGTAATGTTAAACTATGCATATTAATTATTGTAATATTTTCAATACAGGTTGTACTGATCATAGGAATTAGTGGAGCGTGTCGCAATAACGAGCTATTACAGCTAACAGTTAATTATATCGAAAAGCATTCAGATAAATAACTGACAGTCAAATTGAAAAATACGAAGACGAACCTTGACAGGTCTTTTGTCGTACGCGAAGAATATGTAACTATTGTAGAAATAAACCGAAATTTACGTCCGGCCAATATAAAAACCGACCGATTTTTCATACAATACTGGCATAATAATAAATGCTCAAGATAGCATATGGGAGTAAATAAAATAGATGCTATACCGCAAGAAATTGCCACTTATTCTTAAAACTGAAAGAGCCGCAACTATACACGGGTCACTGCTTTCGGATAATTTCGGCACTCTTGGCTGATTCCGGAGCCGATCTCACCACTTTAAAACGTCACGGCGGGTGGAAGTCCAATACGGTTGCAGAAGGCTAGGTATATAGAAGACTCAATAGAAAATAAGTCGAAAATCTGTAAGCGTATAGTGGAAACAATAAGTCTGGATTCGACCTCGGATCCTTGGTCTCACCCACGCCCATCCACTTCCAACGACGCACAGTGTACTTAAATACAGAAAGCCGATCAGAGTCACCAACGTTCACCGTGGTTCCGTCTCAATCCGCCATCGAAACAGAAACTAACCCCAGATAATCTAACTCAACTTAATGCAACGTTGCCAAATAAATCTGTTACTTTTAATGTGCAGAATTGCAGTAAGTAATTTTACTTTTCACTTTTAAAATGTTCCATTTTATTGAATTGGTACCACTACCTACAATGTTAATTATTTTGATTCACGATAAATGAGATCCGTCCCAAAGATGAGAGCAGTACTCCATACACGATCGAACTTGCGCTTGATACAGTTTAAGAAGCTGTTCCGGCGTGAAGTGCCGTCTCACCTTTGCCAGGATCCCCAACTTTCTAGCAGCCACTTGAGCCTTGGCCTCTACGAAAGGGCCAAAATTGAGGGTAGATGTTAATGTAACACCAAGAAGCTCAAGTCTGTCGGTTATCGGCAGGCAGCAGGGTGGAATTGGCTCCTTTTAGCGGAAAAGAGACACGCTTGGGTCTTCGCAGCATTGAACTTGACCAGGTTGGCATCGCCCCATTCGGAGACAGCCTGTAAGGGCACGTTCAAGCGCTCAACCATAGCCTCCCGGAGAGACCGGGTCTGTGACCCACCAGCTCGTGCGTCAGACACGTATCTTTCAGCAACAGTGCTGTCGTCTGCATACCCAAAGGTACCGGGTTTGAGCAGATCATTAATATGCAGCAGGAACAATGTTGCCTAGAGTACTGACCCCTGAGGAACCCTGGCATTAATATCCAGCAGGCCGGACGAGCAGCCATCTATGACCACTCGGATAGACCGATCCCTCAGGAAATCTGCAATCCAATCACACAATCCGACGAGCAAAGAAGAAGAAAGAAAGAAAGAAAGCATTTATTCCGCCAGAAGCGACACACCAAAACTTAAAAATTAAAGAAAATAAATCGACAGCAGCAGCAGCAATCGAGGCCTTCGAGATGTCTAGGGAGACCGCAAGTGCTTCCCCATGCCTCTCGATGGCTTCACTCCAGATGTGAATGGCATACGCTAGAAGATCCCCAGTTGACCGATTTCGGTGAAAGCCGTATTGTCGGTCACTAAGGATATCGTTCGCTTCTAGGTATATCAGGAGCTTACGATTCAGTACTCGTTCCATACTTTTACAGAGTATGGACGTTACCGAGATGGGTCTATAATTTGACGGGTTAGCTCGACTAACCTTCTTGGGCACGGGCTGCACGTTAGCTTTTTTTTTTTTTTTTCTTTGGGACAAGCCCGCCACACATTCCCAACCACTGCAACTCCTGAAAGCCAGAATCAACAGTGGCGACCACCAGAAAAAACGCCGAGTTAATGAAACCCGACGAGTCCCGGAGAAACGATTCAACTGTCTTGGATCCCGCAACGAAATTAATCAGAAGAGTACAGCGGAGGAGTAGGAAAAGTGCACGTTAGCTTGCTTCCAAGACTTCGGCACTTTCCCAGTCTCAAACGAAAGGCGAAATAAGTATGTCAAGATCGGAGACAACTCAGGCGCACAAGTCCTCAGTACAATTGCTGGAATCCCGTCGGGGCCACTAGCCTTGTTCACGTCTAGGTTACGCAGTACCCTAAGTATGTCCCTCTGATGAATGCTTATGTTCGGCATACACGACCCGCATCCAACAGGAGGAGTAGGGGCCTCGCGCCATCAGAATCCAGACGTGACGATTCCGCAAACATAGAGGCGAACAAGTTTGCTTTCTCCTCAGCGGAGTGGGCCAGCGAAGTGGTTTTGTCTATAAAAAATTGTAAAAATCAGTTTTATAAATGTTGAAATTGAGCTAGTGTTTTAAAAGAACAACATGGTGAAATGTAAGTACGCTTCAGTAGGTATATAATATTGTCAAGGTTTTTTGTTTTCCAAGGTTTTGTATGAATAATTACACAAGCATGTAAGATTTGTTAGTATAATCCGCGCGCGATCAAAAAGGTATGGAACCTTATCAAAGTAAATAGAAAATGACAGTTCTCAAGACAAGTAGCGTTAGCGAAAAAACTCTGAATTTATTATAAATTAGTTATTTCTACGATCTGTCATAGGGTTGTGTAAATATACAGAAAAGTTTCATGTTTCATGGTTGCAAGCATTTCTTTTGGGCTATTAGTACTCTCGAAAACTCTGCTTTGTATCCCCAAACAACTATACCATACCGTATTACAGAACATACAAACGCGTGGTATACCAACAATGCGGTACGTCTAGAAGTGGTTGCTTTGACCTTTTTTAACGCGAATACAAACTTATTAATTTTTTTACAAATATTATCAATGTGTTCCTTCCACGTGAGATGTTCGTCAATTATAATACCTAAAAATTTAGTACTGTTAATCTGTTCTACTGGTTGGTTATTAAATGTTATGTCTTAATTTGTATGTGTTTACTTTTCTGCATTAAGAAGACTTTTATTTTTGCAGTCTATAATTATTGTTGTACCATCTGCAAATAAAATGCTATCATGTTTGCATATTGCTTGTGGGAGATCATTTATATAAATGAGGAATAGTAGAGGGCCCAAAATGCTGCCTTGTGGTACACCAAGGTTATTATTTCTGGGTTCAGAAACAAATTCTTCTATGCTATTTGTACTATCATTAAATTTGGTAATTTTTGTGATTTGTTTTCTATTACTAAAATATGATTCGAACCATTTAAGGGCCGTTCCTCTTATACCACTTTTGTCTAATTTTCCGATGAGAATAGAATGGTCGACATAGTCGAACACTTAAATCTAAAAAGAGAACAGTTGAAAGATTTTTCTCATTCACTTTATTTAATAATTCAATCCGTGGTTTATGCGTGATGCTCCTCCAAACGCATAGACAAACAGACATACAGACAAAAATTTCAAAAATTGCATTTTTGTGTTCTATGTCTTCTTTCTGACATTTCTATGTATTTTTTATGCGAAAATATTCAATGTACAGACACGACAACTCTCCGATTTCATTATAATTATGTATAGATTAGGATTGTAAACATGCAAATTAGGTATGAAATAAGCTGGCTAACCCAAATCTACACTAATAATATAAAGAGGAAAACTTTGTTTGTTTTTTTGTTTGTTTGTTTGTTTGATTGTAATGAATAGGCTCAAAAACTACTGGACCGATTTTAAAAATTCTTTCACCATTCGAAAGCTACATTATCCATGAGTAACATAGGCTATATTTTATTTTGGAAAAAAATAGGGTTCCGTAAGATATTTGGGTTTTTCGGACACAAGGTGTTAAAATCAACCAGAAAAGTTACTTATTTTGTGTACGCTGCCTAAACTATAAAAGATAGAACCATACATTGTTCTAATTAATTGTAGATTTTATAAATATCTACAAAAAAGTCCGCGACACACTATACCTATCTATGTCGAGTGAGGCACAACAACCATTTTTTTTGTTTAAAAATCTAGATTTTTTTGGACTACATTTAACCGCGTTTATTTTACTCATGCTATTAATCTTTATCTAAATAAAGTATTTCATCACTAAGTACAGTTTATGTAGATAATATTTGGTCTTTGAATGATTAAAATCGGACGTTTAGTTTTGAAGTTATGGCGAAATTAAAATATTACGATTTCTGCTGCACGGCCCGTTGCGAAGTGGACGTCACCAAGGCGGGGGTGCGCGTGCGGGAGGGGAGTTTAGATCTATGAGTAAGGTGTGCGCGGCTCAGCCGCGAGGTCGGCTACCTACGCAGCGGTCTTGCGCGAAGTCTAATAATTTTCGTGCGATTTTCTTAAGATTTCGTTCTTAAAACGCAAAAGTTCTTCTCAGAGCTAAACAACAGTTCTTCTCAGAGCCAAACAACAGTTCTTTTCAGGGCAAACCAACAGTTCTTTCCAGGGCTAACCAACAGTTATTTTCAGGGCTAACCAACAGTTCTTTTCAGGGCTACACAACAGTTCTTTTCAGAGCTAGAATATTACACGCTATTAACATTTTCTTAAACATTTGAAAATGCCTAAGAGAGCCAGGTCTCAACTTACTAAACATAGTTCTCAAGCACGGGCAGCAAGAATACGCCGTATGGGAGAATCTTCACCTGAACGTTCACAACGCCTTGCTGAACAAAATCAGAGAAACTCTCAGGTACGCGCACGAGAGTCGAGTGTCGAACGTTCGCAACGCCTTGCACAACAAAATCTGAGAACCTCTGAGTTATAATATTATAAAGCAGAAGAGTTTGTTTGTTTGTTTGGTTGAGCACGCTAATCTCAGGAACTTTCAGTGTTAGATAGCCCATTTATCGAGGAAGGCTATATCATTAAGCTAAGTCAAAAAGGAGCGCAGAATTAATGGAAAATGTGACGCAGACGAAGTTTTGCGCGGGTCAGCTAGTCTATATATGTAAAAATGAATCATGCGTGAACGGCTGGGCCGATTTCGCAAATCATTTTTTTGTTGTGTTTGTTACTGTCAGGAATAGGTTCATATGAAAGAAAAAAAACTAATGAACTCAAGAAATTTAGAATTTCGCGGGCTGGTTGGAGCATTCACCTTAAGGGCAGGGGCCCGAGTCTGCTATTACAATAGTGTCAGAATGTTCGATCACTGATTTCAAAATGGTTGATTTTGACAAGTTTTGTAATCTACTAACATAATGGTATCATAATGGCGTCATTATGACATTCCAATGATCAACCACTGACACGCCATTGAAAGAAAGCCATATGAATGGTAATCTCGTACATAATGACAGATTTAGTATTTACGAACTTCTCACTACTTCAGATTGCTTATAACACTAATAAATCATATGTAAAACTAAATATAAATAAAATCTGACATGAATAAATGCTCAAATTTAGCTCGGTTTTATAATAATGGCAATACGGCATTCCTACCGCAATTCTATTACGAGACCATTGACGTCCCAGTGACCGGCCACTGACGTGCCAGTGACCGTGCGATTATGAATTTAGCAGATTACGAACTTTTAGCAAAATGACAATGGCATGACAATGGGATCGTGTCGGAATGACAAATTTATAAAAATAGCAGACTCGGGCCCCAGGTCCCGTGTAAGTAACAGTTGTTATATCTCACGTAGATGATATCTATGAACGATAATAAAATGAAATTAGACCAAATGAGTTTATATGTTACTAGCTGACCCCAATGACGTATTTTATATCATTGGCTGACCCACGCAACTTCGTCTGCGTCACATTTTCCATTAATGCTCGGCTCCTTTTAGTCTTAGTGTGATGATATATAATATTAGTATAGATTTAAAATATTAGTAAGTATAGATGACTGTAAGTTATGAGACGCACCCCCGTTCTGACGAGATTGAGTAACAAACATCCATTCATATACATTTCATACAAACTTTTGCATCGTTTTAAGTGTTCAAGTTAGGTTGAATAGTACTTATAGAGTGTTTGCGGAATAGGTTTAAAGAACTTTAGTTCCCACTAGCTGACCCGCGCAACTTCGTTTGCGTCACATTTTCCATTAATGCTCCGCTCCTATTTGTCTTAGCGTAATGATATATAGCCTATAACCTTCCTCGATAAATGGGCTATCTAACACTGAAAGAATTTTTCATATCGGACCCGTAGTTCTTGAGATTACCCCCTAAATACAAACTTACAAACATACAAACTTATGTTACCTTTTTATAATATTAGTATAGAAGTATAGATTTAGGTATGAACAACATAGTTCGCTTAAAATGAGATTTATAAATTAACTTAAACTAAAATACACTTGTTTCTTGCTCTGGCTTATTATACAAAACAACATACCCTGACAACATACTTCGTATTTACAGGTATAGTTACCTATCGAAGGTACATCAGTACTAACAATATGCGATTTTAATTTGTTTTTATACATGCTTAATTTAGTACATTCCTTTATGTTATTTGGTAGGTTGTTGTACAATAATTTGTGCTCCCTCATACAGAATGCTTTTCTTGCCGTATGTGAGTGTGCGTGGCTGAGTCAGTTGTAATGTGTGTTGTGATATTTGTGTGTCTTTTGAGTGAATGTTATGTTTGAGTGGATATTGCCTGTATTTTTTTTTTAACTAATGTACAAGTATTGAACACGTATAATTGTGTAAGGGTAAATAGTTTAGTCTTTGAATATACTTCTTTTGTAGGTGTTAAGTAATTGTATTGAAAAAGTGTTATTTGATTTTGTTTTGTGTAGTTTGTAGCTGCCTCAAGTTAGTTTTGGAAGCTGAGCCCTATATTTCAATCAAGTATTCTAGGTGTTTTTACAAGTGAGTTGTATATCATCATAATGCGTACATTACGTGGTATGCAGTTATAATAAAAATAATGATGCTGACCCTACACAATTTCACACACATTGTACAAGTTGGAGACCTTTTATAACTTTGTTAAGTGTGATCTAACGAATGTGGACCAACATAATATATGTGGCAAGCATACACTCTCATGTTGAAAACTGAAAGGCTTTTAATTAAAATAAATGGGCAATTCAGTAAAATTGTTGCTAATTACATTTTTGAATGACAGTAGGTAATACGAGTGTGTTTTATTTTATGAGTGCGTTTGATATTCTGTGCAAAAACTAAACCTTATTAAACCTTATTTTTAAAGTCCGTTCGCATGCATACACAAATTAAGTTAAGCAGGGAAACCTATTATTAGCCTTACTAAACTGTATTATCTTTATTTGTAATGTGTTATATGTATCGCTGTTGGTTTTCTAAATAAATAAATAAATAAAACTGATGATGACTGTAGAACTGATGTGCTAAATAGGGGTACTATGCTTGACGAGACATGTTTCAAATTATTTACATCAGTAACATGTTCATGGGTTCATGTTAAATGCAGCCTCTAGTTATTAGGTAGGTACTAACGATTTAAAAGTCTTGACAATGTCTAAAGTTTGTGGTAGGTTAAATTAAAATAAATGACTTTTACCAAATGTTGATGAATTTTGGAACAGAGATAGACGAGACCATAAAAAAAAGTTTATTTCGGAACAATGACACAAGACAAGTATAACAAATAAAATTTTAGCTGCAAAATAATAAACTGTAGCGCAGAAAGAAAGAAAGAAAAGTAAGAAAATTGTGTTACTTGGCATTATATACAAATAACTCCTTAAAATTAAGCAAAACAGATAATTAAAGCTATTAATGCCAAAAGGGCCTCAGCTCAGCATAATGCCAGCTGGCAGCTAACAACGCCCTTTTCCAAATACATATTGGAATGACGTTCCATGCAAAAAGTGCTCAGCAGGTAATATAATTACAATAATATTTAATTTTGATTTATTTACTTTAAAGTAAAATAATAAAAAAGACCATGCAGACAGTTTTAAGCTTTTGCGAAGAGTAAACGCGAGTGAAAAGAGAGCACAGAGGTTAGAGTTTTTCAAAATCACTCTACTGTACCTAAATAAAAACACTTAAAAAATAAAAATAAACATTATTTTGAAATACTGACAATTCTCCCGACAAAATCTACCCTACACGGTAAAAAATTAGATTTTTTGATCCATTTAGTTTTATATAAAAAAAAGAAAAAAATTAAGTAAAATTAAGTACGAATATTTTGGCACAAGCGTCGCGTCGTCGCTTCGGTAGACCGCATTTTTGTATTTAACTAAGTTTTTTTTATTTGCAGTCCCCTGCGACTTGGGACCCTGCAGATTCTAGATCGTACACTACAGCATCAGTTCAACGTTACCATTTTTAAATAAAAAAATACTATTGAACACAATCCCTAATTTTGCATCGATCAAACCCGTGGAAGTTGGTCACATCCCTTCACCATCATCTAGAAAAGAGCTGTTGATCTTCAAACAGCTGAACCAATTTTTACAAAACATTTTTCTAAAAAAACAACCGCTACAAAACCTGCGTTAAAAAAACCATCGAAATCGGTTCACCCGTTTTAGAGCTGCCACAGATAGACAAACAGACAGACAGATACACAGCGGTCGAACTTATAGCACCCCTACTCTTTTTGCGTCAGGGGATAAATATTATAAAATAGAGATGAATGTCCAGGGGGGCTAGAAAGGCCACTTTAGCAGGACCAACGGCTAAACAGGTTTTCCGAAACAAAGTATGGCACACAAAATAGAAAAAAAATACTCATATTTCTGATTACAAAAAATACTGAGATAAAAGATAAGACAAAAGAGGAAAAAAATTAAAAGTAGAAATTGCTCGATGAGAAAAGTATGTTTCAATGTAA
The DNA here is from genome assembly GCA_963859965.1 of Ceramica pisi. Lineage (NCBI taxonomy): Eukaryota > Metazoa > Arthropoda > Insecta > Lepidoptera > Noctuidae > Ceramica > Ceramica pisi. Next base: position 24,882,449 of record OY982531.1, on the reverse strand, counting down.
GTGAAAGCGGAAAAAAGGCGAAGATATTTTCAGGTTACGAAACTACGATCCCAGCAAAAAATGTTTTAAATAAATCATAACAGCTTTCCCCATGACACAATATTATGTACAAGTACAAGAAAAATCAAATTGGCACCTTTAAAAACAAAACGCTGCTTCGTGCGAATAAGTAATTGTATAAAAGTCACATTTCTACAGGCTTTTCCTTTTACAAAAAATTTAGGTAAAGCCAGATTTTCTCTTTATTAGGGCATTCATTCAGTTCATAATTTTTGGCTATGGATTTCCCGTAGACAGCAAAGATAGATCTTTTCTAAGTAAATTGGGGTTCGTATTTATTTTATCTGCCTGTCTTACTTCCAAAACCCAGTACCTAACTGGGTAACACGACACATCTTTGGCGAGAGTGGTGTCACATTTTTTGACTTCTGACTATCCGTAACTAATATCAAATCTTCAGATAACAATTGGAAATAACGGCTAAAAGACCGGGGGGGTCAGGCTGAGGCATGGAAGATTTAGTAAATATGGTCATGGATGGTCACCCATCCTCCTCGACCTCGGCAAGCGTTGCTTAACTGCAAGGGTCAACCCATGTCAGTGGCTTTTTTAATTTAATCACGAGCTCCTGACATCAGCCAGCAGTTCATGTCTTGATCATGTCATATTTAGACGTCGTGGTATTGCCCACGACCTTTTGTGGTATTTCAATTTTAAATTGGTCCTGAAATTCATGTTTACAGAGAGTGTTCTTGTAACTTATTGTAATTAGTATTTGCCATCAGAACCAGCTTTTTAAAGTTGATTCTAAGAAATAATATTTTAGTATGATTTTTGTTGAATAGATTTAATTCTTATTATAAATGGACTTTACTATAAACGCAAAAGTGTATTATTTTGTTTTTTTTTTTGTTTTTTATCTGTGATGGGTTTGCTCTTGACCTTAGTCTTGGTCAGAAATGACAGAGACAAAGTCTACGATGGAGCGAGCTTACCCAGAAGGAGCCTGTTTACTCTAACTTTGAAGAGATTAGGGTTGTAAGCGTTCGGAAACACAGACGCAGGCAGAGAATTTCACTCTTTTGCTGTCCGCATTCTAAAAGACGTTTGGAATCGCTTAGTGCGAATTCGTGGAATAGCAACAAGGTAGGGATGGTAAGTTGCAGTGCGTCTGGATGTCCGATGGTAGAAGGGGGCTGGTGGAATGAGGTCGTGGAGTACTTGGGCACATATATTCGCCGAAGTACAATCTGTAGAAGACCGACAAGCAGGCAACCTTGCGGCGATGAGCCAAGCTGTGAAGCTTGGCATCCACCAGTTTTTCGTCAACGATTTTGTTTTTTTATTACGCTTTTATGATTAAACCGCAGAACTGATTATGATGAATTTCGGAACACAGTACAAAGGACCATGGAGATGTTTATTGGCTACTTCATTGGGAGAATATAATTTAACGTGATTGCGTCGCAAACGAGTCGCGGGCAAAAGGCAGTTTAATATTACGAGTATGTAAGAAAGAAAAAGAAAGAAAGAAAAGAAAAAAACAAATCGTCCCACATTCAATAATTCGGATTTATTTTTAACCGACTTCCCAAAAAGGAGGAGGTTATCAATTCGGTTGTAAGTTTTTTTTTTTTTTTAATAGTCAAATACCCTGTTGAGTAAAATGTTTATGGGATAAAAATTGATGATATTAATTAACTAGCTGACCCGCGCAACTTCGTCTGCGCCACATTTTCCATTATTGCTCCGCTCCTATTTGTCTTAGCGTGATATATAGCCTATACTTATAGCCTATAGCCATGATATATAGCCTATAGCATTCGATAAATGGGCTATCTAACACTGAAAGAATTTTTCAAATCGGGCCAGTAGTTCCTGAGATTACCCCCTACATTCAAACTTACAAACAAATTAACCTCTTTATATTATTAGGTAGTATAGAAGTATAGATGATGCTACATAAATCACGTCACTGATTATGTAAACCGTGAAGGCGTGAAGTCTATCAATAGATCATTTTTGATTAACGTCAAAATAGGTCCAGTAGAACAGAACAGATATTTTTATACCTATCCCAGTCATTAAAAACTATGTACATAATCCCATGATACATCTAGAGTAAAAAATAACTTGGCAATAAAAATATCATTTATACTTAGAACAGAAATATAAATCATATTTTGCACTAACAAGGGTTCAATGAAGGTCTCATTAAAACAACCATTTTAGCAACCATGTCTATTTTGTTTTTGTAGGTAGTAATTCATGTTTGTTCTTCTACGCAATTTCTAGCAATCTTTCGATAATACCTACCTAGAAAATCCAGCCATGATCCAAAGTGGATCGACACATTTTACCACTTTGGAAGTGTCTCTCGCGCAAACTTTTCAGTTTAGAAAAAAATGATATTAGAAACCTCAATATCGTTTTTGATGAAAAAAATTTTTTTGAGTTTCAGTTCTAAGTATGGGGGGGGTCCCCCATTATTGTTTTTTTTTTATTTTGTGTGAAAATCTTAATGCGGTTCACAGAATACATCTATTTTGAACAGCATAGTTCTTATAGTTTCGGAGGACACACGACCGGACAGACAGACAGACATGGCGAATCTATAAGAGTTCCGTTTTTTGCCATTTGACTACGGAACCCTAAAAATAAGAAAGTTGTAAGGTACCCGCGGGTATTAAGGCCTGTCGGGCAATAAGGCCTAAGTAACAAAAAACGTACGAAATACAGTAATTGACGATCAAGGTTACACTCACACAAGCTCAGAGGCCTTAGTGTGAGTTTTTTCGACTCACGTTCGAACGTGTTCGATTGCGAGCGCGTTAGAATTTAGTATGGGAATTTAGTTATAGTGCCACCTGGTGGTCACTCGTAGAAACTAATTTTCCATACTAAATTCTAACGCGCTCGCAATCGAACGCGTTCGAACGTGAGTCGAAGAAACTCACACTAAGGCCTCATACAAGTCGCTGCGAAGTGGCGGACGAACGCTTGCACTTCTTCCCCCGCCAGTGTCGTCGAAATCATTCAGCAGTGCGGTCACGAGGCACGAATTATAAAAATTGGCTCCAGTAAAACGTAAGTTATTTTGAAAATATCATATTTACAAATCTGTATTGACTGTCCGTTTATTAATTAATGTATGCTTGTCCCCAGGTTACCATATTAAGCGACTTGCAGTTGTAAATTTTTTATTATTATATTTTTCGGTAACCACGCGGTTGGCGGATATTAAGGCCTATAAAATTTTACTATAGGCCTTATTATACTAAAATCGAAAAAATTGAAAGCTAAAATCAAAATCAAAAAAAGTATACTACCGTCAAAGGTAAATCAGAAGAACAAGTGAGTTGGTACTGTCATGCTTGCAAAAAAAAAATAGAAATGACGATATAATGAGGCAATGCTCGCGATGCTCCAAGTGGTACCACGAAGAGTGTGTCGGTTTCACTGCAGAAGATACTGATGACTTTCAATGTCCTGATGGATGCGAATAAAGGCCATTTATTTAATTTTCTAAGACCACTATGCTTCCTATTGCTTTATATTAATGATTATTGATCTCAAGAATACCAATTTACGTAGTATTAGTTGATTTTTGGATAGTTTAAAGTATAGGCCTTTTTACCCTACCCTAGTATAATAAGGCCTACAGACTGCGATTTTTTTAAGTTTAAATATTGTTTTGGTTTTAAGCTAAACAAGCTATTTTTTGTTTAAACTCTGTAGTAATTTAGGTACATGACTGATTAATAATAAAACTTGTTGATTATGTTGGATATTTTTCATTTTATTACAAATTTCCCTTAGCTAGGCCTTAATACCCTCAGGTACCTTAGTTGACGGGAGCGAACCGTGGAGACAGGTAGTACTTTGTAACTTTGGGCGCAGTCATAAGGTTCATTATTATTGTACGGTATTAGCCGAAATGTATGCCAATGTCAATTGCATATTTAAACCAATTAACTTAAGGTTGTGGTTTGTAAGTTTAACAATTACTTGGCCTTTACGACCTTGATACTGAGTTACGGCTCCGTTTCCGTAGAGACTAGACATGATGTAGAACTAACTGGGAATCTACCTCTAATCTCATAAGTACCTACTTACATCTAATCTTCTTCTTTTTTTTTTTTATTTGATTATTTTTATTGTTTTTGATTATTTTTTATTGTTTTTGATTATTTTTTATTGTTTTTTAATTATTTTAATTATTTTTACCATATTCTATTATTTTATTTTATTGTTTTTGGATTATTTTATTGTTTTGGTTGACTCTCTGAACGTGTTGGTTTTTACTGTGTGTGCAGACTCAGAGGGTAATTGAATTAAAATAAATAAATAATTCTAATCTATCTAGCCTATCTAGGTATATATTTATCTAAGTATACTAATATTATAAAGCAGAAGAGTTTGTTTGTTTGGTTGTAAGCGCTAATCTCAGGAACTACTGATCCGATTTGAAAAATTCTTTCAGTGTTAGATAGAACATTTATGGAATTTTTTGTGCATATTCGGTAGGTCGGAGAATAGGTCGTACAATTTTTTTTTTTTTTTGATTGGCTAAATAACATTTGTCCGATCACCTTGTCAAATAAATATGACTAACACAGATTTATCCGAGAGCTATCTAGGGCATTTTGCTTCATCTTATTCTGGTGATATACCTTTGCATGTAAAAATTAAGATGCCTGTCTATTAGCAAAATTTGCAGCCCAATATTATGACTGCCAGTAGGTATACTATTTATTTATTTATATGTATATACTTTATTGTACACCAAATGAAAAATACCTAAAGAAACCAACTAACAAAACATACTATGATTGACTGAACGGACAATACTTTCAGTAGGTTCCTCCGTGATTTCTGAACGCATGTATTTTGATTATACGTGCGTTCCATGGACGCCTTTTGACCACGTTTTGACGCATCACGGCTTTGGAACAAACGAGTGTTTGATTTTTGCTAAACAGGTAAATAATTTAAGGAAGTTTTCGCGCCACTTTATATGTTTCAATTAACAATATTTGTGTTAGCGTATTTAGCTAGATCAAGTTTTTTTTTTCTAAAATAAATTGTTTTTTCATGCTTGAAATGTTTACGTCATTCAAAAAAAGTGGCATACTGAGTTGACAAATGACATTCTGACAGTTGACAGATTTGACAATTCAATTAATTTCATCATTACACGACGATCTTTGTGAAAAACGTAAACAAATACATATGTACTAGTTTTTGTGCATATCGACTTGTAAAACTCAATTATCATGGAGAAGGAATTGGACCGAGTAGTTGAAGAGATAATGTCGACGCCCAACGTGAGTGGTTGCTTGGTAGCTGACCACCAAGGCCTATGTTTGGCTGCTAAAGGAACAGCGCACGTTGACTCAGCGGGGATTGTAGTCGCGATATCGGAGCAGGCGTGCAAGATACAGCCTAATCTGAAGCCGCCCACTGTCTGCCTGGAGACTGACAAAAAGCAATGCTTGATTCAGCGACACGGGACGATCACTGGAGCGATAATTAAACAGAAGTCATAGTAAGTTTTCATTTTTATACAGAAGTCATGAACACCTAAATTAGTTAATCGCCTCCTCCTAGCGATGTTCTCCTTATTTCTGATGGTCACAACCACTTTCTTTGACTACTATTTGTTGGACGATTGTGTGTAGAATGTAGCTCTTCCAGCAAATGGAGTGAATCTTCCCCAACCACTTCTTTATGTTGCCAAACCTGACCTCAGGATGTTGACTAATGCTATTTCTTTAGCTTTGATAATGATAATGTCAACATTATTGTGTTGTAAACAGTTGTTTTTCTTTTTCAGAATTTTAAAAGCAAGAAGTACTGGTTATCGGCTAAAGACTGCATGTAAATAGTTCTTGGATCATGTTAGTCTTCTATTATTACTGTGCTGAATAATTATAAAATATTTTGTATTTAACTATGATATAATAATGTAATAATTATATTTTATATGTAAATAAATAAAAGTTTTGTGTTATAACTTTTCGTGTAGTTTTGTTGGGTATCCTATATCTTGTAGACAAAGTAGAAAACTTAAATAAATAGCTTCAGCGAACAGGTTTACCAGCAAAATTAAAAAAAATATGTTTTCAATTGGGATTACTTCATATTCATAAAGTTATCCTAATTGCACATTCTATGCCGAATAATAGTAGTAGTTCTTTTATCTTTATCATTTTTATCTTAGTATAAACTTGGTATAAACCTATCCACAACCTTATACCCATAATTTATGATGTAGTGTTCTAGAAACATCCAATGAAGGTGCAGCTAGAATGCTATATAGAAGCCTACATGAAAGCTATTGACAGAAGCTTGACACCTGGGATGTTTGACAGGATATGATACACAACTTCCACAGACAATGCAGTTGGGAGAATCAACTTTGTGCATCAAGCATCGGAAACTTGAGTGGTATGTGGCCACCACTTCTTGTCTAGTCACCCCTCCCTTGTTGACCCAAAGAGTCTGTGGAAGAGATGCTTGAATTGTCCTCTACCAAATACCTTTGACAAAGATTGCATATCCAAGTAGTTGTTGGAAATATCATTTGGTGGTTGGTTTTAGTCCTCAATTAATTCAGTTTGGCTGTTTGTGATATCAGGGTTTGCAAATAAAACATAAACTTCAATATACACACATTTATTACAGATATGCTTTCCTAAATATAACATTAACTTGACGAGAAACAACTGCAACCGCTTACACTATACAACTATGCATACTCTTATAATAGTTACAAACAATTTTTACTATTTATTACTTGGTATCAGTGCAGGGATAAAATAATACACTATTTGCTCTCCAAATTATGTATCCGGGTTGTCTCTGGTCACTTGTCAAAATACTTAACTTGTTTTTATTAAACAATTCACGATAATGAACCAAATGACAAAAAACAATATGTACAACCAAATATAGAACCTCTTCCTTTTTGAAGAAATCGGTTAATAGTGAATTTGAGTGAGAGTATTTATTTGAACATTTACACCATACAAGGTGTTACTACCCAAAGTTATAGAATGTCAATAAAATTTTAAAAAGGAATTGCTGCTGGTTGTGTTTTTTTTTTATTTGATTTATTGACGTTGAAAGTTTTTACGTCTTATCATCGTCGTGTGATCGCCAAAGAGATCAGAGACCTCAAGACAACCTAATTATTTGGTGAGTAGGTACTCTTGGATTAAAGCATACAGACAGCACTGCTAATTACAAGTAGACACTAGACATTTTTTAGGCTAACTTTTGATGTTGTCACTCTGCCTATAACCACACAGTTTAAGTCGATATATCTTCGATTCTTGCAAGGGCGTAACCAGCTTGGGGCAGGGGGGGCAGAGCTCTCAGAACGTGAAAATGTGTTTTTCTGTGTAAAATGAAGTGTTACAAATATGAGCTGCCCCCAGCTCAATTCCTGGACATACGCCCTTGCATTATGTTGTATATACCTTTCAGGAAATAACAGACTTCGAGTGTCTAAACTTAATTTACATCAACTGCTGTAAAAACCACTTTCCAAGCAGGTTGAAATGTTCAAACATTTGACTACACCATGCAATTTTAACTAGTTCTAATTTACCTCTGCACTAATTCTAAGTTTATAAGCAAAATATTAACTAACGATCTCAATAACTTCTAACTGAATATTCAACTAACCAAGTTGCAAGTGTTTAGGCTAAGCAAGAATGTTTACCAACTTATCAAATTTAATCATAGCATATACTATATACAATCTCAACGTAAATTCTTATTATAACAATTAATTCGCTTAATATACATAAATAAATCGATGCATGTAAAAATCATGATGTATTTCATTTTAAAAAAAATTCAATGTAAATAAGGAAGCACATGCCACATAATAATCAATAATTCCAATCAGTGTTGCAGGTTCATAAATTATAATCTGTTCGTAATTTTCGAACTGGCAACACTTAATATACAAATTCAAATAAAAAAATCACTACAATATTGGCTGTGTGTGAGCAAAAATGTTAAAACTAGCAAAATATCACCTAAGACTAGGGCCTTTATTATACACAATAATACTTACGCAGTCAATGTGGCGCTTTAAATTGTTATTTTACAAAAATATCTTGCATTACTGTAACAGTGATAATTTAATTTTCTAACGTCTATATGTGTTAAATACTTTCAAAAGTGTTTCCAATATATATTGATGCGACCAGTCCTTTAATTTGGCAGCTTTTCAACCAGAGATGTGCGAAGATTGCTAGCGCTGATCGAGACTAGGTAAATAACTATTGCAGCTCTACTCAACCTGCAGCCCGCGAGCCACATGTGACCCGTCAAGCTTTTCCGTCTGGCCCTGTAGCCTGGCACATTATTGATGCTATATTTGGTCAGTGTTTCAATATGTACGTATCTACATATCGTCGCTGCGCCTGCCAAATTCCATATGTGCATTTATTCATTTTTTCGTTTTTTCACTAAACTTAATCTCCGTTTCGTTCTGTATGTGCTGATAAAATCCTTTTTGTGATATTCCATTTAGATAGAAATATGACAAATACCGTATGTATTTTGGCCGTTTAGAAAAATTCGTACCTATGTGCAGAAATGCACATAAAGGATTTGCGTTCCGTCTTCAGTCACCCACAGCTGTGCGCGCCGAGAGGGCGCGTTGTGGTGTAAACAACATTATAAAAATAGTTTTAATGTGTTAAAACTAAATAAAAGTGGTAAGTACATACTGAATTTACTTAAATTGTGTTGTTTTTTATATAATACCGTAAGCCATTCATCAGTAACTTGTCAATTTAAGTTCCTAAACAATATTTTAACCTATAAAATAGTCTTGTATACCTATCGTATATTGTTCAGTTATCAGTGGATTTATTACTAGAATATTATTACAATAACTAAAAATATTGTAAGTGATAAAAGCTATAAAAGCTTCTGAGTATTTGAGTGTGTGATTGTTTTAGAATGTTTGTTATTACTTCACGTAACTTTTGAGCGTAGGTACCTAACTACGTTTGCAAATACAACGCTCATATTACGTATTATACGTGCCCTAAAGTGAGGGCTACGTAGTGAATGTGAATATTGTGTTAATGTAATTATGTTTGTTTGTATGTATGGTAAAAATTACGTATATGTACCTACTGTATTTGTTTTATTTTTCAGGCGATATGACTTTTAACCCATATGCACGCAAACCAGCGTCACGGGGACAGATGCTAGTCAATTTAGCTAAAGGAATTGATAATAATAATACAAATGAAGGTTTAAATGTGCCTGATTTGTTTATGTCCAATAGTTATGATCCTACGCAAGGCCTGCAAACTTCAGATTTAAATCAAAATGTCTCCAACATAGTACAAAACTTAACGTCTGAAAATATGGAAATTAGTATAATATTTGAAGAACTAAAGGACGTTACATATGATAAACTTCTTGATCCTTTTATAGATAAGTCAGAAATGGATCTTATTAGAGATAAACCAGAAATTGATTGTGGTATTCCTGAGATCTCGGACAGTATTAATAAAAGATATATTCTTGATGAAGTTACAGGCCAGTTAAGAGAGGATACAAAATTATTTGAGGAAAACTTTAATGAAGATAATTACTACTTGGATGAAAAGACAGGAGAATTAATATTAGAAAAAAATACTATGGTATACAGAAATGAAGACTTCTATAGTACATCTGAAACTGAGATTTCGCTTAGTGATGAGGAAATAAATAACAAACAAAGGAAGTTTAACAAGTTGAAAAGGGTATGCGGCAAAAAATATACAGGCAGAAAAAGGAAGTGTGACGAAACGGGTGAGAAAGCAAGTTATGAACTTGTACCGAGACCTAAAAAATATCTTAAAGAAAAGCCATGTGCACATTCTTGTATTTCCAAATCTGACAGAAGTTATTTATGTGGATTGATATCGGAACAAAAACGGAAAGCTGTATTTGATTATTTTTGGGGCTTAACTAGGTACATGGGATGCGAAAAAAGCTTATTTAAAAACACTTGTCCGATTTCGTCCGGTATTAAGAAGACGTAAAACTACGAGTAACTCGGAAGATGCATCTCAAAGACAACTGGCATATGACTACTATTTTACAGATGATCAAAATGTAACTGTGAAGGTTTGTAAAAGCTTTTTTGTCAGCACCCTTAACATAAATAGCGATACACTGTCAGAATGGATTAAAAAGCTGCAGGATAACGCAGTAGAAGGACAAGATTTAAGATCTAAACATGAAAAACGGTCATCTATAATGAACCCTCTTCCAAAAGTTATTAAATCAACTACTGTCAAAGAATGGCTAAATTTAATTAATAAAGTACCAAGTCACTACTGTCGCTCTAGCAGTAACAGAGTTTACATAGAAGACGCTTTTGAATCGAAATCTCATTTATTTAGAGTTTACACTGAGTGGTGTAAAGGTAACGGAAAACCGTTTATTGGTCGCAAAATCTTTAATAAAATATTGGAAGACGAAAAGATTTCCATTTTTAAGCCAAGAAAAGACCAGTGCGATGTATGCACAGCTAAAAAAGAAGGCAATATCTCAGAGGAGCAGTTTGCCGTGCACATTGAAAAGAAGAAAGAAGCCTACAACGCTCATATTGAAGCTCGCACTATGAGCTCACCCGAGGTGCTCGTCCTGACTGTCGATGTCCAATCTGTTCTCCTTTGTCCAAAGATGCTAGTATCAGTTCAATACTATAAGCAAAAACTTCAGGTTCATAACCAGTCTATTTATATTAACAATAATAAAGATGTGCATCTGTATGTATGGCATGAGGGAGATGGAGGTCTTACGGCTAACGAATTTACAAGCTGCTTGATACATTTTATTAAGACTCAATTAAACTATAAAAAAATTATAATTATATCAGATGGCTGTTCTTACCAAAATAGAAATAAAGTTCTGTCATCAGCTTTACTAAAATTAACAAAGGAGACTAGACTGGAGATTGAACAGATAATTTTAGAAAAGGGACATACAATGATGCAAGTGGATAGTGTCCACTCAACTTTAGAGAAAAAGTTTCGTCCCCCTATCTATACACCAACTGATTATATTAGTCGCATGAGGGAAGCACGACCTAAGCAACCGTACCACGTTCATCATGTTGATTATACTTTTTTTAAGAATTATGAGGATGACATTTGCATTGATTCCATTCGTCCAGGTAAAAAAGCTGGAGACCCGACCGTAAATGACATATGAGCTCTTTTATATAAAGATGGCAGTATCTTATACAAGATACGTCATCCCGATGAATGGAAAATCCTACCTCAGCGACTTCGTGCCAACAACCCATCATCTGTTGTTAGTCAACTTTACAACGAGCCCCGTAAAATTGATAAAACTAAATATGATAGTCTCCAGTCTTTAAAACCTTTTATGCATCGCGATTATCATGCATTCTATGACAACCTTCATTATAAGGAGTAAGTAACTGTGTACCTCAATTACTCAATTTAGGAATTAAGTTTATTTTGTTTAACAATTTTCATAGAAGTATTTGATTTGTTTTTGTTAAAGAGATTTTTATTTGTTTTCTAAAGATATTTTTAATAATTATAAGTAATGCTGTGATAATGATGGCAATAAGTGTGATCTTAAAATAATAACTAAAAGTTAAGTAGTTATAACACTGATCTCATAATATTTAATACAATAATTGTGAATTATTTTATTTAAGTATACTAAATGTAAGTTTCTAATAGTTCCTACTCATTTCATTGTATTTTTTTACTTATGATAACGTAAAGATCACATAATGTTAACCTGAAAATTGTCATAAGTGTCACATTGCCAAAGCTTTTATGTGTAATAATGCACATCCATCATTATTTTATACGATTGTAAACCAGTTATGTGCACTTTTTTTGCAAAAAAAAATTCTAGCCCCTTAAATGACTGATAGTTTTGGCAACTTTTGTATTTTTGTGATATATTAAATAAACGTCCATGTTGTGGTATCAATAATTTTGCGGAGTTTTTCATTTTCAATTCAATAACATGTTTTTTATTGTTTCCCAAAACCTTACAAAAATCACATATGGAACTTGGCAGGCGCAACGACGATATACTATACCTACTGATTCACTCCTTGACGCTGTGGTGAGAGCACAACCACCATCAACGTGAAAAAGTTAGCCAAACTCAAACTCAAGCATTTATTTCAATTAGACCATTTACAGGCACTTTTGAATTGTCAAGGTTGGTCGGTCCAAAAAAAAAGATGTTGTCACAAATTAAAAAATCACATTCATGTAGATATTATTAAAATATTTAGAATTTTATTTTACTGTAGATTATTGCAGTCCATCAGGACAATAGTAGAAGCGCAATGGGGCCCAGACAGAAAAAAGATTGAGTTTGGCTGCTCTATTGAGTTCTTCACAAAAACATCTCTCTCTACGCATCTTCGAACATCTCTGGAGGAAACGCAGCCATAACTAAACATAAACTCAGCTCGAGTCGTTTCCTTAGCACGATTAAAGGGCTGGCTGTTCAACAATTTCTTCAATACTGACCAAAAACATGAACAATATAAGAGAAGATTTGTAGTACGTAATGTTTCAATTTCCGACCTTATTTATATCAGGCTGGAGATTATTTCGTGTAGTTCTCAAGTGCGACCCACTACACCTAACTCGTATCTAAACAAGTACACCATCACAACAAATTGACAGTGTTGCAACAATGTTTTAGACCACAAACAGCAGGAACTACGTACTCGTAAATGTTGCAAGATATAAAATATATTTAAAAAACAAGGACTGGGAAGAAAAGACCCATAAATTCAGTACGATTTCGGAATGCATACGTTAGATATTAGGATTCATGTGCCTTGTCAAGACAGGTAATGACTTCCCGCCCGGGTGCCGTCATAACAAAGGACATATATACACAATACGAAGTAACCGAATTCCGACCTTAAGAAAATAACTTAAGGTCAGAAATTGGTTACTTCGCGCTGCGTCGAAATGGCCTCTTGAATATGACGGCAGACGCGTCAAGCGTTACAGCGACCTCTGCACTTAGATGGACGAATTAGTTAGTAATCTTAAAATCAGGATGAAGTAAACCATCAGTACAAAGCAAAAGAATCTTTTCCTAATGTCTTTAAAAAACACAGCTTCAAAAAATGATCCCGAAAAAAATCACAAGGTCATAAGATATACGATATGATGATATATCAGTAAGTCTAGCACGAAGGAAGGCGCAGCTATACAATTTATTCTATATAATAAACACTTTACATCAATGTCAAGAAAATTTCGCTAACTACTTTGCTAAGTATATTAATTTGGATCAAACCTATTTAACGCGACATATGGCCGCACAATTGCATCCGTTCACTTTTTAAATAAAATAACTGCCTAGAATCAACATGGACGAAAATAAGATAAGTATGAGCAATAATATAATTCACTTTTTATGACAATGATTATTTGTTTGACACAAGATTAATAACAATTTACTAATGAAAATATGAGTTTAAAATAAATCTATGCCAGCCAGGTTTCTGTGAAGATATGTATTATAAATAGGCGTTTTATATTTGTTCTGAGAGGGCAGAAATGCGTTGGTAATTTTACTTAACATTGAATAATCCACCATTTAAGAGAATGAACATATTTTTACCCTCTGAGAGACTTAAGACGTTGTCCTAATTGGCTAAAGATCGTCCGAGTTAACGATGTAATCTCGTCGCAAGACGACATTACCCACCCGCAAAAATTTAATCATTGATAATAAATATTTTAATACTTAAAAAAAATATTTAAAAAAATACACAAATATTTTTCTTTAGTTTTTAATTTTATTTGTAGTTTTTTTACGTATAAATTTAAGTTTTAATTTTAAATTATTTTAATAATAATTAATTTTTATAAGCAGTAATTAATATTAAATATTTTTCTCTAGTGCCGAATCATCGCGCGAGCACAGTAATAAATTTCGTCGCGCGACGAAATCGCGTCGGTAACTTGTACGATAAGTTAGCCAAATAGGACGACGCCTAAGGGACTACTTACACTTATTCAGCTTATAAAACAACGATTTTGTATGGAGACGCGTACGCATCCGTTCAACTTTCCGCGTCTATTCAGCTTCCGCGGCAAACAAGTATAAAATGAGGACAAATGTGTCATTATCATGCGAGTGCTAGTACTAGTTTACTTACGACGCTGTACGCAGCTGATAGAATCAGAACTGTAAAATTGTGACCAAAATCGTTCAGCGAAACAAGAAGGAAGCTGAACAAGTGTGCGTAGTCCCTTAAGCGTCAGACAACCTAAACAAGAGCCATCGGGCACCGTTCGCTTAACAAATTAACATTAAATAATTAATATTACACTATTAACAGCCCTCGACTACGTTACGATACGACTCGCTAACAAACGAATAAATATTGAGTTACCGAAGAGAAGGGATACATCTTAGATCAACGTACAAGATTTTCTCCAAACTTTTATTCATAATGATACTGGCTGACTTTTAATTATTTGGCTATCTTTCAGTGGGTGAAAGTATTAAGATGTGGATATCGTGATTATTTTACTATAGGAATACAGTTGATACCTACTTTAATAAAAAATCTATTTTACGCTTCATTTTGTGGAATAGGTTATTTGACTGGTTTTTTTTTTTAATTTATTTATTTTAACTTAAAATATTCATAAATCCTAAAACTGAAGGATTTGTGAGCGTTTTAAGATCTAAAATACTAAGACAACACTTATTGCTTGTGACGTCATTCGCAAGTCACGCTATAATGAATTTGCGCCATCCTGTGATTTGCGTGAAAACGATCCAAAAGTGTTTAGCATCTCTTATTTCCTCCAATGTTATTTATTTTTAACAATTCGTACTATTTTAGTAAAGTTATTCAAATTCAATTCGTTAATTTAGATTTTGAAAGCAATCAAATATTATACGGACATGTTTAATACTGAAATGTAGTTTTTTTAAGAATTGTTTCATGCTTTCGCCTACAAGATTTACAATTGATTAAAAGTCAGCCTGTATGTATAACGCTGTGACTTCAAAATTGACATAGCTATAAACATTGTATCCATAATAATTATGACGAGACAAAACTGTGCAAGATTTTATTAACTTAATTTTGAAGCCACTTTACAGTTTCTTGATTGGCCATCAAGACAATCACTTAAATAAATAATTCTCCTACAAAATTACTTCTGTTTGAGGTTCACGTTTATAGATTTCAAATGCATTGGTCCTTTATTGTGAACATTTAATTATTTAAAAGACCACTTATTGCAAAACAGCCTCTATTGCAAACAACATAATATCTATTTTAGTATAATCTCTTCTCTTGGGCCAAGGGATATGGTACAATATGTCTAGAATAATGTGCTTAGTTTATAAACCTCTATAAATATAACAGATTATTGAATATTTATAATACATGCTGAATATTATCATAGACAAGAATATTAACTATCTACAAGCAGACTCAAATAAGAAATGTTGGCAATTCTATTATTTTGAATGGAGGACACTGGTTTTTTTTTTTATTGGCAACACTAAACTAAGGAGTTTTAACTGTGAATATTGTTGAACGTCTCAAATGGAGTTGTTTCTAAATGGTTTAACTTACACCATTAATTAAAGTCTTTGTAGTGATTTATATGCGCTCCGTAGTACTAGTTGCGAGCAGAAATATTATATCATAGTACAAACAGCATTCTTAGTAATATTTGCCAAAAATATTGATATAAAAAAATTGGTATTCCTCAGTTAACATCAATACGATAAAAATATTGATTAAGCTATGATAACATTACAGTCACCATTCAGAAATCGACTAATTCTTCACTTACTAGAAGCTTATCATGAACTCGAAAAATTCACTTACAAATTATGTGCAATTTTGTTCGGACAAGGTAAACTCTACCTTGTTGAAACACAGTATTTCTATGTATATCTATCTCTTTTTGTCAATCTCTTACACGCATCATTTGTAAGAGGGAGAGGCCCTCATCCGCACTGATTCGCATCGAGAGCTCAATGCGAAAGAACTTCACTTCAGTGACAGAAAGGAAATAGAGAAGTAGTTTGATTCCACCTTCTTAGTATACTAGCCGGCACGAGACGCGAGCACAGATGAATGCAGCGGAGTAATCTCACCAATGTACGGTGGGCGAACGAAACTTACAAACCCAATAGTCAATGAGCATTAACTGACGAACCAATAACGTGAAGAGTCAGAGCTGTCGTGTATGGAGTGTACTCACGACTTGTGCCGTCGTGTCAGAAACACTGCCTTAAGTGAAATGAGTACTAACTAGATAATTAAGAGTTCATGAATAGCCTCTGTGTCCGCTGCAAAGTAATAGGAGCGCATATCGTGTAGGAGACTCACGTAGCCGCAGTGCGGGTCAGAGGGCGCGGGACGCCGACGATGCTGATTGGCGCGATCACATGCGCCCGGGGGCGCCGGTGAAGCTGATTGGCTGTTCGTTCGTGACGAGGTTGGCGCGAGGGGCGCTGGTTGGCTGGCCCGCACCCGCCTCTAAGTTAGCCGCCGACGTCCTCATATCATCTATTGAGCCTCTGTTGAAAATTATCAGTTTGACATTAGTTTTATTCTGAAATAATGTCGTTTACTGTGATCAAGGAATGGTAAGAAAATATGAATTTGTGTAGCAAAAAAAAGAGAGTTGCCAAAAAATCAATTAACTATTTATATAAAAAAAAACAAACCATGTAAAAATATAAACCATGCCATACAAAGAATAAAACAAAAATGTGCTCCCGAATGCTGAAAAAGAAAATCTGTGCAGAAAAAAAAAAAACAAAGACAAATAAAGAGGAAATCATTCGAAGCAGAAACATGCAACAAACAATCCAGTCATAATTAATTTTAATAAAATCTTTCAAATTTCAGAACAAACATGGGTTTTATGAAAAGGCTAAGTATAAACAGAACCACTGTTTACACTTAAGGGCCGTCCACACTCATCCAGATTCATATCCCTGACGGAACACGGCAGGGACAGGAAAATTCGGTCAGATCCGATTTGTATTCACTTGCTCACTCGGCCCCATTGACTATCTGTTCTGTGAGCAACATATCCTGCCCACTATTACCACTTTAGTTTGGAGATACTTCGGGCTATGTCGGTATCATCACTCCTGTAGTGCGATTCACTAAGGAAGAACATCTTTACAACCAAGAAATCATCGTTGAAACATCTGATGTGGCATATATTTAACAGATGTTTCAACGATGATTTCTTGGTTGTAAAGATGTTCTGCCTTAGTGAATCGCACTACTGATTCGATCACGCAAGGAAACTCCAAGCAAACAATAACATATAGAAAATAAAAGCTCTCATTTTTAACTAATAGTTTCAGATTTGGCCATGTCCGCATATTTTGAAAAATTCACCCTGAATAGAATCGCACTGCCGAAAGATTGTTTACACTTAGCCTTTCAAGGATAAAACCCATTATTATAATACACGCTGATTTATGTAAAGAAAAAATCTTATTAAAATTGACCAAGACATCGCTACGCAACCCCAAGCAGTGTATACTGTGTATAGTACCCAGCACGAGTCGTGAGAACAGATGAATGCAGCAAGGTGATCTCGCCAATGTACGGTGGGCGAACGAAACTTGCAACCGCAATAGTCGATGAGCATTGACTGACGAACCAATAACGTGAAGCGTCAGAGCGTCGTCAAACCGACCAATGGAGAGTGGTAAGGGTGCTTATACACGGTGCATGTAGCTGGAGCAAGTAAAGGTGCAGGTTACACGCGTGAGTAACATGCGCAAGCTACTTGTTCAAGTTACTCGCTTGTACCTGTACTTACATGGTGCAAATGACTGGAGCAAGTAACGACACGGGCTACTTGCACAAGCTGTTTGTACATGTTATTTGTTCGTGGTCAAGAGCTACATGTGCATGCGATTATATATATCTTTATGACTTGAATCGCGTCAAAATGTCTCGAATGTAATTTTGCCGGAATTATTAAATTTACTGGAAGACGAATTAATTCGAAAACGTCTGAACTTGTTCAAGTAACACGTAACAAGTTCGCGAGTGACCCGCGCGCGCCGCAGAGCACGCGAATCAGTTGCGCGGGTGGCTCGCTTTGGTACATGCT
The DNA here is from genome assembly GCA_963859965.1 of Ceramica pisi. Classification (NCBI taxonomy): domain Eukaryota; kingdom Metazoa; phylum Arthropoda; class Insecta; order Lepidoptera; family Noctuidae; genus Ceramica; species Ceramica pisi. Next base: position 24,864,276 of record OY982531.1, on the reverse strand, counting down.
CGAGTCGCTAGAACCGCACATTTTTTTTAACGTTATATTTACGGTGCATATAACCCGCGCATGTGCCTCAACATGCTCAAGCTACCTGCCCGTGTACAGGCACCCCGACTCGTGCCGGTTATTATAGTAGGAGCATGTTACATGTTGGGTAGTGCGTGCCTCGTTTAGTTGGGGCGCCACACGTCGGGGTCCTCCATGAGCGTCACATTGTGGTCGTGCGAGCCGGCCGGCGCGCCCGGGGGCGTGCTGCCGCCCGCCGCCATCGCCGCCATGTCGTCGCGCGACCCCCTGCCCCCCGCCACACACATATACAGCGGATTAGTGACACACTACACGCCTTTACACCCGGGTTATGACAACATCAAGCTATATGCTCAGAGGGCTGATTCACGTAATTTTATGAATAGCCGGTTTCGTTTCAGTGCAGTGGCAGTTAAGTTCAAATTTGAGTGATAAACGTTGTTCTTGTGATCTTTGAACTGCGCGTAAGCTGCGCGTGAACTGCACGTCAACTCTACGACAGCCAAACTCTACCAAACCAACTTATGGTGATATGAGAGAAAAAATATTACATTTCAATGAATAGATATGACGTTATTATAATATTTAAACTTAAACTTTTAAGCTGTCATTTTGAGACGTCAAACAAATAGTAGAATACCGATCATGTTGCGTTCCGAAGCACGCACTAAAGACGCGCAACAGTAGGTAGCCGTTATTACGAGCGTGACGCTCACGTGTCTGACAGCGGTAGAGAATACGACAAGCGTTGTTTTGATCGAAACTTAACTTCAACTGCACTGCAACAGCACTTATTTAGTTACGTGAATTAGGCTACAGAGTTTTATATAGTTAATATAGGACTACCCAATAGTTGGATTATCGTCTGTGAAATTGTAACTGTGCGTTAGTCATCTTTGGCGGGTTTTAAAGTTTTAGTACCAATTGATGAAGACAGTTCACGAGATTCAAGATTCCACCAATCTGCCTGATCCTGACCTGATCGTAAGTAGTCGTCTATACCAGCGATTGCGTTGCCATCGGTGAGCCTTATACTCTTCCCCATAATATGTTCCCTGACCATCGTTAAAGGATTTTTTTTTCTTTCAGACGGCAGTGGAACTCAAAAACGCTTCTTCATGAAAAGGTAATGGTGGTCACCTTCATCCCCGTACGAACTTACATAAATAAACCTCTTTGATTTAATTTGCGTTATCCAACCATCTGGCATTTAACAAAATATTCGTTATAATGTAGAATCGCTATAAAAATTGAAGGAACTCATAGTATTTGAGTTTAAATTCCTTCACCAATCAGCAGACAGACAGTTATAACACAAAAAGACAGACTTTAAGTCCATTAAGGTGAATGCTCCAACCAGCCCGCGAAATCCAAATTTTCTTACGTTTTTTTGCAATTTGCAGGCCAGTGCTAGGTTGTATGTTGATTAAAATATTATTCGCGGCTGAAAGACGTATGTAGTTACAGAATTATAATCATCAAAATCACCAATACAACCCTCAAGTTTATAAAGGCGTAGGAACAAAAGCACTGGCCTGCAAATTGCAAAAAACGCAAGAAATTTTGAATTTCACGGGCTTGTTGGAGCATTCCCCTTAAAAAGCACAGCTACATTTAGGTTCCAGAAAAGATTCACAATTTCACTGAAACAAATGCAAAGTTACAAAGACCAATATCAGGATTACGTTACAGCCCCGGCCTTGGAAGATAGACGCAAGATACTGAATTTTTGGAGACTGGCAACTAATAAGCAAGATTTTAGACGAACACACCCACACCCAAAAACAGTTAGTTACATCGTTTTCTTTATCAAAAGTAAGGGAAAGATTTTACCAAAAAATGTCTTTTAATATTAATAATAAATTTAATTCAGGTTTTATATTGCATTTGAACTAGAATCATATAGGTGCCAATTAAAGAATCGTTTAAAACAATAAATTATTAAAAAACAATCAAATTTTAATTTTATTAAAAAAAAACAACCAACACTGGTTTTATATCAACAATACCGAATTGGTAAAAGGTATTAAATATTTTTGGTAAAATCACTCTTTATCTTCAAGGAACTTGACATGAAAGTTGTAGGATACAGAAAGGTAGCAGATAGTTGAGAAATTAATACTGGCCAGAACACCAGACCATTTAAAAACCTTGTTTCCTTATTTCTACTTAAAGAAACATCAATCTTCTGGATTTGTTAATTAAGTCCACCTTAGAATGGCTATAATCAAAGAAAAATTGTAGAACAACCTTTAAACTTTGTGTAATTAAGTTATTTTTCCGAAAATAGGTTTACCGTAAATAAAAATCTTTTTCACTGAATTACAAACGCAGGACGCGGTTCAAAAGTTTCACCTGTCTATAACATGTTTATCCAACTACCCTCCATCCTGCCAAATTTCTTGAGTTTCTCAGTCATTTAAGCAACACAAATAGTATTAGGAATTTTTACGAATCTAAGTGCAAATATTCGCCTTACTTAGTAGTTCAAATATGAACTTTATCTAGGTAGCTTTAGGGTATATTTTCTTTTTATCAAAGTAACGCAAATATTTCAAAAAAGACTGTGATGCCAAACTTTAATGCCATCACGATTAAAGCGACGGAGCTACACATGAATGATAGCACCATCCGATTTTCGCACGTATGGCTTTCATAATACGGCTCCAAATGGTATGTTAAAATATTGACTATAGTCTGAGGGTAGAATGATACTGACTTTTTACCGAGCGCCATCATTCCGTAGATGATGCCAGTTGCGAAGATGAGTCCGCTGCCGAACCACGTGCTCATGCTTAGGAAGCACATGAAGAATGGTGGAACTGAGAGCCTGGAAGTAGACGAAAAACATACATATTAACACAAACAGTTTACTTGAGAGGAACTCACGGCTAAATGATAACAGACGCACGAGTCGCTCTTCAAGGTTAAGCAACGCTTGCCGAGGTCAGTTTGTGGATGGGTGACCATCTTTGTGCCTCCGAAAGCACGTTAAGCCGTTGGTCTCGGCTGGCATTTGTAGATCTTTGGCAGTTGTTACGGATTGTGGAAAGCCAGAACATCTGAGACCAGCCTTTCCAAGAAATACCGTGTTATCCAGTCAATGGGTTGTGGAGGTCTGGTAGGCAGCCGCTCCACGTAAAACACTAGTATTCAGCTGGATCCGGTTTGACAAGAAGCCGACCCCCAGATACCGACACAGGCTAATATTTGTAACCGTGACCACCCATTTTGTCACCAATGACATTTTGTAATGTTTTCTTCGTCTATCATTTCTTTAATTTAGATTATTTTAGATAATTATGAGTATGTTATAATTTTTCACACGGCTTCAGTTCATGGGCGAATTTTAACGAGGGCATTTTGGGGGTCCGACCCCCTCCCCCCACTTTGGCATACGACGAAAATAAAAATTACACTTCGAATGAGATTGGAGTTTATATTTCTGTTTTTACTGAGTGAAGCCTGAGCAAAAACTGGTTTACCTTTGTACATCTCTTCTGGACCTCGGACTCCCTCTACAGGGTTATTTGTAAAACACCGACAACATCTCAGGGCTAACATTGTTACTAACATCATTATCAACAACTTTTGTTCTATGACTCTTTAAAATTCATCATATCATATCATGTAGTTCATCAGGTTTACATACAATTTTTTTTTTATATTGAACGCTCTAAAAAAAACTATTTTGTATGATGATTTTTTAAGATTCTTTGAAAAGTTGTTGATTATGATGTTAGTAACATATGAGAGGTTGTCGGTGTTTTGACATGTTACATACCGCGTGTATCTGACATCGACGCACAAACGATTTCCATGGGTCCAGGGCATGATTCTGGACACCCCAGTGTTGGAATTTTTCGTCGGTTCTTTTCTCATATTTTCATTTTTTTCAAGAGTACCACAAATATATATAGGTATCAGCTCAGCTGAGCTGATATCTATTTGTAGTCTTATTCAGATTGCTCTTTTTAGTGAAAGTAGTTAATTAATTATTTTTTTATTAAAAATCTCATTGAGTTAGGTCAGAATAACGATTATGAGCAGTCTAAAGTAAAAAAAAACCCTAGAAAAAAAAGAAAAAATGAGAAAAAAGCCGACGAAAAATTCTAAGTCTAGGGTGTCCAGAATCATGCCCTGGACCCATGGAAATCGTTTGTGCGTCGATGTCAGATACACGCGGTATTACAACTAGAGAAATAAAATCTTCTGGTTCTGATGTGTCTGTGCTTCTATGCTAAAATAACCTCCAAAGTGAATTGTTTCAATTTATGCACTGAATAACAAGGAGAACAAAACACTGAGTCATGTTTTTCTTACCAGCGCCGCAACAATGCCTTGATGCATTCAGTCCGTCACGTCGCATACAATTATCACCGCATGCAATGAAATTTTATTGCTTCATTATAACGATGGGATGGTTTAGACACGGAAGTATTATGTCAAAGTTTGTATGAAAATTAATAGATACATTCACACGGACCACATTTTCCCGTCATTATATCGACCATCTACCAAGCCTTTTCCCAACTATATTGGGGTTGGCTTCCAGTCAAACCGGATTTAGCTGAGTACTAGTATCTTACGCAAGCGACTGCCTACCAGATCTCCACAACCCATTAACTGGGTAAATACGGTACTTCATGGAAAGACTGGAGTCAGATTAACTGGCTACTGTCCATCCATAACGACTGCCAAAGATCTAAACATGACAGCCGCGACCAACGGCTTAACGTGCTTACGAGGCACGGAGGAAACTCGGTATGTTAAGATGTTCACCCATCCACAGACCAACCTTGGCAAGCGTTACTTAACCTTGAAGATCGACCAGTGCGGCTTTTTATTATATAGCCACGAGCTCCTCACTCCATCATATCGACCGTGTGTGTGTTACCGACCACATCGCATCCACGTCGCAACCACAATGCAGCCACCAACACCACCAAGAACTAGCGGCCAACCACATCAACATTTACAATGTATTTACGAAGTCGCAAGCGAAGTGCAAGCGAAGCGAATTGAACTCTCTTCCCGCGTCTGTGTTTCCGAACGCTTACAACACTAATCTCTTCAAAGTTAAGGTGGATGCTCCAGGTAGCCCGCGAAATTCAAATATTTTTATGTTTTTTGCAATTTGCAGGTCATTGTGAAGTTGTATGTTGAACAGAATACGATTCGCGATCGTAAAGAGCATTTATCTAAAGGATTATAACCATTTAAATCATGAATATAACTCTCTAAGTTCATATAACTCGTTTGAATGTAATTTCGTGAAAAAATCACTTCGCAAAAAACATCAAAATATTTGAATTTCGCGGGCTACCCTGGCGCTTCCACCTTAAGAGTGAACAGGCTCCTTCTGGGTAAGCTCGCTCTATCGTAGACTTTGTCTCTGTCATCTCTGACCAAGACTAGAGTCAACAGCAAACCATCACAAATAAAATAAAACCGGCCAAGTGCGAGTCGGACTCGCGCACCCAGGGTTCCGTACAAACCTGTAGATATAATATATTATAAGCAAAAGTTGCGGTTTACGATTTATGACGTACCTATTAAAAAAACTACTTAAGTAGTAGATCTCGTTCAAACCAATTTTCGGTAGAAGTTTACATGGTAATGTACATCATATATTTTTTTTAGTTTTATCATTCACTTATTTCAGAAGTTACAGGGGGGGGCACATTTTACCACTTTGGGGACCCCCAAAATTTATTGTTTTTTTTTTCTATTTTGGGTGAAAATCTTAATGCGGTTCACAGAATACATCTACTTACCAAGTTTCAACAGCATAGTTCTTATAGTTTCGAAAAAAAAGTGGCTGTGACATACGGACGGACAGACAGACAGACAGATATGACGAATCTATAAGGGTTCCGTTTTTTTGCCATTTGGCTACGGAACTCTTAAAAGAGAGCTAGTTCACTTCGCTTGCGACTTCGTTCGCGTGAGTTTAGTAAGTAGTAGATATTCCACGAACTTCATCTCCTATACCTGCCTGCCTGCTGTAAATCCTACTAATGAGGAAGTTTGTGAGTATGTATGGATGCTTGTTACTCTTTCACGCAAATACTACTGAACCGATTACGATGAAATTTGGTATGTAGGTTGCTGAAGATCCAGAATAACACTTAGGCTTTTTATCCCGGAGTTCCCGAGGGATCGGGATTTACACGGGAATAAAGAGAATTTATACGCGGACGAAGTCGTGGCCTCTTAACTAAGAACATTTTGCACCCCGTCATAACTTATAAACGAAGGGTCAGATTTGAATAACTGAAAGTGTCATTTACATGTATATAATCAACCTTATATCAAACTACTAGCAGACCCGCGCAACTTCCTCTGCGTCACATTTACCATTAAGGCTCCGCTCCTATTTGTCTTAGCGTGATGATATAAAGTCTATAACCTTCCTTGATAAATAGGCTAACACTGAAAAAAATTTTCAAGTCAGACCTGAGATTCCTGAGATTAGCGCGTTCAAACAAACGAACTCTTCAATGCATTATTTTATAACAAATTTGATTTCCATAAAAAGGGTTATAGTGAGTTAACCTAAAGGGATAGACATAAGCTGTCGAGGACTTTTTTTAGAAGGTTTAAAGAGGAATAATTTCGTAATACTTGATTTTTGCGTAACTTAAACCGTTTACGCACCGCACGCAACGGAAGCTTTTTTCCCGCTTGCAACATTTCTTATTGCTGCTCCGCTCCTATTGGTCATAGCGTGATGTTATATAGCCTATAGCCTTCCTCGATAAATGCACTATCCAACGCAAAAATAATTTTTCAATTCGAGCCGGTAGTTCCTGAGATTAGCGCGTTCAAACAAACAAACAAACTCTTCTGCTTTATAATATTAGTATAGATTTAGATGGATAAGGATTAATATCATGATACCAAAGTCACCACTATTCCATTCCGGCCGGGTTTTCACTGAATTATTTGAACAAAAAGCGATCATTGCGACTTTTAGACAGGTATATGTACGCGGACTTTATAATAGGTAATAATGAGTACCTACTTCAATTATGTACTACATTATTTTTATGAACCATCAATACTCAAAAGTTTTCTCAGCGCACGCCGAATAATAATAAGTTTTATAGGGAATATTGTGCCCATTTGGGTTACATTACTGCAACTTTATTATTAAGGATCTCTAAGTTTTTTAATATAAAATATAGCCAATGTTATTCGGCAAAGATGTAGCTTTCTAATGGTGAAAGAATTTTTAAAATCGGTCGAGTAGTTTTTGAGTTAAATCGTAACAGACAAACAAACAAAAAACCAAATATTTCCTCATTATAACATTAGTTTAGATAAATACAATAAGCTTCAGCTGTATTAATTGTTATATTTTGTACCTAATTGTTTCGCCAAAACTTATTAAATACGTGGTTTTACCTTAAAACTTGGAAACCTCGTTCAGGAATTTGTCAATTGAGGTAAAAACTACATTATTTTAGTAACTACACCTAAACCTAGGTTATTGCAAATGTAAATACTGATTAGCAATGATACCTAGTAGTGCTCGGAAAAATAGGTAGGCTAACAACAAATTATAATAATTGAATTAAAAATTAGGGGGCTCCCATACCAAAAACATGTTTATGGTGCAAATATTCATATAATATGTCTGTCAAAATCTACAATCGAATTCCAAAAGAAATAAGAGAGCCACCATTAAATTATTTCAAATTTATCTTAAAAATTGGCTCTGCAACGGTTTTCTACACTACAAGTGAATTTTTAAGTTACAAATAAGTTTGAAAAAAATTATTATTTCATTGCCATTCAATTAGTTCAGTAAGTATCCTAGTAATAATTGTTATTTTTAATCTTAATATCAAATTCTTTTTTTTGCATGCTGAAAATTAGTAAGCAAAATATGTGAAACTGTTGTTTACGACCCATATATTTTAATGTACCATATTTTATACAAATAAATTATATTATATTCTATTCTATTCTATTCTATTGCATAGTCAAATGGCTAATTAGCAATGATACCTAATACCTTGTTGTCCTCGGGAAAATAGTAAGGCTACATGTAATTAAAGTACGGTCAAGGCGCTAAAAGAAACTACGGAACCCTAAAAACCGGCCAAGTGCGACTAAAACCCATCCATTTTCCTTCAGTACCCTTTGTGTTCCGGAGCCACGGTATCTCTTTCGGATAGTCTATAGACTAAAGACTCCGGCAGGCGTCGGCCCTTTCGGGCCCCTCCCAATGCTGACTCTCTTTGAGGCGCGCGTGGAACACTCACGCACCGTCGTCACGGCCTGTCGTCATGAGACGGACGGACGGCGAGCCACCCATAGCTCACCGTCAACAGGCCCGCGCCTACGGTGGCCGGAGGTAACCAGGTGGCCTCCGACGCCCGCGGGTATGGGAGCCCCTTAATTTTTAATACAATTTTTTTTATTTGTTGTTATAGCAGCAATAGAAATACACACTGTGGAAAGGACATGGTAAAAAGTGGCCTATGAATCAACACATGCGAAACCTTTACCATTATTCCTAGTTTTTTTTTTTTAATAACATTTTAATGATTAGAATAGAACGGACACTTTTTAATTACGAAACCATTTTAAAAAGTATCTCACTTGGGTTTTATAACCCGGCGCCATTATTTTAAAATGAAACAAAGCAGTCTCAGCGCTGTAAGATTTTTAGTTACCTACAAAAAAAAATAAAGCGATTAAAGCGCTGTATGACACGAACACTATTGACACTGACAGTCGATGAAATGACAGTTGACACTTTGATGTAATGTATTTTGCACCTGATATCAGGGAATCGGCCGTCGACCTAAGTTACCACGCTTTCGTATGTTAGAAGTAACACTACTCTACACCATTTTTTGGTGAGATAAAAAGTCTGGCAGCTCTGGGATCTTAGTCCATTTGGTATGTTTCTATTGTTTGGTATGTTTTATAACCTCAAAATCCGAAATCATTTTGGATATTTTACAATTCTGAAAAGTGTCCGTGATTTTAATTTAGTTTCAGTCGGACATATGCATTATTTAAAACACAGATAGTAAATTCACGTCTCTGTTGGTTCTTAGGCGAACGATGTATGGGCACTGAACAATGTCCTTTCAACTGTCAAGTTATTCGGTTCTTGAGATACAGCTCGCTGACGGACAGGGTTCCATTGGTTACTCTTTGTGTACGGAACCTGAAAAGGATTTTATGCGAGTCTCAGTCTCGCAAGAAATCTGTCGAATCGACAATTTCACAAAAAAAATCTTTTCAAAGTTAGAGTGAACAGGCTACTTCTGGGTAAGCTCGCTCCATCGCAGACTTTGTCTCTGTAATCTCTGTCCTAGACTAGACCAAGAGCAAACCCATCTCAAATAATAAAAAAGGTTAGAAATTCCTAGTCGGAAAATTTAATATGTGCAAGGCAACTTCTAGGCAAGCGTGTTCCATCCTTGCTTTGATATAAAAAGTACGCAGTAATATATGTCTGTATGTATCCTTGACAACATTTTCTACATAAAGTGAGATAGTACCTACATTAAACTGGTAAACACCTCTCTTGAAGAGAAGATCATTTTAATGTTCCAAAAGCGTCTGTGAAAACCGTGTTAGGCACCACTGTACCACTGAACCAATCAATCTTAATCTATACTTCTATACTAATATTAAAAAGAGGTAACATTTGTTTGTAAGTTTGTATATGTTTGTAAGTTTGTATGTAGGGGGTAATCTCAGGAACTACTGGTCCGATTTGAAATCTTCTTGAAATTCTTTCAGTATTAGATAGCCCATTTATCGAGGAAGGCCATAGGCTATATATCATCACGCTAAGACTTTGAGACGAAGTTGCGTGGGTCAGCTAGTAATATATAATTATACTAGCTGACCCGCGCAACTTCGTTTGCGTCACATTTTCCATGAATGCTCCGCTCCTATTTGTCTTAGCATGATGATATATAGCCTATAACTTTCCTCGATAAATGGGCTATCTAACACTGAAAGAATTTTTCAAATCGAACCAGTAGTTCCTGAGATTACCCCCTACATACAAACTTACAAACAAATGTTACCTCTTTATAATATTAGTATATAGTACCCGACACGAGAAGCTATAAATTGTGTAAACAAAGAACTTCTACTATATTACGTAGCGACAAAAAATAATCCCAAATTAAATCTACTCAAAGTAACATACGTGTTATACGAAACTAACAAGCAATTTCACTTGGTCGGGTTATATTTGATCGATTTAAGAGTCCTATTACATTTTTTACGGAAATTCATGATTTTTGACGCTGTAATTATCAGCAGCAGTAAGATATTTTAATTATTTGATCCTGAATAACGATAGTGCCAGTCTCTTTCTTGTAAGTTAGAGTTACACATTTTCATTTTTCTTTTCGTGTAATTTACTATAAATATTTTACGAACTCAGTTTGCAAAAAAAATGTCGGCGATGGAATTTTGACGGTCTAATTCACATTGTTACAATCAATTCTTTTAAAAGCTAAAATTACTAAAAGGTAAGTTGAATGTTTTACTTGTTTATTGGAGTTCTAGAATTTCTTTAAATTCCTTGAGTTTTCACGGAAAAAAACGTAAAGAAAGCCGAATTTAAGCCAGAAATGTCTTGATTCAGCGTCCATTATATTCCAAATAAAAACAATTTTATCAAATAAATTAATGTGATATAAAATTTCAATCTACAATGAATACGTTTCATTAGTTTTCGTTTGTCAATATAATTAAACAAAATTACAATAAATAAAATTAAAGTACTAATATATTCTGCGTCAATTCAGCGCGCGCGCTCCTCAGTCTCGCGCGAGCGCCCAAATAAACTTTAATCCTATTCAGACTAGTAGGTATCAAAATTGTTTCGCGGACTATAGATGTACTCCCAACGCAGACCAACGTAACTTCGTTTATTGCAAACGAGCATTTACGATTCGTAATAGGGCTCTTAAAGCGCTGTCGTCTAATGTTTTGTGGTACTGGAACGAGTCTGACTCATGGAACAAACAATTGAATGTGTGTTTACAAAACTTATACCTTCTCGTGGCGGGGACTTTAGAAGTATAGATAAATCACACGTCTCGCCTTTCCCTGCTATCGTCTCACATACAGTGCCGGCTGCGTATCCGGTATTGTATAGAATTCGTAGGCAAAGTATACAATGAATAATATTTCATACATTACCTGAATGTTTTAGGTATTCTATAAATTGCCTAGGTAATCTATAGAATACCGGATTATGCTGATCATGATGATTTTCAAATTTTGTGAGTACTATGGAGCCATTTACATTTATGTAACTAGTTATAGATTTTGTTATTAAACTTGTTTGACATGAACGAGCGTGGCAGTTGAGAGCTTGTCATGCTCACACACGTTTCGCTGATGGTGGCGCGTGTGTTAGATCATTTGGTTCCCTTCAAAATGGTTGAGCTAGATGGTGCTGATTTACGCGTCATTCAAGACTGATCATCTTTTACCTGCCACTCACTGGCATATTTTAATCTGTACATCTTCAATAGTGTTGTTTACTGAAAAAAACTAACTAGTCCGTCAGTTAGATTATCAAAAAATATTTGACCCGTATTTTTTCTTTTGTTACGGGAACCAAAATTGACGAAGTTACGACGCTTTGAAAAATCTCAGTATGTCACGCCGTGGCATAATTTTTAGCGGGTAGTGACTCCCCGAGTTTTGATGCGTTTTATCTTTGTCAATATTCATTGATTTACAATAACAAAAAATACGTGTCCATTATTTTTTAATACTCTTACTGACGGACTAAATAGTTTTGCAATTTGTGGATGATGGAAACTAGCCTGTTGTTTCATATACTTTCTTGTTCTTTGCATTGTCCTCATATACAGAAGCAATCAAACATTATGTTACCAAGATTTTTGTAATACATCACATGATTTTAAAGAGTGTTAAGGAGTTTCTTGCACGTTCTTCTCCATAGAGATCTACGCTTTGAAACGTGCAAAATAGCTTCATCTTCATGTTTTTGACTGACCGACTTTGACAATTCAAAAGTCCTGTAAATGGTTTATTTGAAATATTATGGTTTGAGTTTGAGCTTGAATAAATTAATCGCCAAACGTCACAACGCTATAAACTCGTCACAATGAAACTATAGATATCAGCGTTGTCTGTCCTTTTGTGGCTTTGATAAAACGATGAATCAGCTTAGGCGTTGTGACGTGTTTTTAACCGACTTCCCAAAAAGGAGGAGGTTATCAATTCGGTTGTATGTTTTTTTTTTTTTATGTTTGTTACCTCATAACTCCGACAAATTATGAACCGATTTGAAAAAATCTTGTTTTATCTGAAAGGATATACTTGCAGATTGGTCCCATTTAAATCATATCAAAATCGGTTACGAACTTTGGATTTTAAATCGAAATAGCTGGAATTTGACTATTTAGATGATTCTTTGATAATCGAAATTGCGTATTTTGCTTTTCTGCGATTTTGCAGTGGTGTTGTTAGGTGTGGGGCACCACTAAAAAGTGAAAAATAAAAAACTTTTTACAAAAAAATACAACCGACTTCCAAAAAAAAACACTACAAAGTAAAAAATAACTTTAATTTCGGAAGTCGGTGTCAAAACTCAAAATACGAAGAAACTAACAAAACCACCGACTTCCGAAAAGTTATTTTTTACTTTGTAGTGTTTTTTTTGTAGTACTGATATACCTAGATATAGATAGGTGTCTACAGTCTACTACGTCAGAAATGATGTTGGTTTACACCAGCAGCGGCGTTACGTCGGTATAGTAATTCGGTAGTTAGTAATTTATTCAAACTATCAACTAAATACTATTTCCGTATGAGTTGTCAAATAAAATAGAACTTTTGCGACGATTGTATTTTCTTTTAAGGGAAAACTTCTTAAGCGGCGGTGTTGAGCACTTTTCTTGAGATGGGTATAAAATATTAAACTCGCGTCAGGACACGTGACCTGATCGAAAATTCGTAAGACAAACTCGCGTCAGGGCACGTGACATGATCGAAAACTCGTAAGACGGATGATTCAAAAATGCACACCGTTAATGTTCAAGTTTTCACTTCTGCCGGCACTCCCGGAGTGCAAACCCGTTGTTTTTTTTTATTGAGTCTCCTAAGCTAACCAAGTTCCACCAAGGAGATCAGCTACAAGCTACAAGCACCGTGCTGACCTAAATCGCAGCCAACGTTACCTCTAAGTTGTGTCGCGGTCGTGCTGTTATTGTACCATCACATAAAATCACAGTTTAGGGCCTTTTTTAACCGATTTCAAAATAAGGAGGAGGTTCTCAATTCGGTTGTATTTTTTTTAATTTTGTGCCTCATAACTCCGTCATTATGAACCGATTTCTTGTTTCATCTGAAAGATACTTCACAATTGGTCCCATAGAATTTTTTACGGTTTCTTGTCATCCAAGTAAAACCACAAAAAATGAAAAATAAAATATGTTTACAAAAAAATACAACCGATTTCTTATTTTATACTTTGTAGTGTTTTTTTTTTTGTTATTTAGAGTTGGTCGCATTTTTTATAAAAAGTTTTTTATAAGTACTTACAAAAACTTCTAATGCACTAAGTATTGAAACCTATCACACGATTGGTTTCAATACTAATTAATAGATTCTAAATGCAAATTCTGTTTTTAGGTTTTTTTTATCCAAAAATTACTTAATACAAAAGAAATCACTGTATTGAATCCTGCGTTTTCCTCCGAATAGGCTAGTTTCCACAAATTGCAAAACTATTTAGTCCGTCAGTTTAAGTATTGAAAAACTAATGGACACGATTTTTTTGTTTTTTGTAAATCAATGAATATTGACAAAGATAAAACGCATCAAAACTCGGGAGTGGGGGCTCGTGACGTCACGACCCGCTAAAAATTATGCCAGGACGTGAAGTATTGAGAATTTTAAAAGCGTCGTAACTTCGTCAATTTTGGTATACGTAACAAAAGAAAAAATACGGGTAAAATATTTTTTGATAATCTAACTGAAGGACTAATTAGATTTTTTCAGGACATAAGCCTAAATTGGTCATTGTATATATAATTGAAATAATTTTATTATGTTTTGAGAGTTATGTTTTGTACTTTAGAACATAAATAGTTGCCAAAGTCGATATTTTTGCTAAAAGTGGCCACTTTTAGCAATAATTGCCGTTTTGGCTATTTAGCCATGAGTTATTAAAAATAGCTGTCAAATAATAATAGATACATTTCTTCAGTGCACTACAGAGCGGTTTTTTATCTACGTGTCTTAAATTTACCACAGTTAATAAAAAACGATTGGCGGCGCTACTGGACGGAATACACACTCTTAATTAATAAAATAACTCGTTAAATTTGATTTTAACAAATATAAAAATTGGAAATTTTGTGCCGATTGCATAAATTATTTATTTTTTGATTGATTTGATTTTTGAAATTCAAAAACACATATTGGACATATTGATTTTTATAAATTTTGAATTTATTTTTATGATTGACTAGCTGACCCGCGCAACGTCGTCTGCGTAACATTTTTCATTACTGCTCCGCCCCTGTTGGTCTTAGCGTGATGATATATAGCCTATAGCCTTCCTCGATAAACGGGCTGAAAATCTGAAATAATTTTTCAAATCAGACCAGTAGTTCCTGAGATTAGCGCGTTCAACCAAACAAACAAACAAACAAACTCTTCTGTTTTATAATATTAAGTACAGATTTGTTTTTTAATTATTTCTATTTGATTTTTAATATTGACTAACATAGTTTTAAAACCTCTGTTACTAACAATCCTGGTCATTATTAGTCTGAAAATAAAATCTAGACGACTAAATTTTACCTACTATAATACCGGAAGCAAAAGGTTCAAGCGTCAGCATTGTGCTTAGGTTCCCTAGTGGGTTGCTAAGCGCTGGTTTTCAGCTTAAACCCTTGACTCCTGCTTACAAAAGGAAATAAAGAGAAGATAAAAACTTTTTACAAAAAAATACAACCGACTTCTAAAAAAAAACACTACAAAGTAAAAAATAACTTTAATTTCGGAAGTGTTTTTGTTAGTTTCTTCGTATTTTGACACCGACTTCAGAAATTAAAGTTATTTTTTACTTTGTAGTGTTTTTTTTTAGAAGTCGGTTGTATTTTTTTGGAAAAAGTTTTTTATTTTTCACTTTTTAGTGGTGCCCCACACCTAACAACACCACTACAAAATCGCAGAAAAGCAAAATACGCAATTTCGATTATCAAAGAATCATCTAAATAGTCAAATTCCAGCTATTTCGATTTAAAATTCAAAGTTCGTAACCGATTTTGATATGATTTAAATGGGACCAATCTGCAAGTATCCTATATCCTTTCAGATAAAACCAAAAATTTTCAAATCGGTTCATAATTGTCGGAGTTATGAGGTAACAAATATATAAAAAAAAAACATACAACCGAATTGATAACCTCCTCCTTTTTGGGAAGTCTGTTAAAAAACAGTACATTCAGCAACAGCGGTGTAAGTGAGAATTCCTTTTAAAAGCACAAAGAATATTTCTACACTAATATTATAAGGATTTGTTTGTTTGTTTGAAATAAGTAGGCTCCGAAACTACTGGACCGATTTGAAATTCTTTCACCATAAGAATCCTACATTATCCCTGATGAATATAGGCTATAGAATATTTTCAAAAAAGTTAGGGATCCGTATGAAAACTTCGATAATGTTACCCAAGGTGTGAAAAAATACCAAAAAACATCCTTATATCGCGTACGCTGCAGAAATGTTTAACAATAGAGCAATGTGATGCAGTAGTTTTATAGAGGACATCAATATCTACAAAAAAAAAACAGGGTATATATCTACACTAATATTATAAAGAGGAAAGATTTGTTTGTTTGAATTGAATAGGCTCCGAAACTACTGGACCGATTTGAAAAATTCTTTCAGTGTTAGATAGCCCATTTATCAAGGAAGGTTATAGGCTATGTATCATCACGCTAAGACAAATAGGAGCGTGCAATAATGGAAAATGTGACACAGATGAAATTGCGCGGGTCAGCTAGTATCTAACTAATAAGGTGAAGGCACAATGACCGATTTTTGTTCAAATTATTTAATCAAAACTCGGGTGGAATGTAATAGTGGTGATTTTGGTATTATGGTATCATGATTCATCAAAGACCTCATCCATCGCTTCCATTCGTCGAAGCAAGCCCATTCGTCGATTTTTAAAAAAGTTAGGCTCTATTAACTTACCCAATGTACAGAGCAGCTTTATTCCAGTAGGGCCTGGTCTCCACCCTGTCGCTGAGAGTCTGCACGTAGTCTATGAAGAAGCAGCAGCACGGGGCCTCGCACACGATCACGATGAAGCCGGCCAGCATCTGCCAGATGCCGGCGATCAGGCAGCCCACGTTGAGGACCACAATACTGATGCAGTTGAACAGGCCCAGGGCTATGGCGACTGGAATTAGAGGAAGTTTTTCTGAAGATACGAAGACAAACTTGAAGTGGGAGAGGGTTGCAGATTTACTTTCATCACTAAATAATAAAAAGTGAAAAATAAAAAACTTTTTACAAAAACAAAAACACTACAAAGTAAAAAATAACTTTAATTTCGGAAGTCGGTGTTTTTGTTAGTTTCTTCGTATTTTGACACTTCATTTTTCACTTTTTAGTGGTACCCCACACCTAACAACACCACCGCAAAATCGCAGAAAAGCAAAATACGCAATTTCGATTACTTGGATGACATAAAACTATCATCCAAGTAGACGAATTCCAGCTATTTCGATTTAAAATCCAAATTTCATAACCGATTTTCATAAAATTTCAATAGGACCAATCTACAAGTATAGTATAATCCTTTCAGATAAGACAAGAATTTTTCAAATTGGTTCAGAATTGTCGGAGTTATGAGGTAACAAACATTAAAAAAAACATACAACCGAATTGATAACCTCCTCCTTTTTGGGAAGTCGGTTAATAAAACAAAGTCCTCCGCCGCGTCTGTCTGTTTGCGGTAAACTCAAAAACTTTGTACAGATTTTCATGCTGTTTTCACCAATGGACAGAGTGGTTCTCGAGGAAGGTTTTAGTATATAATTTGTCAAGCGGACGAAGCCGCGGGCATCAGCTATTTAGTTACACGAATCTAAAATATATAAAACTGAAGAGTTTGTTTGTATGGTTGAACCCGCTGATCTCAAGAAGTACTGGGTTGAATTGAAAAGTTGTTTTAGTGTTGGATAGCCCATTTATCGAGGAAGGCTATAAATAATCTATGTAACGCTTCAACGAATAGGAGCGGAGTCATGAAAAACTTATGAAACATTATGATTGTTTGTATTGAATCAATTGAATGGGTCTGAAACTACTGGAACGATTTTAAAAATTGTTTCACCAAATAACATCACTTTAATATCACTGAATACGATAAGCTATTATTAGAGGAACTCTAGGCTAAATAGTAGGTAACAGCCGCACGGGTCGATCTTCAAGGTTAAGCAACGCTTGACGAGGTTGGTCTGCGGATGGATGACCATCTTAACATATCGAGTTTCCTCCGTGCCTCGGAAAGCACGCTAAGCCGTTGGTCCCGGCTGTCATTTGTAGATCTTTGGCAGTCGTAACGGATTGTCAGACCGTGTCAGGCCGTGTTACCCAGTTAATGGGTTGTGGAGGTCTGGTAGGCAACCACTCCACGTAAAATACTGGTATTCAGCTGAATCCGGTTTGACTGGAAGCCGACCCAATATAGTAGGGAAAAGGCTAGGCTATGATGACTATAAGCTAATTATTAACTTCTTTTAGTTGAATTCGTTCACTTCGTGATAGACTGAGACATACGCCAACTCACTGATCTCAGCAGAAGATAATTATGTACTTAATGATAATTAATTTTTAGTATCAAATTTTTGCATAATTATCGTCTTCTTCTAATCCTACTATATAAAAATCTTCCGTTACTGACTGACTGACAGACAACACAGCCGAAACTAATAATCATAGAAAGCTGGGTATGTAGCTTCCTTACACGTAGGGGTGCACTAAGCGAGAATTACCCGAAATTCCTACGGGAACGGGAATTTCAGGATATGCGCGTACGAAGTCGCGGGCAAAAGCTAGTCAAATAATATAAAAATCTCGTGTCACAGTGTTTGTTATCGAACTTCTTCGAAACGGCCTGACCGATTTTTTTTTTGTTTCGTGCGATTTTTAGGGTTCCGTAGCCAAATGGCAAAAACGGAACCCTTATAGATTCGTCAAGTCTGTCTGTCTGTCTGTCCGTCCGTATGTCACAGTCACTTTTCTCCGAAACTATAAGAGCTATGCTGTTGAAACTTGGTAAGTAGATGTATTCTGTGAACCGCCTTAAGATTTTCACACAAAAATAGAAAAAAAAGCAATAAATTTTGGGGGTCCTCATACTTAGAACAGAAACTCAAAAAATGTTTTTTCATCAAACCCATACGTGTGGGATATCTATGGACAGGTCTGTGAAAATGATATTGAGGTTTCTAATATCATTTTTTTCTAAACTGAACAGTTTGCGCGAGAGACACTTCCAAAGTGATAAAATGTGTGTTGTTGTCCCCCCCCCCCCGGGCAAAATTATTTTTTCTAACGTGTTAATACACATATATATATTATATTTATTTATATATTTATTTATTTTCTCACCACAGTAAAGGTACATTAGAGATGTAGCAATACAAAATATGTATCAGCAATCAATTATACTGTGAGAGACTGGTGCCTAAACTAGACTTGAGGTCTGTATTTCAGGACTGCACCCGGTCCTGGACCTGGACCTGGAGCTGGACCAGGTCTCCACCCCTTGGGAATGCTTTAAATTTGGTATTGTACAGTACAATAAAAAGTGCAGTAAGAATTTACAAAAACATAGTCTTATAACTAAGACTAAACATAAAAAATCTGAAGCAAAAATAAAAGTAGAACGGAAACTGTGTTTGTGTGTAAGTTTAGTAAATAGGTACAATTTATTGTGTATCTGAGAGTGAGTATGGTGTGTGTGTGTGTGAGTGTATGTGGGGGTAGTGTGTGTGGTGGGGGGAGTGAAATGTGCTAAACTGGCTATTTTGGCACAGCAAGTAGATTTTCTGTATCTTCATAATTTAACTACTGGAGCCAATTCCTTAGTTCGATTCTGCATTTGGTTTTGGTGATATTATAAATTGGCAGTTTCTTATTTATCTATACTAATATTATAAAGAGGTAAAATTTGTTTGTAAGTTTGTATGTTTGTAAGTTTGTATGTAGGGGGTAATCTCAGGAACTACTGGTCCGATTTGAAAAATTCTTTCAGTATTAGATAGCCCATTTATCGAGGAAGGTTATAGGCTATATATCATCACGCTAAAACAAATAGGAGCGGAGCAATAATGGAAAACTGGCGCAGACAAAGTTGCGCGGGTCAGCTAGTTTTATTGTAAAGAAAGCAACCAAGGTAGCAAAAGAATCGATGGGAGGAAGTTGTCGAGAGCCGGATGTGATGGCGGACTATGGGATCGAATCGTTTACTTCTGTGAGAGAGTGAGTGCTTGAAGGTGGTGAGACCATGCTGTTTTACAACCGTTTGCAATATGAACAGCTGCCGAACAGTCAACACCTTTGCTTCCGTATACAGCATAACCGTCGGGTATAGGAATGGCCGGAATAGAGATACTTTCAGAATGGCTCTCTGCGCTCGTTCAAGCTCTAACATAGTGTTTTTTTGCAGCACCACCCCAGGACGTTATACAGTAGGTTAGTAGTGATTGGGCGAGGGCTAGGTAAACCGATTTCCTTAGCTTCTCGTCTGCCACGTGTCTTAGGGTCTTGAAGACATATATGAGTTTCCGTAACCTACTGCTAAGAGTGTTGATATGCTTTTTGAAGCTTAGTTTGCTATCTAATATTACCCCTAGGTACTTTACACTGTCTGTTTCCTGAATTCGGGTGGTGCAGGTGCATTTATATCTATTTTGTTCAGAACATGTGTGGGCTATTATAGAATACGACGAGCACATGTGGGCGGTCGTATACATACATAAGTCCTTACACGCTCACAGGACATTAGGACCTTATCAGCCACACTGGATTGTCTATCATTGTAATCATCAAGCGTCTAGAGAGACGATAATCCCATTGTTTTTAACCGACTTCCCAAAAAGGAGGAGGTTATCAATTCGGTTGTATGTTTTTTTTTTTTTTTTATGTTTGTTACCTCATAACTCCGACAATTATGAACCGATTTGAAAATTTCTTGTTTTATCTGAAAGGATATACTTGCAGATTGGTCCCATTTAAATCATATCAAAATCGGTTACGAACTTTGGATTTTAAATCGAAATACCTGGAATTTGACTATTTAGATGATTCTTTGATAATCGAAATTGCGTATTTTGCTTTTCTGCGATTTTGCAGTGGTGTTGTTAGGTGTGGGGCACCACTAAAAAGTGAAAAATAAAAAACTTTTTACAAAAAATACAACCGACTTCAAAAAAAAAAACACTACAAAGTAAAAAATAACTTTAATTTCGGAAGTCGGTGTCAAAATACGAAGAAACTAACAAAAACACCGACTTCCGAGATTAAAGTTATTTTTTACTTTGTAGTGTTTTTTTTTTTGAAGTCGGTTGTATTTTTTTGTAAAAAGTTTTTTCATAATCCTTTTACAATTGAATTAATAGAAACGGCTTGTAGCGCAGTAGAAATGATGCGGCCTTGCTACCATTATACTATTGTGAGGCAGATTGGTCATGTATGGTCAATGGGTCTCTTCACTATTCGGACGTTTGGTTGTGGCCAATTGTCGCGTGTGTAGGCAGGTCGTTAACCAAAAGTGTAACGGGTTATTTTTAGAAATATTTTAGGCAGCAAGGCTATTTTGTAATGCGGTTTAGTTTCTATGAAACTCGTTAAAAATTGGTCGGGAAACATGAATAGAAGTCTAACGAAATGTATCCTGTGTAAAATAATGTTATGCATAAAAAAATCTAACCTGTTAATGATTAACTGACTGATCCGGCAAATGTTAATGTGCCATATAAAAATAAAACCGGCCAAGTGCGAGTCGGACTCGCGCACCGAGGGTTCCGTACAAACCTGTAGGTATTATATTATAAGCAAAAGTTGCGATTTACGTATTAAGACGTATTAAAAAAAACTACTTACTAGATCTCGTACAAACCAATTTTCGCTGGTAGTTTACATGGTTAATATCATCATATAATTTTTTTAAGTTTTATCATTCTCTTATTTTAGAAGTTACAGGGAGTACACGTGTGCGTTCGCCCAGCGGAATGTTGTTGAATTAAAAGATTTTAATTATGCAGATATTTAGTGTATGACGTCGTATAATTGTGTATGGTATAAAAAAATTTGTGCACGCAGCCATTGTGGAGAAATTCACCAAAAACTGATTCCGCTGGGCGAACGTTGTCCTGGCGGAACTTTTTTTAATCCATAGACTTTAGAAGAAAAGAGATGTGTCCAAAAATTAGTGTGTATTTGTGTGTAATTGTGTATGTATGAATAAAATTAGTGCATGCATAAACTTCGGAGAAATTCAAGTTTCCGCTACGCGAACGTTTGGCCATTACCTAGTTTTCATATAAAGCGCTTACATAGAGAGCTGTAGATTTTTACATAAGTTGTTTTGAATTTGTTTATATTTGTTTAAAAAACAGATTTAGAAAAAATCGCAGGGCTTAAAAGATAAAAATATAAACGTAAAATACGCTTATTAGGTCTTAGTTCTTAAAGTATGCACTTTGGGGTCTAGATTTTCACGTTTATACAAACCTTGTAAGTGTCTGCAACATGTTGCCAAGTATCAATGATGTTCCGTTAGTAATTAAAGAGTTATAGGACAATTTACCATGAATTGATCACTGTTTACAAAGCAGTCAAATATCGCGACGTTCTAAAGGAATTGCATGGTAAAATGTATGCCAATAATTAGTGTATTTATTCAACTATTCACATGCAAAATTTCATGTCATTAAATTCAGTAATTAAAGAAAAACAATTATAATACTGACGAAGCATCGAAAACCTACATAACCCGACCAAGTTCGAATAGCTACAAAAAAGCGGCCGTGCAATATATTTAGGTAACATCCCAAAATTTACAGTATAATATCGGTATTGAATTGGTATAGGTGATAACACAATTGTTGTTTCGATATAATAATGTCATTTATTTTTGTACACTTACTTTTTTAAATGTATTTGACTATGACAGAAAGTAGGTACTATTTACGTAGGTACTTTATTTAAGTATGCTTTTGAGACTTTAGATATAATCTAGATATACCTATTATTTAAGACAAATAAAATTCATACAGCTAATTTCTATTGAAGATTTCACGGATCAGGATTCTAACTATAGATCCCTTAGGGAAATTAAATAATTACCACATGTAAGTACCTACTACTGTTTAGGTAAATATTTGTCATATTGTAGCTTATTACACTATTTAACCAATGGACTAGGCATGCACGAGCGTTCCCCTTTGCAACTTTAGTGGATCAAACAATCTAATAACTTAAAAAAAACAACTTCTTGAATCGATTTTTTAATTGATGTATACCGTTGTACTGGTAGTGACTTATGTATGTTGAGGTTACTTACTGTATTTGCTACTCATTTAAGAATATTTTCTTGAAAATACCTTTTTTATACCAATGTTTTAGTTTATAAGCACTTTTTTAATGTTGATCAAATCTAAACAACTAAATAGTCTAGTTATGTGATGTGATTTTAATTTTTATTGAAGCTCGAAATATTATACTTACCCTTAAATTCATAATCGTTTATTAAACCTATTTTAGTTAAAACTCATTTAAGTCTATTGCTGTCGTTGCAAGCGTTTGTTAACGTTATCATAATTACCTACTTACATAATTAAGTATTATATGTAATTAAAAATATTTTTGTACTAGAATATTTAAATAGAGAAGTACTTGTTAATTGAAGATTTATTTTTATCGTAGATAGTGGCGTTATTATTAAAAAAATAATTTTCATTCAAAAAATGCAATTGTTTTATTTTTTCAAGGTTATTGCAAGGTTAAGAACGTTTCTAAGTTATATGGCACGGCCGCTTTTTTGTAGCCATCCGAACTTGGTCGGGTTATGTAGGTTTTCGATGCTTCGTCAGTATTATAATTGTTTTTCTTTAATTACTGAATTTAATGACATGAAATTTTGCATGTGAATAGTTGAATGAATACACTAATTATTGGCATACATTTTACCATGCAATTCCTTTAGAACGTCGTGATATTTGACTGCTTTGTAAACAGTGATCAATTCATGGTAAATTGTCCTATAACTCTTTAATTACTAACGGAACATCATTGATACTTGGCAACATGTTGCAGACACTTACAAGGTTTGTATAAACGTGAAAATCTAGACCCCAAAGTGCATACTTTAAGAACTAAGACCTAATAAGCGTATTTTACGTTTATATTTTTATCTTTTAAGCCCTGCGATTTTATCTAAATCTGTTTTTTAAACAAATATAAACAAATTCAAAACAACTTATGTAAAAATCTACAGCTCTCTATGTAAGCGCTTTATATGAAAACTAGGTAATGGCCAAACGTTCACGTAGCGGAAACTTGAATTTCTCCGAAGTTTATGCATGCACTAATTTTATTCATACATACACAATTACACACAAATACACACTAATTTTTGGACACATCTCTTTTCTTCTAAAGTCTATGGATTAAAAAAAGTTCCGCCAGGACAACGTTCGCCCAGCGGAATCAGTTTTTGGTGAATTTCTCCACAATGGCTGCGTGCACAAATTTTTTTATACCATACACAATTATACGACGTCATACACTAAATATCTGCATAATTAAAATCTTTTAATTCAACAACATTCCGCTGGGCGAACGCACACGGAGTACACACACATTTTACCACTTTGTTAGTGTCTCTCGCGCAAACTATTCAGTTTAGAAATGATATTAGAAACCTCAATATCATTGTTGAAGACCTATCCATAGATACCCCACACGTATGGGTTTGATGAAAAAACATTTTTTGAGTTTATGTTCATTATGATAAGTATGGGTTATGTTGAAAAAAAAACAATAAATTTTGGGATTAAGTATGGGGAACTCCAAAATTTATTGTTTTTTTTTCTATTTTTGAGTGAAAATCTTAATGCGGTTCACAGAATACATCTACTTCCCAAGTTTCAACAGCATAGTTCTTAGTTTCGGAAAAAAAGTGGCTGTGACATACGGACGGACGGACGGACAGACAGACAGACAGACATGACGAATCTATAAGTAAGGGTTCCGTTTTTTACCATTTGGCTAAGGAACCCTAAAAATGGGATAAGCGCGTACATTTACTTAAATTCTAGTGTCAGTAGGGTACAGACACAGACAAAATATACAATTTACATTCAGCGAGGAGCCGCATCCACCTCCGCAACATCGGGGAATCCCAAAGTCGCAGGCAAAAGCCAACCATCAAAGGAACATCTCTAAATGCTCCACATTAAAAATGAATGAACATAAAAACTTAATTTCGATGGTATCAGCTGTTATCTTGTACTTTATAAAAATTGAAGTAAATAAGTCCATTTAGTGATAATAATGTTTATTTTGATAGCGGAGGTGGCAGATTGGAAAAACTATTTTTTGAATGATTAATTTTGGGTGGCCCTTATGTTTAATTTATGCTTTAATTTAATGCAATATTTAGATTACGAATTCGAAAGTTAGTCATTAAAAAAAACATACAACCGAATTGATAACCTCCTCCTTTTTGGGACACCGGTTAAAAAGTGGGATCTGTAGGTAACAAATTCTTATCATCATCATCTGCCTAGCCTTTTCTAACTATATTGGGGCGGCTTCCAGTCAAACCGGATTCAGCTGAATACCAGTATTTTACGTGGAGCTGCTGCCTACCAGACCTCCACTACCCATTAACTGGGTAACACAGTACTCTTTGGCAAGACTAGTGTCAGAGAGGTAACAAATTCTTATGAATTGAATTTTTTCTTTTGTTAACCTTGAAATTATTTTTATAGTAAGACAACCTTTTCGTTTTGCCTTTGGAGCATGCAATTATTTAAAACCTAATTGCAGTTCACAGAACAACACTTTTTGTGGACACAGAAACTAAGGTATTTTTTTTATTTGGGGTTGGTACCTGTATTATCTTTTATTTCCATTACAAGAAAATACATTTAGTGTCATGTAGATCATCTGATATGTTTGACATGTGATATTATCAGTCAAACACTGTTTACAGAACTGGTTCTACCATTTTTGTCTCTAACTAATTATAATGCTACATTTTTATTTAAAAAAACCTGCTTGTTTCTGGTTCATAAATATTTATCACATTCTATTAATAAATACTTCTGCTGGAAAGAGTGCTTTTCAATTATTTAATACTACATAAAATTGAATAGGATTGCCCATTATGAAAAGGATTGTGTGGGTCTTCAGAATCAGCTGACTGTCAGCCAAGTAATGATAGAAACCACAAACTAAATAATAAAACATTATTAAATGTTTCCAGTCCTATACATAACCAACAAACAAGCTGGACTTGACAAACTTGCATTTTTGAGGACCTAATGAATGCTACTGATTCAGCTAACTTTACTAGGTTGGTCACCTACATTGCTGAACTGACCATCTGAACTGCTCTTGTGACCACACTGCTAACTTAACCACTTACACTGTTAATACAGTGTGAGTCTTTGTAATGCGCAACTTGTGAGTTATACAACTTACAAAGAAGGCCTACTAGATTGGTGATTACAGTATCATTGCTAATGTTCAGTGGGACTTATACCGCGTGTATCTGACATCGACGCACAAACGAATTCAGGGCATGATTCTGGACACCCCAGAGTTGGAATTTTTTGTCGGCTCTTTTCTATTATTTATTTTAAGAGTACCACAAATAGGTAATAGCTGAGCTGATACCTATTTGTGTTTTTATTTAGATGGCTCTTTTTAGTGAAAGTAGTTAATTAATAAAATAAAAAAACTCTTGAAAAAAATTAAAATATTAGGAAAAAGCCGACGTAATATTCCAACTCTGGGGTGTCGAGAATCATGCCCTGGAGCCATGGAAATCGTTTGTGCGTCGATGTCAGATACACGCGGTATGTGACATGACCTAAGGTGCAGTGCCCCAAATGAATGCTGTCATGAGACCACCTACATACACTGCTAACTTAAACCACTACACTGCTAATCACAGCCAGCTTAACCACCTACACTGCATTTTTATATGTAACTGTCATGCATGGCATTAATAATCTTTGTTTTCTTTAACTTCAACTTACAAAGAAGGCCTACTTGGTAGATTGACGATTGCAGTATCATGGCTAATGATCAGTGGGACTGAACAAATAACCATAGACCCTCACTAAACATGAGTTTTCATAGAGAAAATTAAACTGGATTTCAAGTACCTATTACTACAGGTATGAAAACCAGTTAGCTACCTAACCCAGTAGGTCATTGTTAAGTATGATAATATGCACTTAAAATATACTTGCAAGTAGTAATTTGCATTAGATTATGCAACTAGTCTATGTAGGCCTGAGGCACAGTTTCTTGTATGAAAATGATCACAGAATTATTGTGACAAATTGTAAAACATGTTTTATCAAGCCATGAATGCCATCCCCACATGAGGGGGGGGGGGACATTTTTTTTTTTTCAGAAATGTGGGTAGTCTCATACATAATATCTTTTTAACTGATATAGTAGGACAGTTATGAATGATTTGTGGTAGGTCATAAATAAGGTAGTTGAACTTTGATATGAGTTGGTGTTTTCAGTTGCATTGTTATGCAAGATAATGGGTCTTAAGTGATGCAATCCAGTTATGTATATTACATTTTTTTTCTTTCTGATTGGATAAAATTCTTGAAGAGACAATACAGCTACACAAGTTATACAGCTACATAAGAATTTAATGGTTTTCTTTATCATTATTCTAGAAAAGTTCTAGAAAGTCTTAAAAAGCTACAAAAAGCAATATTTCTAGATTAAGAGTTCAAGAGTGTCAACATAATAATGTAAGTAAGTACTCATTAAAAATATAAATACTTAGTTTAAAAAAAAAAACTTTCCAAATAAATATGCACAGGTGATTATCCCTTTGTCAGAGAAATTAAGACGCAATACGTTACAGCTCATAACTGTTTGTTATTTCAGGACCATTGTCTAAAATCAAGGGTGGTACTGTAGATTTGGGTTCGCAAGATAAGATAATACTCTTGATCTACTGGTCAACTCCACTAAAATGTTAACGCACACAATTTTTCTTATTCGTCACGTCAAAGTGGCATGTGCATAATATATAATTTATAGCAAAATAATACGAACTGAAGCCGCCAACTGTTCCAAGTCCCCGACCAGCGTAGCGCATCCACCAAGGCACGTCATCTTTCTGGGCATTGTCGCCGCCCGGCCGGGCCATAAGCATGGTAAGTTTGTCTGTTAACGACTGAAACAATTATTAACATAGTTATAATGATTTCCTTACGATATTAAAGCAAATTATTTAATATTTACGATTAATTCTTACCATTTTCGAAAAAATCAATTCACTGCCCTGTCACCTGTCAAGTCAACTAAAAATTGGCTCGTTCTCTTTGCTCGGTCTGC
The DNA here is from genome assembly GCA_963859965.1 of Ceramica pisi. Lineage (NCBI taxonomy): Eukaryota > Metazoa > Arthropoda > Insecta > Lepidoptera > Noctuidae > Ceramica > Ceramica pisi. The sequence goes on along the minus strand of OY982531.1, from coordinate 24,836,592 downwards.
GGCACATCGGTTCTAATAAAAAACTGGCCAAGTGCGTGTCGAGACACGTGCAGTATAGGGTTCCGTGGTAACACTGGTACAATAACCCGTTATCACAATATAGAACGACTTTATAGTTCTAACGAATTTGTATTTGGTACAAAACATCCAAGTTACAGGAGTATCACTGCTAAACTACTAAAGTTCATGAAATGCACTACCATCAGGAAATTTTCCAGATTTTACGCCAGAGCTTTCAGAGGGGGGGGGGTCTACTGGAACAAAAATTTGCACTTTAAAGTTTATAATATTTCGCAAATGGAACAATAAATCGAAAAATAGTTCTAGCAACCAAAAGTCATTTTATACAAAATACCTACTCAACGATACCTACCCGTCACAATGAGGAAGACTGCAAATTGAACAATCATCCCCACTTCACTATTGAATTTGGAAGGATTTATTTCTAATAAATCCTTCCAAAATCTTTTTCCTTACACTAAACTTATTAATCTATACTTATAATAAATCTGTAGAGAGGTCAATTCTGTACATGAAATGTATTTCCAAAATAACTATCAGGGGGTGATTAGGGATCGATACTGATGCCAAAAATGCAATCAGTACAATTTTTGTCTGTCTGTCTGTCGGTCTGTCTGTCTGTCTGTCTGTCTGTCTGTATAACCGTTATAGAAACAAAAACTACTCGACGGATTTTAATGAAACTTGGTACAATTATTATTCATACTCCTGAGCAGGTTATAGTATACTTTTCATCACGCTACAATCAATAGGAGCAGAGCAGTGAAGGGAAATGTTGGGAAAACGGGAGAAGTTACTCCATTTTTTAAGCTTCCGTCGCGTGTGCAACCTTAATGGTGAAAACTACACAGAAATCATGTATGACGGAATTGTTCTGCTTAAAATTATATAAAAAATATCCAACGACAGCATATATCTATCTTTTATGATTGACGAACAATAACACGTGTAACTCCCGATAGCTTAGCAGTTCGAAGCTTTCTGATTGTATTTGTCTACTCTTACGTTTATAAAACTCTCAGTCGTCCCTAATTAACATTAATAAAAGTTAACATTATTAACTATTCCATAACAAAAGAATCATAGAAATCGGTATAGAAACACCAAAGATATACATGAAAAACGCTAATAATAAGCCATCGCGCGTGAATACCTACTGAATCATGCTATAAGGATTATTTTTGTGGTCACGAGCGCACAGGCAGGCGGCTAGCTTGGCGCCTAGAGGCTAGCGAGTAGCTTCGGAAAACGGCTTACGACAGTTTGCAATATCCTTTAATATTTCGCTTTACACCAAACGAGTAATATTATAAATGTGAAAGTTTGGATGTTTGTTACTCAATCACGCCAGAACGGCTTAACGGATCTTAATGAAATTTAGAACAAAGATAGATTATAGTCTGGATTAGCACATAAGCTACTTTTCATCCCGGGAATATGTTCCCTAGGGATCACGCGGGCGAAGCCGCTGGCAGAAGCTAGTTAATTATAATTTCTTGATAATTTTTTTCATATTATATCAAGAAATTATAATCTGATCAAGATTTATTACAATCTTACGGAGTCTGCCAATTTCCAGTGATATGAACACATTATTTTTATTTTTAAACAAAGTAAAATAAACCGTAATTGATTTGCATATTGGCTAAGTTTTCTTTGCAAATCTTACTTTACAAGAGACATTTGACAGATAGAGGTCATTGACGTTCCTATTCTCATTTGAAACGCATTGTAAATGATATTATCTTTGTATCGAAGCCTTTTTTTACTGCATGTGTTTGATTTTAATTAAAAGCAATATAAGCGTTTGCTAAAGTGTATGAATCACATGAAGAACTTTTAATTTTTCGTAATCATTTCAAAAAGAAATAACTAGTTTTCGAGGGCTGGATATTTGGTTGATTTGATAGTTTATTTTATCTTCGTAATTGAAAACCGACTTCCGATCCCGCCATTGCACGTTTCGTTATTCCTACCGTTCATGATTATTTTGTAATAACCGTATTAACAATAATTTTCCATACATTGATTGTATTTCTGGATGTTATTTTTTCTCACGTAAATTAATAGCATCATAATTAATTATGCATAAATCAAACTATGGTATTTTACTGAAAGTCGTGACACTTAGGTAGTACACGAAATGTGGAAACAAAATTACAAAACGAAACGCATTCTCATGTCGGTCGGCATCAGCGGTTCTGCGGTTTGGTGTTGGAATATTTGCAATTTTGCATTAGTTTTTGCAATTTCGATTTTATTGTGAATTCGCGCTAAAGTTTCCGAAATTCATGTGGAAAGTGGAAGATTAGCTTAATTATGGCACCAACAACAATGCTTCCAAAGCTATCGGATGCCACTCAAACGATGTAAGTGACATTACTCTGAAACTGAATTTCGCTTTTGATTTATTGCTTAGGCAAATAAAAACTAGGTTTTAAGTGTGTCCTGCCTACTACAGGCTGTATTAAGTGATGCTCCCGTATATTTGTTGTATTCTCACTGCTAAAACTGCTGTAACCTGTTGCCATAACATTCGAGTAACATGCCCGAATCTCACGAAGACAATCAACCCTTAATGGGGTTTTCCGATATATCACAGTACATTTTTCTATAATGAGCTATTACACGCTTATTATTGTGTCCCAGACAAAAGTTTACATTTGCCAATCCTGTAATTCACTTCAAAATCCCAGAGTAAAAAGATCAAATTTTCAGTAAGTAGGTAGGTACCCCATTTTCACCCTACATAACTTTTCTCCAGCATTTTTTTCACAAATTTGGTGGTATGTCTAAAAATTTACTGCAACAACTTCATAAAGAAACTTTCTAGAGAAGTTGTTGTAGTAATTTTTTTTGTAATGAAAATGTATTTGCCCTGAGGTAAATAAGTATAATAAGTGCAGATTTTGGCTACTTGATACTAACAGTATATATTTGGTGTCATGATAATAGGAACAGACCATGTTTTAATACAAACAATCCTTTTTAGGGTTCTGTACCCAAAGGGTAACCAACTGAACCCTATTACTAAGCCTACCGTGGCTGTCCGTCTGTCTGTTTGTCAGGAGGCTGTATCTCAAGAACCTTAATAGGTAGATAGTTGAAATTTTCAGATTGTATATTTCTATTTCTAGTACGGAACCCCTGAAGTGCGAGTCCAACTTGCACTTGATCGGTTTTTATTTCACTCAAAGTCCTGCACTTCAAACCAAACATTCCAGTGATGAAATTATGTTAATGCATCAATATATGAAAAATGGTCAGCACAGTGGTTGCGTGCTGTTGCACTGTGTGTCGCGGGTTAGATTCCTGCATGGAACAAATATTTGTAGGCCAAACAAATATTAGTAATTCAAATCAAACAGATAGTTGTTTCGGTTATGGCTGTTTGTGTATGCAACTCGCGACTCTTTGTATTTTTGTAAACGCACCCACAGGCACAGGAAAAATTCCTAGAGTGGGTTATTAATATTTTCAATAAAAAAGCCAATTCTGGGTAAGCTTGCTCCATCGTTGACTTTGTCTCAATCATTTCTGACCTAGACTAGAGTCAATAGCAAACCCAACATAAATAAAATAATAATAATAAAAAATATTGCTGAATGTTATTAACGAAGATTCTATTCCAGATCCTTCTCCGATGGAGATGGAGTGTGCAGTGCAGAGGTTTTCTCCACCAATGTTATGGTGAACACCAATGCCGGCAACCATGACCATGGCAGCTCTAAAGTGAAGCTTAAAAACCTGGTGGACTACAACTGGGAACCCAAGTTCTATGCTGGGCAGTTATTGGCTATACACACCAGTGGAAAGTACCTGGCATACTCTATCAAAGGTATGATCTTTGAAATATCTGACATATTAATTTAAATATACTTTATTGTCCATCAAATGAAAAATACGTAGAGGAAACCTTAAACTAACAAAACACACAATTGGCGGCCTTATTGCATTCCGCAATCTCTTCCAGGCAACCTGGCATATATCTCAGGCTCACTTGCACAGATATATATCATTTAACTCCGAGTTAGTTGGTAACCTGGGGCCATTATGTAAAACTGTGGTTTGTGTAGTTTGGCCTTCGGCCTTGTACACATAACTGCGAATCGGCGCAATGCGAATTCGCAACGCAGAAACTGCGACACGAATTGCTGCGATGCGATTTCGTTCTGCAAAGCGTCTCTCTTCCACGATTCGGGTGACCATTCCTTCGATTACCGTCAACCGCACTCTGAGCAGACTAAGGGCTCGTACACAAAACTGCGATGCGACGTCGCATCGCAAAAATGTGCGAGCTCCCTCTACGTTAATGTGCGAGCTCCCTCTACGTTAATGTGCGAACTCCCTCTACGTTAATGTGCGAGCTCCCTCTCGTCTTTTCTGCGTTGCGAATTCGCATCGCATCGCATCGCAGTTTTGTGTACGAGCCCTAAGTCAACAAGTGTGACGCAACATCGTAGGAAAGCGCGATGCGAATCAATAAGTAAGTTCTTGCGATGCGTCGTGCGAGCTCGTAGATTTTTACGATGCGATGTCGCATCGCAGTTTTGTGTAGGACCCACATCTACAAGCCCTTATACAGGGGGAAATTTTTAAGTTTGCCTTCATAACCAAATCCAAAACTATGGGGAGTATTGAAACACTGGCCATAGAGGCACACTTAAATTAACACTGAATGTTAATTTTTTTGCAATTAAGTTTTGTTTAGGTTTTCTTCAGGATGCGGATTTCAAATAAAGAAATGAATGTGACCGGTGATAATCTGAAATTTAGCAAGTTTCTTAATTTATATGTTCTGCTTTAGTGCACCTGTTGTAGGACTCAATCAATTATTTTTTATAAAAATCATGTATTGTCTGTTATTTATATTCTTTTATAGTTTTACCATTTAGCAAAAATATAAAAGAATTATAAAATTCTAAATAGTCATATACTAAAAAATTTCAACTATTTATGCAAAGGCAGGTCAGCTAATGTAATTGCTATAACTGACTGTATAATCTAGTATTTGGGGCAGAGACAAATCAAAGCTCATAAAAATCTGTCCAGCCATTCTTCAGTTTAAAATAGAGTAACTAATCCTGTGTTACCTAGATATTCAAGGAGCTTTACAACCTTTTATCTCATGTGACTGGTCAGCAAAGCTCTAAAATGCTATTACTGCGAAATAAAGCAGGATGTGATAACATTATTGTAACCCAAACCACATGAGAATAAATATGTGATTAAAAATAGTCCATTTTGCAATAACAGCATAGATTAGTACCTGCTATCTTTTGACTAAGCCATAAAGGCTTTATGGGCGCGCCGGTGTGGGTGCCCACTTTGAGAAAGCGACCTGCCCGTTACCTCAACTCGTCCCAGAGGGTCATGGTCATCCAGCTGGCCCAGGAGTTACCGCACGGTCTCTGGCGAGGCAGAGAGCCTCCTTGCAGGACTGCCGCCATGGGATCTGTAGGTAAGATCACTCGCGGTCATTTACGAATGGGGCGTGGAAGCGCATCGCCGGGCGTGACACCTCTGCCGCGGCAAATCGCAGCACAGTGGACGGAGCAGGCAGGATCTCATGGCGTTATGGACACAGCGACTGTCGCAACCCAAAGCTGGGCACACCACAATCCAGGCGATAACTCCCCTCTTTGAGGAGTGGCTAAAGCGGCGTCACGGCGTCCTCACCTTCCGCCTGACGCAGGTACTCATCGGACACGGTTGTTTCGGGAGATACCTGTTTCGAATTCGGCGGGAGGACACGCCTGGATGTCCTCAATGCGAGGATCGCCCGGAGGATACGGCGGAGGTATGCTTGGACGGAGCACCGCCGTCTCCTTGTCCTCGTCGAGAAAATCGGCGGCGGAGCGTTCGGAGCGAAGAGGCATGGGAAGCGGTCACCTATTTCTCCGAAGCAGTAATGCTAGCGAAGGAAGAGGCTGAACGCGTGAGAGAGAGAGAAACCCCACGCCCCAGCCGCCGCAACAGAAGAAGACGACCCGGGCGTCGGGAGTCGCAGGGCTATTCCCGGCCACCATAGGCCTGCGGATGGCGAGCATTGGGTGGCTCGCCGTCCGATCAGAACCAGGCCCGGGTCGACGGCGCGTTGTGTTCCACGCGCGCCTGTGCGCGCCAAAGAGATGTCTGCATGAGGAACACGAATGGGTTTTAGTCAGTAAGTGTCTGAAACTCGCTTCTGCTCCGCCCAGAGCGGGAGTAATCAGTGTGCGTGGAATCGGATTTACAGCGATTCGTTTCTAGTCACTAAAACCTATTTTTTAGCAAATTATATAATTCCCAAAAAATCTTATTTTTTGTCATAACAAATCAGTTGACTAAATGTTTACCGTCTAAAGATTGTTTGCTGTAATAAATAATTTGATAAAGAACAAATGCCTTAATGATATCCTTAGTAATATTCTGCAGAGAATTTGACCAAATGAAAATATGCGTACTAGATACATTCCAAAGATTGCATTGGTATAAACAAAGGTTGCTAAAATTTGTTTGGGTAGGTAATGAAATTATATATTTTTTGTGGCCGTTTTCAATACCTAGGCAAGGTTTAAGAAAGTTGTTAATGAGGGTGACAATTTAAATCTAAAAGATTTACAAAAAGCGTCGTAAGGATAATCAAAATATTCGCGTCACTTGTGCCAACTTAACTTTTTTTTCGAAGAACATAGCATGCATTTTGTATTGCACATACGACGCGTATATTCTGACAAAAACAAAATACGCCAAGTGGAATGCCAGCATTACGATATCCCTCGCGGCGGCGCGATGCGCAATAGTATATTTCATTACAAGTGCGGAAAGGTTGTCATTGCAAAGAGTTCCGACAAATGTCTACCCGAGCCGAGGCGCAGCCGAAGGCGAGGGTTGACAGTCGGAACAAGTTGCAATGACGGTTCCGCAGGTGTACTGAACGACTATTTTTAATACAGTTGCGAAAAAATGAAGCAATTTAATAAAAATAATAAAAACACAACAAACAACTAAACTCGCAAAGAAAATTTCTGGAAAATGGCGCCAACCGTAGAATATAAGCGGTTTTTTTTTTCTTCACCCGTTTTGATAGGCAAAGGGAACTATCCATACAGCTTAGTCTTCATTAGATTTTTTTTATTGATATGAAATGAAAATTAAATTTTAATGAGGTGAAATGAAATGAAACCTAACCTAACTCATTCAATTAAATCATTAAATCTGATATTGAAATAAATTAGTAGCTTCTTTTAAGAAATATACGTATTTGTATGAATCCCAAAAACTCTTTAGTATAAACTTCATGGTTGGTTTTTCTTTTTAATAGACATTATTTTGACAGTTGGGAAAGAGAACGCACGAGTTCGGGAAAGGTAAAAAAAAAGCACTAGTATGTAATAGCCCACATCCCGAACGCTATACGTACCTGCAATACACCACTTTTTGAGCAACTGTATTAAAAAACAATTAATCTCTCGAAAGCATCACACGACCGGCCACCATTTTGGGTGGTTAGAAAAAAAAGGGACTTTATTGCGATGATTTTAGGGTATATTTTCTATTACCCAAGTACTAAGCATGCGATTTTTGTGACAAATACCTTGACTGACTCTCGCTTCGCCCCCAGCTCCCAACGCGGTGAACCCCGGCACTTGGAGCGGCATGGTGCGCGTGGTTTACAACCCGGAGCCCGGCACGGACATGCGCGCGCTCATCAAGGGCATGAAAGGCGAGGTAACTACTACAGTGCGGCTGTTTTAAGTGTAATTTAATTAAAAACTATAGGGTATTGAATAAGCAAGCTGAAGTGGCTTAGCCATATTAGCCGTAGAAGCGATGGCCGTTCTTGAGTGAAGACCGCGAATCGGCAAACGTAATGTAGGACGCCCTCAGGCTAGGTGGAGCGACGATCTTCGCAGGGTGGCTGGTAGCAGCTGGATGAGAGTTGCCGATGATTGAGCCAAATGGCGTGCACTTGGAGAGGCCTATGTCCAGAAATGACTGTTATAGGCTGATGATGAGGGTATTGAACTGGATTTTTATTACACTTGTCAAAACACAGAGAGCAGACAAGACAGTTATAAAATACTACTTAAAATCTCAATAAATTGCGGTGTTGTCAGCATTTTAAAATCTGTGATAAACAGAGACAGCACTAATTGCGTTTGACGTCATTCACAAGTCTCCGCCATATCCAATAACAAGCGACATTTTGTGTGACAAGAGGACAGAAGAATAACGTCAAAAGTACTATGAAACAGTATGATTTGTGAAAAAATAAAAAAGTAAATTTTGCCAATTTTATTTATTTATTTATTTATGTACACACAAGAAACTTAAAAAAAAGAAAAAGTATACAGAGAATAGAGCACAAAGGTACTGCTTATTTCATATGAAATTTCTTCCAGCAGACCTGGGACAGGAGAGTGGGAAAAGAAACATAGACACAGTGTGTAGAAACAATGAATGAAACTAAAAATAGACTAAACTAACTTAACTGAAACATATTATTAACTACTAATAAATACATCAGAATAAAATAAACAAAGAAGCAAATATACAGAAATAGATTACATAAATACATATACCTTTAAATTTTATTTATTTTACAAATTTATTTTTTCACCAATCGTACTGTTTCATAGTCAAATTCCATTATTATTATTTGGGCGTCCTAAGTTTTCAGCATAGCGGTAATATTTTGCTGTCTGTGCTGTTTGCAGGTGCAAGACCTGGCGTTCGCTTACATACAGACCCAGGTTGTGCTGGCCTGTATCGACGAGCAGGGCAACTTCTATGTCCATGAGATCGAGGTCACTGACAGCGGACTGAGGTATGCTTTCGAATTATTTTATAACTTTTTTGAACTGTTCTCCTGTAATGTTCATCCTGTGATGTACATAGTGCACTGTTAGGCTAGGCGCGCACTGGTGACTTTACACCGTGGTAGTATATCTCTCACTGTTGCACTTCACAATTGCGAAAGAAAAAAAATGTATTGACACACTGACAAAAGTCACTAGTGTGCGCCTTTTTAAAATAGGCTTGTGTCCTGAAAAAAATCTAATTAGTCCGTCACGTCAGTTAGATTA